>CM057461.1:123201162-124401162 GCA_030035585.1 Dugong dugon | reverse complement strand
AGACACATCCAAACTCCCTGAGGGACTGAATTGCTGGGCGGAGGGCTCCAGGGACCATGGTCTTGGGGAACATCTAGCTCAATTGGCATGACACAGCTTATAAAGACAATGCTCTACATTCTACCTTGGTGAGTAGTGTCTGGGGTCTTAAAAGCCGTGAGCGGCCATCTAAGATACTCCACTGGTCTCATCCCTTCAGGAGCAAGGGAGAATGAAGAGAACAGGATACAAGGAAAAGAGTAGTCCAGAAGACTAATGGTCCACAGCTACCAAGGCCTCCACCAGACTGAGTCCAGTACAGCTATATGGTGCCGGGCTACCACCACTGACTGCTCTGACCAGGATCACAACAGAGGGTTCTAGACAGAGCTGGAGAAGGATGTAGAGCATAATTCTAACTCACAAAAAAAAAAAAAAAAAAGACCAGATTTACTGTCCTAAAGGAGACTGGAGAAACCTCGAGAGTATGGCCCCCAGACATGCTTTTAGCTCAGTGGTGAAGTTACCTCCGAGGTTCACTGTTCAGCCTGGGAGTGGACAGCCCAGTAAAACCAAATGAGACAAACAAGGTACAGGAGTCCAGTGACAAGGGCCAGAAGGCAGAAGGGGACAAGGAAGCTGGTGATAGGGAACCCAAGTTTGAGTAAGGTTATTGTTGATGTGTTGTGAGATTGTTAACCATTGTCATAGGGCAACATTTGTAGTAACTGTTAAATGAGAGACTATTTTGTTCTGTAAGCCTTCATCTTAAGTGAGAATAACAGCACAATCGGAAGAGCGTAGTCAATGTCACTGAACTGTGTATGTAGAAATTTTTGGAATGGTTTATCTTTGGCTATGTGTATTTTCACCAAAAAAAAAAAAAAAAAAAAAAGGTTGAGAATTTAGAGGGTCAATATGTTGTGGGGTTGTTAACCAATGTCATAAAACAACATGTGTACTACTGTTTCATGAGAAACTATTTGTTCTGCAAGCCTTCACCTGAAGTACAATAAAATATATACAAACAAACAAAAAAAATCTACCTCTTGTACCATAACTTCAATTGCTACTGAGCCATGGCTTGGTTTTTACTGCATTGATTGAATTTTTTTTTTCTAAATATCCAATTTACCAAACATCATTTTTCCCTTTTGATATGTAGGATTGTGTGTAAAAGGAGCCCTGGTGGTGGTGCAGTGGTTAAGTGCTCGGCTGCTAACCGAAAAGGTCAGGGGTTTGTACCCATCAGCTGCTTCATGGGAGAAAGATGTGGCAGTCTGTTTCTGTAAAGATTTATAGCCTTGGAAACCCTATAGGGCAGTGCTACCCTGTCCTATAGGGTCACTATGAATCAAATCGACTCGGCAGTGGGTTTTGGGTTATTGTGTGTAAGTGTGTGTGTGTGTGTGTGTGTGTGTGTGTGTGTGTGTGTTCGGAGCATATAAGTTGTTTTTGTTATATGCTTTTCAATTCTCATGCAGTATCACACGCTTTAATTATTAGAGCTTCTTAATGTGCTTTAATTCAGTTGGGGTAAGTGTCCCATCATTACATTTCTTTTAGAAACATTTTTCAGCTATTCATGAGAAGTTTTTTTTTTCAGGTTTTAATTTAATTTGTATTTTGCATATAATATAAAAGTCAAATAGTTTTACAAGGCATATAAGAAGAAACAACTAGTTCTTACCACTACTTCCATCGCCATTCCTCTCCCAAGAGGAATACATCTTCAATTTTTTAGTATTTTCTTTAGGTTGTTATGCGGTAAAGGACCTAGTTTTACCCTAAGTACCATTGTGACCATTGTCCTTGGCTCTGGAGAAATAACCTTTGGGATAATTGCACTGCCTTGGTCTGGGATGTCCAGGCCACCCCTGAAAATTTGTGATGGCTAGTTGGGGCAGGCCAGACTAGAAAAGAATCACCTTGGAGGCTGATACCCATTAGCCTCAGCCCTCCTATTTTCACCAGATTTCAAGGCAGCACATGATACTGGGCCTTAATTATATCACAGCCTGACACCAAGTGTAGCTGTCGCTTTTGAAATTTGTATCTTTCTGTTCTGGATACTATTCTTGAATTATTCTTTGATAATGGTCTCCCCTTAGTTTACTTCATTCACTTTTTGCTATTCCAGTCATTCAGATGTTAGATTTTTTAAATTAAGCCATAAACTCTCTAAATCTTTACTCTCCTATTCCTTTTTTTTTAATCCCTTTTTCTTATTCTTCTTCTTTCTGGGCAAAAGCCTCAATTTTATCTTTCAATTCAAATCTTGAGTATTCTTTTTACTTCGGCTGCCTTATTTTTAGTTTTTGAAAAATATTTTTTTGTTGTTATTCTACAACATTATTTTTATAGACTCCTAAAAATTATTCTCTCTCTAAGGGTTAATTACTGAATTTTTTAAAAAAATATTTTTCTGCCTGCATTGTTGTTTGTTTCCCTAAGCCGACGTTTACTATTACTTCTGGTCTTTATCTTTCATATTAGAGGCTACCTTTACATGTCTCGTGATCCTTGGTTGTCTCCTCATATTTGAAAGTGGGGCACTTAAAATTGATTGGGATCTGCTTGTTATGGAAGGGCCTTAGGATGTGTTATAATTTTCTGGATGATGAATGAGTTCAACTATTTTTCTGCAAGATCCAAAACTTCCAACTTTCATATAGTTTGATATTTCTCTTGGGATGGTCAGATTACCCCAAAATGTGTACTTGTTGTTTTGAGAGAGGAAAAGAGGAGAAAAGGAGCATAAGCTTGAATGACAGTGTCCTGGAAGCCAAGTAGAGGGCATCGACCCTGTGTGTGGCAAGGAAAGGGCATCTTACCAGTTATGGTACAGATTTTCCCTTAATCCTTCTGTTTTTAATATGGTGTCTCTGTCCTCAGCTGGTGGACCAGAGGAACTGTGTTCAGTGTCTCTAGAAAACATATCTTCATTTTATGCTGGGGCCATGATAAAATAGTTGCATGGATTTGTATTATGAACCAGGAGAGCTGAAATATCTAAATCTTATCAAATTAATGTTCAACTAACTCTTCATTGCACTCTCACTACCAAAATTACTGCTTATATATACAAAACAACTATGTGTTTATATGACTGTCAGGTATAGTGAAAATATATATATAATGCACATCAGTGTATGTACGTTATATTACATATGTATAATTGACTCCAATTTAAAAATATTTGAAGTATAATTATGTGTAATATGCAAATACAATAACATTTACATTTCTTCCTACATCTCTTGCTGATTTTATTTGTATTACCTGTATTTCACCTTAATGTGATTTTTCAAATGGTTATTTTATATTTTTGCAAACAAATTCTCATTTACATATTAATTTACTGCTTTTTAATTCATTTATTTCACATTTTATGTTAAATATGTTTCCTTTTCTTTTCATAGTACTTTTCTTCTCCTTTTATTAATTTTTGAGTTGCATATTTACCTCATTTACTTTAATTATTCATTTTAACAATGATATAATTAAAAGTTAAGATATAGCCAGAATACTCCTTAGAAGCGAGGATAGCAAGACTTTATCTGGCTTACTCTGGACATGTTGTCAGGAGGGACCAACCCCTGGAGTAGGACATCATGCTTGGTGAAGTAGAGTCAGAGAAAAAGAGGAAGACTCTCAATGAAAGTGATTGACAGTGGCTGCAACAATGGGCTCAAACATAGCAATGATTGTGCGGATGGCGCAGGACCAGGCAGTGTTTTGTTCTGTTATACATAGAGTCACTATGAGTTGGAACTGACTGAACGTCACCTAACTACGGCAACAATAAGAATTTACAGTTAGGTACAGCTTTAGTCACCTTTCACGTGTTTTGATACATAGCATGGTTTCCCTCTGAATTATCCAAATTTATAATATTGGCTTTGATTTGACCTTATGGTGTAAAAGGGTTTCTTTTTTTAATTAAGAAGCAATTGTGAAATATTTTGACATTTTTTAATACTGAAACTAAATATCTTAGGAATATTCCAAAGTCATTTGACCTTTTATTTTTTCAAAATACAAAGTGTGATATATAGTAACTTCTTAATTGAACAGGTATTTATCAAGCTTATAATGTTGCAGGCACTGCTGTAAGTTCTGGGAAAACTGCAGTGAGCAAATCAGATAAGGTTGGTACTTATGAAGCTGAAATATAAGTGACAGAGGAAAAGAGATAATAAACAAATAAATACATTTTTAGATTGTGTCACATCCCATGGAGCAAATATACAGAGGTGCATTTTAGAAAGTAAGAAGTATGAGGCATGGAGAACAATCAGAGAAGATCCCTCTAAGGAAATGATATACAAACCAAGATCCAAAGATTAAGAAGGAGCTAGCCCTGTGAGAGATGTAATATGTGAGTGCACTTCTGCACAGAAGCAAGAGTAAGTGCAATCTGCAAGATAAGAATAAGTGTAACCTCTTCAGAAATGGAAACGAAACCAGGTTGGCTGGAGCAAGGCAGAGAGTGATTGGAGAAGTAAGCCAGAGCCGAATCATGGACAGTCAGGTGGTGGAGTTTGCTATCTTTGGCATCTAGTGTTCGTTTCTATTTTTCCTGATACCAGTTGACTTTGAGTTGATTCTGACTCATGGTGACCCAATAAGTGTCAGAGTAGAACTGTGTTCCATGGAATTTTCAATGGCTTATTTTTCACAAGTACATTGATAGGCCTTTCTTCTGAGGTACCTCTGGGTGGCCTTGAATCACTAACCTTTAGATTAGCAGCCAAGTACATTAACTGTTTGCACTACTACTCAATTGTAGACTGGGGAACCGGTCCCTCCCCTAATCTCAGTCCTGGACAAATCTCAGTGTGGGTATCTCTGTCCGCTTTCCTAGAGGTGGATATATGCCTCAGGCCTGGCCAAACAGCTCCTCATATTACTTTGCCGCAATGCTTGTGACCAAATCTAAGCAGAGACTCTTGAGGGCAAGACGTGGTCTCTTCTGTAGTATGCAAACCAGACATTTTATCATCTTGTGGATTTCTGATCACAAAGCAGAGAGAAAAGCCAAGAGTCATTGAGAATGGCTGAGAATACGCTGAATCCAGATCTATCCTAATGTGGCAGCTATTTTGAGTTCGGTTTTCTGTCTATCAGAGTCATAGTAGAAAGAGATCATGACTATTAATTCATCTTTATTAATTATATTATTCAAATCTTTCCCCCCTACTTATTCAGCCTTTGATCAATATCAGTATTTAAAAATCACTCACTACAATTGTATTTTTGTCAATGTCATATTGTATTTCAGCATTTAAATGTGTATTTCTTCATTATGGCTATTGCCTTATTTATAACAATAAAGAAGTTTATAACTTTGACTGATTTGATTGTTTTATTCCTGGAGTTCTGTTTGTCTAGTAGGGGAGTCCCAGCTCTGCTTTTGCTTTCTTTTTTTCACCTGATATGCCACTGCACATTCTTTTATTTTTAGACCTTCTGGGTTATTTATGAAGTGTATTTCTTGTAATCAGACCATTGTTAGATTTTTTGAAAAGCAATTTAAGAGTCTTTTTTAAAAAAACTGATTTCCTACCTTGATGTACAAGGTCCTACATACTCTACCTGTAAGTATCT
This sequence comes from Dugong dugon, assembly GCA_030035585.1. NCBI lineage: Eukaryota > Metazoa > Chordata > Mammalia > Sirenia > Dugongidae > Dugong > Dugong dugon. Next base: position 124,395,573 of record CM057461.1, on the reverse strand, counting down.
CTCTGATCTCATGGACTACTGGTCTCTCGATCATTTCCACTATCTATACTGATCTTTTTGCTGTTCTTTAAAAACACCTGACACTTTGTCACTTCAGGCCTCTGTCTGACGCTTTCTGGAATTCACTTTGGTCAAATGCCCACATAGCTATTTCACCTTATTCAGGTCTTTACTACAAAGCTGACTCAATATGGCCTTCCTTGGCTACCCTTCTATAATGCCACCCCCCCAGCACCACTGGGGAACTTGCATATTTCTCCTCTTTTTTCTTTTTTTCTTTTTAGTGTGTACCATTATCTAACATATTATGTGGTTTACTTATTTTATCTCGCTTATTAATGGCTCTCTCATTAGAATGTATGTCCTATGAAGGAAGGAATTTTTGTCTGTTTTGTTAACTTCTCTATATTCAGAACCTAGAATACTACCAGTGTAAAGTAGATACTCACAAATACTTGTTAACTGAATAAACTGAAGAAGTAAATCCATTTTTTAAAGCTATCATATTTAGTTTTGCTTGCATCGCTCCTATTTTGTGTGACCTAGCTGTTCCTTTTCTATATAGGCAGTCTTATTTTGATTTCATTTTACTTGGATCCACAATCAACACCCATGGAAGCAATAGTCAAGAAATCAAATGAAGTATAGCATTGGGCAAATCTACTGCAAAAGACCTCTTCAAAGTGTTAAAAAGCAAAGATATCACTTTGAGGACTAAGATGCACCTGAACAAAGCCATGGTATTTTCAGTCACCTCATATGCACGTGAAAGCTGGGCAATGAATAACGAAGACTGAAAAAGGATTGATGCATTTGAATTATGGTATTGGCGAAAAATATTGACTATACCAAGGACTGCCAGAAGAACAAACAAATCTGTCTTGGAAGAAGTACAGCCAGAATGCTCCTTAGAAGTAAGGATGGCGAGACTTCATCTCACGTACTTTAGACATATTATCAGGAGGGACCAGACCCTGGAGAAGGACAACATGCTTTGTAAAGTAGAGGCTCAGCAAAAGAGAGGAAGCTCCTCAAAAAGATGAATTGACACAGTGGCTGCAACAATGGGCTGAAACATAGCAACAATTGTGAGGATGGCACAGGACCAGGCAGTGTTTCATTCTGTTGTACATGGGGTCACTATGAGTCAGAACTTACTCCACAGCACCTAACAACAGCAATAGCCTTATTTTTTATTTACTATTAACTTCTGGAATGATTTCAAAGCTAGTCATATGCTTTTTAGTTGTGCAAATTGTTTCCTTAAAGTATTTCCTGCATATAGGAATAGCTAAGAGTTCCTGCATTCTTTGTTGGCCAATCTAGAAGATTCTATTCTCAAGAGTTTTCTTTTCCGTTGTCTCTCATGACCATAACCAAGAGGACCCTTTCTATGTCTACCCTGCTTTAGTTGTCCATTTCCTGCTGCTATCACGTCCTTAGAATTAACCATTCAGAGGTTGATGTCAGTTCAGTATAGTATCTTTCTATCAATAGAGTCCCTCAAAAACTAAGCAGATTTTTCCAGTATTTGTTTTGGTGGGCTACTACCTATGGCCAAGATCTTGACTACACTGAATTCAATGTTCTTTGCACACCTAGCCTTTAGTTTAGCAGAATCTGCCTTGAGCCCACTGAATAATAGGTATTATTCAGACTTTATTCTTAACTAGGCTTTTCCATTTTGTCTGGTGGAAAATGCCTAATTAGAGAGCCTGGAAGAGATGTAGGTTTCACTTTTCACAATTGAATTTCCTGCCATTTTTCACTTACCGCCTGTGATGACACTAGGTTTAGCCTGAGGGCAGGGAAATTGGTTTTATATGTCCTGATATATTCTTGAATAGCACCATATGATGGGACTCTCCATCTGCTTAGAAGGCTTGTTATAGACAGAAAGCACCTTACTTCTCAAGGCTGCCTTTTCTTTGCTCAGATCAACCTTCTTTAGGCTAAATTCCTTTATGTTGTATAATCCCTTTCTGAAAGCTGCATGAATGAAATTAACACCTAAATATTGTTAAATTTTCAAATTATTTTTTCCTAATTCTATACCTCTGTAGTAAGAGACCTGTTAAGCCAGGGAAAAAAGCAAAGGTGGTAGGGGGTGGGGATAGGTAATGACTATTGATTAAACAGTCAACAAAGTTTGCTAAATTCAGGGTTTAATAAATGTTTATGGAATTATTTCACTTGGGCTCATAAGCTGCACCTGACGGCTCTTACTATTAGACTATTTTGTTGTTTTAGAAAACCTTCTTTACCTGTGTTTTCTCCTCACCACCAGATACCTCTTTTAAACAAAATTCTAATGTTAACTAAGTTTCTTTTTGAGTATCAGTTGCTACCACTGTGAAAGTTACATTACCACTCATAGGAAAGAGACATTACTCACTAGTATTGAATAGATAGAAAATACTTTGTGCTGAAGCGCTGAAATTTATTAGGTTAAGTAAAATTAATAGAGAATATATTTAGATAGAGGGTTAGGAAAGTATAATCATATGATTATTATGTTTCAAAATATATATTGAGTTATTAGAAGTAGAAAATCCTGAATTAGTTGTTGTGGAGTCAATTCCGACTCATGGTGACACCTTGTGTGTCAGAGTAGAACTGAGCTCCGTAGGATTTTAAAGTCTACCTTGGAAGACAGGCCCGGTGATCTGCTTCCAGAAGATCAAATCCTTGATAACCTTATAGAGCAGTTCTACTCTGTACACACGGAGTCACCATGAGTCAGATCGACTCTATGGCAACTAACAATAACATAGTTCTTAACCACTTAACATGTAGAAAACTGTGCTGCCACTTTTAAGTGATTTCTCTCTTTTTTTATGTACGACTGATGAATTTTTTGATTATTGTGTCTCTAAACCCATTTTTCTCAGAAGCCCTGTGGTTTTTATCGCATAGTTTTGTACAGCATGATTATTTTTTAGGACAACAACTTATGCTACGTTATAGCAGAACTGGCATACTTACTTTCTATGTTCCTTCGAAGTTCCCAGAGGAGCCCTAATTAGCCAATCAGTAACGTGCACGTTAGCACATCAATTAATTGGTTTATTTCCCTTCCCTGTCTCACTTCTCTCACTCCCTCATTTGTGCTACCTGGGATCACCTTCTCTATGAACTACCAAAACCCATTGCTGTCAAATCATTTCTGACTCATAGCAACCCCATAGGGTTTCCAAGGCTGTAAATCTCTATGGAAGCAGATTGCCACATCTTTCTCCTGTGGAGCTGCTGGTGGTTTCGAACTACCGTCTTTTCAGTTAGCAGTCCAGTGCTATAACCACTGTGTCACCAGGGCTCCTTACTACTTACCCCTAAGTCCTTGTCTCAGGCTCTAGTATGGGGGAACCAAGCTAAGACTTCCTGCCCTCATGGAACATACATTTGGGAGCCAAACCATAATCAAGTGAATGAATGAAGAAACAAAACAACAAATAAGCAAGATAAGTACAGATTGTGAAAAGTGTTACGTGGGAAATAACCAGGATGATGAGAGAAAGAAAAAATTGAAGATTCAGGGAAGGCTTTTCTGAGGAAGTGACATTTGAATTGAGACATAAAAAATAAGTGAGCTAGCTGAGGGAAAAATGTTAATGGTGTTACAATGAGCAAAACTAGAGGCAGATCAGTACGTGGGAAAGGACCAGAGTGGTAAGTAATGATTATATCGAGATTTGAAATGTGTTGGGCACTACAATGCTTATCATTTCTCCCACTGCTATGGTAACAACCAGCATAAATACACTCAGTAGTAATAAAGTCACGTTACACTAACAATATGGAAGGGACCATAGTCTGGAAGACTGAAGTCTATTCTCAGCATTTGTGAGTTGGCATAAATTGGTAGAGACTGTAGCAACTTACTACCTCAATTGTTCTCCCTGCCCTTCCTGGCTGTGAAAGTGGGGTTTTCATAAATGGATAAGACTGAGCAAGCGGGATAAGACATCAGTAAGCATGGCATAAAAATATAACATGTGATACACATAAAACATCTAAAATGACTCTGGGACTCTTCCGGTTCCCAGTAGTAGACCCTCAAGGAACAGTGGTGGTAATGGTGTTGACATTGGCACTAGCAGATAGGACAGAAAGGGTGGTGATAATTATGGCACTGACGGATTATGAATCCTCAATGCAGAAACAATGAAACAATTTAAAAGGGACACACAATTTGTATGTTCTTTATAGGACTGACTCATAAAACTTAAGGTGATTGTTGTTGGTTGCCGTCAAGTTGATTCCAACTCATGGTGACCCCAGGTGTGCAGAGTAGACCTGCTCCATAGGGTTTTTAAGGACGTGACCTTTCAGAAGCAGATCGGCATGACTGTCTTCTGAGGTGGCTCTGGGTGGGCTCAAACCACCAACCTTTCAGTTAGTAGTCAAATGCTTAACTGTTTGCACCACCCAGGGACTCCCAAAGCATAAATTAACAAAAAGAGAGGAAAGGAGAGAAGAAAGAAAGGGTCAAGAAAATTCATTACCGAGCGTCGACATTTTATATGTTATTTTACTTAGCTGCATTTTATATATTATTTTACTCAGCCACACAATAACCACATGCAGTAGTTACTAGTCTCCCGAACTTACAAACAAGGAGACTGAATCTCAGAGAGGTTCTGCAGTTTGCCCAAATTCACACAGCTCATTTAAACCAAGGTGTATTTAGTTTCATAGTATCATAGAAAAAACCAGTAAGGCTGAACAGGTATGGACAATTTTAAAGAGACAAATGTGGCAAAAGGCGAATGCCCAGCCCTGAGTTTAAGACTTCATTTAGAAGCAGTTGAAAGGAGGGAAGACAGAAAAGGGTGCAACAGAACATGATAGCCCCTCACTCCTATTGTATTTAGCAATGAATTCATTCTTGCTGATATTCACCTTTACCGTTACACAGTATTAGTTTTACTGTCAGTAATTAAATATTTGTGCTGATTTTGAAGAATTTTAGAACACAGTAGGAAAGCCAAACTAATTAAATTGTTTTACTAATTGCTGATCAGACTCAGTATAATGGCAGGTGTTTGCATTTGTGCAACTAGGAAGAGGACCAGAATATTATTTGTAAGAAATCCTGCACTAAAAATTTGAAAAGTGACAACTATGCCAGTTTACCAAGTATCCATACCACAAAGCAAGTGTCTTGATTTTTTTTTTTTTTAAGTTCTAAAATAGTATTTAGATACAATGTCTCTACTTTCCTCTTCCCCTCTTCAGGAGAGTATATTTGGGGATGGGGGAGTGTTGCACATTAGGAATGAGGCTGCTAATGGGAGTTAAGGAGCTCTGGTGGTGCAAACAGTTAAGCATTTGGCTGCTAATTGAAAGGTTGGCAGGTCAAACCATCCAGCCAATCCTCAGGAGAAAAGACCTGGTGATCTGCTTCCATAAAGATTACAGCCAATAAAACCCTATGGGGCAGTTCTACTCTGTTATATAGGGTTACTATGAGTCCAAATCAACTGGATGGCACCTAACAACAGCATGGGAGTTACTTAATATAAAAGAGTATTGTTGTAGGGGGAAAACATCATAAAGTTTAGTGAAGCAAAAAGTAAGCTTTATTTGGCATATATTCAAAAGGACAAAAGTGGGAAGTGGACAAGCATGCTGCCAGAGCTAGAATGTCTGCCTGAATTCAAGGAAATATCACAGAACAGACAAAAGTGGGAAAACGGACAAGCATGCTGCCACAGCCATGTCTGCCCGAGTCCAAAGAATATTACAGAATAGGCAAGAATGGGAAAACAGACAAGCACGTTGCCACAGCCATGTCTGCCCGAGTCCAAAGAATATTACAGAACAAGCCAACAGTGGGAAAATGAACAAGCATGCTGCCATAGCCATGTCTGCCAAGTCCAAAGACTATTACAGAATCCTCAGTATATATTAACATCACAAATGGGCAAAACCATTGAAAGCTTAGCCTTTTTCAGATTGGCTAGAAACTGTGATCCTACATTTTGAATTGTCTCTCTTAACAATCATTGGTACAGGTTTCAGTAACTACAGTTAGGAGGGTCTTCGTTGGTTCAACAAATTTCTATTCACTAAATGCTGACAGAAAAAGATAAGAGTAGAAATTTTGTGTTTTGTTTGATTGGCTTTATGTGAAAGTTTCCCTATTCCAAGATTATCTTAGCTATTGTCTTTATACCTCAGGGCCCAGTTGATGTGTCCTTGTGAGTCCTTGAGAGCCCATCTCCAGCTGGGTCACATTCTCTATGCTCAAGGAGAGGGAATAATAACTCCAATATTATTTCCTAAATCAGATGGAACTAAATGAAAATCCATCATTAGGAGTTGACAGCTCTCCTACTTCTCCTTTTCAACTTTTTTTTCCCCTTAATTTCATCTTTCCCCAAATTTGAGTCTCCATTTTCTTTTTATCCTTGTTCTTATTTATGTTATACTATACTCTTTGCTATATTTTTGCTTAGTCTTAAAGTTAACATTAGGGATCCTTTGTATCATAGATGGAGCCCTGGTGGTGCAGTCGTTAAAGTGTTTGGTTACTAACCAAAAAGCTGGGTGGATTGAACCTACCAGCCACTCCTCAGTACAAAGATGTGACAGTCTGCTTCCATAAAGTTTCACAGCCTTGGAAACCCTATGGGGCTGTTCTACTCTGTACTACAGGGTCACTATGAGTAGGAATCAACTCTACGGCAGTAGGTTTGGTATATCATAGATACAGTTCAAAGTGTTCAAATTTTTTTTGTTTTGATTGAAAGACAAAGTTCTGTTACTGACATCATATACTGTTTGTTGAATTGTTTAATTAAGATTTTAAGGACTTTGGGGAAATTGCTACAAACATACACTATACTATTATTTTTTTCCCCATAGGTTTGTTTCATCAGTATGAAGAATGAAGTAACAATGTAAAGCTTTGTCTGAGCCAGGTGCTTCTGGAAAATAGTGGCAGTTAAGAAATTCTCAACCCTTTTGTTTTCCAAAACCTCTCCATCCTTTTGTGTTCCAGTAAATGGCTAACCTAACCACAAAGGACCACCTTGGTCTAGCGTATTCATAAATACGGTTCACCTCCCCCCTTCCTTAATTACTCAGATTAGATCCATCTCTGTTGTTCCTCATGACTCATCTAAGATTTGCTGATGATTCCCTTGTTTCAAAAAACCAAACCAAGTAAGCTCAAGTTGATTCTGACTTATAGTGACCCCAAGTGTTTACCTGCCTTTATAAACCCTATGGGGTGCTTCAGACAGTTGCTGTGAGCTGGAATCAACTGGAGAGCACACAACAACAAATCTTTTCAGAAGAAGATCTCCAGATCTTCTCCCACAGAGCAATGGGGTGGGTTCAAACCACCAACCTTTCAGTTAGCAGCTGAGTGCTTAACCATTGTGCCACCAGGGCTCCTACATTAGGTATGTGATGGTACATTTTTATTCTACTTGAGTATGTTCTTCCTAAACTTATGCAGGTTTACTAATCATTAAGCTAGCATTACTTCTACTAAAGGCTAATTATTATGAAAAAATGTAAATTTATGTTGAAATAAATCCTATTTCTGACAAGGTTTCCTCTAATTAAAAAAAAAAAAAAAAAAATCCACTGCCGTGGAGTGGATTCCAACTCATAGCAAACCCACAGGTTTTCTGAGGCTTCACATCTCTGCAGAAGCAGACGGTCACATCTCTCTCCGGTAGAGCTGCTGGTGGTTTCAAACTTTCAGTTAGCGGTGGATTACTTTAACCACTGTGCCACCAGGGCTGCTAATAGTTTCCAAGATCTTTGCTGTTGTTGTCATTAATTGCCATCAAGTCCTTTACAACTCATGAGGATCTCATATATAACAGAATGAAACATCGCCTGAACCTGTACCATCCTCACAACCATGTTATCTATAAGGTTTTCATTGGATAATTTTTGGAAGTAGATTGTTAGGCCTTTCTTCCTAGTCTGTCTTAGTCTGAAAGTACCACTGAAACCTGCCCACCACAGGTGACCCTGCTTGTGTTTGAAATACTGGTGGTATAGGTTCCAGCATCATAGCCACAAGCCACCACAGATCTTTAGGTAACTTAAATCCTCGGGCTGATAACACGTTAGATACATATATAATTTGGAAGTGTGACAGAACTCTGAAACACTGATAACTAAGCATAATTTGAGTTTATATGTTCTTGTTTCTCATTTTCATATGTTACAGAGAGGCTATATCTTTGGGTTTGTTAATGTATGTTTTTACTTTGAGAAGATGCATAGGGATGTGGATGGCTGTGTTATGTGTATTCATGAGCTCTTCTAGTCTTTTGCAAAATGTTTGTGTGTGACAGACAGTGCACATTTATCCAACTTCCTCCCCTTCCCAGTTTGCTTTGTTATTTTGTTTAAAAGTTATCATTAATATATAGCTTATGCTTTAAAGCAATAGTTTCAGAGAAACACAACTGTGTATGTAGTTCTATTTTTCAAGGGAAAGAATAGCTTTGTCCTAAAGGAGTGTTTTTTGTTTTGTTTTGCTTTGCTTTTAGCCTTCAAACCCCTTTGTACTCTTCAAGCTTTTGAAGACCCCAAAGAACTTTCTTTGTGGGTTATAACTACCGATATATACTGTATTGGAAATTGAAACTGTTAAAAATGATAAAAGCTCACTGAGATTTGAACGCAAGGTTTATTCTGAGCAGTTATTCTATATGCATATAGGGACACAATTTTGATTCCATAAAAAACAAATGACTGGAAGAAGCTAAGTACAGTATTTTTGTTCTTGTTATTAGGTGCCAGCGAGTCGGTTCTGACTCAGAGTGACCCAACAGAACGAAGCAGTACTTGGTCCTGCGCCATCCTCACAATCATTGCTATGCTTGAGCCCATCGTTGCAGCCACTGTGTCTATTCATCTCATTGAGGGTCTTCCTGTCTTTCGCTGACCCTCTACTTTACCTAATATGATGTCCGTCCCTCCTGATAACATGTCCAAAGTATGTGAAACAAATTCTCACCATCCTAGCTTCTAAAGTACCAAAAACAAAACAAAACAAAACAAAACCCATTGCTGCTGAGTCAATTCTGACTCACGGTGACCCTATAAGACAAAGTAGAACTGCTCCACAGGGTTTCCAAGGAGCTGCTGGTGAATTTGAACCACTGACCTTTTGGTTAGCAGCCCAACGCTTAACCACTGAGCCACCAGGGCTCAGTGGGGCTTATAAGGAGAAGAAGAGGAAGAAATATAGAAGATAAACCATTGGCTAATCTTAACATGATTGACTGAGCCCCGCCCTCCCTCTTTTACTGAGATCTAGGGATATCAGTTCACAAAATAGTCTCTGCCCCTCCACCCACTCATACCTTTTGAAATTCAAGTTTAGCAAACCTGACTTCCAGTAGGAAAGAAAGGATTTGCAACTTCCAGTGAAAGAAAAGCTGCTGGCGGATTAATTTTGGCAAGAATAATCTTTGAAGTGTATATTTGGTTTCCTGGGTAAGAAAACCCCAAGATATCTGCTATCAATTTTTCTCTTTGACAAAACTAAAAAAAAAAAAAAAGTTCTCTTTAAATGCTTATTGATTCATTTGAAAATAGCAATATTGGACACATTGCCTGTTAATAACATTTTATTAATGTTATGAAACTAGTCCTGACCTCACAAACCTCTAAAATTGGTCCTAAAGTGAAGCATCAGTTTGTTTTAGATTGTGAGTGAAAATAATGGAAAATAAAATTAAAAAATAAATGTTATTTGCCTAGGTTTATAGTACGTGAGGGTGAAAAATTATGACATATGTTAAAATCTTAGCCAAGTTTGTTCAATTTTCATGGAATTGTTTCCCTGAATTGCTGTTTATGGCCTTCATCTACCGTATGAATGTTTATTCATTTTTGTATGTAATCTACCTAGATAAGGTAAGAAAGGCAAGTCTTTAGCTATGCTCTGATTAGAGATTGTTAACATGGAGATGGGCTAACTAGAAGTGGGTCGTCTCATGTGATTGGTTTGGGGAACATGTTTGGCTTTCCCTGCTCGATTCTGACTTGGAAATCAGGGGGCAAAAATTAGGGAAGCTGGCAGTCACTGACCCAGTCCCGAACATTATCTGCCATTTGCTGTAGAGGTTGCGATTTGCCTTCCTGTACTGGTTGCTATAAAGGTTGCAGGTCAGAGTTCCATTTTCATATCTAGTCTGGCCGTTGTCTATTTATATTTTCCGTCTCTCAGAGTTCATCTTCAATAAAGAAAGAGCGTCTCAAAGTCTCAGAGAAATGTGCCAGGTACTTTTGGGTACGTGATTCTCATGGCATCATTTAAACAACTTTGAGATGATACCTGTGGACTGAGTCAGGATTTCTAGAACCCTAGTGAAGAAGTAGATGAATTCAGGAGACTACTATACCAAGATCTAGTGGAACAAGAATTAATTACATAGGATTGAATGAACTGATGAAGGATGCTTATGGTCTTTGCTTGGAATATTGTTGATGTTTTAATGTTCTATTTTCTGTATAAGGAAGCGTTTTTTCTTTTAGGCTATTTGTTACTTATAGCCATTTAGACTATGGGTTTATAAACAGAAATAACACATTTATAAATGATATCTTATTCTTCTTGCCTGACTCCTTCAGAATTCAGAAATTTATTCAGTGTTCTTATTTTCATCACAATATAATTATTTGCATCGTTTCAGTAAGAATCCATCCTCCTTGTTACCAGGACATAACTGGAAATATTGGTAATACAACCAAACCCTTGCTGGAATGTCATATTTTAGAATGATATCCACTTAATTAGATATGACCAGACATCTTTAGGAAACTAAGTGTTATGGATTGAATTGTATCCCTCAAAAACATGTGTAGTAAATTCTAACTTCTATGCTTGTAATTATAATCCCATTTGGGAATGGATTGTCTTTGTTATGTTAATGAGACAGGATTAGTGTAGGATGTGTTTTAAATCAATCTCTTTTTTAGATATAAAAGAGATTAAACAAGCAAGGGACAGAAAGCAGAGATGGAGGAAGATAGATGCCAAGCCACATGAAGATCACCAAGGAGCCAAGGAAGAAGGAAATTCCCCCAGAGAGAGAAAGACTACCCCTAGGGCCAGCATCCTGAATTCAGACTTCTAGGCTCTTAAACTGTGAGAAGTGAATTTCAGTTTGTTAAAGCTACCCACTTTTGGTATTTCTGTTATAGCAGCACTAGATAACTAAGACACTAAGGCTGCCTTTATAGAACCAATATTTATAAAGCCTTCTTGGGAAAACTGACCTGGAACTTGGCTTACAAGATTCCCAGGCATTCAGGTGAGTAAGAAAGGTCACTTCTTCCCACCTGACTCAGCATCACTGAGACCTAAATCTTACTGCTTAGATCCCAATCGGGAATCTAGGTTGCCTTTTTCCCAAGGACCTGAAGAACCTCTGCAAGATAAAACCCTACAGCTTGATAATGAACCTCAAAGGACTCACCAAACACAGCAGACAATGAATGTATTGGAACTTTCCCTGGACAAGCCACTATCTGGGCCATTAAGTCTAGTGAAATGCTCAGGTCCTGCCTGCCATTATATGAGAGGTAACTAAGACTGTGCACATCACCAACAGCATCAACATCCTAGCTTGAGAGCCTTAAGAAACTCTATGAACATAACCATACGATTTTCTTCCACTAACAATGAAATCCATTGAACTATTTACCCACAGGCTTCAGCTCCTAGCTCTTTATTTTTATATAACTTTTCACATTAATATTTCTTGTTTTTATCTTAAGGATTCTTCTTCTATGACGACTGATTTCCAGGACCCTAAAGCAACTAACCTGTGCCACTATCTCTCAATAGATGGTTTAACTGATTTTTACAGGAAAAATGTCAACCAAAATCCCCCAGAGACAATTTTTTAGACCTAGTTCACCCCACTCAAGAGGTTTATGGATGCCCTCTGAGTTGTTCAGTGAAAAATGGTGTTTGTTTTGAACAGAAGAGAGACCTAAACATTTTAAACTTCACCTGAGCTGTGTGCTCCCAGAAAACAGCAACCATTAAAAAATCCTCCCACTCTTTTATTTGCTGAAATTCCTCTACCCTTTTTTTGTTCCAAGAAATGGCCAAACATTTATAATTACCATTTTCCCATGCCTTATGATAAAACCATTTCCTCCTTTCTAAATATCTCAAATAAGACCTGTATTCAACTTTCCTCATAACTCCCATGAAAGTCACCACTTATGACTCTTTTCACCTGCCTCTATAAAACCGTTCCTCATTAATGAACATTCTCACTAATACCCTGAATAAAATCATCTCCTGAATTTTCTAGTGCATTTTATCTTTCACAGAAGGTTGACTGACTTGGAAGAGATATTTGGATTTATATTTGACAAAGGCTTAGGTAACACCCAGTCTTCGTCCTTTTCCCCATGTTTTTGAGGTAGGCAGATATAGCATATACCAAGTCACCAGGTGCACATACAAACTCTAGGTACAAATATGACTATCTAAAGCATAGAGGACTGTTTTGAAATTCATCACCATCAAGTGATGAAGGTTAAGTATTCACAGGATAGCCTTCTACTCTACAATATCTTATTCTTACCTTACCCATATGCATTCACAGACCTATCAAAGAAAATATGCAAAGGCTTTAGTTCAATGAATGACACACAGTGAATGCTCTTACCAATGTTAGTAATAACTACTGTTTTGTTAACCAAGTGCTTATATTTCTTCCAGTGAATCAAACGTGCATTTCTCTGGTTTAGAAGGCCTTCCAGATCTGACATGTTCACTAGTATGTGCAAATCCTTTTGGAATGGGTGACATCAGAAACTTCTACTGGAAAAGCCCTAGGTGAGTCTGTATTCTAATAAGAGAGGAGCCAGAGAATTCCTTATAGTAATGGGTAGCCAAAAGGCAAAAGCATCACAAACAAACTAATTATCTCTTTATAATTCACCCTTCAGATTTGTCCTTTACTGGTCACTCAAGTTCGTAGCTACATCCTAGAGTTTCATGTTATTGTTAACAGGATAACAAATTTATACTTTAAACTCATATATGCACAGAAAATGTACCTTGATTATTTCCTATAACTTACCTAACCTTCCTTAAAATTATCCCACCACTATATTACGTATACATACATCCATTCCACTGGGATATAAATTACCTTTATGTCCATTCCAGACCCTAAGGAAAAAAAAACAAAACAAAACAACACACAACACACACACAAAACTAGGAACAAACTAAATGTAGTTCAGTCTTATATTTTCATTGCTGTTTTTTTCAGGTCAAAACAAACCTTGAAAATACCCTATCCCTCCTCCTACTTCTTTCCAAGATAGTTCTTAGAGAAAATGAAAGCTAGGGCTTTTATGACATCATATCTAAATGAAGACTGGGCCTTTGATCCACACAGTGACTTTGAATCCTCCCTGGCAAATGCTGTGGTGTGGCTAGTTTGGGTTATTCTCCACAGTGGTAATTGCTGAGGTGAGATTGGTCCTGTTCAGCCATTAGTGTTGTAAGGACCATCTGTCCCTAGTCAGAATGTCCTCACAGACAGTGGCCATTCTGTGCTGATCCCAGGCCTCTGCAGATTCAACAATCCTCTCAGTTTCTCTGTGCCTCTTCCACCAGGACACACAGGAACACCTGGATCCCTGGCATGCTTCATACAGGGTGTGAGGAGTCAGAGGATTTGAAAAGATTTTTCTAGGCACTTCCTTCTGCCAGTGCTATGCAGTATTCTCACATTATGTTGCTGTTGTTGAGTGCCGTCGAGTCAGTTCTGATTCATAGAGATCCCACGTGTAATAGAATGAAATGTTGCCTGGTCCTGCTCCATCCTCACAATAGTAGGTATTTTTGAGCCCTTTGCTGCAGCCACTGTGTCAATCCATCTTATTGAGGGCCTTACTCTTTTTCACTGACCCTTTGTTTTACCAAGCGTGATGTCCTTCTCCAGGGATTAGTCCCTCTTGGTTACATGTCCAAAGTAAGCAAGATGAAGTCTTACACCATCCTTGCCTCTAATGAACTTTCTGGCTATACTTCTTCCAAGACAGATTTGTTTGTTCTTCTGGCAGTCCATAGCATATTCAATATTTTTCACGTCATGATAGATGTGACTATATTGAGTTTCACCTAATGGCTTGCTGCCTTCCTAGGAAAATACGTTACTGGTCAGTACTAATGCACTCCAGTCCCCCACATATTTCAGGTCACTTCTCTCATTCTATTTTTCACAACCTTGAAAGTTGGAAAGCAAGGGCATATGTCTCTGATCTATCTACTTTCTCCTCACGTCTGTCTTCCCTTTGCCACCACCATACACTGGGGCCATCATCTGTGAAATGTCTTTATTATTTATCCCATTTAAGGCAGAGATCAACTGATATCCCCCTCCATGCCCCATTTTCTCCTCATACAGTGGATTCTAATGACTTCAAGAGATCTTACCAGATAGTACAAGTGGGCATCTTCGTGTTAACCAGATGGGAAGAAAACCAGAGGGGCCACTCCAAATTGTTTGGTACATATGAAACTTCTGGTATTGTACATGACTAAGGAGTATAGGGAACATAAAAAGTAATCGAGTTCTTGTTTGCCAGCAAGCCAGCAGATGAGAACTCTCCAATAGCCTCCACTGAATTTAATTAGATTAAAAGAAAGTAAAAAGATAAGACATTTTTTGAAAACTTTATTATATAGACAATGATTCACACCTGCTATCTAATACTGTTTCTCTCCCACAAGTTCGGAATTTCTGATGATTTGCTTAAGTTCACAAAGACTAACAGAAGTAATTTAGAAATTGATATTTTCCTTTAAAATAGATCTCTTCCCCTCAAACTTAAATCTACACCTGTAAGAAGTATTGCCTCAAAGTGCATTTTGAATAGATTTAAACCTTGTGTGCTTTGCATAGACTATAATAGTTATTTATTCTCTAACAGAAATTGAATTTTGCAATTTATTATATTCAAAATATCCTTGCGTTTCCCCAACATCATATGGCATGACAAATGTGTCATATTTTCTGTATCTATATTTTTAACAGTTGTGACTTTTAATGATTTGAGTACTTAGAGAGAAGACTTTCCTAACCCACACATTAATGCTTTATGCTGCGCAAAATATCTAAATCAATAAACATTTTAGAAGAAAAAAGTCAATACTGCCCGAATTCCAGTGAGGAGAAAATACTCCTGTGCTCAGAATAAGTACGGAAGATCAGTGGGGAGACATATAATTGGATTGACTTTTTTTTTGGCTTTGTGATACAACTTGACTGACTACACTGTTTTACCTGCATCCTCATTTTTAGTAAACCCATGCATTCCAGACTGAGGTCCCTTTTTTTTTTTTTTTTTTAGTTTTTTTAATTGTACTTTAGGTGAAGGTTTACAGAACAAATAGTTTCTCATTAAACAGTCAGTACACATATTGTTTTATGACATTGGTTAACAACCCCACCACATATCAGCACTCTCCCCTCTTGACCTTGGGGGAATTTTTTTTTTTTTTTTTTTGGTGAAAAAGTACATAGCCAAAAATACAGCATTTCAAAAATTTCTACATGTACATTTCAGTGACATCGATTATGTTCTTCCAGTTGTGCTACTATTCTCACTATCCTTTTCCAAATTATTCCATCACCAATATCTTCAACTCACTCTCCCTTAGGTGTCCCATCAAACCTATTGAGTTGCTGATGTCAGTCTGATCTCACAAAGATAATTATTATTATTTTTTTTTGTACTTTAGATGAAGGTTTACAGAACAAAATAGTTTCTCATTAAACAGTTAATACACATATTGCCCTATGACCAATGGTTAACAACCCCACGACAGGTCAACACTGTTCTTACTCAATCTTGAGTTCCCTGTCACCAGCTTTCCTGTCCCCTCCTGCCTTCTACTCCTTGTCCGTGGACTGCTGTGCCTCATTACTCTGGTTTTTGTTTTATGGGGCTGTTCAATCCCCGGCTAAACAGTGAACCTCGGGAGTGACTTCATCACTGAGATGAAAGGGTGTCCAAGGGACATACTCTCAGGGTTTCTCCAGTCTCTGTCAGGCCAGTAAATCTGGTCTTTTTTTGTGTATTAGAATTCTGTTTGACATCCTTCTCCAGCTCTGTCCAGAACCCTCTGTTGTGATTCCGGTCAGAGCAGTCAGTGGTGGTAGCTGGGCACCATCTAGCTGTACTGGACTCAGCCTTGGTAGCTGTGGTCCATTAGTCCTTTGGAGTAATCTTTTCTTGTATCCTGTTCTCTTCATTCTCCCTTGCTCCCAAAGGGGTGAGACCAGTGGAGTCTCTTAGATGGCTGCTCACAGGCTTTTAAGACCCCAGATGCTACTCACCAAGGTAGAATGTAGAACATTGTCTTTATAAACCGTATTATGCTAGTTGAGCTGGATGTTCCCCGAGACCATGGTCCCCACAGCCCTCTGTCCAGCAATTCAGTCCCTCAGGGAGTTTGGATGTGTCTATGGAGCTTCCATGACCTTTCCTTGTACAAGTTGTGCTGGCTTCCCCAGTACTGTGTACTCTTACCCTTCACCAGAGTTACCACTTATCTATTATCTATTTAGTATTTCCACCCCACACCTCGCATCCCTTGTAACCAACAAAGATTGTTCCTTTTTGGGTGCAAACTTTTTCATGAGTTTTTACAGTAGAGGTCTCATACAATATTTTTCCTTTTGTGATTGACTTATTTCACTCAGCATAATGTCCTCCAGTTTCATCCATGTTATGAGATGCTTCACAGATTCATCATTGTTCTTTATCATTGCATAATACTCCATTGTGTGTATGTACCATAGTTTTTTTATCCATTCATCTGTTGATGGGCATCTAGGTTGTTTCCATCTTTTTGCTATTGTGAACAATACTGCCATGAACATGAGTGTACATATGTCTATTCCTGTGACAGTTCTTATTTCTCTAGGATATATTCCTAGGAGTGGGATTGCTGGATCATATGGTATTTCAGTTTCTAGCTTTCTAAGGAAGTGCCATATCATTTTCCAAAATGGTTGTATCATTATGCACTCCCACCAGCAGTGCTTAAGAGTTCCAAACTCCCCACAGCCTCTTCAACATTTATTATTTCCAGTGTTTTTGATTCGTGCCAGTAATGCCAGGGTGAGATGGTATCTCACTGGGGTTTTAATTTGCATTTCTCTAATGGCTAGTGATCGCGAGCGTTTCCTCATGTGTCTGTTGGCCACTTGAATGTCTTCTTGGTGAAGTGTCCGTTCATTTCCTTTGCCCATTTTTTTAATTGGATTATTTGTATTTTTATTGTAGACGTGTTGGATTTTCTTGTAGATTATAGAGATTAGACCTTTGTCTGACTTGTAATGTCCAAAAATTTTTTTCCCAGTCTGTAGGTTCTCTTTTACTCTTTTGGTGAAGTCTTTTGAAGAGCATAGGTGTTTGATTTTTAGAATATCCCAGTTATCTAGCTTATCTTCTGGAGTTTGTGTGTTTTTGTTTATGGTTTGTATCCTGTTAGTTCCGTGTATTAGGGTCGCTAGCGTTGATCCTATTTTTTCTTCTATGAACTTTATAGTTTTTGGCTTTATATTTAGGTCTTTGATCCATTTTGAATTAGTTTTTGTATGTGGTGTGAGGTATGGGTCCTGTTTCATTTTTTTGCAGATGGACATCCAGTTTTGTAGCACCATTTGTTAAAAAGACCGTCTTTTCCCCATCTGATGGACTTTGGGCCCTGGTCAAAGACCAGGTGACCGTAGGTGGATGGATTTACATCTGGGTCCTCAATTCTGTTCCATTGGTCAATGTATCTGTCATTGTACCAGTACCAAGCCATGTTGACTACCATAGCTGTATAGTAGGTTCTCAAGTCAGGTAGTGTGAGTCATCCTACTTTCTTCTTCTTCTTCAATATTGCTCTACTTATTCAGGGCTTCTTCCCTTTCCATATAAAGTTAATGATTAGTTTTTCCATCTCTTTAAAGAATTTTATTTGTATTTCAATTGGGATTGCATTGTATTTGTGAATTGTTTTGGGTAGAATTGTCATTTTCACTATGTTGAGTCAACCTATCCATGAGCATGGTATGTTTTTCCATTTATGTAGATCCCCTTGGGTTTCTTGCAGTAGTGTTTTGTAGTTTTCTTTGTATAGGTCTTTTACGTCCCTGATTAGATTCATTCCTAAGTATTTTATTTTTTTAGCAGTTATTATAAATAGTATTGTTTTCCTGATTTCCTTTTATTCATTCTCTTTACTGGTATATAGGAATCCAACTGATTTTTGTATGTTTATCTTGTATCCTGCTACTCTGCTGAATCTTTCTATTAGTTCCAGTAGTTTTCTCATGGAGTCTTTTGGGTTTTCTATGTATAGTATCATATCATCCGCAAACAGGGACAGTTTAACCTCTTCAGTACCAATTTGAATGCCCTTTATTTCTTTTTCTCGCCTTATTGCTCTAGCTAGGACTTCCAGCACAGTGTTAAATAGGAGTGGTGATAAAGGGCATCCTTGTCTTGTTCCTGTTCTCAAGGGGAATGTTTTCAGCCTCTCTCCATTAAGAATGATGTTGGCCATTAGTTTTGTATAGATGCCCTTAATTATGTTGTGAAATTTCCCTTCTGTATCTATTTTATTGAGAATTTTTATCAGGAACGGGTGTTGGAGTTTTTCAGATGCCTTTTCTGTGTCAATTGAGATGATCATGTGATTCTTTTCTTTCCTTTTATTTGTGTGGTGGATTACGTTGATTGATTTTCGCATGTTGAACCATCCTTGCATACCTGGTATGAATCCTACTTGGTTGTGGTGTATTTTTTTTTTTTTTTATATAATGCTGAATTCTATTGGCTAGAGTTTTGTTGAGAATTTTTGCATCTGTATTTATGAGATATATTAGTCTGTAATTTTCTTTTTATGTGGCATCTTTGCCTAGTTTTGGTATCAGGGTTATTCTGGCCTCATAGAATGAATTCGGAAGTGTTGCTTCCTTTTCTATGTTCTGAAATAGTTTTAGTAGTACTGGTAAAAGCTCTTCTCTGAATGTTTGGTAGAATTCTCCAGTGAATCCATGTAGGCCAAGGCTTTATTTGTTGGGAGTTTTTTTTTTTATTATTACCTTTTCAGTCTCTTCTCTTGTTATGGGTCTGTTCAGATTTTCAACATCACTTTGTGATAGTTTGGGTAGGTGGTGTGTTTCTAGAAATTTATCCATTTCCTCTAGGTTTTCAAATTTGTTGGAGTATAGTTTTTCATAATACTCTGTTATGATCCTTTTTATTTCAGTTGAGTCTGTTGTAATGTCCCCCATTTCATTTCTTATTTGGGTTATTTGTCTCCTCTCCTGTTTTTCTTTTGTCAGTCTGGCCAGTGGTTTGGTTTGTCGATTTTGTTGATTCTTTCAAAGAACCAACTTTTGGTTTTGTTGATTCTTTCTCTTGTTTTTCTATTGTCTATTTCATTTATTTCTGCTCCGATCTTTATTATTTCATTTCTTCTAGTGGCTGTGGGCTATTTTTCTGTTCTCTTTCTATTTCTTTGAGTTCTGTAGTTAATGTTTTGATTTTGTCCCTTTCTTCTTTTTTGATGTGTGCATCTAAAAATTGTCCTCTGAAGACTGCCTTTGCTGTGTCCCAGAGGTTTGGTATGATGTGTTTTCATTCTCATTTGATTCTAGAAATTTTTTGATTCCATCTCTGATTTCTTCTGTTACCCATTGATGTGTAAGCAGGGTGTTATTCAGGTTCCATGTAATTGATTTTTTTCCTTGCTCTTCCTGTTGTTAATTTCTACCTTGATGGTGTTGTGGTCAGAGAAGATACTTTGTATTATCTCAACGTTTTGGATCTTGTTGAGGATTGCTCTGTGGCTTAAGATGTGGTCTATTCTGGAGAACATTCCATGTGCATTGGATGGAGTGTCCTATATATGTCTATGGGATCAAGTTGGCTGATAGTGCTGTTTATGTCTTCTGTATCTTTGTTGAGTTTCTTTCTAGATGTTCTGTCCTTTACCAAGAGTGGCGTATTGAAGTCTTCTACTATTCTTTTGGAACTGTCAGTCTCTCTTTTCAGTGCTGTTAGAGTTTGTTTCATGTAGTTTGGAGCTTTGTCATTGGGTGCATAGATGTTTATTATGGTTATGTCTTCATGATAGAGTGTCCCTTTAATCATTATATAGTGTCCTTCTTTGTCTTTTATGGTGGATTTTGTTGTAAAGTCTATTTTGTCTGAGATTAGTATTGCCACTGCTGCTCTTTTTTGGTAGTTATTTGCTTGATATATTTTTTCCAACCTTTGATTTTTAATAAATTTATGTCTTTGTTTCTAAGGTGTGTCTCTTGTAGACAGCAGAATGATGGATCCTGTTTTTTTATCCATTCTGTCATTCTTTGTCTCTTTATGGGTGCATTGAGTCCATTTACTTTCAGTGTAATTATTGATAGATGTTAGTTTATTGCTGTCATTTTGCAGTGCTTTTTCTTTTCTTTTTTCTTTTTTGTGGTGCTGATGTTTTCTTTGTTCCTCTTACTCTCCTGTGCTGAGTTCCTTTTGTTTGTGGATTATTTTTTCCATTTCTTTTGTTATTCTAGGTTTTTGTTTTTACTGAAACTTTATGTTTTTCTTTTTTATTTTGATCAGTAGGTTTGTTAACTTTCTTTGTAGTTACCGTGAAATTTATCCTTATCTTTCTAAGTTTGAAGCAGTCTATTATTACTTGGTATTGCCTTGCTTTCCTCTCCATTAGAACGTTCTATACCTACACCATTTATTCCTTCTTTTATTGTTGTGATGTTGTTGTCATTTACAGATTAACTGCTCTGATTCCCTGTTGTATTCCTTTTGGTTTTGGATAGTCCTTGGGAGTTCATTTCCTAGATTGGTATCTGGCTGGTACAATCCTGCATCCTAAATTCAGCCTGTGAGCTGATGTTGTTTGTTCTCAGATCGAAGGACTCCCTTTAATAATTCTCGTAAGTTTTGTTTGGTTTTTACATATTCCCTTAATTTGTGTTTATCTGGAAATAACCTAATTTCACCATCATATTTGAATGAGAGTTTTACAGGATATATTATTCTTTGCTGGTAATTTCTTTCTTTCAGGGTTTTGTACATGTTATCCCATTGCCTTCTTGCCTGCATGGTTTCTGCCGAATAATCTGAGCTTAGTCTTATTGTTTCTCCTCTGTATGTGACTTTTTGTTTTTCTTGAGCTGCTTTCAGGATTCTTTGTTTGTTTTTGGTTTTGGTGAGTGTGGTTATGATATGCCTTGGTGATTTTCTTTTGGAGTCTATCCTATATGGGGTTCGTTGAGCTTCTTGGATGGCCAGCTTTTCATCTTTCATGATATTGGGGAAGTATTCTGTCAGCAATTCTTCAATGATCCTCTCTGTGTTTTCTCCCCCGTTCTGGAACTCCAATCATTTGCAGATTTTTGCTTTTGATTGTATCCCACATAATTCTCAGTGTTTCTTCATTTGTCTTCATTCTTTTTTCTGATTTTTCCTCAAACAGAATTGTATCCAAGTGTTTGTCTTTAATTTTTCAGAATCTCTCTTCCACCATTTCAAACCTGCTCTTCAGTCCTTCTATGACACTGTCCATTTCTGACATATTGTTGTTTATTTTGGATTTCTAATTGTTGTTTTTGTATGATTTCTAGTTGTGAATTTATTTTAGCATTTTGTTCCTGTATTATTTTCCTGAATTCTTCTAATTTTTTTGTCTGTATTTTCCATTTTTTTGTCTGCCTTTTCCATGAATTTGTCTATTTTTTCCTTGATTTTGTCTGCTTTTTTGCTTCATCTCTTGGATAGGTCTGAATATTAGAGATTTGAATTCCCTATCAGGTAGTTCTAGCACATTTTCTTCTACTGGAAAGTCATCTGGTATTTTATTTTGGATGCCTACTGGAACGATCCTGTCCTGTTTTTGTAAATATTTTGATATTGTCTGCTGTCTTTGGGTTATTCGGTAGTTATATTTCTCGTTTATTGATTGTCGATTTGCTTGTTTCATATTGCTTTTTTGTTCTATTTGGCTATGTCTGAGCAAGCGGGCTGTATGGTCTTTGTTGTTTGCTTGTCAGTAGGTACAATACTTTTCACCTCCTTCTCCAGTTGGCAGGGTCAATCACTCAGATATGGTACAGCAGGGCAGGTCTAGTTGAAGAGGATTTGCTGGGATGGGTTATTTGTGGCACTTACTACGGCCACCAGGGCAGGCCAGTAATCAGTGCAGGGCAGGTTCCAGTAGGCCATGTCTGGGCTGCTTGGTGGTGTGATGTTCAGCACACTGTGCAGGTAGGCAGGATGGAGGGGGGCGATTTTGATGTGTGAAACTAAGATGGGTATGGGAGAGAGAGGAGAGAAGAACAGGAGCCAAAAACATACAAACAAACAAAAAAGAGTGCTAGGGGATCTTGCCATTGGAGTGGAGAGATGACAGACTATGAAATGGAGAAAAACAAAAAGCAGGAGAAGAAGAAAAATGGAAAATAAAAAAATGAATAAATAAAAATTAGAAAGAGAAAGGAAAGTCAAAGCTCCCAGGGATCCTACTGTGCAGCTGTGAGGTCTGGGCAAGTTTCTCCCAGACCATGAAGTACAGCCTGGCTAGAAGGGGTAGAAGTATCACTCAGCGCCAGGTATTCAGGGGCCAGGAAGAGAAGGAAAGTATAGAGAGACGAGAAACTGAGTAATAAAGAAAGACAAAAAGGGAAAACAAAACAAAACAAACAGAAACAAAAGAACAAGAAATCATCCCCCCCCCCCCAAAAAAAAAAAACAGAAAAAAATATCCAAGAAAAAAGAAATGTCCTCATGGATCCTTCTGAGCATCTGTGCAAACTGAGGGGGTAGGTCCAAACTGTGCAGTACTGCCCGGCTAGAACAGGCTCCGAATTCGAGAAAAGAAAAAGAAAACAAACAAACAATTCAAAACAAACAAATGAAAAAGCCCCAGGATCCCACCAGCATGGCAACACAGGCTAGGAAGCAGTCTCACATTTGAGCAGTGTTTCATAGCCTTTCAGGAAGAAGCAAAGATGGCACACAGAGCCATGTATTTGAGAGAAAGGAGGGGGAGGTGGTGAGAGGTAAGCAAGAAATCTAAAGAAGTGGAAAAAAGCAATACCAGCAGCCATCAAATGGCACTTAGGGAGCTGGCCAGTAAGGACAGGTGGAATCCAAGAGACACCGGCGTGAAGCCAGTGCTTCCCGGCCAAGAGACTGTGGCTGCAGGAAGCAGAGGAGGCTGAGTGGGGATGAAGAAGGGTGGGTGTGGGAAAACGTATATCTCTGGTTACCGGTAGTTCTGTCTCCTTCTGGAAGCTCTGTGAAGCTGCTTTCTCATACCCCCTGTTCACTGGTCTCTGAGAGGAGTCCAAGATGGCAGATCCGTGTTGCAGTAGCTGATAGGGGACCTCTGCATGTATCTCTCCTTGCTGTCTGTTCTCTGTCAGTTTCTTATTCCATTCAGTGCTTGGCTGAGTTCTTTATCTCTTCATTTGATGCTTAGGGTTTCAGGATTGCCATTTTCCCTGTTTGGCTTAGTTTTTCGGATCTTTGCTGTGGAGGGACCTCATGGTGCTTCTGCCTAGAGCACCATGTTACCCGGAAGTCCCTGAGGTCCCATTTTAAATTGTGTATGTCTACTCTGTAACCCCTGTGGAACCACATTGCCCAGCTGGGTCATCTGCTAAGGGATATAAGGAAGTGACTATAAGGTCAAAATATTCAAGGTGGTTGGTAGACTGGTGATACATCTTGTATTTACCAGGGCCATTGTAAGTAGAGAAGTATGGGATTTTATCTAATTTTGGAAAAAAGAGAGAACCTTAGAAATAATTGAGCTCTGATTTCCCAATAGTGGACCAGATGAAGGCCTTCCATTGACCTCTACTGAGTTCAATTCAATTAAAAGAAAATAAATTAATGAGACATTTATTGCAAACCTAACTCAAAATATTAATATAACTATGTCATAACTATGTAGGTAAGGAAATACAGATACAGTCTCACTGTGTGTTACCCCCAAAATCACATTTCATCAAACACTAGTATAATGTTTATATATTTTCCCTACTTTGGAACTGTTTGTTTGAGAAATTAAATATCTTTAACTTCCCAAGCTAGAGTTCTACATGTGTCCATTTTAGTTTTAATTAAGTGCCAAGGTACACCAAATGCATCAGCTGGGTTTCACATTTTTCTTTCACTCCCCCATTATGTAAAAGCCACCCTACCTGCTTCTGATCAGAGTCAATTATCCCCACCAATGTGATGACTCTGCTTTTTGCCTGCTGATCCCTGGTGATGGGGAATTAAAAAAGCCCTGGTGGCAGCCGTAGCTTGTAGTTCAATGTGTCCTTTGCTGTGTCCTCAGTACACCCTTTTTGGGGACTATGTCTTCTAACCATATAGAAACCAGAGCTGCAGGGATGGAAAGTATAAATTTCCTAAGTAAGTGATGGTAAGAGGAGCCATTCCTCCTATCACCACTCAGGTAAATTTCTAGATCCATACATTCTTATGGGGAACACAGTGCCATATAGAGGTCTCTGATTTGGTACATATATTGAATCCTGAATATTGCTTCCATGCAAGCACTTTAGATGTGGCTACAGTAAGCCATCCCCATATTATAGAAGACTAGCTGCTTCTGAATGGTGCATTATGTGATACAACCAGTGGATTCCATGGTTACGGGCTCATTCCTGCACATCCTTTGCTGTGAAATGGGTCTTTTGGTCAGATCCTATACAGTGTGGAATTCAATGCCTGAGGACCAGGCATTCTCTCAGTTACTGGATAGTGTTGCTGGCTGAGGCTCTGTAGGGCAGGAAACTTAAATTTATACCTGTAAGAAGTATCCATCCCTTTGAGAATAAATTACTTGCACTTCTAGAAAAGACTACGATGAGTATAGTTAATTTTTCACCAAGTGACCAGTTGGTCTCCTTGAAGTATAGTGTCATATTGGTGGCTCAGCATTTGTCTTTATTGCTGTGAGGTTGAACATTCAGAGGCAGCAGTGCCTATACTATACTGTCAACCCCATCACTAACCTCCATCTATGCCACAATGACCACTCTGTTCATTTGTACACTACACCAGTACTGGGGCCAGTACTGGGGCCACCCATGATGAAGACTTGCCAATGTTGATTGGTCAAGTCTTTGTGTTTTTGGTGCCTCTTATGTGGCGAATGTTTCTGGTGAGTGTTAATGAATGCTACAAAAATCTTCACACTTTGTGCTCACTCTCAAATGCTCACCCACATGCCTTTACCCCAGATCTCCTTTCTCAGATCTTCCAGTCTAGTTCCATTCAGGGTCCTGACTAGACTAGGATAGGGCAACTACCTTGCATGACTTCTCCTTCCATGTGAAATACCACTTTCAGCTACACCCTTTAGAAAGATTTTCCCTCTCCATTGTCTTTCCAGGCTACTCCTGAATATGGCTATACTATACTGCAGCCACTGTTCATTTTCAGCTTGCAATCATATATCGTTCTTACTCATTAGCAAACTAAGCTTAAGCTTTTTCCTACACTTTCAGTCAATTGTTCGGTACAAAATACATACTTCTTCACTGTGGATGTCATGGTCTTGCTCCAGAACCTCAGAAGCCTGAATTATGATTTTCCAACTTGTGTTTGTCATAAACTCTACACTGGATCTTTTATCTGCATTAACACCTCCAATACCATAGGGTGTTCCAGATTAGCCCAAAAGACAATATGAACCTTCTGTAGAGCCCTTTCCTACACCAGACTCCATTTGATGCTGGCAGACTTCCATGTCACTTGCTGTATGGGTTGAAGCAGTATTCCTAGAAGTGAAACATGTTGATTCTAGAACCTAAGGAGGCCTATCTGGTCCTATGCTTTTTTGTCTGTGGTAGGAGATGCAAGATGCAGGAATAATCTGGCATGTCCTTTATTATGGAACCCCTAAAATTTTTAATGAAAGAGCAGTCCCTGAATCCCTGAATCTTCATAGGACTTATGTCATACCAAGCCCTCCAGTGTACTAACCACTTCATGCTCATCTGCCTGATCACCATGATGCTATCAATGAAATGTATCAATGTCATGTTCTACAGAATGTCCAGAAAATCCAGATATCTGGAGATTAATTATTAAAGAGAACATATAACCCTGGGACAAAACTGCACATGAATATTTTTGTCCATTCCATGAGAATACAAACTGTTTCTAATCCTGTTTACTGACCACAGGCCTGACACTTATCAAAAGAGACAGGGAGGAGAAAAGCACCGGGTAGGAAGAGCTTCAGACTGCAGCATAGTTGAAAATCTAGGCCAAGATTATGGTGAGTCCTCAGTAAAGGCTGGTCCAGAGGAGTATCATATCAGGCAGAAACGGCCCGACTCTTGTATTCCTATCATTGTCAGTCACTGCTGGAAGCAGCCTAAAGGGTCAACTATGCTCTCTGCAGAATGTTCTCTTGAAGGGAGATCCAAAGAGTGTAACCCCATGGCTGCCACAGACAGAAGAAAATGGCTAACTGTAACATCCATTATCTCTATAAAGACAGTAAATTTTAGATTGATACCATTCTCACTGCATTAGACAGTTCCTTTTAGTGGAAAACAAACAAACAGTAAACCACTTCTCATAGAAACTCATCCTGACCCCACTAAATAGATGTTAAACAAATATATAAAGAATATCATTTTGAAAGGCTATCAAATTATTGCTCTGTCTGTGATATTTGTAGTCTAGTGTTATGCATATGTATCACCTCTCACTCCCTCTTGTGTTTCTTCCTATCCCAGTTCTGCTTTTGAAGTCATGCATCTTGGCTGTTGGGGTGATGATATTTTAGGTAACTGTATGTAGGAATTTGATCCCTTTTCTTTTTTTCAATTATTCTGTATATCAGATATCAATTATGGGCTTGTATCTTGTTTCCAGTGGTTTAGAAGGTTACCTTTTTAGCATACAGGCTGACAGAATAAATAATATCAAATTGGAGAGGTGCAATGCTAAAAAGATTCATTGATTTGGCAGTAATATAAGGTTTTGTGCTTCAAGGCAAGAAATGTCACCAACTGCTTAGGTGTACTTTGGCACTTTAATGTATATGTTTCCCTATATCAAAAATGCACACAAGAGTACCCAATCTTATTCTTAGAAGTTTTATGAAAAATATTACCTAGTAAGAAAACAAGATATAATTGCTCTGTTTGTTTTTCAATTTGAATACGCAAGTTAATGGCCTATTAGGTACAGAATGCAAATATTTCTTAACTTAAATGTGTGGTTGTTCACTATAATGAAACAGAATCTAGTTATTTTTCTAATCAAGGATACTTTGTCATTCTGTGTTCAAACTACCTCTCCCACCTATTGGCTTTAAACTAATCTCAGCATCTGTTCACAGGGTTCTTCACTGTTTATTATTTTTTCCATATATAGTTTAACCATCTGTGACAATTCCAGTGTTTTCGTCTTTTTGTGCTGCTTTTTTTCCCCCAGGGACATTTTTTTCTCCTTTTTCCCTAAAATGGTAAAAATTATTTAAAAAGATTACTGCATTTAAGATATATAGGTGGTGATTTTTTAAATCATGCTTTTAGATGAAGGTTTACAGAGCAAATTAGTTTCTTATGAAACAATTAATGTACTTGCTGTTTTGTGACATTGATTGCAAACCCCACAGCACGTCAACACTCTCCTCTTCTCAACCTTGGTTTCCCCATTACCAGCTTGCCTGTCCCCTCCTGCTTTCTCATCCTTGTCCCTGGGTTGGTGTGCCCATTTAGTCTGGTTTTGTTTTATGGGCCTGTCTAATCTTTGGCTGAAGGGTAAACCTCAGGAGTGACTTCAGTACTGAATTAAAAGGATGTCCGGGGACCATACTCTCGGGGTTTCTCCAGTCTCTGTCAAACCAGTAAGTCTGGTCTTTTTCTGTGTATGTAAGTTAGAATTTTGTTCTACATTTTTCTTCAGCTCTCTCCAGGACCTTCTATTGTGATCTCTGTCAGAGCAGTAAGTGGTGGTAGCTGGGCACTATCTAGTTGCTGGACTCAGTCTGGTGGAGACTGTGGTACTTGTGGTTCATTAGTCCCTTGCTCCAGATGAGGTGAGACCAGTGGAGTATCTTAGATGGCCACTCACAAGATTTTAAGACCCCAGACGCTACTCACCAAAGTATGATGTAGAACATTTTCTTTATAAACTATGTTATGCCAGTTGAGCTAGATGTTCCCTGAGACAGTGGTCCCCAGCCATCAGTCCAGTAATTTGGTCCCTCAGGGAGTCTAGATCTGTCTATGGAGCCTCCGTGACCTTGCCTTGGCCAAGTTGTGCTGGCTTCTCAAGTCTTAGTCATCTAGTGCTGCTCTAACAGAAATACCACAAGTGGGTGGATTTAGCAAAGAGAAGTTTATTCTCTCACAGTCCAGTAGGCTACAAGTCCAAATTCAAGGTGTCAGCTCCAGGGGAACACTTTCTCTCCCAGCTCTGGAGGAAGGTCCATGTCATCAATCTTCCTTTGGTCTGGGAGCTTCTCTGTGCAGGAACCTCAGGTCCAAAGGATGTACTCTGCTCCCAGCACTGCTTTCTTGGTAGTATAAAGTTCCCTTGTGTCTCTGCTTGCTTCTTTCCTTTATATCTCAAAAGAGATGGGATTAAGACACTATCTAATCTTGTAGACATCATCAGTATAACCTCATCATAGTGATAGAGTTTAAAACACATAAGGAAATCACATCAGATTACACAATCACATACAATACTGGGAATCATGACCTAGTCAAGTTAACAGATATTTTTGGGGGACACAATTCAATCCATGACAGTATTGAATTGGACTGTCTTACGCTTCACCAAAGTTACCAATTATTTATTGTCTATTTAATGTTTTTCCCTCCCCACCACGCCCCTCCCTTGTAACCATCAAAGACTGTCTCTTTTTGTGTGTAAACTTTTCATGAAGTTTTATAATAACGGTCTCGTCCAATATTTGTCCTTTTGTGATTGATTTATTTCACTCAGCATAATGCCCTCCCGATTCATCCATGTTGTGAGATGTTTCATAGATTCATCATTTTTCTTCATTGTTGCATAGTACTTCATTGTGTGTATGTACCATAGTTTGTTTATCCATTCATCTGTTGATGGACAGTGTCTTAGGCTGGGTTCTCTAGAGAAGTAAAACCAGTAAAGTATAAAAAAATATATATAGAGAGATTTATATCAAGGAAACCGCTCACGCGATTGTAGAGGCTGGAACATCCCAAGTCCGTGGATCAGAATACAGGCTTCTCCCAATTCACATAGCCACAGGGGCTGGCAAACCCAAGATCGGCAGGTCAGAGAGCAGGGTTCCCACTCACAGGCTGTGAAAATCAACGAATCACAAGATCGGCAGATAAACTGATAGCTCACATCCCAAGATGAGAGGTCAGATGAACAGGAGGCAGCCACAAGATCCAGAGCAAACAAAAAGCCAGAAAGTCAGCTTATATTCAGATGCAGGCCACACCCACAATGAGACCCTCTTTCAACTGATTGGCTACTCACAGCAGAGCCCATCATGGGAGCAATCACATATAAACACTGAGAATCATGGCCCAGCCAAGCTGACATACAATCTTAACCATCACAGGTAGTTAGATTGTTTCCATCTTTTTGCTATTGTGAACAATGCTGCAATGAACACGGGTGTGCGTATGTCTATTTGTGTGAAGGCTTTTATTTCTCTAAGATACATTCCTGGGAGGGGGATTGCTGGGTCATATGGTATTTCTATTTCTAGCTTTTTAAGGAAACACCCTATTGTTTTCTGGAATGGTTGTACCATTTTGCATTCTCACCGACAGTGCATAAGAGTTCCACCTTGCCACAGCATCTCCATCATTTGTTGTTTTCTATTTTTTTGATTTGTGCCAGTAATGTAGGCGTGCGATTGTACCTAATTGTGGTTTTGATTTGCATTTCTCTAATGGCTAGTGATTATGAACATTTCCTCATGTATCTGTCAGCTGCCTGACTGTCTTCTTTGGTGAAGTGTCTGTTCATATCCTTTGCCCAGTTTTTAATTGGATTATTTGTTTTTTTGTTGCAGAGGTGTTGGATTTTCCTGTACATTTTAGAGATTAGAACTTTGTCGGATTTGTCTTAGCCAAAAATTTTTTTTCCAGTCTGTAGGTTCCCTTTTGCTCCTTTGGTGAAGTCTTTTGACTTAATTTTTAGAAGATCCCAGTTATCTAGCTTATCTTCCGGTGTTTGTGTTTGTGTGTTGTTGCTTATGGTTTGTATCCTGTTTATACCATGTATTGGGGTCTCTAGCATTGATTGTTTTTTCTTCTGTGATCTTTATGCTTTTTTTGTTTTATATTTAGGTCTTTGATCCATTTTGAATTAGTTTTTGTGTCTGGTGTGAGGTATGGGTCCTATTTCATTTTTTTTTTTTGCAGATGGATGTCTAGTTTTGCCAGCACCATTTGTTAAAAAGACTGTCTGTTCCCCATTTGGTGGACTTTGGGTCTTTGTCAAAGAAAGATCAGGTGAACATAGGTAGATGGATTTACATCTGGGTTCTCAATTCTGTTCCATTGGTCAATGTGTCTGTCATTGTACCAGTACCAGGCTGTTTTAACTACTGTAGCTGTGTAGTAGGTTCTGAGGGTAGGTAATGTAAGTCCTCCTACTTTATTCTTCTTCTTCAATAGTGCTTTACCTATCCCAAGCATCTTCCCTTTCCATAATTTTTCCATCTCTTTAAAGAGCGTTGTTGGTATTTGGATCAGGATTGCATTTTATTTGTAGATTGCTTTGGGTAGAATTGACATTTTCACAATGTTGAGTCTACCTATCCATTAGCATAGTATGTTTCTATTTATGTAGATACCTTCTGGTTTCTTGCAGTAGTGTTTTGTAGTTTTCTTTGTATAGGTCTTTTACATCCCTGGTTAGATTTATTCCTAAGTATTTTATTTTTTTTAGGGACTCTTATAAATTGTATTGTTTTCTTGAGTTCCTTTTATTCATTCTCTTTATTGTTGTATGGAATCCAACCGATTTTTTTATGTTTATCTTGTATCCTGCTACTCTACTGAATCTTTCTATTAGTTCAAGTAGTTTTTTTGTAGAGTCTTTTGGGTTCTTTATGTATGGTATCATATCATCTGCGAAGAGGGACATTTTTACTTTTTCATTACCAGTTTGGATACCCTTTATTTCTTTTTCTTGCCTTGTTGCTCTAGCTAGGACTTCTAGCACAACGTTAAATAGAAGTAGTGATAAAGGGCATCTTTGTCTTGTTCGTTTTCTCAAGGGGAATGTTTTCAGCCTCTCTCCATTAAGAGTGATGTTGACTATTGGTTTTGTATAGATGCCCTTTATTATGCTGAGGAACTTCCCTTCTATACCTATTTTGTTGAGAGTTTTTATCAGGAATGGGTGTTGGACTTTGTCAAATGTCTTTTCTGCATCGACTGAGATGATCATGTGATTCTTTTATTTTATTTATATGGTGGATTATGTTGATTGATTTTCTGATGTTGAACCATCCTTGGATACCTGATATGAATCCCACTTGGTTGTGGTGAATTATTTTTTTGATATGATGCTGAATTCTATTGGCTATAATTTTGTTGAGAATTTTTGCATCTATATTCATGAAAGTATTGGTCTATAATTTTCCTTTTTTGAGGTGTCTTTGCCTGGTTTTTGTATCACAGTTATGCTGGCTTCATAGAATGAATTTGGCAGTATCCCTTCCTTTTCTATATTCTGAAATAGTTTGAGTAGTACTAGTGTAAGCTCTTCTCTGAATATTTGGTAGAATTCTCCAGTGAAGCCATCTGAGTGGTAATTTGTATCACTTGGCATTATTTCATTCTGTTGTACACAGGGTTGCTATAAATCAAAACCAACTCGACAGCACCTAACAACAACAACACCAATTTGTATCAAGCTTTTTTCATTATTACACAAATTGAATTAGTTTTACTAACATTTATATATATATTGTGATTTTTTTTAATGTACAAAATATTTTCACACAGAATATAGTATTTTTAATATAACTTGCTCTGAATATCTGCTTAATAATTTAAAAGGTTTTGTTTGGCAGTGACAGATACACTCTTTTAAGAAA
Organism: Dugong dugon; assembly: GCA_030035585.1. Classification (NCBI taxonomy): domain Eukaryota; kingdom Metazoa; phylum Chordata; class Mammalia; order Sirenia; family Dugongidae; genus Dugong; species Dugong dugon. The sequence continues at coordinate 124,363,430 of CM057461.1, read as the reverse complement.
CCACTTAGACTCTTTAAGAAATTTAAAGTACTATTGAATTTAAATTCAAGCAACATGGCTAGACACTAATTACTGTATTATGTGTTGGAAGAAAGATGTGTCTTTTTTAAAACCAAGAGCCAATATACCTCCTGAGGAAAGAGTTGTCTATAAATAAAATCTTTACTTCTTCATCTTCCATTAACTCTTCATCCCAATCGATTCTGGACTTTCTGTCTACCTTTCAATTTAATCACCTTTGTCAAGGTCAACAATATTTTCCAATTTAAGGGACATTTTTCAGTCTTTATTTCACTCATTGGACTTAGGTTGCCGTAGTTGAACATTCCTCCTTTATAATAACTTTTCTATCTTGGCTTCTATGACACCACATTCTTTTTTCCCCCCTTATCTCCCTGGTCACTGTAACTTGATATGCATTTCTGCTTCATCAGAACATGTTGCCATTTTCTATGAGGCCTACTTTCATCTTACCTACTTTGTTAACTATATTGGCCAAGTGTTGTCCTATAACAAACAACTGAAAAATCTAGTGGTGTATAACAATAAGCATTTATTTCTCACATGAATGTGAATTGACTGAAGAGGCCCTGCTGATCTCAAATGGGTTTGTTCATGCATGCATTGACTGGAGGTTAGGTGGTCTAGGCAGACTCAGCTGGGCACCTTTGCTTCAATCTGAAGGTCAGTAATCAGCCAGGAAGCTTTGCTTCATGTGTCTCTCATCCTTCTTGTACTAGTGGGCTAGACAAAGCATGTTCTTCTCATGGAGTTGGTAGAGGTGCAAGGGGGTAATCAAAATACACAATGCTTCATAAGGTCTAGATTCAGAATTTGCATACTGCCACTCCATTCATATCCCATTGGCCAAAGAAGTTACACAGTTTTGTCCAAAGTCAAGAAGTGTGAAAGTATACTCTGCCTTTTGTGGAAATAATGCAAAATTACATGACAGAAGACGAGACTATAGAGATGAATAATTGTAGCCAGTAACTCCATCTACCACATCAACCTAATTTACTTGCTGTATTGGCCAACTTTAGTTCAACAATTAAGTTATGCTTTTTCCCATATCGGTACCTTTGCACATTTTGTTCCTTCTTCCTGAAATACTCTTTTATCTTATATTTGTCTGGCAGACACTTATGCAAGGTTCATCTTCTCAGGAATGTTGTTTCTGACCATTATAGCAAAATCAGCTATCCTCTCACTCTATCACAGCACCCAATTTGTTTCCTTACAACAATGTATAGTGTTCTGTATATTATTTTATTTGTTTGTTGATTGTTTCGTCTAGTATGCAAACTTCATGAAGGCAGATAGTATGTTTGCCATGCTCACCATTGCATTCTCAGCAAGTAGCTTAAGTTTTTGAATATGGTGTTTAATCAATAAACATTTGTTGAATGGATAAAGTGAAAAATTGTAATTGGGCTACTTGTTTTTCATCTAAAATTATAGAAAAAAGACAGAATAAGAAGCATTATTTAGGTATTAGGTATTTTATTTAACCTCTCAGCCTCAGTTTCTCATATCTAAAATTGGGGATAATAATACCTACTTTACCGGTGCCCATATGTGTCAAAGAGACATTCATAAGAATGTGACTGGCAGAAAGGCAGTGCTTGACAAATATTTTATTCTGAAAAGCAAGTCCTACAGAAATAAAGCACATTCTGTCAAACTGAGATCCTTTTAAGTTATTTTAAAAATCCCTTTTCTTGTCTTTAACTTTGATGCTTTCCTTTTATACTTTGTTTTGCTTCATTTTCTTTTCTTTCTTCCTTTCTTCATTACTATTTATTCTATCAAAGTTTAGAGACAACTTAAGTTCCTTGTTCTCCCTGTGACTTTCTGATTGCTTCTTGGACTTCCCTCCCTGGTCCACCCCAACACTGGATTCTTGACAAATAACATCCTTCTATCATGCTTCCCTCAGAGAGCTCTTCTACTCACACAGTTGCAATTGTACAGTGAGGTAAATAACTCCCTAAACTACAGTTCCTTCTCTGACATCCCAATCTCTCTGGAAAGTACTTGATTAGGGGCTCGTTAATACCAGAAACTAGACAAAATAGTTTATCAGTTTCCCTGTACATGGCACTGACTCTATGCTGGGCACTTCCTCTGTGCCAAGCATGTTCTCGTATTTAACACTATTTTCCCTAATAATAACCCTATGAGGTATGTATTAGTGTTATCCTCATTTTAATGATGAGAATGTGGCACAGAAAGATTGAGAAACTTTCCCAAAATTCAGTGTTATGGGTTAGGTTGTGTTCCCCCCAAAAAATATGTTGAAGTTCTAACCCCTGGTACTGGTAAATGTGACCTTATTTGTAAATAGGATGTTTGCATACGTAATTAGTTAGCATAAGGTTATACTAGAGTAGGGTGGGCCTTAATCCAATATGACTGATGTCCTTATAAAAAGAGACGAGACATAGACAGACACAGAGAGTGAAAACGATCATGTGAAGACAGAGGTGGAAATTGGAGTTATACAATCATAAGCCAAGGAACACCTGTGCTGCTAGAAGCTAGAAGAGACAAGAAAGGACCTTCCTTTAGAGCCTTAGGAGAGAGCATGACCTTGCTGACACCAGGAATTCATATTTTTAGCCTCCAGAACTGTAAGACAATAAATTTCTCTTGTTTTAAACCATCCAATCTGTGATACTTTGTTACAGAAGCCCTAAGAATCTAATATAATTAAGTGATGGAACCACTATGCTATGCAGGTCTACAGTACCTAGTTACAATTCCAAAATTTAAAAGTTCTAAAAACCAAAAATTTTTGTAACTCAGTTTCTGACAATACAGCCAGTACCCCAAACCACTTGCTGTCAAGTTAATTCCAACTCATGGTGGCCCTATGCACGTCAGAACAGAACTGTGCTCCATAGAGTTTTCAATGACTGATTTTTTTAAAAGTTTATTTTACTTTTTGTTGTTGTTGAGAATATAGCCAGCAGAAACATACACCAATTCAAGTTTCTACATGTACAATTCAGTGACACTGATTACTTTGAGTTGTGCAACCATCCTCCTGAATTAACATAAGCTTACTGCCTTCTAAGGTTCCTATCTAATCTCTCAAATTGCTGTTGTCAGTTTGATCCCATATAGAGAGATCTTAAAAGAGCATAATGTGAGGACTTCCAAGCAACATGGCACTGTAGACAGAAGCACCATGCCATCTCTCTACAACAAAGATCCGAAAAACTAAGTCGAACAGAGACAAACATCATTCCTGAAACCCTAAGCATCAAATGAAGAGATAAAGAAGTCAACCAAGCACCAAATGGAATAAGAAACTGACAGAGAACAGACAGCAAGGAGAGATACATGCAGAGGTCCCCTATCAGCTAACGTAGCATGGATCTGCCATCTTGGACTCCTATTGGAAATCAGCGAACGGGGGTACAAGAAAGCAGCTTCTTGGAGCTTCCAGCAGGAGACAGAACAACTGGTAACCAGCGATATAATCTTTCCCACCCCCCACCCTTTTTCACCCCCACTGGGCCTCCTCTACTTCCTGCGGCCGCAGTCTCTTGGCCAAGAAGCACTGGCTTTAATCCGATGCCACTTGGATTCCACCTGCCCACACTGGCCGGCTCCCTGAGTGCCATTTGTTGGCTGCTGGTGTTGCTTTTTTCTGCTTTTAATTCCTTCCTTACCTCTCGAAACCTCCCCCTCCTTTCTCTCAAATACCTGGCTCCATATGCTATCTTTGCTTCTTCCTGAAATGTTGCAAAACACTGCTCAACTGAGAACTGCTTCCCTGCCCATGCACCCAAACTGGTAGAATCCCTTAGGCATTTTGTTTGTTTGTTTCTTCTGATTTGTTCTGTTTTGTTTGTTTTTATTTTCTTGGCTTGGGAGCAACTTCTAGCAGGGCAGTACTGCGTGGCTTGGGAGCTACTCCCTTACTCTGCACAGACATGCAGTGGGATCCTTGAGCGCATTTCTTTTTTCTTTTTTTTAAATTTTATTTCTTTGTTTTGTTTTCTTCTCTCTCTTTCACCCTTTTCATCTTTCTTCATTTCTCAGTTTCTCATCTCTCTATACTTACCTTCTCTTCCTGTCTCCTGAATACCTGGTGCTGTGTGACACCTCTACCCCTTCTAGATAGGCTGTTCTTCTCAACCTGGGAGCAACTTCCCCAATCCTCACAGCTGCACTGGTGGGATCCCTGGGAACTTTTCTTTTTTTTCTAATTTTTATTTATGCATTTTTTTCTTTTATCCTTTTTCTTTTTGTTTTTCTCCATTTATCAGTCTCTCATCTCTCCACTCCAATGGCATGCTCCCTTAACACTTTTTTTTTGTTTGTTTGTATGTTTTTGGCTCCTGTTCCTCTCTCCTCTCTCATATTTCCCACACCAATCTTAGCTCCACACATCAAAATCTACCCCCTCCTTCCTGCCAACCTGCACGGTACACTGAACATCACAACCCCAAGCAGCACATGCATGGCTTACTGGAACCTGCCCTGCACTGATTCCTGGCCTGCCCTATCGGCCCTAGTATGTGCCACAAACAACCCATCCCAGCAATTCCCCTTCAGCTGGACCTGCCCTGCTGTACCATACCTGAGAAAGTGACGCTGCCCATTGGAGAAGGAGGTGAAAAGTATCATGCCTACAGATGGGAAAACAACAAAGAAGGCACAGCCTGCCTGCTCAGACATAACCAAATAAAACAAAAAACTGGGACTAAACAAACAAATCTACCATCAATAAATGAGGAAAATCACAACTGAATGTCCTGAAGACAGCAGACAGTATCAATACATTTACAAAAACAGGACAGGAAGGTTCCAGTAGGCATCCAAAATAAAACACCAGATGACTTTCCAGTAGAAAAAAACGCACTAGAACTACTTGATAGGGAATTCAAATCTTTAATATTCAGAAGTATCCAAGAGTTGAAGCAAAAAGCAGACAAAAATGAGGAAAAAATAGACAAATTCATGGAAAAGGCAGACAAATTCATGGAAAATACAGAAAAAAAAAATGGAAGAATTCAGCAAAATAATACAGGAACAAAATGCTAAAACAAATTCACAACTAGAAATAATACAAAAACAATTATAAAACCAAAAGGTAAACAACAAGATTCCAGAAATGGACAGTGTCATAGAAGGGCTGAGGAGCAGGTCTGAAATGGTTGAAGACAAAATAAGCAAAACTGAAGACGAACACTTGGATACAATTCTGTTTGAGGAAAAATCAGAAAAAAGAATGAAGAAAAATGAAGAAATCTTGAGAATTATGTGGGAAACAATCAAAAGCAAAAATTTTTGAGTGATCGGAGTTCCAGAACAGGAGGAGAAAACAGAAAACACAGAAAGGATCATTGAAGAACTGCTGACAGAAAACTTCCCCAGTATCATGAAAGATGAAAAGCTGGCCATCCAAGAAACTCAATGAACCCCATATAGGATAGACCCCAAAGGAAAATCACCAAGGCATATCATAATCACACTTGCCAAAACCAAAGACAAACAAAGAATCCTGAGAGCAGCTTGAGAAAAACAAAAAGTCACATACAGAGGAGAAACAATAAGACTACGCTTGGATTATTCGGCAGAAACCATGCAGGCAAGAACACAATGGGATGACATATATAAAACCTTGAAAGAAAAAATTGTTAGCCAAGAATAATACATCCTGCAAAACTCTCGTTCAGATATGACGGTGAAATTAGGACATTTCCACATAAATAGAAATTAAGGAACTATGTAACAACCAAACCCAACTTACAAGAATTGTTAAAGGTAGTCCTTTGATCTGAGAACAAACAACATCAGACCACAGGCTGAATCTAGGACACAGGATCATACCAGCCAGATACCAACCTAGGAAATGAACTCCAAAGGACTATCCAAAACCAAAAGAATTACAGCAGGGAACCAGAGAGGTTAATCTGAAAATGACAACAATATCAGAACAATAAAAGGGAATAAATGGTGTAGGTATAGAACCTTCTAATGGAGAGGAAGGCAAGCTGATAACAAATAATAATAGACTAGCTCAAACCTAGGAAGTTAAGGGTAAATTTCATGGTAACCACAAAGAAAGTTAACAAACCTACTTATCAAAATAAAGAAGAAGAAAAACATAAAGTCGCAGTAAAAACAAAATCTACAAAAGCAAAAATAATGAAAAAAAAACCACAAACAAAAGGAATTCAGCACAGGAGAGTAAGAGGAACAAAGAAAATGTCAGCACCACAAAAAAAGCACCACAAAATGATAGCAAGAAACTTACATCTATCAATAATTACACTGAATGTAAATAGCCTCAATGCACCCATAAAAAGATGGAGCGTGACAGAATGGATTAAAAAAAAAACAGGATCCATCAATATGCTGTCTAGAAAAGACACGCCTTAGAAACAAAGACATAAATTTATTAAAAATCAAAGGATGGAAAAAATATATATCAAGCAAACAGTTGTTACTAAAAAGAGCAAGAGTGGAAATACTAATCTCAGATAAAATAGACTTTACAACAAAATCCACCATAAAAGACAAGAAAGACACTATATAATGATTAAGGGGACAATACATCATGAAGACATAACCATAATAAACATCTATGCACCCAATGACAAGGCTCCAAACTACATAAAACAGACTCTAACAGCACTGAAAAGAGAGATTGACAGTTCCAAAAGATAGTAGGAGACTTCAATACGCCACTCTTGGTAAAGGACAGAACATCTAGAAAGAAAGTCAACAAAGATACAGAAGACATAAAGGGCACAATCAGCCAACTTGTTCTCATAGAAATATATAGAACACACTACCCAACAGCTGCAAAGTACTACTTCTTTCCCAATGCTCATGGAAGGTTCTCCAGAGTAGACCACATCTTAGGACAGAGAGCAATCCTCAACAAGATCCAAAACTTTGAGATAATACAAAGTATCTTCTCTGACCACAATGCCATCAAGGTAGAAATTAACAACAGGAAGAGCAAGGAAAAAAATCAATTACATAGAAACTGAATAACACCCTGCTTACAAACCACTGGGTGATAGAAGAAATCAGAGATGGAATAAAAAAATTCCTAGAATCAAATGAGAATGAAAACACATCATACCAAAACCTTTGGGACACAGCAAAGGCAGTCCTCAGAGGACAATTTTTAGCAATAAATGCACATCAAAAAAGAAGAAAGGGACAAAAGCAAAACATTAACTACAGAACTCAAACAAATAGAAAGAGAACAGCAAAAATAGCCCACAGCCACTAGAAGAAAGGAAATAATAAAGATCAGAACAGAAATAAATGAAATAGACAATAGAAAAACAAGAGAAAGAATCAACAAAACCAAAAGTTGGTTCTTTGAAAGGATCAACAAAATTGACAAACTACTGGCCATACTGACAAAATAAAAACAGGAGAGGAGGCAAAGAACCCAAATAAGAAATGAAATGGGGGACATTACAACAGACCCAACTGAAATAAAAAGGCCTGTAACAGAGTATTATGAAAAGTATACTCCAACAGATTTGAAAACCTAGAGGAAATGGACAAATTTCTAGAAACACACTACCTACCCAATCTATCACAAAGTGATGTTGAAAATCTGAACAGACCCATAACAAGAGAAGAGATTGAGATAAAAAATACTCCTAACAAAAAAAGCCTCAGCCCAGATGGCATCACTGGAGATTCTACCAAACATTCAGAGAGGTACTACTCAACTATTTCAGAACATAGAAAAGGAAGCAACACTTCCGAATTCATTCTATGAAGCCAGAATAACCCTGATACCAAAACCAGGCAAAGAGGCCACAAAAAAAGAAAATTACAGACCAATATATCTCATAAATACAGACGCAAAAATTCTCAACAAAATTCTAGCCAACAGAACTCAGCATCATATCAAAAAAAAAAAAAAAAAAAAATACACCACAACCAAGTAGGATTCATACCAGGTATGCAAGGATGGTTCAACATGCGAAAATCGATCAACATAATCCACCACAGAAATAAAAGGAAAGAAAAGAATCACAAGATCATCTCAATTGACACAGAAAAGGCATCTGAAAAACTCCAACACCCATTCCTGATAAAAATTCTCAATAAAATAGATATAGAAGGGAAATTTCACAACATAATTAAGGGCATCTATACAAAACCAATGGCCAACATCATTCTTAATGGAGAGAGGCTGAAAACATTCCCCTTGAGAACAGGAACAAGACAAGGATGCCCTTTATCACCACTCCTATTTAACACTGTGCTGGAAGTCCTAGCTAGAGCAATAAGGCGAGAAAAAGAAATAAAGGGCATTCAAATTGGTACTGAAGAGGTTAAACTGTCCCTGTTTGCGGATGATATGATACTATACATAGAAAACCCAAAAGACTCCATGAGAAAACTACTGGAACTAATAGAAAGATTCAGCAGAGTAGCAGGATACAAGATAAACATACAAAAATCAGTTGGATTCCTATATACCAGTAAAGAGAATGAATAAAAGGAAATCAGGAAAACAATACTATTTATAATAACTGCTAAAAAAATAAAATACTTAGGAATGAATCTAATCAGGGACGTAAAAGACCTATACAAAGAAAACTACAAAACACTACTGCAAGAAACCCAAGGGGATCTACATAAATGGAAAAACATACCATGCTCATGGATAGGTTGACTCAACATAGTGAAAATGACAATTCTACCCAAAACAATTTACAAATACAATGCAATCCCAATTGAAATACAAATAAAATTCTTTAAAGAGATGGAAAAACTAATCATTAACTTTATATGGAAAGGGAAGAAGCCTTGAATAAGTAAAGCACTATTGAAGAAGAAGAAGAAAATGGGAGGACTCACACTACCTGACCTCAGAAACTACTATACAGCTGCGGTAGTCAAAACAGCCTGGTACTGGTACAACGACAGATACATTGACCAGTGAAACTGGATTGAGGACTCAGATGTAAATCCATCCACCTACGGACACCTGGTCTTTGACCAGGGCCCAAAGTCCATCAAATGGGTAAAAGACAGTCTTTTTAACAAATGGTGCTGCAAAACTGGATGTCCATCTGCAAAAAAAATGAAACAGGACCTATACCTGACACCATATTCAAAAACTAATTCAAAATAGATCAATAACCTAAATATAAAACCCAAAACTATAAAGTCATAGAAGAAAAAATAGGATCAATGCTAGAGGCCCTAATACACAGCATTAACAGGATACAAACCATAACCAACAACACACAATCTCCAGAAGATAAACTAGATAACTGGGATCTTCTAAAAATTAAACACTTATGCTCATCAAAAGACTTCACCAAAAGAGTAAAAAGAGAATCTATAGACTGGGAAAGAATTTTTGGACAGTACAAGTCAGATAAAAGGTCTAAACTCTAAAATCTGCAAGGAAATCCAACACCTCTACAACAAAAAGACAAATAATCCAATTAAAAATGGGCAAAGGAAATGAACAGACACTTCACCAAAGAAGACATTTAAGTGGCCAACAGACACATGAGGAAATACTCGCGATAACTAGCCATTAGAAAAATGCAAATTAAAATCACAAAGAGATACCATCTCACCCCAGCATTACTGGCAGGAATCAAAAACACTGGAAATAACAAATGTTGGAGAAGCTGCAGGGAGATCGGAACTCTTATGCACTGCTGGTGGGAATGCAACATGATACAACCATTTTGGAAAATGGTATGGCACTTCCTTAGAAAGCTAGAAATAGAAATACCATATGATCCAGCAATCCCACTCCTAGGAATATATCCTAGAGAAATAAGAGCCGTCACACGAATAGACATATGCACACCTACGTTCATGGCAGCTTTGTTCACAATAGCAAAACGATGGAAACAACCTAGATGCCCATCAGCATATGAATGGATAAACAAACCATGGTGCATACACACAATGGAGTATTATGCAATGATAAAGAACAATGATGAATCTGTGAAGCATCTCATAACATGGATGAAACTGGAGGACATTATGCTGAGTGAAATACGTCAATCACAAAAGGACAAATATTGTATGAGACCTCTACTGTAAAAACTCATGAAAAAATTTACACACAAAAAGAAACAATCTTTGTTTACAAGGGATGGGTGGGGTGGGGGGGATGCTAAATAGACAACAGCTGTGTGGTAATTTTGGTGAAGGGTGAGACAGTACACAGTACTGGGGAAGCCAGCACAACTTGCACAAGGAAAGGTCATGGAAGCTCCATAGACACATCCAAACTCCCTGAGGGACTGAATTGCTGGCTGGAGGGCCACGGGGACCATGGTCTTGGGGAACATCTAGCTCAATTGGCATAACACAGTTTATAAAGAAAATGTTGTACATTCTGCCTTGGTGCGTAGTGTCTGGGGTCTTAAAAGCCTGTGAGCAGCCATCTAAGATCCACTTGTCTCACCCCTTCGGGAGCAAGGGAGAAAACAAAATACAAGGAAAAGATCAAAGGATTAATAGACTGCAACTACCATGACCTCCACCAGTATAACTAGATGGTGCCTGGTACCACCACTTACTGCTCTGACCAGGATCACAACAGAGGGTTCTGGACAGAGCTGGAGAAGGATGTAGAACAGAATTCTAACTCACAAAAAAGACCAGACTTACTGGCCTGACAGAGACTGGAGAAACCTCAAGCATATGGCCCCCAGACATCCTTTAAGCTCAGTAATGAAGTCCCTGCTGAGGTCAACCATTCAGCCAAAGATTAGACAGCCCCATAAAACAAAATGAGACTAATGAGGCACAACAGTCCAGGGACAAGAACTAGAAGGCAGGAGTGGACAGGAAATCTGGTAATAGGGAACCCAAGGTTGAGAAGGGTCAATGTTGACATGTCGTGGGGTTGTTAACCATTGTCATAAAACAATATGTGTACTAACTGTTTAATGAGAAACTATTTGTTTTGTAAACCTTCATCTAAGGTACAATATAACATTTTTTTTAAAAAAGAACATAATGCTCAAGGCGGACGTTGTTCAAGGTTTAAGGATTATCTTAGGGCAATAATTTCAGGGGCTTATTCGGCCTCCAAGGCTCCAGAAAATCTGTATTCCGTGAGATTTTGGTATTCTGGTCTGCATTTTCTCTCCTTTGATCAGAATTCTCTTATACAATTTTTGATCAAAATGCTCTGTAATGGTAGCTGGGCACCATCAAGTTCTTCTGGTCTCATGGCAAAGGAGGCAGTTCTTCATGGATGCAATTAGCCACACATTCCATTTCCTCCTCCTGTCTCTGATTCTCCTTCTTCTTCTGTTGCTCCAGGCACATAGAAACCAATTGTTGTGCTTTGAATGGCTGCTTGCAAGATTTTAAGACCCTAGACACTACACAACAAAATGACTGATTTGGGGGAAGTGGATTGCCAAATTTCTCCTGAGTAACCTCTGAGTAGAGTTGAACCTCTAAACTTTCAGTTAGGGGCCAAGCACATTAACCATCTGCACCATCCAGGGACTCCTTGGCAATAAAAAGTTGACCTTAATACAATTTAGTGCAGGAGCTTGAGATGGTAGTGAGATCAAGAGGATACTTTTATTTGGACAGAGAGACCCAAATATGTATGCAGACAGCAGGGAAAGAGCTCCTAGAAAAAAAAAAAAGAATTATTTTGGCACATATATATTTAAGTATATTTTTTTCTGCTGGACACTATGCTAGGCTCTGAGTACACAGTGATGAACTCAGCACAGTCTGTGAATTCCTACATCCTGTGTTTCTCGGAGGAAGGAACTTTGGAAAGACAAGATTTCAGAGGAGGCAGGGGAGATGAAATTCAAGCAGTGCGATGCAAAGTATGGTCCGCAGATGGTAGATTAAGCATCACCTGAGAGCTTGATAGAAATGCTAATTCTCAGACCAGACCTCAGGCCTACAGCTACAGAATCTCTGTGGGTGAGGCTTTGGAATCTGTGTTTAACAAACTCTTTACCCTTCACCCAATTCTTATGTACACTGAAGTTTGAGAATCATTCATCTAGAGTACATGTGGAAGGATCAGCCTTGTTAAGGAGGGAAAAACCAATGGGAAAATATATTGAAGTTCTGAGGTACTGGAAAATGAGGACAAAGTAGGTTACACTGGAAGACCTTGACTTTTCATTGATGTAAAAGTGAGACTACTTGCTGAGTATATGCCTTGTGCTTTCGGACCCTCTGCAGTTATATTTCTCACTATATAATCATGTAGTATCTCCACTTAAGCCAGTGTCTCCCAAATACAAGGACCTTTCTATCTCCTAGCCTTTCACATTTATCTGAAATACCTTCCTACTCTAAATTTATTCTAGTCTCCCTTTCCTACAACCTCACTTGAATTAGTGCATCCTTTGGAGAGAAGTGTCTTACCTCTGAACTCTTGTTGCAGCCTGTAGCGCTATAGGTATATCATAATCATTAAGACCACAGACTCTGGATCTAGATGCCTGAGTTTATATCAGCTCTGCAACTTAATATGTGATTGAATGTTATTTAAGATTTCTGAACTTCAGCTTCTTCATTGTAAAATGAGATGACAATTGTATCTACATCATAGGTACACTTGGCACATAGTAAGCGCTCTTTAAATGTTATGTTTATTGTTTGCTACCCACTTCATGATAGGACTTAGCATATGCTACCTATATAGTTATTTTTCTATTTATACAAGTATATATATACATGCACATACACCAGGTTCTCTTGTCACTTGAATATAAGGGCTAAATTGCAATTGCTCATCTTCATCTATCCCCAGACAACATGCTGAGGACTTCATAAATGTATAAATTATGATGTAATAGTTCTCCATTTTTTAATTTTCTGTTTGGAGTCTTGTACCAGGCCATCCTTCTTATTGTATCCTATATACTATCTCAAATACTATGTTCCATGTTATTGCTTTGATGTTTTCATTATTAGTCTCTGAAGAGAACTGTGTTGCAATAAGGAGAACAAGGAGCATAGAGTTTGAATACCTATATTTCAGGATTCTTCAAACTCAGCACTATTGACACTTTGAGCTGAATGATTATTTGTTATGGGGACTGTCTGTATATTGCAGAATGTTAGGCAGTATCCCTTGCCTCTACATACCAGATGCCAGTAGTACCCCTACCCCAGCTATTAAAAATTAAAAATGTTTCCAGACATTGCCAAATGTCCCTTGGGGGTCAAAATTGCCCCTATTTGAGAAGTTCTGCTCTATTATTATCTAGGCTTTGTCACTCTTTAGCTATATGCAACCTTGGGCAGGCCACTTCTCTACTCTAAACCTCAGATACCTCATCTGTAAAATGTCTATAAAAATAGCTTCTTCCTCAGGGAACATCTGGCTTAATTGGCACGACACAGCTTATAAAGACAATGCTCTACATTCTACCTTGGTGAGTAGTGTCTGGGGTCTTAAAAGCCTGTGAGCGGCCAGCTAATATATTCCACTGGTCTCATCCCTTCGGGAGCAAGGGAGAATGAAGAGAACAGGATACAAGGAAAAGATTTAGTCCAAAGGACTAATTGTCCACAGCTACCAAGGCCTCCACCGGACTGAGTCCGGTACAGGTAGATGGTGCCCAGCTACCACCACTGACTGCTCTGACCAGGATCACAACAGAGGGTTCTGGACAGAGCTGGAGAAGGATGTAGAACATAATTCTAACTCACAAAATAAAGACCAGCTTCACTGGCCTAAAGGAGACTGGAGAAGCCCCGAGAGTATGGACCCTAGACACTCTTTTAGCTCAGTGGTGAAGTTATCTCCGAGGTTCACCGTTCAGCCTGGGAGTGGACAGCCCCGTAAAACCAAATGAGACTAACGAGCTACAGTAGTCCAGTGACAAGGGCCAGAAGGCAGAAGGGGACAAGGAAGCTCCTGATAGGGAACCCAAGGTTGAGTAAGGATATTGTTGATGTGTTGTGAGATTGTTAACCATTGTCATAGGGCAACATGTGTACTAACTGTTAAATGAGAAACTATTTTGTTCTGTAAGCCTTCATCTTAAGTGATAATAACAGCACAATTGGAAGAGCATAGTCAATGTCACTGAACTGTGCATGTAGAAATTTTTGAAATGGTGTATCTTTGTCTATGTGTATTTTCACCAAAAAAAAAAAAAAAGGTTGAGAAGTTAGAGGGTTGACATGTTGTGGGGTTGTTAACCAATGTCATAAAACAACCTGTGTACTACTGTTTGCATGAGAAACTGTTTGTTCTGTAAGCCTTCACCTGAAGTACAATTAAAAAAAAAAAAAGCTTCTTCACCGAATTGTTATAGAGGACAAAATTAGATGCAGTATCATGGTGCCTGGCACAGACTATATCAATAATTTAATTTATTAATCTAAATTTCAGAAGTCTCTATTGTTTATCCAGGCAGAACAAGAGAAAACCCTAAAATACACATGAAGGATGGAAAAAGATCATGCCCATTTCTAACTCTCTTTTCTTCCACCCTGGCATCAGTTTCCACTTGATTTGACCTGTGTTTGCTGTGGAGCTAAAATTGACACCATTTTAAGTAACCTTCATGCAGCACTGTCTCTTCTGGCAGCCCAGACTTAAAAAGAGACAAGTCAGAAGTGGAAGGGGAAAAACAAAACACTACAACCAAAACACACCAGCAGCCGGGAGTAGAATGGGATTCTATAGTTAGAGAGAAGTGAATTCTTGGTCTCCGTGGAATAGAACACGTTACTGAGGTAGCTTAACAGTGTTCAAGTATCTAGACCACACTTAAGGGGTATTATTCTTGATATTTGAAAAATAATATTCCTTAACTGACTAAATTAATCATTATTATAGAAAGTACAAGAACATTAAATATTCCCGTTATAGCTCAGTAGATTAATGGAAACAGCTATCCACATATAATGAAATTATTCTTAAGAAATTATTTAATTCAGCACACTAATTCTATCTTTTTATAGCATTGAAACTATAAATAAAATATTGCAATTACTAAAGTAATAGCAAATGCTTTAGAATGTGAAACTACCATGAAATATGTCAAAATGTGTGGAGTCTTTTCCCACAGAATGTGCTAGTTTTTAGATGTAATGAAATAATTGGTTAACTATTGTACTTCAGAATTGAGCTTTTCTGTTTTACTTGAATATTCTTCTTGTAGGGTTTGGAAAAACATTTTCAGATTGTTGTAAATATATCTTTGTTTGTGTATTTCCTTGTCTTAAGGAGCAAAAAATGCTGAGACTTTCCTTGACAATTTAAGATCTTGAAATGCTTCAGGGGTCTTCATTCTCATCATGAGGAATGAGCAATGAAGAGGTAGAAAACACTGAATTGAATATTTACTGACCCAAAGGAAATACCAAGAGTACTATTTTTTTTTTAATATTGCCATGTGATGGATCACTTTTGTGTGGTCTTGTAACTCTCACCCAAGCGATTGAGTGAGACTGTATGATAGGGTAATTGTGGCCCATCAAAGGGATTGGTCAGTTTTGCCATCATGCTGGACTTGAAATGAGCCACCCCAGAGGTGAGAAAGAGCGAATACTACCACCACCAGGGGAGGACAGTCAGGAGCCGGTGCATCCTGGGGACCGGAGTCCCTGAGCTGGGAGGCTCCTGGGACCAGGAGACAGAGAAAGAGCGTGAGCTGTAGCCCTGAAGACGGTTAGAAGCAGTGGCAGGACAGACCTGTCAGGAGAAACCCAGCAGGAGAAGCCCAGCAGCAGGAGACAGCATGGTGGGCTTCCCAGCCTATGGAGAGAGAAAGCTGAGTGTCTCTGGGCAGAGGCCTAGGGCGAGGGAGAGGTGTGCCTGCAAGCATGGCCGAGAAGAAGCTGTCCCGATGGAAGAACTATATCCTGAATGTTTGTGAGCCTGAATTGTAACTGTTACTTGCCTAATAAACCCCATAATTGTGAGTATTGTCTGTGAGTTCTGGGTGGCCATTATAATGAATTACTGAACCCAGCAGAGAAGTAGAGAGTGCCGTGAGAGGGATGGTTGGTGTCAGAATTGGTAAAAATGGCTGAGAGAGGAGGCGTGTCTGACCTCTGCCTCATAGGAATCAGCCTTGAGCTGTTGATCTTGACTCTCCTGCCCAGTTGTGAAGTTAGAGGAGGTCAGACTCTGCTTCCAAGCCATTTTTACAAATATTATACTCCTGATACCCATTGTTTTTCTAACCATTTGTCTGTTTGTTGTAAACCAAGCACAAAAATACCTAGATAACAGGTTTTGTTATAGTAAGTTGATTCTATCAACAAGCATACTTTAAGATTACTGCAATGCTTACTGAGGTCATAAGTATCTGAAATGATATTAGAATATTTATACACTTAACTACAATTTGTCTTAAGTTGCTAAGGAATTCTTTTTAAATTTATAATATACTGTTAACTTTTTCTCCCTTCCTTTCTTTTTCCATCCTCCTTTCCTTCCTTCCTTCTCAGATTCAATAAATATTTATTGATCACACAACTTTGCTCCAGATGGTAAATTTGATCAACATTGATAATCAATGGGTTACCCACAGACCTAGCCACCCCCAGGGGTAATTTATCTCACCATTAAAAAAATAGTGTCTTTAGCACTAACTGTGTTATAGATACATTGTTATAGACACTAAATGTGTATTTTATAGTCACTAGATTTCTAGCCATTATTGTCACCAAGGAAGCCCTGGTGGTGCAGTGGTTAAGAGCTCGAATGCTAACCAAAACTTGGCAGTTCAAATCCACCAGCTGTTTCTTGGAAACCCTATGAGCAGTTCTACCCTGCCTGTAGGGTTGCTATGAGTTGGAATCGAGTCCACAGCAATGGGTTTGGTTTTGGATTCTTATTGTCATTAAGTTTAGAATTGGAATACAATCATATACTGCTACACTAAATAATTTGAGTCTATTTTATTTTGTTATGTTTTCTCTACCCTACCATTTTTGACTCCAAAAAGATTTAGAGAAGGGAAAGAAAATCATTTCATTGTTGCTCATAAATGGTTGATAAATCACCATCATCACCTTTTAGACATACACAAACACACATAAACAAAACACATAATCTTCCACTTCACCGACATGCTGGCTTGTTAGCTAAGGATTTAAGGTTATTGCTCTGATGGAAGACTTTACTTAATAGAAAAAGCACACATCTTTATGACTCACAAAGTTTCCATCCTATATGATCTAATTATTTGCAATTAATGTTCTCTCTTATTTCAACTACTCATTATTTTGATTTAATAGGCACCTTATAATTGATTCTCTGATATTGCCCCAGAACTTGAATTTATTTGACCTTGTGTGTGAGAAACAGAAGAATTATTTTGCTTGTTATTTTTGATATTAAAAAAAAAACTTACTCAGACTATCGTACAAACTTAAAAAAAAATCCGTTGCTGTCCAGTCGATTCTGACTCATAGTGACCCTAAAGGACAGGGTAGAACCGCCCCATAGGATTTCCAAGGAGCGCATGGTGGATTTGAACTGCTGACCTTTTGGTTAGCAGCCGTAGCTCTTAACCACTACACATCAGGGTTTCCAGAATACCATATACTTAATAAAAAAATAAATGGGAATGAGCTTGGCCTTTCCATGACTGTTCCATACTGAAAATATATTCAATCTACCATTGCTTAGCTAGGATTATTGTAAATATTTCTAAGATCTACACTTTGATGAGGCATTGGTTGTTCAGTAGTAGAATTCTTACCCTCCAAACAGGAGCTTGGGTTTGATTCCCAGCCAATACACCTTATCCACAGTCCACCACTCATCTGTCAGTGGAGGCTTGCATGCTCCTATGAAACTGAACAGGTTTTAATGGAGCTTCCAGACTAAGATGGACTAGGAAGAAAGTCCTGGTGATCTACTTCCGAAAATCAGCAAATGAAAATCTTATGAATCACAATAGTCTGGTCCACAACAAATTATGAGAATGGAGCAGGACTGGACAATGTCTTGTTTTGTTGTGCATGGGGCTGCCACGAGTTGGGGGCCAACTTGATGGCAGCTAACAACACTTCAATTATGATATATGTATATATATATATACACACACACATATACGTAGTATGTGGGTAACAACACTTCAATTATCACATATATATACACACACGTATATGTAGTATGTGGGTAGCAACACTTCAATTATCATATATATCAAATATATACAAATGTAAACGTATACATAATATGTGTATAAGAATATGTACATACATATACAAAGATCGTGGTGCAGTGGTTAGGAGCTACAGCTGCTAACCCCAAAAGGTTGGCAGTTGAGTCCACCAGCTGCTCCTTGGAAACCCTACAGGGCAGTTCTATGCTGACTATAGTGTTGCTATGAGACAGAATAGAGTCGATGGCAATGGGTTTGGTTTTTTTGGCTACAAAGACACGATGAAAATTCTGACTTAAAGACTTTTATGCTCTATACATTCTGTCTAAATATATATATATTTTTTTCAATCTGCAGTCTGTACTTCATTTCATAGTATTTAAAGTGCTTTTCATATTATTTAAATCTCAAAATATTTCTGTCTGCTTGATAAAGAAGAGAACTAAAGCACAGTTTGGTAAGGTAACTTATTCAAGGTCATCTAAGCAGTCAGTTTCCCATCTAGAATAGAATCCTAGGCTTCTGATTCCTAGTCTAGCAGCCTTTCCACTACATGCTATTGTTGAGTGGTGTGGTGTAGTCCTTGTAAGGGCAGGATTCATGAAGTGGACTTGTTTGAACACAGGTACGTTGGAAATAACTAATGTATAATAGGTAGTACAACCCTGGCATCAAACACTATTTAACTTAAATTCAATTTGGGGCATATCATTCCAAGCAACATAGATAGGTTTCTTTTTACTACCTGAATACTATTTTTCAGATTTTAAGTCTGTATTGTAACACCATACACTTCACTGCCCCCTTTTCCCACACTTGCACACTCTTCCTCCACTATCACTTGACTTTTTCTGGACAGTGTTCCCAGTTTAGAATGTGTGTATATGTATGTATGTGCATACATGACGGTGTGTACACGTTTCTTTTTGTTTATAATTATGTACTGCATCTTAGATTTTGTTTTTGAGTGGTATGCTTTATAACTTTTGTTGTTAATGTTTTCATTAAATCTCTTTGCTAGAACACAGTATTCAAGGACAACTGCACTACAAAATGGATAGACTGTTGTTGTTAGGTGCTGTTGAATTAATTCCAACTCAGAGTGACACTATATACAACAGAATGAAACACTGGCCAGTCCTGTGCCATCCTCACAACCGTTGCTGTGTTTCAGCCCATTGTTGCAGCCACTGTGTCAATCAGTTTCCTTGAGGGTCTTCCTCTTTTTCATTGACCCTCTAATTTACCAAGAATGATGTCCTTCTCCAGGAACTGGTCCCTCCTGATAACATCTCCAAAGAACGTGAGATGAAGTCTTCCCATCCTCACTTCTAAGGAGCATTCTGGCTGTACTTCTTTCAAGACAGATTTGTTCATTCTTCTGGCAATCCATGGTATGTTCAATATTCTTTGCCAACACCATAATTCAAATGCATCGATTCTCCTTTATTCATTGCCCAGCTTTCCTATGCGTACAAGGCAATTGAAAATACCATGGGTTGGGTTAGGCGCACCTTAGTCCTCAAAGTGACACCTTTGCTTTTTAAAACTTTAAAGAGGTCTTTTGCAGCAGATATGCCCAATACAATATGTTGTTTGATTTCTTGATCGCTGCTTCTATGGGTGTTGGTTGTGGATCCAAGTAAAATGAAGCCCTGGACAATTTCAGTATTTTCTCCAGTTATCATAATGTTACTTATTGGTCCAGTTGTGAGGATTGTCCTTTATATTGAGATGTAATCCATACTGAAGGCTGTAGTCTTTGTTTTTCATCAGTAAGTGCTTCAAGTCCTCTTCACTTTCAGCAAGGAAGGTTGTGTCATCTGTATAACGGAGGCTATGAGTTAATGAGTTAATGAGTCTTCCTCCAATCCTGATGTCCTGTTCTTCTTTATATAGTCCAGCTTCTTGTATTATTTGTTCAGCATACAGATTGAATAAGTCTGGTGAAAGGATACAACCCTGATGCACACATTTCCTGATTTTAAACCACGCAGTATCCCCTAGTTCTATTGCAACAACTGCCTTTTGGTCTACATACAAGTTCCACAGGAGCATAATTAAGTGTCCTAGAATTCCCAGTCTTCGTAATGTTATCCATAATTTGTTATGATCCACACAGTCGAATGCCTTTTCATAGTCAATAAAACATAGGTAAACATCTTTCTGGTATTCTCTGCTTTCAGGCAACATCCATCTGACATTAGCAAATATATCCCTCAATCCACATTCTCTTCTGAATCCAGCTTTATTTCTCGTAGTTCCTTGTTGATCAATGTGCTGCTGCAATCGATTTTGAATGATCTTCAGCAAAATTTTACTTGTGTTTGATGTTAATGATATTGTTCGATAATTTCTGCATTCTGTTGGATCACCTTTCTTGGTAATGGGCATAAATATGGATCTCTTCCAGTCAGTTGGCCAGGTAGCTGTCTTCCAAATTTCTTAGCATAGATGAGTGAAAGCTTCCCACATTGCATCTGTTTGTGGAAACATCTCAGTTGGTATTTGATCAATTCCTGGAGCCTTATTTTTTGCCAATGCCTTCAGTGCAACTTGGACTCCTTCCTTCAGTACCATTAGTTCTTCTTGATCATATGCTACCTCCTGAAATGGTTGAACATCAACCAATTCTTTTTAGAACAGTGATTCTGTGTATTCCTTTCATCTTTTTTTGATGCTTCCTGCATTGTTCGGTATTTTGCCCATAGAATCCTTCAATACTGCAACTCAAGGCTTGAATTTTTTCTTCAGTTCTTCTAGTTTGAGAAATGCTGAGTGTGTTCTTGCCTTTTGGTTTTCTAACTCCAGGTCTTTGCACATTTCATTATAATGCTTTACTTTCTCTTCTTGAACCATCCTTTGAAATCTTCTGTACAGCTCTTTTACTTTATTTCTTCCTTTTGCTTCAGCTACTTGATGTTCAAGGGCAAGTTTCAGAGTCTCTTCTGACATCCATTTCGGTCTTTTCTTTCTTGTCTTTCTAATGACCTTTTCCTTTCTTCATGTATGATGTTCTTGAGGTCACCCCACAACTTGTCTGGTCTTCTGTCATTAGTGATCAGTATGTCAAATCTATACTTGAGATGGTCTCTAAATTCAGGTGGGATATACTCAAGGTCATACTTTGGCTCTCATGGACTTGTTTTAATTTTCTTCAGCTTCAACTTGAAGTTGCATTTGAGCGATTGATAATCTGTTCCGCTGTTGGTCGCTGGCTTTGTTCTTACTGATGATATTGAGCTTCTCTATCCTCTGTTTCCACAGATGTAGTTGATTTGATTCCTGTGTATTTCATCCAGCATTGGTAGACAGGGAGACTAATTATTCAGCTTTGTATGTCTAATCTTCCACAAGGAAAAAAAAAAAAGTTAAAGATGTGTGAGTTTAGAAAACAGAGACAAGGTAAATACAAAATTCTTGCTATTCTGAGACAGATGTCAACAAATTGACTCAGCTCAGGAATAGCTATGAAATATTCAAAAAGCTATTTTTCTGGGAAAGCAGAATTAACATGCCCATGCATAACAACTTTTAAAAAGCTGCTTCATATACACATTTTCTATTGTTTCTTTACATGAGACATAAGTTTGGGTACTTTGAAGAGGAGTCAGGAGCCTAGACTTCATCTTGAATAGGGGAAGAAGAAAAAGATAAAAATTAAGGTTAAAAAATATTTCCTTGTATTTCACTTGGTGAGACCAAATTATACAATTTTCATAACTTACTGAGCAAACTCTAAACTCAGTGGAAAATATCACTTAGCCTTCTCTAACTTGTCATGTAACATTTGAAAACACAAAGCTGCACTATTTTTGAGACAGAGCTGCTCCTGCACTGCTTATGGCTGACTGGCTGTCCTCAGTCTGACTTTGGTTATAGAGACAATGGAGTCCCTGGGTGATGCAAATGGTTAACATACTTGACTGCTAACTGAAAGGTTGGAAATTCAAGACCACCCAGAGGCGCCTCGGAAGAAAGTCCTGGCTATCTACTTCCAAAAAATCAGCCATTGAAAACCCTATGTAGCACAGCTGTACTCTGACACACATGTAGTCACCATAAGTCAGAATCTACTTAACGGCAACTGGTTTTTATAGAGGCAACACACTGGGGTTCAGAGAAGTTTGGTTAGCATCCAAATTTCTTCTTTAAACTACTAATATTAATGTGACAGATACTTTAAACAAATAATCATAAATTAGATTTCATTTTAGTAATATGGATAATATTTTAATTACAGCACAGTTGGAAGAGCGTAGTCAACGTCACTGAACTGTGTATGTAGAAATTTTTGAAACGGTGTATCTTTGGCTATCTGTATTTTCATCAAAAAAAAAAAAAAAGGTTGAGAATTTAGAGGCTTAATATGTTGTGGGGTTGTTAACCAATGTCACAAAACAACATGTGTACTACTGTTTCATGAGAAACTATTTGTTCTGTAAGCCTTCACCTGAAGTACAATAAAATATACAATAAATAAATAAATAAATAATTTCCCTGTGTGGATTGAATTATGTCTCCCCCAAAATTCTAACCTCTCTGCCTGTGGTTATAATCCATTTGGGATTGGGTTGTCTTTGTTATGTTAATGAGGCAGGATTAGTGTACAGTGTATCTCCAGTCAATCTCTTTAGAGATGTAAAAGAGATTAAATAAACGAGCAGAGGAGAGATGGGGTAAGATAGATGCCAAGACAAGTGGAGATGCCCAAGGAACCAGGAAGCAGAAGCTGAAGAGACAAGGATCTTCCTCCAGAACAAACAGAGAGAGAAAGCTTTTCCCTAGAGCCAGCTCTCTGAATTCAGACTTCTAGCCTCCTAAACTGTGAGAAAATAAATTTATGTTTGTTAAAGTCATCCACTTGTGGCATTCTGCTATAGTAGCACTAGATAACTATAGGGTCGCTATGGGTTAGAATTGACTCAATGGCAATAGGTTTATTTTTTTAGATAACTAAGACAATCCCTAAAAAGCCTGGAGGTCTTGCTGGCTATATGAAAGATAATATATTTACTGTTTTTGGTTTCTAATGTGATAAGTATGATAGATCTACCCTGGTGACCTGCTAAATTCTTGCCTAATCTCACAGTGAAATGCAAATACTCACCCTATAAACACTGCAATTGGACACTCCCAACTGGGAATACCTGGTATTCATAAAAGCATTCCAAGATAGTTTTTCCAACATTTTTTTCTTGTTCTTATCTGATTCACTTTATAATGACTTGAATTCACGGACAATAATTAAAAACTGGCCACCAGAGGCATCACAGCGTACTTTCTAGAAACCAAACCAATATGTCATTTAATTTCAAGGAATATGAAGTAGTACTTCCATTCAAAGCCTGACAAGTATGAGCAAGGTAATGATCTTTTAGCTACATCTTGGATTGGACTGTTTGAAGCAAAGGGGAAGCAAGAAAATTATACCGTATTTCAATAAAATGCTCATGTATTAGTTCTAAGTTTTATGCTTTCTATCCAAGTAGTTATAGCATACAGGATTATTATAACCACGGGCATTTAGTAGATCAGCTTAATCTCATCAGGATGCCCCTTGTGAATGGCCTAAACTTTGATGAATCAATTCAACAAAATTTTGGGGATATCTAATTTGTGCCAGGGCCTGTAGGGTAGCTCACATCCAGAGCTTCTGTTAGCTTAATGAACTATAAGAAGTAGAGCATGAAATACAAGAGGAATTGCCTTATCTGTAGTTGGTAGGATTTGAGTATTCTAATTACATCTCCTTTATCAAGATAAATTGTAATTTTCCTAGATAAACTGATTTGTTAATTAAAACCAGTATTTATATCTGCTTACACAAGATACGTCCCATGCATTTAAGGATAGGAGAATATCAAGAAGAGTTAATCCTAATATTTGTCACTATGTATGTAGATTTCCCAAGAAAACTTAAAATTCTAAGAAGAAATTCAGGATTTAGAAAGTCCAGTTATATTATTTCAATATTTAAAGCAATATATACAGTTGGCTTTCTATCAATTTCCGAATGCTTTCTCCTCTAAAGTCCTGGAGATACTTTTGGGTACTTCTTCTAGGTAAGCAGGTAGTTTCCTTGTTAAATGCTTGCCTTCCATTTATTCAAGGCCACCGCCAGCCTATCTGGTACCTTTGTGTGGATTAGAAATAATAGTTACTCTAGGTAATTAGTTAGGAAAAGGCTCTCCTTGTTGGTAAGATGCACACTCATGTTCTCACAGTTCAGTTAGATGAGCGTCAATTAGATTCAGGTTCCCACTTGCAACTCCAGTTGGTGCCCACTCTGCATGGTGGCCCTGATTCACCTCTGCTCTATGACCATTGTGTACATTCTCACTACTTTAAAAAATCAGTTAAGCAGTCTCCTCCTTTCATAAGAAAAACCTGTTGACCCATGGATCCCTTAACCTTTGGTTTAAAATGTTGCAGCCAAGATTTCTGCTTTAAAAATCCCTGGATTTATCGAGAAAACAGCAGCAAAAAGACAAAACTAAACTCCATAAGAGATGACAATGCAAAACATGGAAATTGTAAGGGAAGAAAGTCAGAGATCATTAGTGAGATCAAACAACTGAAACTTTTAAGTGTTTTTGTTTAAATTCAATCCCATGAGGGCATCCATGAAATATGTATACTTTAACGTCCCCAAAGTAGTTTAATCTGATCTGCCAAATCACAGCTACAGCAGAATACTGTGTTCTGGGGTTAAGCAACTTGCTGAACTTAATAGAACAGACTCAGTTTCCACAGCCCAGAATATACTGTCCTGTAGGCTTTGGTGAAAAGGCTGTATAGCAGGCATCCCTCTCAACTCTCAACCACAGAACTCTCTTAAAAATGTTGAAGAATTTTCTGTTTAGATCTCTGGGTTTGTGATTTCTTAAGTGACATTCTGAGTAGAAGAGCCAATATTTTCAGAATTGCTTCACAATATCAAGTTATTAATAAATTGTCCACAATTTTGAAGAACCATTAATAATTGAAGCTACAAAGTTGTTTCCAAAAATTAGATGATACTAACTCCTAGCAATGAGAAGATTTTGTTAAGATGGGGGGATGGTGGAGTAAATCAATCTTAATTGATTTATCTGTTACTCAAAATAACACCACGATAAGTAATTATCACCTAAATACAACTAGTTGTGCCACTTCCTTTCAAGTGATATTTAAGACATATTATCAGCATACACAACGTAAAAATTTACATATGTTTTTCCCATCCATGTAATCTAATCAAAGGTGCAAAGCTTGGATCTATGCCAATACAAACCTTCCTTGTGACATGGTTGCAGCCTGTGTCGTCCATCTGGAATTGCTCGTCTGCTTGATGTCAAATGGCAGATCCTACGGGCATGGAAGATGAAAGGATGTTTAGGCCATGTGTCTGGGGATGACAGTTTTCTTTGTGATGAACCACAGAGTCACAGCTTGTTAAGTAAGCCTGTGACAGTGATAAAAGACAAAGCCATCAGTTTATAGCAGAATACGGCCTATCTGCCCGTGACAAACCAAGCTATCTCTTCTCACACATGCTGACATCTCATAAAGCATTCCCACAAGTGGTGGCCAGAAATAGTCTCTGAAGACAGCCTCACAAGAGAGTAATAGCTCACTGCTTATCTTCGAGCAAATGAATGGAAAAAACCTGGAGTGCACAATGTAGTGCTCTTAGCCTCACAGATAAAGATGACTTTCTACTTGGAACGTTTTGTATGGTGGGCCTATTTCACATAACATTAAAATCCTGAGCAGTGCCTTAAAGATGACTACAAGGTCCATGTTTTCCAAGGTATGTTAATTTTGAACTTCCTCTTATTGTTCCATAAGTCCACAGGTCCACTTTATAAGGCTGCTTCTGTTTATTCAGAGAGACTATTTCTATTAACAAAATAATAAAAAAAAACAATAATAAGAGCCGTCACTTAGTTAATGCTTACAATGTTCTAGGCACAGTGCTAAGCATATAATATACATTATCTTAACTAATACTCTTAACATCTAGGCACAGTGCTGAGCACATAATATACATTATCTCAATTAATACTCAACACCTATATCACCTAAGCACAACTGTCTGTACTATTTCTTTTCTTTTTTTTTTTATTGTACTTCAGGTGAAGGCTTACAAAACAAATAGTTTCTCATGAAACAGTAGTACACATATTGTTTTATGACATTGGTTAACAACCCTATGACGTGTCATCCCTCTCCCTTCTCGACTTTTTTTTTTTTTTGGTTGTACTATTTCTTTTCAAGTGATAATGTTATTATCCCCATTTTGCAGATGAGGAAACTGAGACTCAGAGAAATAATTATGCTAGGCCACCCAACAGGTGAATTAAAGTTTAGAATGTGAGATTCCTGATTTACCATTTCCACTGTACCAGAATTGTTATTAATATAGTAGGAAACATTACAACAATGGATGAGTGTAAAACATGAGATTTATGGTCTTATACTCTCATTTTGAGGTCACAGATAAATTCATCAATTATTTAACTCAGGGCCAAGTGTTGAATTTGTTAGGTCCAGCTATATCAGTATGCCAGAGAATGATACTCTTCCAGGTGTTATGTAGATGTGTGGTCACCCATAAAAGGGGAGGACACGGCTTTTAGTAACACTCAGCCACCCCTTTCCCTTTACTGTTGCTTCCTTTCCCCTTCGCCTAATTCTATCTAGCCATTTTACTTTCTAGAACCCCATATCTTTACATCTGTTTTATTCCTGCCTTAGACTGTTCATAATACCTTTGGGCTTTGGTCCTTTCTTTTATTGATCATCCATTTTATATACATAAAATGTTGTATGTATATGTGACGTACATGTAATATATAAAAACACACATATACCAGTTGCTGTCAAGTTGATTTCCACTCATGGTGACCCCATATGTGTCAGAGTAGAACCGTGCTCCACAAGATTTTCAGCGGCTGATTTTTCAGAAGTCAATCACCAGATCTTTCTTCTGAGGCACCTCTGGGTGGACTGGAACCAGCAATCTTTCAGTTAGCAGCCAAAAACTTTAACCATTTGCATATATATAGTATATGATACATATGCACACACTCACACTCATGCACACACATCTTGGTGGTATTACATTCTATTTAATCATAGGATGTTTTCACATAATTCCATAATTGCTTAATGCATGTAAGTTTTGCCTCTCCAGTCTTCCCTGCAAATTTCTCGAGAATGTAAACTGGATCACGCACTTCTCTTATATCAGATGTAACAGAGCCCTGGACAACTTGAAGCTCAGTGAATGCTTATCCAGTTGAAGTACTTTTTTCTGCTAATGGTTCCAAATACCAAAGAGGAGGCTGAACTCCTAATGTTAAGAAACAATAATACCTGCCAAATCCAAATTCCGAATAAGTTTCTCAGTAGCAATACCAGCTTGCTTTGAAAAAAAAGTGATTTTTTTTCAGGCCACTAAAATTTGGGGAGAAAAAAGTCTTTTCAACAGCTAGAAGTTCCTTCTGTTCTAAGGAGACTGGTTAAATTATATTGGTATTTTGATTTTGATGCTTTCCTTAGTTTTAAGTGCTTATGATAGGCTTTCAATAGAATTTACAGACATATTAATTAGGATGTGAAGATTAGTACTGACAAATATAGTATTTATTATTAAATTCTAAAATAAAGTTTCAGGCTTGACTCATTACTCATTGCCATCAAGTCCATTCTGACTCACAGTGACCCTATAGGACAGAGTACAATTGTCCCATAGGGTTTCCAAGGCTATAAATCTTTATGGAAGCAGACTGCCACATCTTTTTTCTTACAGAGCAGCTGGTGGGTTCAAACCGCCGACCTTTTGGTTAGCAGCTGAGCTCTTAACCACTGTGCCTCTAGGGCTCCTTTTCAGGATGGAACTGAGCTTAAATATCATATTTAACTGATTCTCAACTCTGACCACATATTTTAATTAACTGAATGACATTTAAATATGTATATGCTCAGCTGCTAGCTGAAAGATTGGAGGTCTACCCAGAGGTGCCTCAGAAGAGAGGCTGTCACAGATCGAATTGCGTCCCCTCAAAATATGTGTATTAACTTGGCTAGTCCATGATTCTCACTACTGTGTGATTGTCCACCATTTTGTCATCTGATATGATTTTCCTATGTGTTGTAAATCCTGTCTCTATGATGTTAATGGGAGCCCTGGTGGTGTAGTGGTTAAGAGCTCAGCTGCTAAGCAAAAGGTCAGCAATTCTTGGAAACCCTACGGGGCAGTTCTACTCTGTCCTATAGGGTTGCTATGAGTCAGAACCGACTCCATGGCACCTATCAACAGCAACAACATGATGTTAATGAGATGGGGTTAGCAGCAGTTATGTTAATGAGGCAAGACTTGATCTACAAGATTAGGTTGTGTTTTAGGTCAATCTCTTTTGAGATATAAAATAGAGAGGCAAGCAGAGAGATAGGGGGACCTCATACCACCAAGAAAGTAGTGCGAGGAGCAGAGTGTGTCCTTTGGATCCAGGGTCCCTACGCTGAGAAGCTTCTAGTCCAGGGGAAGATTGATGACAAGGACCTTCCTCCAGAGCTGACAGAGAGACCAAGCCTTCCCCTGGAGCTGAG
This sequence comes from Dugong dugon, assembly GCA_030035585.1. NCBI lineage: Eukaryota > Metazoa > Chordata > Mammalia > Sirenia > Dugongidae > Dugong > Dugong dugon. Next base: position 124,334,727 of record CM057461.1, on the reverse strand, counting down.
GCCCTGAATTTGGACTTCTAGCCTACTAGACTGTGAGAGAATAAACTTTGGTTTGTTGAAGCCTTCCACTTGTGGTATTTCTGTTATATCAGCACTAGATAACCAAAACAGAATTTGGTACTAAGAGAGTGGGGTGCTGCTCTAACAGATACCTAAAATGTGGAAGCAGTTTTGAAACTGTGAATAGATAAAGGCTGGAAGAATTTTAAAGTGCCTAATAGGAAAAGCCTAGATTGCCTTGAAGAGACTGTTGGTGGAATTATAGACATCCAATGCAATTCTGGAGCCCTGGTGGCATAGTGGTTAAGAGCTCAGCTGCTAAATGTCAGCAGTTCAAATCCACAAACTGCTTCTTGGAAACCCTATGGGACAGGTCTGCTCTGTCCTATAGGGTTACTGTGAGTCAGAACCAACTTGATGGCACCTAACAACAACAAGACAATTCTGGTGAGAACTCAGAAGGAAGGGAAGCAAGTAGAGCTGTTACACTGGAGACCTGCAGATGGTGAGAAGTGGCAGCAGCAGAGAAGCAGCAGCAGCAGAACCAGGAGACCAGTGCAAAACAGCGCTGAAGCTGACCCACGGAGCAAGAGAGCTGAGTGCCTTCTGGCTGAAGTTTACTGGCAAAGTAGGGTGCCTCCAGGCACTTATCGGTGAAGCTACAGAGCTTTGGAACACTTGCCCCAGCAGGGCAGACACGGGTGGTGAGGCCTGAGGGGCCAAGAGGCCGAGGAACCAGGAAGCAGAAGCTGAAGAGACAAGGAACACAGGCAGCAGAGCTGCCTCAGTCTCAAAGGGTAGGGTCACAGCCTTTGAGGTCTCAAAGTGTGGAGTCACCACTCAGAATAACTAGGAGAATAGGACCACCCAAATTCGAGGGAGCAGAGTTGCCATTCCAGAGGGCCTGGAAGGTGGAGCTGAAGCCCAGGGCCAAGGGGCCTCCACTCAGAATCCAGAGAGTGTGACCAATACTAGAGTCTGGAGGGCAGGGCCATTCTCTAAATGGTCTCAGAGAACAGAGGATTATTTTCAAGTTTTGAGGGCTAATGTAATGGGTTCTACTGACTTGCTTGGTGCCTGTTATCCCTTCTTCCCCTCCAGTTTCTCCCATTTTTAATGGAAATGTCTAGCTTGTACGTGTTCCACCATTATACTCTGGAAGCAGATAACTTGTATTCTAGAGTTCACAGATAAAGAGGAAGTTTTGGATTTTGGACTTGGAGATGATTTAAGACTTTTACTATGATATGATGGGGTGAATGTGTTTTACATGTAGCAAGGACATGAATTTTTGGGGGCAAAGGGTAGAATGTTATGGATTGAATTGTGTCCCCCCAAAAAATGTGTGTTAACTTGGCTAGTCCATGATTCCTAGTATTGTGTGACTATCCACCATCATCGGATGTGATTTTCCTGTGTGTTGTAAATCCTACCGCTATGATGTTAATGAGACGGGATTAGCAGCGGTTATGTTAATGAGACAGGATTCAAACTACAAGATTAGGTTGTGTCTTAAGTCAATGTCTTTTGAGATATAAAAGACAGAAAACAAGCAGAGAGATAGAAGGACCTCACAAAACAAAAAAGTAGTGCCAGGAGCAGAGTGTGTTCTTTGGACCTGGGGTCCCAGTGCTGAGAAGCTCCTGGTCTAGGGGAAGATTCATGACAAGGACCTTCCTCCAGAGCTGACACAGAGAGAAAGTCTTCCCCTGGAGCTGACGCTCTGAATTTGGACTTCTGACCTACTAGACTGTGAGAGAATAAACTTTTGTTTGTTGAAGCCATCCACTTGTGGAATTTCTGTTATAGTAGCACTAGATAACCAAAACAGAGGCCTAGTAATCTACTTCCAAAAAATCAGCCATTGAAAACCCTATGGAGGACAATTCTACTCTGACACCCATGGGGTCACCATGAGTCAAAATCAACTCTCTGGCAACTGGTTTATACACACACACACACACACACACACACACACACACACACGCACAAATACTCAGGTGCCTTCTCCACCAATTATTGGTTAAGGTGTGATTCTGCCAAGGTAATTTTTAAAAATTTCTCAGATGATTCTGATGAGCATTCAGAATGAACTGGTGATCCAGTTTAACAATTGACTCGTTCTAAAATCTCTCCTATAACATCCTTTCCCAGAATCATACAACATATTTTTTTCTAATACTTTCAATGACAGGGAAATGTCAGTGCACATAATGACTCTCACAAATGAAGGACTTGAGGTCACTCACAGAATACATTATTTACAATCAGAGATGAGCAATTCACTTTTGATTATAATATACAAGACAGATTTCAAAATAAGTGTACTTTACAATTTAAAATTATAAAGCATGAGCCACACAATATAGCTTTTAAACCAATGTCTTTCCCACTATGGCTTTGTGTTCTTGGTAAGAAAAGTGGGAAAATCAAGTGGAGAATGTTTGAGGAGAGGCAGAGGAAAGTTTCTCACAGAGAATGCAGTAGAAAAAGGAGAATAAGATTAAGCTGAAAAGAATATTATTACCTAGTACATTATCTTGGGAGTTTTATCATAATCTTTGCTTAAGTTTCAGCTGCCAGCTTCAAGTCATTGAAGATCCAGTTGTACATGTGTGCATGTGTATGTTTATCATTCAAGGAAACTGGCAGGTTTGGGGGAGAGAATATCAAAACTTACTGTCAAATTAGATCAACTAATATTTATCAAACATCTGTTAGATGAAAGACTGTTAGAATTAGGACTACAAAAAAGAGAATTGGACTAGCTTATGTATGGAAGATTTGAAAAAATTAGGCAGGCCTGTCGAGGTGGAATCAACTCAATGGCAACAAGCTTGTATTTTTTTCTAATGGGTTGAGGTGGACCAGACAATTTTGAAAGAGGCCAGAAGTACCCTGTAGGTGATGATAGAAGTAGAAAAACCATCAATGTCTGTTATGGATTGAACTGGGTCCCCAAAAATATGTGTTGTAAATCCTACACCTCGATACCAACATCTGTTGCCAAATTTTCCAAAGTTTATAGGGACAAGAGCCAAGATCATCAAAGACACTGTACTAAGTACAACTGAAGATATTAAGGGGGTTAAGATATTCTCTTCCCTTCAACAGACAAATGCAGGAGATAATAAGGAACCAATAAAATAAATTTCAACTATAAAGACAGAATATATATCACAAGAGTATAGATTAATTGCAACATGAATTGGTCAGATAATAATGACTCTAAGAATGCCAAGGAGGTTCAGATCTCTTAAATCTGAAGGGCCAGGGAAATCTGAAGAAGAATATTGTGAATAGGTATAAGTAGATGGTAACAATCCAGGCAAGAAGCATTCTGCCATCAAATACTTACAGGCAGGATTTTAAGGCAATTTCATTTAAGCAATTTCATTTGAAAGGAGTGGCATTTTTGAAAAGGCTAGTTAAGTTTAGGTACTTGAATACATACTGAGTAGTTTGGACTTTATTTTATGAACAATGGAGATCCATTGAAGGCTTTTTCATAGGGACGTTATTTGTGATCAAAACATTATTTGAGAAAAATTGACTTGATTGATAATTCATACAGAATGGATTGGAGGGGAGAGAAACTAGAATGAGGGCTGAAGACCAGTTGGGAAGTCATCACAGAAGTTCAGATATGAGGCAATAAGGAGGGTCTGAATGTGAGTAGTGGCAGTGGGAACAGAAAGAAAAGGTCAGCTGCAGAGTTATTCTAAAGAAAGAACTAAGGAGATGAGGCAACTTCATTTTATTCATGTTAGTGCTTCCATCATTCAACTCTAGTAAATCTCAAATGAGACAATTTGATGAAACTTGAGCAAAGTTGGAATGTGTGACAGTTTACCACTTAAAAGTTTGCAAAAGTAAAACCTGAAAAGCTTTTTTATTTGGATACAATTCTCCGAATACCATTTGGAAACAGAATTTCACTTGTATGCTGCCTACCAAAATTTAGCCAGTCCCCTCAATTAGGCCTTTTCATCTGTGGAATGTATCCAAGCCAGCAATGTTCCTTGGCCTCTGATGTCCTTTCCAAATCATATCTGACAGGGAGAGAACCCTCTGTCTGTACTCAAAATAGAAAATAACATTAAACTCTAAAGCAATGTGGGTTCATTATCATTTAAAAGGATTTTGAAAACGCAGAGGTTATGAATTTGACCATATAAAAGTCCATTTAGCTTAAGGTAAGGGTGTACAATGACGATGAGGTCAGCTTTGAAGGTGGCAAAAATAACAACAACAACTCAAAACAAATTATTAAAGCATTATAAAAATCTAAAGCAAAAACGTTTTACATTTATATTTTTGATATATTGAATATCTTTCAGGTATATTCTGTTTATAGGTAATAGCTGAACAATCTAAATTTTATCACCTAAAATGCATGAACTTTGAAGAAATCTATCCTAAATGTCTCCTGATGATCTATTGTTACATGATGTAGATAGAATATTTCATTTTGTTGTTTTATCCAGCATTCTTTGAAAACACCCAGGTATACATAGTGACATACTTAACTGTCTTATTCATTGTCAGTGATTCTCTTTGTAATTTGTTCTATGTAGAACATTCTAAGACTATACAAACATCTCCAACATATCCTGAGATGATAATACTTCACAGAATCATGAAATCTTAAATTTGGAAAACACTTTGGAAATTACATAGCTAACTCCCACTCAGGATAGAAATACCTTCTCTGACAAGAATATCTGTGACAGAAATTATCACCCAGACTGTCTGAATGCTTTACAAGTATTCTATTCTATAGATTCTACTACATAAAAAGTTCTTTCTTCTATATACTTATTCAAGGCATTTATAAAATTGTTGAACAAAGCAAAGCCAAATACTAACTCTGCAGCACCAGAGACCTATTAGAAACATCACCATTCCTTTTTTTTTTTTTTTTTTTTTTTGTGTTTGACCTCATCTCACCATCTTGTCTACAATGGTATGAGAGATTGTAATAACTTATTAGCTAATTTTGAAGCAAAAGCATTTCCAAAACAAAAAGTGTAGGCCCTTAGTCTAGGGCATCCTCATATACCAGAGGAAATATAATTAATAAGGCATAAATCATTCTTTGTGAATACATGATGGCTTCTACTAATCACCACTTTATTTTCAAAGTACTTACAAATGATCTATTTGATAATTTATTCTGGAATTCTTCCAGGGCTAAATGTTAAATTCTCTAGAATGTATATGTATGTTATAATTTATTGATTCATCAGCTCAATGGCAATGGGTTTGACTTTTTTGGGGGGGAGGTGGGGAGGAGAGGTTATATACCAGGTACAAGAGCCCTGGTAGTGCAGTGGTTAAGCATTCAGCTGCTAATTGAATGGTCAGCAGAGAAAGATGTGACAGTCTGCATCCATAAAGATTATAGCACCTTGGAAACCCTATGGGGCAGTTCTACTCTGTCCTATAGGGCTGCTAAGAGTCGAAATCGACTTGACGGCAATGAGTTTGGGTTTTTTGTTTGTTTGTTTGTTATGAGTGATGAGAAAGGGAAAATAGAGGGACTTTTGGCAGCACATATGAGGGGCTTTTAGTGAGATCAAGTTAGGTTTTCTACAGGATTTTAGATCTCAGCTGAGACATGATCAATAAGTAGAAGCCATGTAAAAGCAGGGATAATCATTGTGGAGGAATCAGCATGTTTGGAGATTCCAATGATAGACTTTCAATTCAGTGAAGAAGGTCAGAATGTGTAGAGATCAGAGTAGTGAGCTAGGTAAAGAGAAAGGTGTTCGGAGAGGCTGTAGCAAGAAATGAGGCTGAAGAAGCCCTCTCCTAACACCTGTCCCTCAGTTCAGTGGGATCTGATTTCCCCAATCCCTGTTTATTACCTGCCAGTAACCTATCCCCCAATTCAGTGGGATCTGATTTCCTCAGTTCCCACATATTACCTGCCAGTAATCTTTCCTTTGTTAGAAACCTAAACCTCGTTTGATTAATTGCCCAATCTATCTACGTTTGAATAACCTCTCTGGATCTTAAACTAAGGCTCTGTATATCTACCATCTATTTTCTCTCTGTAGATTTGCTTTTCAATTCATTTCCCAATCTGCCAATTCTTTGAATATGCACTTGCTGTCCTGATTCCTAGATGTTCCTGCAAGTGGCTCCTGGCCTTCATCTTGTCATTTCCTTTCCCTGGTTGTGGAGTTCTCTGGACCTTGTTCTCAGCCACTATACTAGTACTAAGTGCAATAACATGGAGCTGAAATGTTAAGATAACTTCATTGTTCTCGAAGGAAACTCGGAACCTAGCAGAGGGACAGGAGCCCATGGGCAGTGCAAACAGTTAAGCACTTGACTACCAACTGGAAGACTGGTGTTTAAATCCACTCAGAAGCACCTTGGAAGAAAGGCCTGACAATTTGCTTCTGAAAGATCACTGCCTTGAAAACCCTATGAAGCAGTTCTACTCTGTAACACGTAGGATTGGCATGAGTCAAAATCAACTCGATGGCAATGGGTTTAGCAGAGGGACAAATAGGTCCTCTCAAAGGCTCTCTGATCAGAATCTTATAAGAAGACAACTGGACTTTTAAAAAATTAGATAGATTAAAAAATGAGCTTAATACCATTTAAGTGTCTTTCAAACCTGAAACTCCATAATTTTGTTATCTAAACTTAGAGCAAACACAGCCTTGTTCTCCTAGTTGCTCCAGATTATTGTGAGCTTCTTGGATTCTAATACCTAGGATATACCTGGGAAATTCTTAAGTTTATGCTGCCAGAGAATTTATATCCATTTGAGGCTAAGAGTACTTTGCAAGCTTAAAGAGTTACTGCAGACGGTAGGTAAAGGCAAAATTTCTTTGGACATGCAGTAAAACACTTACATACCCACAAAAAAAATTTTTCCACAACCTAAAGCAACAACTTACTAAACTTTTTACTTCTTTCTTTCATTCATCTTATAAGTACTTAAAAGTGATTATTAGCAAGGCAATTGGTAGGTCACACAAGAATGCAACTATAAAGATTTTTTCTTTAAGGAAGATTAGATATGAATATAAATAATGATGATTTGTAAAAAAATAAAGATGTTGGGAGTTTCAGCAAAATTTTACCTACAATATTTAGTATTAACTATGGAGATTATATGATGTCCTTGATGTTCTTCATGTGTGATGTTCTTGAGGTCATCCCACAACTCATCTGGCCTTCAGTCATTGGTTTTCAATGCATCAAATCTATTCTTGAGATGGTCTCTAAATTCAGGTGTGATATACTCAAGGTCATACTTTGGTTCTCATGGACTTGTTCTAATTTTCTTCAGTTTCAAATTGAACTTGAATATGAGTAACTGATGGTCTGATCCGCAGATGGGCCCTGGCCTTGTTCTGACTGATGATACTGGGCTTTTCCAACATCTCTTTCCATAGATGTAGTCAATTTGATTCCTGTGTATTCCATCTGGCGAGGACCACGTGTATAGTTGCCATCTGTGTTGGTGAAAAAGATATTTGCAATGAAGAAATCACTGGTCTTGCAAAATTCAGTCATGTGATTTCTGGCATTGTTTCTATCACCAAGGCCATGTTTTCCAACTACCGATCCTTCTTCTTTGTTTCCAGCTTTCGCTTTCTAATCACCAGTCATTATCAGTGCATCATGATTGCATGTTCGACCAATTTCAGACTGCAGAAGTTGGTAAAAGTCTTCAATTTCTTCATCTTTGGCCTTAGTGGTTGGTACATAAATGTGGGATATATGCCATTTAAACATGGCTGCACTATTGACAACTGCAGCCCCCACAGGCCTCTATGCTGTATACGACATGTTGGAGACTTGTCAGAAATAAGAATGAGATTAGGCACGACTTGTTTTCCCAAACCTATTGCCCTGTTACTGATTGGCTTGTTTACCTGAATTCCTTCTCCCTTGCCGGAAACTTATTGTTACTCACCCAAAGCCCATTGTTCTGTTATTTGCTTCACTGCTTGCTGTATTGACTATAAATAAACTCCTGAGACTGAAGCCGGGGTTCGACCCCTCAGAGTGACCCTCCTGGCCCCACTTCTCTGTAAGAGTTGTGTAATTGGTTATTGTCTCCGCCACCCGGACATTCGCCGCCGCTGCGACACATAAATTTGAATAACAATCGTATTAACTGGTCTTCCTTGTAGGCGTATGGATATTATCCTATCACTGACGGCGTTGTTCTTCTGGATAGATCTTGAAATGTTCTTTTTGACGATGAATGCAATGCCATTCCTCTTCAATATATCATTCCTGGCATAGTAGACCATATGATTGTCGGATTCAAAATGACAAATACCAGTCCATTTTAGCTCACTACTGCCTAGGATATCTATCTTTATGCATACCACTTCATTTTTGACAATTTCCAATTTTCCTAGATTTTTACATCGTACATTCCACACTCCAATTATTAATGGATGTTTTCAGTTGTTTCTTCCCATTTTGAGTCATGCCACATCAGCAGATGACGGTCTTGAAAGCTTGACTCCATCCACATCATTAAGGTCTACTCCACTTTGAGGCAGCAGCTCTTCCCCAGTCACATTTTGAGTGCCTTCCAACCTGAGCGGCTCTTCTTCTAGTGCTATATCAAACAATGTTCCTCTGCTATTCATAAAGTTTTCACTGGCTAGTTCTTTTCAGAAGGAGACTGCCAAGTCCTTCTTCATAGTCTGTCTTAGTCTGGAAGCTCGGCTGAAACTTGTTGGTCATGAGTGACCCTGCTGCTATTTGAATACCAATGGCATATCTTCCAGCATCATGGTGACACACAAGCCCCCACAGTATGACAAACTGGCAGACTTGTGGAATGACATCAAGAGCATCATACATGAAGAAAGCAGTAGGTCATTAAAAAGACAAGGTAGAAAGAAAAGCCCTAAATGGATGTTAGAAGAGACTCTGAAACTTGCTCTTGAATGTTGAGTAGCTAAAGAAAAAGAAAAAACTGATGAAATAAAAGAGCTGAACAGATTTCAAAGGGTGGCTCAAGAACACAAAGTAAAGTATTATGATGACATATACAAAGACCTGGAGATAGAAAACCAAAAAGGAAGAACACGCTCAGAATTTCTGAAGCTGAACGAACTGACAAAAAGATTCAAGCCTTGAGTTGCAATACTGAAGGATTCTACAGGGAAGATATTAAACAACGCAGGAGGCATCAAAAGAAGATGGAAGGAAAACATAGTCACCATACCAAAAATAACTGGTCAACGTTCAAACATTTCAGGAGGTAACATATGATCAGGAACCAATGATACTGAAGGAAATCCAAACTGCACTGGAGGCACTGGCAAAAAAGAAAGGCTTCAGGAGTTGATGGAATACCAGTTGAAATTTTTCAACAAATAGATGTAGCACTGGAAGTGTTCACTCGTCTATACCAAGAAATTTGGAAGACAGCTACCTGGCCAACCGACTAGAAGAGATCCATATTTATGCCTATTCCCAAGAGAAGTGATCCAACAGAAAGAGGAAATTATTGAACAATATCATTAATACCACATGCAAACAAAATTTTGCTGAAGATCATTCAAAAGCGGCTGCAGCAGTATATTGACAGGGAACTGCCAGAAATTCAAGCCGAATTCAGAACAGGACGTGAAATGAGGGATATCATTGTCGATGTCAGATGGATCCTGGCTGAAAGCAGAGAATACCAGAAAGATGTTTACCTGTGTTTTATTGACTATGCAAAGGCATTCGACTGCATGGATCATAACAAATTATGGATAACATTGTGAAGAATGGGAATTCCAGAACACTTAATTGTGCTCATGAGGAATCTGTACGTGGAAAAAGAGGCAGTTGTTCAGACAGAACAAGGGGATATTGTATGTTTTAAAGTCAGGGAAGGTGTGCGTCAGGGTTGCATCCTTTCACCACACTTATTCAGTCTGTATGCTGAGCAAATAGTCCGAGAAGCTGGACTGTATGAAGAGGAACAGGGCATCAAGATTGGTGGAAGACTCATTAACAACCTGTGTTACACAGATGACACAACCTTGCTTGCTGAAAGTGAAGACGACTTGAAGCACTTACTGATGAAGATCAAAGACCACAGCCTTCAGTATGGATTACACCTCAACATAAAGAAAACAAAACTCCTCACAACTGGACCAATAAACAACATCATGATAAAAGGAGAAAAGATGGAGGTTGTCAAGGATTTCATTTTACTTGGATCCACAATCAACATCCAGGGAAGCAGCAGTCAAGAAATCAAAAGACACATTGCACTGGGCAAATCAGCTACAAAAGACCTCTTTAAAGTGTTGAAAATCAAAGACGTCACCTTGAGAACTAAGGTGCACCTGACCCCAGCCATAGTGTTTTCAATCATCTCATGTGCATGTGAAAGCTGGATGATGAATAAGAAACACCAAAGAATAGCTGACGCCTTTGTATTGCGATGTTGGCAAAGAATATTGAATATACCATGAACTGCCAAAAGAATGAACAAATCTGTCTTGGAAGAAGTACGACCAGAATGCTCCCCAGAAGCAAAGATGGTAAGACTTCATCTCGCATACTTTAGACATATTATCAGGAAGGATCAGTCCCTGGAGAAGGGCATCATGCTTGGTAAAGTGTAAGGTCAGCAAAAAAGAGGAAGACCCTAATCAAGATGGATTGACACAGTGGCTGCAACAATGGGCTCAAGCATAACAATGATTGTGAAGATGGTGCAGGACCGGGCAGTGTTTCGTTCTGTTGTACATAGTGTTGTTGTGCGTCGGAACTAACTCGAAGGCACCTAACAACAATATAAAAAATAAGAAAGATATAACCCCTTTTTTTCTCTTCATCTTTACATAGTGACCATTCTTCGCACCAGCAATTCCACTTTCAGAAATACACCTGAAGGAAATAATTAAATAAAAGCAGATACATTTACACACATATTCTTTGTAATACAATGATTCACATAGATTAAGTCATCAGTAAGCGTTTAAACATTTTAGTGAACGTTCATGAAAAACTCAATAAACTGATTATGATATAGCCTTAAAATGGAATACACTATAGTTTCATTTGTTGATATATACAGAGGATCATAATGTGTTGGTAAATGAAATAAGAAGAAAAAAAGAAAACAGCCATTCAGTATTTAATATTTGTGACCACTAATGGAATTGATAACCAGTTGCCATTGAGGGGATTCTGACTCGTGACAACCCAGTATGTGTCAGAGCAGATCTGTGCATCATAGATTAATAGCTGATTTTTTTTTAAGTAGATCACCAGGCCTTTCTTCTAGGGCACCTCTGGGTGAACTTGCACCTCCAACCTTTTGGTTAGCAGTGGAGTGTGTTTAACTGTGTCCCTGGGTGGTGCAAACGGTTAATGTGCTCACCTGCTACCTGAAAGGTTAAAAAAGTTTGAGTACACACAGAGGCACATCGGGATAAAGCCTGGTGATCTACTTCCAAAAAATCAGCCATTGAAAACTCTATGGAGCACAGTTCTACTCTGACACACATGGGGTCGCCATGAGTTAAGTGACTCAACTGCAACTGGTACTGATAGTGGAATGAGGAAGATAGTATACAGGAGTTGGTCACAATGCCACTTCTGCCACTCATGCCTGTATTACCCAGGAGAAGTTACTTAATGCTCTAAGTCTCTACTTCCTCACCCATGGAAATGGGGTCAAAATGCCTATCACCAAAGATTGTTGTGAGAATTAACTGTGGCAACGCATATAAAGCACATAGCTTATTTTGCACGTGGAATGTGCTTGATAAGCTTAGTTTATTAGGAAAAGATATACAAATACATAATATATTTTTACACATATATTATAATCAAACATGTCTATGTGTGTGTCTAAATACTGTCTCACTAGGATATATCTTTTTTCTTTTCTAGCAAATACATCTTTTAAAAATTGCAAACTGTTTAATTTTTTCTACATAAATAGCACTACTAGAAAAGAAGCTGTGTTCCAGTGCATATGTCTTTTGCTATGTAGGTGGAAATATCTTAATAAATGATAGTCTGGTGGAAAATGAAATTCTTAAATATTTAATTTTCCCTGCAGCATCCCTAACCACCCCCTCTCAACACGTACACGCACATATGCTAGTGTGTACATGCTCACATGCACAAGGTGTTGAGAGAGTCAATAATATTTGGTCTTGTGTTCCACAATTTAATGTTTACTCTTTCATAATCAGTTCCCCCAAATTATCAAACGCATCCTCACAATTGCATTCATGCTTAAAACTTCAAAAGCATAATCTGTTTCAGAGCTGAAAAAATATAGAATGATATGATGCAAGATCTGACTGCCTCAAGGACAGGGGCATTGTTGTTGGTGTTTCTGTTCCATTTCTTTGTGTTCTTGGCAGAGCTGCTTGCTTAATATAGCAGCCTGGGACTGTTTGATTGTTTAGACACAAATCTTATTTTAGTGTCTTACAAACTACACTGATACCAAAGTCACACATAGCAGTGACACAAGTTAATTACACCATTCTCTAAGAGTGTCAGAACACAGAGTAATGTGGGAGGAAGGCTACTTGAAGGAGAACTCTATTTAAACTCCCAAAGACAGCCAAAAGTAGGTTGAATACTCCTGTTATCACTACCCAAAGAAGGTATCAATGTCTCTATAAACTCTACTGTTTTAAAGTCTTTCTGCAGCTTGGTTTATTTTAATCCTGAAGTGATACAATCCAGGTGCGTGCAGTATAGCTCCTTTACATTTGCTTCAAATATGAAAGTAATCTGTAGTCACAGACATGAATTTTTTAAAAAAGGCAAAATGGATTTTGAATTAGTACAAAATGATCTCAAATATTTATAAGGCAATTTATGAGAAAATTTGGTGGATTTAAATTTCTAAAGCTAAACTTTCGGACCAGATTATTCAGAATGAATAAGTCCTTCCTGATTACTATAGTCCTCCAGACTAAAATATGAGCAATATGCTGTCCTATTTTTAGTGTGGAGTTGGAGTTCCTTTGGGTTTTGGTTCTAGTAGCTAGAAAGTCAGTCACGGTAGCTGGGAGTTCATGCCATGTCCTGAAAACTCCTCAAGGCTCTTAAAAACTCCAGAATATAAGATCAATGATCTGAGGAATTGAACAGGGTTGGTAAGAAAAATCACGGCAGGATACGCCAGAATGTATGGTACATTTTTGTAACCCTTGTGTCATGTGGACTGGTGAGAAACAAAAGTCATTTTGCATTTTAATGGAACTTCTCCTGAAGAGAGCACCTGCTGTCCTAGCATTGAGCACCAGAATTAGAAGTCTCCGTTGATCCCTGGGTGAACAAATGTCTTACTTGGAAAGATAAAATAAAACATTAGAATGACATTATTTTAGTGTCTAAGGTTTGGAAAATTACCTGCCATGTTATGAGATGTTTCTCACTGTAATTGTTGGGTCTATTCATTCGGTACATGTTGATGAGTGACAGATAGCAAAGCCAAATCCTCTGAGTTCTGAACTCATGTCATATAATAACTGAAGTATAATAATGGGAAATAACTTGTTTGTAGTATGTTCACACTTAAAAATGACTGTAGAGTCTTCTCTGAATTACAATAGTTATGGATCTTCTTTGAAGATATTCATGATCTGGAATTACACTCATCCCCAAATCATTTATATCTGATCTGAAATACCTCGGACATATTTTTGGCAGCAAATGTATCGCTGTAATCATTAAAATGAATCTTCATGTCTTGAATTGAAAAAGGGACGTCAAGAAATGTAATGAGTAGCAGACAGTGAGTGGATGGAATCTGACATGTTGGATCAGTTTGTTGCCACAGTGAATAATTCACAGATAGCTAAAAAAGGTGTATTTTTAAATTCTCCAAATAAATTAAAATCTAAAGCTTTTATATTATTTGTAATAGTATCATATCAGTTCTATACACCCGTAAAACCCATTGCAGTCGAGTTGATTCCAACTCATAGTGACCCTAGAGGAGAGAGTAGAACTGCCCCGCAGAGTTTCCAAGGAGCGCCTGGTGGATTCATACTGCTGACCTTTTGGTTAGCAGCCATAGCACTTAACCACTATGCCATCAGGGTTTCCCAGTTCTAGATACGGGTAGTTAATATAGAGATCAAGAATTCTGACCCTCTAATATGACATTTGGGGAAACTAAGTGAAATAACTTGTACAATCATACATCCACTATGTGTCCAGAATGGGGAAAGAAATCCAGAGATGTTCTTCAGTTACAGCAGGTCAGGAGGACAGATCATGATGAAGAAGCTGAAGTGATACTTTGTTAAATACATAAACACACACACATAGTAGACAGAATGACTCCCCAAAAATGTCCATGTCCTAATCCTCGGAACCTGTGGTTATGTTACTTTACATGGTTAAAGGTATTTTACAGTTTTAATTAAGATTAAGAACCTTGTGATGGGGAGTTCATCATGGATTATCCAAGTTTGCCATTCTAATAATGTGAATCCTTTAAAGTGGAGAAACTTTCTTGAATAGTCAGTCAGAGAAAAATGTGATAACAGAAAAAGGGTCCGAGTTACTGGCTTTGAAGATGGAGGAAGAGGGCCACAAGACAAAGCATGTGGTTGGCCTCTATAAACTGAAAAATGCAAGGAGACAGATTCGCCCCTAGAGTCTCCAGGGAGGAGTGCAGCCCTGTAGACGCTTCGACGTTAGCCCAGTGAGACCTGTGCCAGACTTTTGACCTACAGAAATGTAAGATTATAAATTTTGTTGTTTTAAGCCAATAAGTTTGCAGTAATTTGTTACAGCGGCAATAAAAAACTAATAATAGATATAACCTTTATATTAGTATATAAAATTAATCAAATTAATAAAATATACATAGAAAAAGTACACAAATTGTAAGTAAACTGGTCAGTGAATTATTGCAAACAGATCATACTTGTGTAATGACCAACCATATCAAGAAACAACATATTAAAAGCATTCCAGAAGCCCACTTAATGCCAGGCACTATCTTCTCACTCAGGGTAACCACTATTGTGCCTTCTGACATCATAGATTAGTTTTGCCTGTGTTTGCACTTGAAATGTATGGAATTATGTAGTATGTACTTTTTTGTGTCTATCTCCTTTTAAAAATCATTATGCTTCTTAGGTTCATCTATATTGTTGCTTGTAGATGAAGTTCGTGCATTCTCATTGGCTTCATAAATTCCATTATGTAAATAGGCTACAATTTATTTATCCATTCAACTTTTGGGCATTCGGATAATTTTCAGTTTAAGGCTATTATAAATAGTGCTACTTTAAGCATTCTTTTGGTAAGCATATATCCATATTTATGTAGATAGATATTTAGAAATGGATTGCTGAGTCATAGAAAGTATATATATTTGACTTTAGTGTATGCTACCAGTTTTTCAAAGTTCTTGTACCCATTTGCACTCCTACCAGTAGTGTGTTAGTTATCTAGTGCTGCTATAACAGAAATACCACAAGTGGATGGCTTTAACAAACAGAAATTTATTCTCTCACAGTTTAGGAGGCTAGAAGTCCAAATTCAGGGTACCAGCTCCAGGGGAAGGCTTTCTCTGTCAGCTCTGGGGGAAGGTCCTTGCCATCAATCTTCTGGTCAAGGAGCTTCTCAGAGCAGGGACCCCTGGTCCAAAGGACACACACTCCTGGTTCTTGCTTGGTGGTAGGTAATGAAGTCCCCAAGTCTCTCTGCTCTCTTCTCTCTTTTACATCTCAAAAGAGAGTGACTTAAAACACAACCTAATCTTGTAGATTAAGTCTTGCCTCATTAACATAACTGCCTCTAATCCTGCCTCCTTAATATCATAGAGGTAGGATTTACAACACATAGGAAAGTGCCATCAGATAGCAAAATGGTGGACAGTCACACAATACTGGGAATCATGGCCTAGCCAAGTTGATATATTTTTGGAGGACACTATTCTATACAGGGAAAACAGTGTATGAGAATTCCCAATGCAACATATCCTCTCCAACACTTGTTATTGTTGTTGTTAGGTGCCCGTGAATCGGTTCTGACTCATAGCAACTCTGTGTACAACAGAACAAGACACTGCCCAGTCCTGCATCATCCTCACAATTGTTGCTATGTTTGAGCCCATTGTTGCAGCCACTGTGTCAAGCTGTCTCATTGAAGGTCTTCCTCTTTTTCACTGACACCCTACTTTACTAAGCATGATGTCCTTCTCCAGAGAATGGTCCCTCATGATAACATGTCCAAAGTACATAAGATGACGCCTTACCATCCTTGCTTCTAAGGAGCATTCTGGCTGTACTTCTTCCAAGACAAATTTGTTTGTTCTTCTAGCAGTTCATGGTATATTCAATATTCTTCTCCAACACCATAATTCAAATGCATCAGTTCTTCTTTGTTTATTGTTACTGTGAGGTTTTAAAATTTTATTCACTTTATGGGTGGTGGTATTTTGTTGTAATTTCAACTTGTATTTTCTCATTATTAAAAGAGTTCAATAAGTCTTTTTAACATGAATAGGGTTGGATTTTATCAAATTATTTTTCTGCATCTATTAAGATTATTAACTTTTCTCTTATATTCGTTAATGAAACAATAGATTATATTGGTGGATTTCCAAAGTCAAAATAGCCTTGAAGTCCTGGAATAAACTCTGCTTAGTCAGAAAATATTTCTTTCTGAATATCATTGTCTTAGTTATCTAGTGCTGCTATAACAGAAATACCACAAGTAGATGGCTTCAACAAACAGAAGTTTATTCTCTCACAGTCTAGTAGACTGTTGTTGTTTTTGTTGTTAGGTGCTGTTGAGTTGGTTCCAACTCATAGCAACCCTATGTACGACAGAACGAAACACTGCCTGGTCCTGCACCAGCCTCACAATCATTGTTATGCTTGATCCTGTTGTTACAGCCACTGTGTTAATCCATCTCATTGAGGGTCTTCCTTTTTATCTCTGACCATCCCCTTTACCAAGCATGATGTCCTTCTCCAGGGACTGATTCTTCCGAATAACATGGTCCAAATTATGTGAGAAGTAGTCTCGTCATCCTTGTACTTCTGGCTGTACTTCTTCCAAGACAGATTTGTTCGTTCTTTTGGCAGTCCATGGTATATTCAATATTCTTCGCCAACACCAGAATTCAAAGGCATCAATTCTTCTTCAGTCTTCCTTATTCATTGTCCAGCTTTCGCATGCATATGAAGCGATTGAAAACACCCTGGCTTGGGTCAGGCGCACCTTTGTCCTCAAAGTGACATCTTTGTTTTTTTAAACACTTTAGAGAGGTCTTTTGCCGCAGATTTGCCCAATGCCATGCATCTTTTGATTTCTTGATTGCTGCTTCCATGTGTGTAGATTGTGGATCCAAGTAAAATGAAATCCTTGACAGCTTCAATCTTTTCTCCATTTATCATGATGTTGCTTATTGGTCCAGTTGTAAGGATTTTAGTTTTCCTTATGTTGAGGTGTAATCCATACTGAAGGCTATAGTCTTGGATCTTCATCAGTAAATGCTTCAAGTCCTCTTCACTTTCAGCAAGCAAGGTTGTGTCATCTGCATAATGCAGGTTGTTAATGAGTCTTCCTCCAACCCTGATGCCCTGTTCTTCTTCATATAGTCCTGCTTCTCGGATTATTTGCTCAGCATACAGATTGAATAAGTATGGTGAAAGGATACAATCCTGATGCACACCTTTGCTGACTTTAAACCATGCAGCATCCCCTTGTTCAGTTCGAACAACTGCCTCTTGATCCATGTACAGGTTCCTGATGAGCACATTTAAGTGTTTCGGAATTCCCCTTCTTTGCAATGTTACCCATAATTTGTTAGGATCCACACAGTCGAATACCTTTGCCTAGTCAATAAAACACAGGTAAACGTCTTTCTGGTATTCTCTACTTTCAGCCAGGATCTGACATCAGCAATGATATCCCTCATTCTATGTCCTCTTCTGAATCCAGCTTGAATTTCTGGTAGTTCCCTGTCGACGTACTGCTGCAGCCACTATTGAATGATAGTCAGCAAAATTTTACTTGTGTGTGATATTGTTTGATAATTGTTTGATATTGTTTGATAATTTCTGTATTTAGTTGAATCACCTTTCTCTGGAATAGGCATAAATATGGATCTCTTCCAGTCAGTTGACCAGGTAGCTGTCTTCCAAATTTCTTGGCATAGGTGAGTGAGTACTTCCAACACTGCATCCATTTGTTGAAACATCTCAATTGGTAATCCATCAATTCCTGGAGACTTGTTTTTTGTCAATTCCTTCAGTACAGCTTGGACCTCTTCCTTCAGTACCATCGGTTCCTGATTGTACGCTACCTCCTGAAATGGTTGAACGTCAATCAATTCTTTTTGGTGTCGTGACTCGGTATTGTGTCCTCCTTCCATGTTGTTTTGATGCTTCCTGAGTTATTTAATATTTTCCCCATAGAATCCTTCAACATTGCTACTCAAGGCTTGAAGTTTTTCTTCAGTTCTTTCGGCTTGAGAAATGCCAAATGTGTTCTTCCCTTTTGTTTTTCTAAGTCCAGGTCTTTACACATGTCATTATAATACTTTACTTTGTCTTCTCGAGCCACCTGTGACATCTTCTGTTCAGCTCTTTTACTTCATTATTTCTTTCTTTTGCTTAAGCTACTCAACGTTCAAAAGCAAGTTTCAGAGTCTCTTCTGAAATCCATTTTGGTCTTTTCTTTCCTGTCTTTTTAATGACCTTTTGGTTTCTTCATGTATGATGTCCTTAATGTCATCCCACAACTCGTCTGGTCTTTAGTCATTAGTGTTCAGTGTGTCATATCTATTGTTGAGACGGTCTCTGAATTCAGGTGAGATATCCTCAAGGTCGTACTTTGGCCCTAGTGGACTTGTTCTAATTTTCTTCAGTTTCAACTTGAACTTGCATATGAGCAATTGATAGTCCTTTCCACAGTTGGCCCCTAGTCTTGTTCTGACTGGTAATATTGAGCTTTCCCATTGTCTGTTTACACAGATGTAGTCAATTTGATTCTTGTGTATTTTGTCTGGTGAGGTCCACATGTATAGTCACCATTTATGTTGTTGAAAAAAGGTATTTGCAATGAAGAAGTTGTTTGTCTTGCAAAATTCTATCATGCAATTTCCGGCATCATTTCTATCACCAAGGCTGTATTTTCCAACTACTGATCCTTCTTCTTTGTTTCCAACTTTCACATTCCAATCACTAGTAATTATCAATGCATCTTGATTACATATTTGATCAATTTCAGACTGCAGAAGTTGGTAAAAATCTTCTAGTAGGCTAGAAGTCCAAATTCAGGACATCAGCTCCAAGGAAGGCTTTCTCTCTATCAGCTCTGGAGGAAGAACCTTGTCATCAGTCTTCCCCTGGACTAGGAGCTTCTCAATGCAGGGACCCCTGGTCAAAATTCTCCTGACTCTTGTTTCTTGATGGTATGTGGTCGCCCGTCTCTCTGCTTGCTTCTGTCTTTTATATCTCAAAAGAGATTGAATTAAGACAAAATCTAATCTTGTAGATTGACTCCTGCCTTGTTAACATAACTGCCGCTAATCCTGCCTCATTAACATCATAGAGGAAGGATTTACAACACATAGGAAAATTACATCAGATCACAAAATGGTGTACAATCACACAATACTGGGAATCATGGCCTAGCCAAGTTGATACGTATTTTGGGGGGACACAATTAAATCCATGATAATCACTGAATTTGATTTGGTAATATTTTATTTATTTATTTATGGAGCGAGGTTAATAAGAGATATTTTCCAGTAAATCTCATTTCTTTTCATGTCCTTGTATGGTTTGGGTATCAAGGTTATGTAGGCTCCATACAAAGAATTAGGAAGAGTCGTCTCTTATCTATTCTCTGATATATTCTGTGTAATATTGGTCTTTGGAAGAATTAATAGGTGAGTCTCTTATGGTGTGAAGTTTTCTTTGTGGGAAGATTTAAAAACTAGATTCTTTAAGAGATTTCATACTTTTCATATTTTTAAATTTCTTAAGTCTGTTTAGTTAGTTATGTTTTTCAAAAACTTTTTCCATTTCATTCAAATTGTCAAATCTATTAGCTAAAATTTTTCATATTGTAATCATTATATTTTTAATATTTCTATGATTTATACACATGTTCCCTCTTTTATTCCTGATATAAGCAATTTGTTTTTCTCCTTTTGTTTTTATTAGTCTTGTCAGGAGTTCTTCAAATTAATTCAAATTTAAATAAAAACAACTTTGTCCTTGTGATATTCTCTAGTGTATCTTTGTTTTTTATTTCACTGATTTTCAGTCTTACCCGTGTTATTTGCTTCTTTCTTCATTTTTGAAGATTTTCAGCTTAGTCTCTTGTTTTGCACAGCTTTTCAAAGGCACATGTCTTGAGATGTAGTCTGACTGTGTGTATGACTATCAAAAGTCCTGTTGATTTCTTAATCTCTCCAAAGCTGTCTGCCAGGGCCAAGCCTGGATTCTCTACTTTTAGCTGTACCCAGAATAGGCGAATATTCTCAGAACAAAAAGCTGATGGTAGATTGTCAGTGTCAATTAGCTACTTACTTTGGGCCTTTAGAAACAGTGTTTTTATGACCCTTCGTACTGGCAGCTTTTTTCCCCTCCTAAGTAATGAGAGACTTCAGAATCTCTATTTTGTTTTCCTAAAATTCTCAACTTGGATTTTTAGTTACCCACCCTGGACATCTTTAAGTTATCCTCTTATGAAGGAAACTGGCCATGTGTTTGAGGCAATTTAAGTTTCTAGCCCTGTACCTGCATAACTGCTAAGAGTTCTGCTGGTTTATTGGGCCCCTACCATTGGTTCTCTGTCTGAAGAAAGCCCAGATCCATAGCATCTGGACCACACCCCAAACTATCAAATATTCTCCGGGAAAAGATAGCTGCAAATCTTCAATTCACCTATGAATAGTTTTCCCTTCTCTGAAAATTTGGTCTTTCTAGTACTCCTTGGGTACACAGCTCTCTGATGCCTTTAAAAACATGATTTTTATAATTTATCTGGTTTTACTAGATATTAGTGTGGTAGTGTTGTTGGGTGTTGTTGAGTCGATTCCAACTCATAGTGACCCCATGTGACAGAGTGGCACTGCCTCATAGGGTTTCATAGGCGGTAATCTTTATGGTAGCAGGTCACCAGGTCTTTCTCGTATGGAGCAGCTAGTCCTTTCAACCCACTGACCTTTTGGTTAGCAGCTGAGCCCTTAACCATTGTGCCACCAGGGCTTCTGCGGGAGCGTTAGCTTCCTGCAAATTACACTATCCTGCCTGGAAGGGAAGTCTCCATATATAATTCTTCGTTTTGATTTTGAATGCCAGTCAGCAGGGCAATTATTGTCCAGTTATCCAGAGATTTCACTAATCTCTATTGTCTAAAATACATAGCCTGATTCACTGAAGGATATTGAGTTTGTGACCACTATGTTAAAAGAAACTATATTTTTTCCTCTTCTCTGCCTGTCCAGTTTTTATCAGTGCTTTAAAATTCAATTCAAGTCCAATTCTTCTGGGACACCTTGCCTGAGTAGTAAGAGATGTCTACTTCCAATAAATTCCTTAACACCCTGTCCCCCTGTACCAACTTCTTCAACAATAAGCATTTGCAAAGAGTTCATGTGATCCAAAATAAAATAACATTTCTATTGTCTGAAATAGCTTAGATATGAGTAGAGGGCCAGGTAGAAACAGATTTTGATGCTTGTCAGTTTCATTTCATCCTCATTACTGGGAAGTGATTTTAAAAGACTGTATTAGCTATAGATTGCATGGAAGAAAAGCAAATAATGTTTGAAAGAAGCATCTCTTGGACTACTTTGTAAAATAGATTTTAGGATTCTCCCTGGTCCTTTCCTATCTCTGGAATCTGAAGCTACAAAGACAAAAGATAAAAGTGTACACAGAAGTCAGTTGTTCCTAATAGCAACATCAAATTTATCTCACTGATTCTGACTGTCAAATTCTTCAGCTGAGTATTCTGCTTCTGGCTATAGTAAAATCCCTCACACTTCAGAGTCGAGTGAAAAAGCCCAGTATGCGACTAATCAATTATATCTTCCTAGTTTAGGTAATAGGATCTCTGTAGGCCCCAAAGGCAATCGGCTACTGCCCTGAAGCACCCATTTTAAGTGTACAGTTAATAATGTTAATAAAAATGAAGGCTTTTATTTTGAAAAATAACTTATAGCAGTATTGATGATACTCAGTGATATTTGAAAATCCAGCCACAATACCTTGATGTTAAATTCTGTATGTTCAGTAGTGTACATTTATCAATACACCACCACATAATTTATTCACATCACTTACTCAGTGTCCTCTGGCATTGATCTCAAGGCTATTTTCAGCTTCGTAATGAAAACTCTAGGGTTTAAAAACCTGCCAAATGTCATCACAACAAAAAATCAGAAATATGGTCCATGAGGGTTGTCCTAGTCATCTAGTGCTGCTATAACAGAAATATCACAAGTGAATGGCTTTAACAAAGAGAAATCTATTTTCTCACAGTCTAGTAGGCTACAAGTCCAAATTCAGGGTGTCAGCTCCCAGAGAAGGCTTTCTTTCTCTGTAGGCTCTGGAGGAAGGTCCTTCTCATCAGTCTTTCCCTGCACTAGGAGCTTCTCCATGCAGGAACCCTGGGTCCAAAGGACGTGCTCTGCTCCCGGTGATTCTTTCTTGGTGGTATGAGGTCCCCAACTCTCTGCTTGCTTGCCTTTCCTTTTATCTCTTGTAAGATAAAAGGTGGTGCAGGCCACACTCCAGGGAAACTCCCTTTGCATTGAATCAGGGATGTGACCTTAGTAAGAGTGTTACAATCCCACCCTAATCCTCTTTAACATAAAATCACAATCACAAAATGGAGGACAACCACACAATACTGGGATTCATGGCCTAACCAAGTTGACACACATTTTTGGGAGACACAATTCAATCCATGACAGAGGTTAAAGTGGAAGAAACTCTTTTTGGCTTGCATCATAAAATACTCCCCAGAGCTAATATTAAGTGGAGGGGGAAAGCAACTCAGTGAGTCAGGAAACTTGCTGCTATCATCCCCTTCATCAGCATAGATCAGATTTATCCTTATGAACCATGTGCTCCAAGTATAAGAATATGTCTTTGCTCTAATGAATAAGAGAGGCAATCTAACCAGCATGTCACTATTGGAAATGCACTTATGATAGAAAGCATATGTATATATATATGTATATATATATATTTATGTATGTATGTATGTATTCTGTTTAAAATGAGATTAAGATTAGAAACAGCTTTGAGATAACAGAAGCAAAAACTTCACTGAATCGCTCCATTGTCCATTTTTAAATGTTTAGAAAAGAGCTCTGGGTGGGATAAGTAATGTTACCATTTGTAGCACTGTAGTCTCTAAGGCATGTTTGTGACAGTTTCATAAAGCAAAAGCTGTTTCTTAAAATGAGAGCATCAGCTCCAGGGGAAGACTTTTTCTCTCTGTAGGCTCTGGAAGAAGGTTCTTGTTATGCATCAGTCTTCCCTTGTTTTGGGAGCATCTCAGTGCAGGAACCTCAGGTCCAAAGGACACGCTCTGCTACTGGCACTGCTTTCTTGATGGTATGAGGTTCCCAACTCTCCCTGCTTCCCTTTCCATTTAACTCTTGAGAGATAAAAAGTGGTGCAGGCCACACCCCAGGGAAACTCCCTTTACCTTGGATAAGGGATGTGACCTGAGTAAGGATGATGTTACAATCCAACCTTAATCCTCTTTAACATAAAATTACAGTCACAAAATGGAGGCCAACCACACAATTCTGGGAATCATGGCCCAGACAAATTGATACACACATTTTTGGGAGGGAAATAATTCAAACCATGACAGTGACCAAGACAGGGATGATCATATATCACATTTCAACAGGGAAGTGCTCACAACATTATATCATGTCTGAATTGGGTTGCTGTAGTTTTTCATTGACTTTAATCGCAGGGCATGGTTGTAGTAAGAGACACCCTAAGGGATCTCCTACATTACAGACATACTCTTCTTTACCTTCCATTATGTAATACCAATCTGATTTCCTCTTGGTAATCAGGATCAATCACACCAGCCAGTATGGTAACTCCCTTCTTTGCCTGTTGATCCAGAGGCATAATGAGCCCAAAGTGGACAGGTGGCATTCTTAGCTTCCAGTTAATGGAACCAGTAATATGTCTCCAGGTGGGGGGGTTCCTCCCTTTGGAACTAAGACCTCTAGACCTACAGAGCATAAGATTGCGGGGACAGGAGGCAAAAATCTTGCGAGTGGGTCACTAGGGGTAATGGTGAGTGGTGCCACTCCCAACTCCACTCCTTGATTCCTGGACCCGTGAATCCTGGCTACGGAAGATACAGCACCATAGATTGGACGCTGGTTTAGAACACATACAGCCTCCTGGACAACATTTCCCCAGCCCTGCAAGGGCATTGCCACCTAGCAGGCTCCATAATTGTGTCTTCAGGAGGCCATTCCATCATTCTATTAAGCCAGCTGTTTCAGGATGATGGGGAACATGGTAAGACCAGTGAATTCCATGAGCATGGACCCACTGCCGCACTTCATTTGCTGTGAAGTTAGTCCCTTAAACTGAGGCAATGTTGGGGGGATACCATGATTGTGGATAAAGCATTCTGTAAGTCCATGGGTGGTAATTTTGGCAGAAGCATCGCATGCAGGGAAGGCAAATCCATATCCAGAGTGTCTATTCCAGTAAGAACAAAATGTTGCCCTTTCCATGATGGAAGTGGTCGAATGTAATCAACTTGCCTTCAGGTTTCTGGCTGATTACCTTCAGGGATGATACCATATCAGGGACTCAGTGTTGGTCTCAACTGCTGGCAGATTGGGCATGCAGCAGTGGCTGTAGCCAAGTCGGCCTTGATGAGTGGAAGTCCATGTTGCTGGGCCCATGCATAACCTCCATCCCTGCCACCAAGGCCACTTTGTTTACGAGCCCATTGAGCAATGATGGGAGTGGCTGGGAAAGAGGATGAGTGGTTTCCACAGAACATGTCATCCTATCCACTTGATTATTAAAATCTTCCTCTGCTGAGGTCACTCTTTGGTGAGCATTCACATGAGATACAAATATCCTCACTTCTTTGGACCATTTAGAGAGGTCCATCCACGTACCTCTTCCCCATAAATTCATGTCTCCAGTTTTCCAATCATGTTCCTTCCAAGTCTCTGACCACCCAGCAAAATCATTGGCCACAGCTCATGAATCAGTATACAATTGCACGTCTGGCCATTTCTCCTTCCAAGCAAAGTGAACATCCAGGTATGCTGCTCAAAGTTCTGCCCATTGGGAGGATTTCCCTTCATCACTGTCCTTCAGGGAGCTCCCAGAAAGGGGCTGTAGTGTTGCCGCTGTCCACTTTTGAGTGGTGTCTGCATATCACACAGAACCATCTGTAAACTAGGCACAAGTTTTCTCTTCTTCAGTCAACTGATCATAAGGAACTCCCCATGAGGCCATAGGTGCAGACTGAGATGGAAGGTAATGTGACAGGAGTGGAGACCATGGGCATTTGGGCCACTTCCTCATGCAATTTACTTGTGCCTTCAGGTCCTGCTCGGGCCCGATCTGGTATATACCACTTCCATTTAATGATGGAGTGCTGCTGTTCACGTCCAACTTTATGACTCTGTGGGTTAGACAACACCCAGCTCTTGATGAGCAGCTCAGGCAGCATGGTAACTTGGTGTCCCATGGTTAAATGTTTAGTCTCTACTGAGGTCCAGTAACAAGCCAAAAGCTATTTCTCAAAACGAGAGTAGTTATCTGTAGAGGATGGTAGGGCTTTGCTCCAAAATCCTAAGGGTCTGCGCCGTGATTCACCAATAGGGGCCTGCCAAAGACTCCAAACAGCATCTCTATCTAACACGGACACTTCAAGCACCATTGCATCAACCAGATCATATGGCCCAAGTGGCAGAGCAGCTTGCACAGCAGCCTGAACCTGTTACAGAGCCTTCTCTTGTTCTAGGTCCCGCTCGAAACTAGCAGCTTTTCGAGTCACTTGATAAATAGGCTGGAGTAGCACACCCAAATGAGGAATATGCTGCTTCCAAAATCCAAAGAGGCCCACTAGGTGATGAGGTGATGTGCCTCCTTTATAGTTGTGGGAGGAGCCAGATGCAATAAATTTTCCTTCACTTTAGAAGGAATACCTCAACATGCTCCACACCACTCTACCCCTAGAAATTTCACTGAAGTGAGGGGCCTGAATTTTTGTGGGATTAATTTCCCACCTTCTAGCATGCAAATGTTTTACTAATAAGTGCAGAGTCATTGACACTTCTTCCTTACTAGGTCCAATCAGCATAATGTCATCAATGTAGTGGACCAGTGTGACATCTTGTGGAAGGGAGAGGCGATCAAGTTCCCTGCAGACTAAATTATGACATAGGGCTGGAGAGTTGATGTAACTCTGAGGTGGGCAACTGAAGGTGTATTGCTGGTCTTGCCAGCTAAAAGCAAATTACTTCTGGTGGTCCTTTGAAACAGGTATGGAGAAAAAGGCATTAGCCAGATCAATAGCTACATACCAGGTACCAGGAGATATATTAATTTGCTCAAGCAATGAGACTACATCTGGAAGAGCAGCTGCAATTGGAGTCACCACTTGGTTAAGTTTTAGATAATCCACTGTCATTCTCCAAGATCCATCTGTTTTTTGCACAGGCCAAATAGGCAAGTTGAATGGGGATGTGGTTGGAATTACCACCCGTGCATCCTTCAAGTTCTTGATGGTGGCAGTAATCTCAGCACTCCTTCCAGGAATGTGGTATTGCTTTTGGTTTACTATTTTTCTAGGTAGAGGCAGTTCTAATGGCGTCCACTTGGCTTTTCCTACCCTAATAACCCTTACTCCATTTGTTAGGGATCCAATGTGGGGGTTCTGCCAGTAGCTGAGTATATCTATTCCAATTATGCATTCTGGAACTGGGGAAATCACTATAGGATGGGTTTGGGACACACTGGGCCTACTGTGAGACTGACATAAGCTAAGACTCCATTAATAAACTGACCTCCAAATGCCCTCACTCTGACTGGTGGGCCACAGTAACATTTTGGGTCTCCTGGAATTAGTGTCAGTTCAGAGCCAATATCCAATAATGCTCAAAAAGTCTGATTATCTCCTTTTCCCCAATGAACAGTCACTCTCATAAAAGGCTGGATCCCTTTGGGGAAGGCTGTGAGAAAGATTAACAGTATAAGTTTTTGACAGTGTATTGAAGTCTTTCCTCTAGGGGAACTGGCCTCTCCTTCAATCAAGAGGTTGTGGATTTGTAAACTCGCTTAAGTCTGGGAATTGATTGAGGGGTCATAACTCTCTATTCTGGCTATTCAAGTTAGACTGCTGTTCACTTGACCTAGAATTCGTGCACTTGTACAGATCAAGTAAATATTTAGTAGATTTCCTATTTCACTGCTAGGGACACCATGACAAAGTAGCCAATGCCATAAGTCCATATGAGTCAGACTATTCTGATTACTGCTTTGACTCCTCTGTCCATTATGGTTACCACACCCGCCTTGTCTTTGTCAATTGAGTGCTACCACTTGGCCCCTACCACCATGAGCTTCAATCAGCCCCATTGTAGTTAGGTGTCTTAATTCAGGGCAGTTCCCACTGTCCAATCTGACTTACATAAAATAGCAATCACAGCAGTCTTCAAGGATGCTGGGTCTCCCTTCACAAATTTGTTCCTCACTGTTGTGGTAGAAGGTGTGTCCTCTGGGCACTCTATATGTGGGTCTGTGGGTCTAACCTGATAAATCCACTCTAGTATGCCAATTTCCCTAAGCCTTTGGATACCTTCTTCTACAGTATACCAAACATATCTGGTACTTCAACTTGATTTAGTGTAGCCCATCACACAATCCATGCTTCAGCAACCCAACCAAATAAACTATTAGATCCTTTCCTAATTTCTAGAACTGAAACACTGAATGAAGAATCTCTGCTTAGTGAGCCCATATCAATAAACTCAGACTGATCCATCTTTATGTTCCTTGCACGATTATCTCACACCCTTAATAGCCATTCCCATACGTACTCCCCAGGTGTCTGTTTGTACATATTGAAAAAGTCAAGCAGTTCTTTTGGAGTGTAGCATACCTTGGTTACACTTTGTACTTCACCTTTTGGGGTTTGCTGGAACTTAAGTCTAGTTATAGCTCTAGAAGCCAAAATCAGCAGGGAAGTGTTTTGAGAACATTCAGCATTGTCTTGTAAAGCGTCTGCCTCAGACAGTGTCCCAGGCTATAACTCAGACAAAAGTGCTTTAGATGCAGCTGGGTAAATCTCATTAGGTGGGAGTGGAGAGGCTAATGGTTTTGTTGGTAGGAGTGATTCAATGGAATTTCGGGACTCAGTGTCTCCAGCTTCCTGATTATCTGCCCATATGTTCCCATCCCAGGTTTCAGGATCCCAATTCTTCCTCATCAATGCCCTCACTTTAATTTCTGACACTTCTGAAGATTGGCAGTTGAGTTGGCATCGTAATTCAGCCACTCTTACATAAGACTCTGGGTTTGATTTTCGGCATTATCAGCTCCGTTATTATAAGAAATAAGACTTTCTTTCAAGGCTCAGGTGGAAACTTTGAGGTCGTTTATGCAGTGCTTGAGCTTTGACTCTGAAGCTCTGAGCTCATCTCTTTCTTTCACCAGTTTGTCTAGTGAAAGTAGGACCAACCAGCCTCCCTATACTTCTTACTATGACAAAATGCTAGAAAGGTATCATCCATGCAATCACCCAGACCATCATCTTTCACCAATACCTGATCTATTGGTGGTGATATTTTGCGTATTTGAATTGCCACTTCATGCCATGGATTAGCAGTGCCCTCTACTACTAGAAGCAGAGTCATCAACATCTTTAAGACTAACTAGACCTGAGAACCAATTTGAAAATTCATCCTTACCATTTTGTTTCTCTAGAACCACTCTTGGTACCAAATGTCTTAGGCTGGGTTCTCCAGAGAAGCAAAACCAGCAAAGTGTGTGTGCGTGTATATATATATATGTATGTATGTATACACACATACATAAAGAGAGATTTATATGAAGGAAATGGCTCACACGGCCCCTAGAGGCTGTATGCCCCAAATCCGTAAGGAAGGAAAGAGAATTCTTCCGATCCACATAGCCGCAGGGGCTGGCTAACCAAGATCAGAAGGCCAGAGAGCAGCACCGCTGCAGGTGGTGAAGATCCACGAATCTTAAGATCAGCGGGCAAGATCACTGGCAAGCCTCCCGCCCAAGTCCCAAGAACTGGAGGACAGACAAACGAGAACAAGCTGCAGGATCTGAAACAAGCAAAAACCCCAGCAAGGCGAGCAGGAAGGAAGTAGGCGGAGGAGGAAAAGCGATGATGGCCGAGGCGGTGGTGAGCTGCCACAGGCCCCACCCCTGCCAGTACCGCTCAGCAGATTCCCTCATGCAGCAGATTCCATCATGGGAGTGATCATGTATCAGATTTCAACAGGGAACTGATCACAACATTATACAACTGCCAAAACACCAAGAATCATGGCCCAGTCAAACAGACGCACAATCTTAACCATCACAACCTCTATTACTTAAACTCAACTGATTATGGACTTGAATCTATATCTACAAAATCTCTTCATAGCAGTAATTAGGTGTATAGTGATATCTCATCATAGATTTAATTTCTATTTCTGGAATGGCTAATGATGTTCAGCATAATATCATGTGCTTTTTATTCATTAATCTTTGCTTGATGTTTGAGTATTAAACCAGCCTTGTATTCCAAGGATAATCCGCCTTAGTTATGCTGTATTTTTTTTCCCTCTCCACCATCTCCTTGACACTTTTCATGTCACGTGGAAAGTTCCCTTTTCCCTGCCCTCTGACTAGAAAGCCAGGGTTTTATTTACCCACTTTGTTACATGCTTCCAACAAATGTGACTGCCTTTGAGACCAAGCAATGAGAGGACAAAGAGAGAAAAAACACAATGAGGATCCTCTCCACTCTCTTGGACCACAGTTCCTCTGGTGAGAGGGAAGGGTTGACCTTCCTTAGAGTTTTAGGTGCCTGCCTGACTGTGGATACCATTGCCGCCGCCACTGCCATGGCAGTGCCTGGGGCTGAGAGAATGGGTAAAACAAAAATACAAGGGATTTCCTTCTTTCTCTTTGACCCATAAGAGCTTCCTTTCTTACTCCTTGGACCAGAAACAGAGGCCTTCCCTTGACACTTTTCTGTCCACTCCTAATGAGCAGTTCCAGATTTCAGGCTTTCTTTGAGTTCAGCCTGGGAGCTACTAAAAGAAAAATAAAATAGAAAACCCACCTCTTGTTTGCTGGTATTTTGAACTCTAGTTTTCTTCCCTAATCCACTTGCTCCCATTTATTTTTCAGTGTCTCAGGGATTCTCCATGCATCTGCCTGGGAATTCAGTTGCACACCGTGGGAGAGACAGAGTGGCATGAGTTTACTCCATCTTATCAAAGACTGGAACTGAAAAAAACTTTTTAGGTAAACAAGTAAATAAAATGCCCTTCATGCACTGGATAAAATACACTAACTGTTAATACTTTACGTTAAAATATATTTTGACGTTTTATCATTGAACTTTGCTATGTAGTTAAACGATAAGATTTTTAATCTGCAAATTTCAGTTCTCAGAAATTATAGTAGAAAATATGCATATCATGTATTTCTAAATAAAGATTTAAACAGAGCCATAGGTTAGACTACATAAATAACAATGAGCTGACTGTTTTGTAGTTTAAGAATTTGAAAATAATTGCATTTCCCAGAATTCTCATTAACAAGAAACCCTTGCTATTGGAAATAGCTTTATGAGCCTGTCATCAGATGCAGCTCATTATGTGGGCTTGCATTACTAGTAACCACTTTAGCTTAGCGTAACTTTTTCTTCGCAGGTTGGCGCTTCTGCACTGTCATCATCTAAGTGCTGTATGTGGGATAGCAGAGTGATGGTAGAAGGCAGCAATATGTTTGATGTGTGAGCAAACACACAGACTTGAGTTTTCCCCTTGAAAGGAGTTATTTCTCATCTGGCACCTTTTAGCTAAAAATATTAGATGTTTGTTTTGACTATTACTTCTGTTGCTGAACCCTGAGTTAAGAAAAGAGAAAAGTTAGGTGTCTGTAATTTTGAGGATTTCTAGGTTCATGGGAACTAAAGCCTAACTGAAAAATTATTTGTCATGCCTATGCCTAAATTGTCCAGGATCTACAAGATGGCAATGAGCCAGATCTCCTGGAGGTCGTGCAGCATAGTACTGGAAGAGCATGCACAGAAAAGCCAGGGCCCAGCTTTTCCCTAAAGCAATGCCTTGCTTTTATAGTGTGGGTTAGAATTTTCTAACACTTGAACCCCTATTGTCTCATTTGATCTGCCCAATCCTGTTGTGGGCTTGAAAGTATTCATATTATTTTCCCAGTTTTAGGGATGAGAAACAAAGTCTCAAAGGAAAAAAAAAGGGGGGGAGGGGTATCTTATAGTCTCTGTTAATCTAAGATTTTTCACTTAAATGCTATGTTGCTAGGAGACCTAGTTTTTTTGATCTGTAAAATTTAAAATTTTTACTTGAATTTTTTCAAGGTCTTTTCAAGTTTCCTTCAGTCTCATTTGAACATTTTAGATACCTATCAACAGTAACCAGTTACTATATAAATTATTTTTTAGGCAAATATCTTCTTTTTCACAATTCCTCATCCTATAAAATAGTCTCTGGTTCTGTAACTGAAATATCAAGCATTCTTTGTGATAACACTCCACAGGAGGAACTCCAGTACGTAACTACTGGCTGTGGATAATAGCAGCATATATCTCAGTGTAGTTGAATAGCATCTGATTTCCTATTATGTTTGAAGAATTATTTAATCTTCAAATTGCAATCTATTTTAAAAGCTATTAAATTTTGTTGATTCTAACTACTCATTCAAATTCCCTCAATCAAATTTGTCTCATTAATGTAAACACTCAATAGAAAGGCAAAGGATATGAATACACAATGAATTGAAGAGAAAATATAATTAGACAAGGTAGATGATGATGATAGATATTCAACCTCACTAATAGCCAAGCAAATGCAAATTTAAATAATGAGACGCCATTTTGCAGACTGTAAAAAATATAAATAGTAACATACAGTGATGGTGTGAATACATGGAAATGGGAAACCTCATATACTGGGTTAAATGAATTAATATTGTCAGTGCTTAAGAGCTCGGCTGCTAACCAAAAAGTTGGCAGTTCAAATCCACCAGCCTCTCCTTGGAAACCCTACCGGACAGTTCTACTCTGTCCTATGGGGTCGCTATGAATTGGGGTCGACTCGACAGTAACAGATTTGGTTTTTAGATATTTCCAGATAACTTTTTTGAAGTAATTAAGGTTGGAAGTAATTCACACTTACACTAGCAGTTTAATTATTTAAATGACCAACTGATTGAATTTTAACAAGCAAAAATAGCTTCAAGCCTTTTAGAAAGTTTTGTGGAAATATCTAAAAACCAAATCCGTTACTGTCGAGTCAACTCGGATTCATAGCTACTCTATAGGACAGAGCAGAACTGCCCCGTAGGGCTTCCAAGTAGCGGCTGGAGGATTCAAGCTGCCAACCTTTTGGTTAGCAGTTAAATGCTTAACCACTGCACTATCAGGCCTCACTGGAAATATCTACAAACATTTAAAATGCACTTGCGAATGAACATTGCTACTTTTGGCAAATATTCTACAGAAATAAAAAAAAAATTTAAGAATATACGTAGAAGAATGTTTATTTCAGCAAAAATTACTGAAAAGAAGCTGAATGTCCATCAGCAGGGGAACATTGACTATTTTTTTCAGTCAGAGTCCCAAGGAAACAGTTAAATCATGATAATTTGAGGAGGGTTTATTCACAAAGGGGCTTATTTTAAAAGTGTGATCAGTATGTTGGGAAACCACAAGATCTATTTCAATACCTAATTTTAGTAGCAGTGGGATTTTTACCCTCTCTAGGCCCAAAGAGAGGAATCTATTACCAAAGAACCAAAGGGGAAAGTAGGTTAGAGAAGACCTCTTTGAGAGGAGAAATGACCTTCAGTGGAAGGACACAGCTGGCTGAGGCAAACTTGCATGGAAGGAACCAGGGAATAAATACCCAGACTTCATCCTTCTCCTTCTCTTTAATCTCCTATCTAGGCCTTCCTATTTGTCAACCCAATCAGAAACCAGAGAGCAAGAGAGCCCAGTGCTGTAGTCCATAAAGTCTGCCTCTCAAAGAGTTCAGCAAAGCCGGTTGTTAAACATAAGATACCTAACACATTATTCATGTCACGTGGACACTATGGAATAATACACTTCTATTAAAAAGACGGATGTATAAACTGATATGGATGGCCACACGTAATTGGAAAAAATTGGAGTGTAAAGATTTAGTATATTAAATTTTTGTAAAAAATCACTGTGTGTATATGTATGTACATATATACATATATACACACATATATTTGCATATGTGTATATGTGTATATATATACATACACATATATATAACATTTGTATGAGCCAAATGAAATCAGGAACAGTATTTCTTCACATCAGATTAAGAATATTGGATATTTGGAGTGGGTGTGAAGTGTGTGGTGGAATGGAGGTTGTGTCATTAGACAGTGGAAGAGATTATTTCATTCTTGTTATATTTAAATGTGCACTTACTTATTATTTAATTTAAGAAAAATCATTGCCGTCAAATCAATTCTGACTCATAGTGACCCCATAGGACAGAGTAGAACTGCCCCACAGGGTTTCCAAGGAGTGGCTGGTGGATTCAAACTGCCAACTTTTGGTTAGCAGCTGAGCTCTTAACCACTGTGCCACCAGGGCTCCTCTACGCCACCACGCTCCATATTTAATAAGTAAAATAGAGTTCAAATGTCATGAGAAAGGAAAACAAAATTTAAGATGTCAATTGAGTCTGTGGGATAAAGTGTAATATAGGCCTCCCCAGCATCTCCCCTCCCTAACAAATATACAAAAGGAGACCCAATGCTCTTCATGAAAAATTAGGCAGATCTTGGTGGGTGACAGGCCGTTTTTCACAAGTTGATCTTGTGCCCACTCATTTTTTTCTGAAGTGTTTCTTGAGTGCCACTATCTAGTAGGAAAAGGATATAATAAGTGTTCAAGATACATCCTAAGTACTGCCTCTTAAGTGACAGTAATTCGAGAGAATAGGTGGATTAAAACATACACGTGCACAGTCACTCACACACACGTAACCTGCTCCTGAGACCACCTCTATTCCAATTTTCAGAAATTATCAGCCATGCTGGAATATGTTGACAATTACATGACAAGAATTACACTTTTTGTGAAAGAACATAAAGATTGTTGACAGATAAGAAAATAAATGTGGGATCACATCCTCAGCGTATTCCAATAATTTTCAAAACATCTTAAAATAACTAATTTAAATTAATTCATTTGGATTGAAATTTAGAGTATTCTCATCTGTTTCCAGCAGAATTTAGCTCTTACTGTGTAAAGATAAATTTTCCATGTGGACAGAAATCCCTGAGGACTGCAATATTTGGGTACTGATTTTTCTCTTTAAGGCACCAACTCTGAATATGGGTTCAACAGTTTTTCAAAACTCATCTTCAAATATTAGAGCACCTAAAAATATTAGGAACTCACTTGTGTTACTTCTGTTTTAAATAAGAAACTTTGAGAAAGTGCCTCTCTGGTAATCCCACAAGGGGAATATTGGATTGAAATCCAAACTATTCCTTAGGGATTTCAAAACCCAACTATAATTTAAAGTCAAAAGGGGGGAAAAAAAGGTAATGTTTGTTTACCTATCATTGAAGAACAGCTTCCCAACTCTCAAACAAATCAAAATCAAGCCAGTTGCCCAAGTCAGTTCTCACTCATGGCGACTCCATGTGTGTCGGGGTAGAACTGTGCTCCATAAGGTTTTCAATGGCTGATTTTTTTTTTTTTTTTTAATACATAGCTAGGTCTTTCTTCCAGGGTGCCTCTGGATGGACTCAAACCTCCAACCTTTTGATTAGCAGTTGAGTGCTTCAACCATTTGCACCACTCAGGGATACCTCTCAATCAACAAGTATTAATTAAATATGTACTTCATGCTCAGTCCTGCCTTTAGATAGGCATTATTACTGGTACATACACCACCTGTTGATTTGCAATGCCCACATTTCTGCCAAGATTGCATTAGTATCAATATCTAAGTGATTCTTTTGAGTGAAGCATTGAAAACATATGGATTTCATTTTTCTTCTTATGAAAATGGCATTTGCAATTAGAAGATCAAGCAAAGCCGTATTTGTTTTCATTGATGCTTGCATCTGATTTTAAACTGTCAGGTGTGTGAAATAAGTTAACTTTTAATTTTAGTGATACTACGAAGTCCTTTGAAATAGGGTGATAAGATGTCATAAAGATTTTGATAGTGTTAGGTGATCAGTAATATAGATTGACAGGTTGAGATTGCTGAATTATAAATTTTTTCGTAATTTACATAAACTAAATTTTGTTTGTAATGAGTGAACAAAGCAGAGTATCCAGATGAATGAACCTTCAGAAAGAGAAGATGCTAATTTTATGTTTTTCTGATATCAGCGACATGGCTGGAATTTAAGTGGAGCAAAGCATACTGGGATCTGACCTATTTCTGAGATAGGGAAATATAACAATAATTTTTAAGTAACAACAATGTAAGGAAATTCAATGAGGTCCTTGGCTCAACAACAACTTATCTCAGCACCAAAAATTTCACTAAATCCTGAAACATATATTAGATGTTAATCTGATAGCAATTCTGATTTCCTGAATATTGGGATTCCCTGAATATTTGGGAATTTTACTTGTTTACTGAAGGATTTTGTTTAAACACTCACCCCACTCCCATTTTAATAGATGCTTGCGTTTGTAACATAAGTTTTCCATTTTTAAGGTGTTTTCAAATGTCATCGACTTTCAAATATTACCTTTTCACAAAGCAACTTGTAGACCTTGTTGTTTTAAAAACGCATGCCAGACTTGGACCTGCTAAAGATAACACACCCCATTTGCACAGCTGTTTCATCAACCTTACCTGGGATCATTTTCAAAATCCCAGGGCAAGACAGGAGCCCCACCACCAAATGCCTGGATTACAGCCAGTCTCACAGCACTGGGTCGGTATAACATACAGTGAGTCAAAGCTGCATTCGGTTCTTGGGTCTACAAGACACCAAAAAAAAAAAAAAAAAAAAAGTATATTCTCTCTCTCTCTCTTTGAAAGAAATATGGATGTTTTGCCATTATGGGCATAGGATCTGTTGGGACAAGTCATAAGAGAGCTGAGCTTTATATGTGAGTGTGTAGGAAGGAACATGCCTAAGTCACATTTGGATCTTTTCAGTCATGGCTGCACACACGGAGAGCCTCAGCCATCATTAGTGTCAACTTCAAATGTGAAGGCAGCAATTACATAGCCGCTTTTTAAAAGGAAAAACTCATGTGTGGCAAAGAATTTTCTAAAAGGATATTAAAATATGACTCTCTCTGCTTTTTTTTTTTTTTTTACCTTTTTAAGCCATAGGAATCAAGCCTTGAGTTTGGGATGTTTTGTCAGTACCTAAGCAGTAGACTTGTGTACATTAGCCTAAGGAGCAATTCTGTTGGGTTCAATGTCTGATTATCTAAACTAAATGATCTACCAGATGGAAATTATACCCTTGATGTTGCAGAATTATAGCTTGAACTAAATAGCTCATTATTAGTGAAATCTGACTGTTGTTTTTAATCATAAATTCAATATGGTGAGCTAGACAGCCATAATATTAAAGTAACTAATCTAATAATTACCTACTCCATTTTTCGTGATTCATCTTGGTAACTCTAGATACATGAATGTGGTGGAGGAGGTCCCTAAAATTCTTTGAAGTGTTTCACAAGCAAAGAGCAAACAAAGCAAAAAAAGTTGATTGTTACTGAAGAACTTGTATAAAGCAAATCAAAGTTTGGGAATCCTAATGTATTCCCATACCTGCAATCACCAACAATTTAACACATAGGTGGCTTCTATGCTGGTAAGAAATAGCTCAGAAAATAAAACAGAGCAATAAAGCATTAAGTAAGTAAGTAACCATTAGGGAAAACACAAAGACTATGGCTATTTTGTGATGTGGAGGAAGGCAGAACAAATAGCCACCAAATGATTTGACATGCTTCCTGTGAAATATGGGTGAACAGTAGAATTACAGATTAATACCACAGGTGAGGTGCTGGCAAAGGGGCTCTTTACGTGAATAACAAATCTTTCAGCTGGTTTCTAAGTACCTAGTTGCTCTCAGTCTATTTTCTTCTTTATTCCTATAGTGTTTCTAGTAAGGAGATGATACCAGGCAACAATTTTAACAGTGTCACGTCACAGCATGTTTGCAGATTGGAACCTACTGAAAATACTTATTGAGCTAATGATAAATTTTTACTGGCGATCTGTGACTTAATGAAGACCCGTATATAAAAATGTTTGTTATTGTCCTTGCTGCCTGTCCCACTACAGTTTCTCCCTCTCTGTAACCTGTCCCCCACTCCCCATGCTATGGTAACTTGAGGAAACACTAACCACCCACTTGAGGGCCTGTGGAGCCTTGGTTGCACAGTGGTTAAGAGCTTGGCTGCTAACCAAAAGGTCGGCAGTTTGAATCCACTAGCTGCTCCTTGGAAACCCCATGGAGCAGTTCTATCTGTCCTATAGGGTTGCTATGAATCAGAATTGACTGAATGGCAATGGGTTTGTTTTTCGGTTTAGAGGGTCTGTAGATTCAAAAGCAGAGAAACACAAGAGGTGAAAAGTATAAAGATATATTTTAGGGAAATAATCTAGAGTTTTCATACTCTTAGACTGGGCTGATGTGCATACTAAACGACCCACTGCCAAAAAATAGCTCCTTCATGTGCTAGCAGGATTTTTTTACTTAGCTTCATATTAGGTCAAGAGGTCAAAGGCCTCTTGCTGGTGTAAAGAATTAGCAGAATTGTCTAATATCTGTGGAGTGACTGCTGAGTAACAAGCATTTTGATAGACAATGTATTTTCACAACTGCTCTGTGATCTATTAATCAAATTTATGATATGAAGAAGCAACAAGAGCCAGGGTGATGGAGCCAAAATTCAAAGTCAGTTGTTGACCCCAAAAGAACATCTCTGGTGCTGTTTCTGCCATTCCTTGCTGTCTTCTGCATTGTTATCAGTGCTTCCTACTTTATTCTCAACCTAGAGTCATTCACTCATCCAGCATTGAGCAAACACTTGCTGAGTACTGTGTGAGGATACTGTGCTACTTCTTGAAGCCTCACTGAGATCAGCTGCACTAGGAATTTAGAGTTTTATAGGCCAGGTGGCTGTATTTTGATTATTTAGCACAAGCTACCTGGAGAGCCTTAAGTTTTCAGAAGTCACTGGGACCTTAAGGACTTGATGGGCTAAGAATTGAAAAAGAACTAGAGAACAGAGATTAAGAAGGTACCAATGACTAGTTCTATATTTTTTAAAAATATCACTAGGTGTCTTTGTTATCTAGTCCTTCCATAACAAAAGATACCACAAGCAGGTGGCCTAAAGAACAGAAATCTATTTTTCATAGTTTAAATCCATTGCCATCAAGTTGATTCTGACTCATAGCAACCCAACAGGACAGAGTAGAACTGCCTCATGGGGTTTCCAAGGCTGTAATCTTTATGGAAGCAGCCTGCCACATCTTTCTCCCATGGAGCCACTGGTGGGTTCAAACCATCGATTTTTTGGTTAGCAATCAAGTGCTTAACCACTTTGTCACCAGGGCTCTTTTCTCATAGTTTAGGAGACTAGAATTCCAAATTCAGTGTGTCCCGGTAGGAGGAGGTCCTTCTTTATCTAGTTCCACTTACAGTAGCCAGCAATCCTTGGAGTCCCTGGGCTTGTAGATGCATCTGCCATGGGTGTCTGTCTTCATATGGCATCTTCCCCCTGTGTGTTTCCCTGTGTCTATTATGCTCTTTCTATAACTCAGAAGTGATTAGGTTTAGGAAGCACTCTGCTCAGGTATGACCTAATTAACATAACAAAGAAAACCTATTTCCAAACAGGATCACATCCACAAGTACAGGTGCCATGACTTCAATACAGATTTTTAGGGGGACACAATTCAATCCATAACACTAGATATAATAGCTTTTTGTTGTGTCAGCTTAGCCAGGTTGGACTACATTTCCCAGAATTTCCTGTATGTTTCTTTAACAAGAAGTATTTTCATGTGAGGTTTGGAGGACAAGAGAGACACAGTGGCTACTTTTTCTTTATACTCAGACGGTCAGGGCAGGCGCTTCTGCAGCTCATGCACATTGTCACTTGTCTGCTGGCTCACCTTGTTGACATGGAGTAGTAGCCAGGCCTGCAACTGTCCCATCTTCCCCTGGATCCTCCTTCAATGTTCCATTCTTTTGTGCCAGGGATATGTTTAGCTCCCTGACAAAGGGTACCAGTTTCTCAGGTAGGACACACAATTCATCAAGGTTGGGGACAGCTCCACTCTGTCCTCACAAGGTTCCAGTCAACTCATGCCCCAGGGTTCCAGCTTGTTCTACCTTGCTTTACATTCGTTGTCTCTTCCTGACTATCTGCATCTAGTATATTTCAATCTTCAGCATCAGATGCAAAGGCAACAGTCTTACAGAGAATATTTAACTAGCTCCCACAATTGCATAAGATCAAATTCCTATAACAAACCCTGCTAATCTGATTGACCCCTAACTGATACTCCAGGAAAAGAGAAATTTCAATATCAAATATTTTTGTGTTTTTTAGGAATCGTATGCGTCTTTTCTTGTAGGTCCATTTGGTCTACCTGGGTAATCGCATACACTCTCATGTTTTCTACTACTCTCTATACGCTACAAACTAGCACTGCTGTATCTGTAGGTCAAATTTTTCTTCCAAGCTTCAGATCTGTATATTCAACTACCCACTGGACATGCCCACTTAAATGCACCACATAAAAACTGGAATTTAATTTGTGAAAAATTGAACTTATTGTTCACACTGTTTAAAAATAAAAAAAAGAAGAACTAACAGACAAGCCAGCTCCCCTACTCTTCTCCCAGTGACTTCTTCTTTAACTGTTGGAACTGCCATCCATCCCTTGCTCAAGCCAGGATGCTAGGAATTTTTCTTCATTCCTTATTATCCATATTGAATCAATCACTCAGCATAGATTTTCTAAATATCCCTCAAGTCCATTCGCTTCTCTCCACATCCCCAACCACTACTCTGGCTCCTGCGACCCATTCTCCAAGAGGTGACCTTGTTAATAGGTGTGTATCTGGTGAGACATATGTAATATATATATTTTCTATATATACATGTACTATATATGTTTACACAAACAGAATCATGTTATACAGACTTTTCTGAAACATGCTTTTTCATTTAATATTTTGTAAACAGTCTTGCCATTTTACAAAGTATTATGTAAAATGGCAGGAGTGTATCATTATTTAAATTATAGAGGTAATAGACACACATGGTCAAAATGCATGCAGAAAAATATGAAATATAAAGCAAGATCTACCTTCCCCCATGGCCTCATTTCCATTATGCAGTTGTAATCACTGCTAATCACTCAGAGTTTAATATTAGTACTTTAATTCCTATGCTATATATCTAAATTTTATTTATCAACATTAAACAGTAACTATTCACTCTCTTCTATAAAGGATGAGAGTTCACTATACTTAGACTATCTTCCATTTCCCTGACACAAATTAGACATTTTTTACTGATTTATTTTTAGTTTCTCATGTGGTAACTTTAAACTGTTCTTAAGCTATTATTTCTACCTTTATCAACTTTTAACAATATCTACTGATGCTCTCTTATGGAAGATGAGATAATCAATTAATCCACTTAATTTTTCCTCCATCTTATCTTTCCCCGTGACTTTTACATTATCAGGATTAATAATATTGACCAGTGTATTCAGTTCCACCACTGGAGTTAAGTCTACTATCCTTCACTTCTGGGTCTTGTCAAGACTGAAATCAATAAATAACATTTGTTTTATCCACACTTAAATATACCTATCCACAGTAGAACAAAATAAAATATGTGGGCCATAAAAAGAGCAATAAAATTCTATGTAATTGAAGCTTCTAAAAAACAAGGACTAATGACTACTCTTTTATTTCCTTTCCATCATCCTTATTTCTTCTGGGTCATATTCAAATCTTTTTTTCTTGTATCCTGTAGGGTCACTATGAGTTGGAATTGATTCGACAGCAATGGTTTTATTATTATTATTATTATTAAATAATAAGTAAATGCACATTTAAATATAAAAAGAATGAAATAATCTCCACTGTCTAATGATACACCTTCCATTCCACCACACACTTCACACCCACTCCAAATATCCAATATTCTTAATTTGAGGTGAAAAAATACTGTTCCTGATTTCATTTTGCTCACACAAATGTTGTATGCTTAAATATATATATTACAGGTATATACACGCATACACACCTATGTGAATATATACGTGTGTGTATGTATATGATTTCATTTTGCTCACACAAATGTATGCTTAAATATATATATTACAGGTATATACACGCATACACACCTATGTGAATATATACATGTGTGTATGTATATACAAACATACATATACATGTATTGTATATTGTTTGTGCTCATCTGCTAACTTAAAGGTTGGCAGTTTGAACCTACCCAGCAGTGCCATGGAAGAAAGGTCTAGCAACTGCTTCCAGAAAGATTATAGCAAAGAAAACCCTAAATGTACAGTTCTACTCTATAACTCACAGAGTTGCTATGAATTGGAATCAACTGGACAGCAATTTTTTTTGTTTTTTTGTTTTAGGTAATACTTCATTGGATAACTATTTATTACTTATTATTGCAAGGAAGAACACACAACAATGGGAACTGTGATGTTTTAGAACAGACTGATTATAGGACTTGAGTTTATAGTTATTTAGCAGAAAGCTTAAGAAAGCAGAGCTTTGCTTTGTATTGTATGTTCTCTAATTCTATTAGATGATTAGATGTCTTAGTAAATCTTATCTAGAAGGAAGGATGACTAGATGGAGGCTTAAGCTGTAATTGATAAAGAAGCAGCAGTCACTCATATGAACCAGGACAGGGGGATGATTTGTCATTTTTGTGGTTTGGGCAATGTTCATGTTTTGTTTGTGTTCAGATATTAGTATTTTGTGATTTTGATTTTGTCTGTTGCATCATGGTCAAAGACTGAGTGACCTTGTCTGATGTTGATGTTCTATGAAATTATTTATGCTCAACAGGAGAAACCAAAGACTAGCTGTGTCAGGCCAGCTCATAAAAAACACTAGGACTTAACTGTTAGTGCCAGGCCCCACTGTCATGTGTTGAATTGTGTCCCCCCAAAATATCCATCAGCTTGGCTGGGTCATGATTCCCAGTATTGTATAATTGGTACCATTTTGTAATCTGATGTGATTTTCTTATGTGTTGTAAATTCAGTCACCATGATCTAATAAGATGGGTTATCGGCAGTTTTACTGATGAGGTCAACAATATTGGATTAGTGTCTTAAGCCAATCTCTTTGGAGATATAAAAGAGAGAAGTGAGCGGAGACACATGGGAACCTCATACCACCAAGAAAGCAGTGCCAGGAGTGGAGCGTGTCCTTTGGAACCTGAGGTTCCTGTGCTGAGACGCTCCCTGACCAAGGGAAGACTGATGTATCACAAGGACCTTCCTCCAGAGCCGACTGAGAGAGAAAGCCTTCTCCTGGAGCTGATGCCCTGAATTTGGACTTAAGCATACGGGACTGTGAGAGAATAAACTTCTCTTTGTTAAAGCCATCCACTTGCGATATTTCTGTTATAGCAGCACTAGATGACTAAGATACCCAACATTACCTGGATGTCAGGGGCTGCTATCTATCATCTATCTATCTATTGACTGACTGATCAATTGACTGATCTATCACCTATCTATCTATTATGTATATTTTGTGTATAAAGAAACTTACATACAGACACATATGTGTGTGAGTATGTATATATAGAGAGAAAGAATCTTACATGTAGGCATGTGTGTATGCATGTACACAGAAATACCAGATGCTCCTAAATGGGGATAATCATGTACCCCACTGAGGACATTTGCAACATCTGGAGAAATTTTTGGTTATCACTACTGGGGGACAAGGTATCTACCGGCATCTAGTGGGTAGAGGTCAGGGATGTTGCTAAACATTCTACAATGTCCATGATAACTCTTTACAACAAAGAATTATCTGACAGAAAATGTCAGTAGTGCTGAGATTAAGAAACCCTGATATATACTTATGTGGATGTATGTGGTATGTGTATAATCATATATATGTACATATATACATATACACACATATATGTGAATACACACATAAATGTATACACTTGATACAAACACATATATATATCTTTATATATGTGTATATGTGTTTATAATGGATGAGAAATTTTCTGAGTTTCTGCATGTCTCCAAATTTTTATTTTCTTCTCACACTTGTTAAAAAATTTGGCTAGGTATAGAACTGTAGGCTTAGAACTTGAAAACATTATCCTACTGTCTTCTATTATTCAGTGTTGTTGATGAAAAGTTTGAGGTAAATGTGATTTTTATTTCTTGATATATAAGTTTTTTACTCTCCCTCTTTCTCTCTCTGGAATCTTTCAGAATTTATCTAAGTTTGGGTCTTTTTGTAATTTTTCCATTAATTCAATGGGAACTTTCAACATAAATATTTATACTGCTCCTCAATTTAGAAAATTTTTCTATTGTTTCTTGAATTTTTCTCTCCTCCACTATACCTTCTGAATCTATCTTCCACATGTTGTAACTTCTCTCCTACCTTTTCTTGCACTTTATCTTTTATTGTATGTTCTGAGAAACTTCTTTTATTCTAAATCACTTATTTGCTCTTCAACCACGTTTATTTTATTAATAAGGAAATCAATTATTTTTGTTTGCAAAAACAATATTTTAATTTTCAAGGACTTTTTTTTTGTTGTTCTCTGATTTTTTTTTTAATCGTGGAAGCCTGGCTTTATTTTAAGAATTGTATATCATTTGAGAATCCTCTGAAGATATTAATTGAATATTTTAATTGCCTTTTTTGTTCTAATGACTTGTTTCCTACGCGGTTTTATTATTACTGTCATTCATGATGTTGGTTATCCTCAACTCTCTGGTTAGCAGTTATTGCCCATTCATAATTAATTGAAGGACTAGATTGATTAATATAGGAAGGAGCCTGGAGATCCACACAACTGCCAAAACAATTCCTTTAGGGAAAGATCTGACTTTCTAGTTTCTTCCACTGCATCTGTTGTGATGAAGTTTTCCAAAGCTCCAGTGTACTTCTCTCTTAGGACCTTAAACACTCCCCAGACAGATTACAGACTTTCTTTATTCTGTTCCAGGATTTTACCCTGAGGGTAAAATCCTTTCTTGTCAATTGTTCTGTTTTCCTGTGGGAGGAAGGAAGGATTTACTCTCTCATCTATTTTGTATTCAAATATTTAATGACTTTTTCTGAAGGCCCCAAGGCCAACTTCTGCTCTTTGAATTTCTTGGCTTTTATTTGACACTTCCTTAGGAATCCTGTGGGAAAATTACTCTCAGGTATCTGGTGACTTAGTCTCTCCTTCAGTTAATAAATCTGAGATTTAAAATTTGACCCCACTGTGGAAATTGTGTAAGGCGTCCTGACCTTTTATCAGTGAATCTGCCTGCACCCTCTTGATTATTCATCACTGATTTTATCGTTTGAGTACAACACTTTTGGGCTGCCTACCTA
Organism: Dugong dugon; assembly: GCA_030035585.1. NCBI lineage: Eukaryota > Metazoa > Chordata > Mammalia > Sirenia > Dugongidae > Dugong > Dugong dugon. The sequence continues at coordinate 124,289,830 of CM057461.1, read as the reverse complement.
CTGTGCCCTTTTGGATGCTGTATTCTATTAACCATCTCCATAACTCTGTGAGTTGGGCTTCCTTGGTTCATTGACCTGACTCCAACCACAATGCTCATTATGACAATTGCACAAATTTGCCTCCTGATGGTTCAATGCTGCCGTCTAGTTTCTTTTGTTTTGGGTCCTATCCTCCCAACTTTATTAGTTATCCCAATTCTATCATGTCGTCTCCAACTCAACTCTAGACTACAGAGGAGAGCAATAGAGGAATTTCTCGTTGATGTTAGGGCCAGTCTCACTGGCATATTCATTATTGTTTTCGTAAGTGTTGTATCATTTAGGTCTTCTCATGGAACAGAAAAGTCTAGTGGGTTTTCTGACCTTATACAACATATCCCCAATAAAATGCCCACTTCTATGAGCCTTTTTATCCCTTCTCCCTCTTGGGCCAGCATCTTCAGGATCCGTTCACAAGCATACTCTTTCACCTTATGCTGGTACATGTTGGCCAGGTCCTAATGTATAATGTATAATCCTTTCTCTTCCTTGGTAGAATTAGCAAATCTCTAGCTGGGTTGTTTTAACTTTTTGCCTGAATTATTTTCCTGGTGGCCAGGAGGTAAAGGAGGAGTGAGAGCAGATGGTAGAAGGATGAGGGTGATATATGTTGTCTTTCTGGGCAGATGCCTCTGCATTTTGTTTAAACAAAGGAGGATTGCTAACCCTTGATAAGGTTAAGCACATTCTTATAGTGTGGTTTTTGAGATAGAACATTGAAGAGTGATTAAAACCAAAAACAAAGAACCTGCAGTTCAGATTGGGCCACTTCGGCAAGCTCAGAGGGTTCAGGGGAATCTGGAAATTCAAGATTTTCAGATGCATCACCCAAGTATCCCCATCCCAGGTGTCCGTGTCTTATTCTTCCCCAGCCAGGAGCCTGATCTTGACATGATGCATCTGCCTTGACTGGGATATTAACCTTTTCTGAAGCTTGACAATGGATACAATAAAGTCCTGGGCCTGGGCTTCAGCTTCTCTGCCCCCCTGCTCTATGAGATGAGTTCCTCTTTATATGCATCAAGGAGGCTCTCTGCCTTTCACACTTAGCTTTTAATTCCCGATTAATCACTATTAGCTTCTTGTTATCTCTTTTCCAGAATGTTGATAGAGCTTAGAAATAGCAATCCAATTCTAATGTCCTTAGAGTTATTATTTATCCCACATTTCACAAATGCTTAATGAGTTGCACTAGCTAATTTAGTTTCTTCCGTAGTATGCCATCCTGGTTTGACAGTGGTGAAAGTTTTAATAATTACACTGTTACTTTATGCCCAGGGGGTAACTGTACTCACCTACTCCCAGTGATGGGATCCTCATTTCCAGCTGGCAGAAGGTGATTTAGCTTCAGATCCCATCCAGTGTCTGGTTTCTTCGACCACTGCCAGTCTAGTAGCTAGTTGGGTTCCCTGGGAAGCAGACTCAGGGAAGGAGATTAGTGTGCAGGAGATTTATTTAAAAGTGCCCTTGGGATCAACACTTGTGAGGGAATGAAGAAAAGGAAGCATAATTAGGCAGAGTGAGATGTTGAGCTGTGATGAAGTCCCAACAAAGACCTAAGCTGACACCACAGAGAGTTCTGGAGATGGAATGACCCTTCAGAGTTGTATTAAGTTGAGAGAAGTTGGATTTTTTACCGCATATTGATAAATCTCTGTATGCAAGCTGCCCTGGGAGGAAGCATGAGCACGCATGAAGCAATTCTCAAAGAGGACTGACATTTGAAGGTATCTTCCAGCAACTGGAAAATAAATTCTTCATTCCTGAAGTGTGAGCTGGATGGTGCATCAGAGCATCCACTACACAATGCAATCTATTTTAGCTGAAGGTATATCTTTCAAACTGAGGATGGAAGCAAACAGAAAATGTGACAAAATCATGTAAATAGTTCTCATTTTCAAAATGTGACGAGAAGAACTAAATGACAAACAAGAAAGAAGCTCATTAGTTATTCACACATTTCTTTACACAACTCACTTATTGAGTAAAAATCTTCTGTTTTAGACCTTGTTGGGATTCAGAGGTGAATAAGATAAATAAAGCCCTGCTCTCATGAAGCTTACTTTCAGTGAGAGACTATAGGTATTAAATACATAAATATATATGAGATAATTTCAGATAACTTTAGTATGTGAGTACATTTGGATAATATATTACATTTAATTGGACAACAGCCCTGTGCATATACTAAGTAACATGTAGAATACAAAAAAGAATACACCCAGTCCTTCCTTACCTTCAGTAAATCTGAAATCTTACTGGACTAATCAGAGAGGCAAATAGAAAGTCTGCCAACTGCAAATGAGCGTGTGATTAAGATTTATACAGATGAACCAGATAGGAACGTCTATGCAGTGTTTCTAAAAGTGCAGTCCTGGATCCACCAGAATATGAATCACTGGGGGTTTTGTTGAAAATATAGATTCTGGGGCCCCACCTCAGACTGCCTGAATTACAATCTCTGGAGTGTAGGCTGGGAATGTGTTTTTTTACAAACATCACAGGTGATCCTGATGTATAGTTATGTTTGAGAGGTGTTTGTGAAATGAGAACTCAGAAGGGTTTGAAATAATGTCTACTGGCAGAACAGAAGAAAGTGAAGAACCATGGAAATGGATGGACTTTGGTGAAGAGGGGAGAGTGTGTTTCATATAGGGGGAGCTTCAATGAATCCTATGAATGAATAAATGAGCAAGAGATGTTTAAGAGACATGGAATAGGCCAGACAGACTATAATGATATATAAATTGGACAACAGTAGAAAATGAAGTTGGAAATACAGTTTGCATCAGATGGTAGAGAGTCCTGAATGCTAGCCTTAGGAATTTTTACTTTTTCTGAAAGTAATGAGGGGAGTATTACTTATGCCAAAGGAGAGTATTGATACAAGCAAAGTTTTGAGAACATTAACCTGGTTGTGGAGTACTGGATTTGAAATGAAAATCCTGTCAACAGTACCTCCGTTAAGAGAGCACTGAGATAATCCAGGCAGAAGTGAACAGCCCAGGTTGGGGCAGTGGAGTTAAAGAGGTAAATGAATATAAGAAAGGTGACAGAAAGAATACTGTATACATGTTTTCATTTTTTCTGGAAATTGGCAGTTACTTATTATTCTGAAGGACGCACAGAAGCTTAAATTAGATAAATGCTATCTTACTTGATAAATAATAATTGGAACTCTGGTGGTGCAGTAGTTAAGAGTTGGGCTGCTAACCAAAAGGCCAGCAGTTCACAGCCACCAGCCACTTCTTGGAAACCCTATGGGGCAGTTCTACACTGTCCTATGGGGTCACTATGAGTCGGAATTGATTCAATGGCAACAAGTTTTGTTTTTTTGGTCTTTTTTGGAATGCAGGTCGTGTGCCTGGTTTAGTCACTGGCATGGGGCTGATGTTCGATGGATGCCATCCTGACACCTACTATTCTTATGTGGCACACAACTGTGCCCTAGTGAAGGATAGTTCACTAGAGTTAGGAGTTCCAGGTTCAAATACTGACCAGAATTTGCCCTTTGCTAGGCTTTTGCTGTTTCATCTACAGTATGCAGAGAGTTGTACAAGATGACTCTAAGGTCCTCTGAAGTTCTGAAATTCTATGACTGTAAGAAAATATAAGTTAATAATTATTATAATAGATATCCCATATTTGAATATGCATCATATACCTAAAAATAATAGCAATTTCTTGATTCTCTTCTATTCTAGGCAGAAGAAATTCCCTTCTCTTCGCATAAAGTTTTTTAAACATCCTTTATTTGTGGTATTCTCAGCACACAATATGGCATTTGAGTTTAAAGGCAAGATTCTTATTTAAACTTTAAATCAGAACCAAATTTTAGAGTTCCATGAAAAAAAACGAATAACGTGGTATAACAAAGATCAGAACTGAGCATGGTTCATTTGCCTATACTTGTAGAAATACTTTGGCAGCTATTTTTTAAATCCTGTTTCTAGGAGAAAAAACAGAGAAGCATGAGGGAAATTACCAATGAAACTCCAAGGTGAGAAACTGCACAATACCCATCTCTTATGCTGAGTTTAAAGACTAAAAAATGTGACTGTGAAGTAACATTTCTGTCATCTATGGAGAGAAGTATATACTGACTTGGGTGAGACTTGCTTATTGAAAATCTTATATACTGCAAAGACAAGAGTGTTTTAAATCTGAGGGGGAAAAATACTTCATCTTCAGTTTCAAATAAATATGACTTGCTTTCTGTGACATAACCTCTCCAGCAAAAAAAAAAAAAAAGAAGAAGAAAAATGGGTGTCTGGTGATTTAGCTTTAGGCAAGCGTTTAAAATCAAGCACATTTTTCTTTACTAATATTTGTAGGAAATCTATGAAGAAAAAGAAACTGTAAAATAACCCATGTTTGTTTAGTAGCAACCATGATAACTAAAAATGGTTTGGTGTCAAAAGGGACTTATTTCAAAACAGACTTATATTTTAATATAACATATACTGCCTGATGCATAATTAATAGATTAAAATTAGAATTAAGATTTTAAAGTGATTATTAATCTTATAGAAATAGTCAACATAAGAATAATTTGAATAGCAAAATTTCTCAGTATATTTTTAAGATTCAATTTCCCAAAATGTATTTTATATTAGTTTTCAAAGTTTTCATTTATTGAGTTTATTTGTTTCAATATATTGAGTTCTATGGGTTAAACTTGCAAATTAGGTGTTTGAACTGGCTCCCTGGAATTTATCAAAGAACTTGATTAGCCCTGATCATATGTCCAGTGTATAATATAAGCCCCAACCAGAATAAGGTGTTCATATAACTATTTATATTTATGTTCACAATATATTACCATTTGCTTTTTTCAGATAAACTTTAAGATTTACCATAGATGTTTTCTTTCAAAATTTATTTTGTACTTTTAAAGCTTAAATGATATATACTTTAAAGATGTAATCAATAATGAAAGACAAAAAAATAGACGGCCTATGTAACTTTTCAGTCAGCTTTGTCTTTCAAACTCACTCTAATAGGACTAGTTGGCAGAGACAAATACAAGGGAAGTATGAGGTCTGTATGTAGGCACAAGTAGGCATTGGCTGGGAGGTACCACTGGGAGTACAGGCCTGAAAAGAGACCACAGATGCCATCCAAAGGGAACCAGAAGAAGCATCCATCCAGGAATAGGAGGCAGAATTTAAGTCAGGAGTCCTTCAGTTCTCCTTAAGGCATCTTAAAAGTATCAAAAGGCCTTGCCACTGTTGGACTTTTTCAGTCTTTAACATTTGTAGGTTTCCTGCACTTTTCCTTCCAGAACCACTTAGGAAGAATGACTCCCCACTAGCATTCTTTTGAAAAGAGAAAGGGAAAAATTGGCCCAAAACGGCTTTTAATAACAAGGCAAGCAGGTTTTAAATTTAGAAGGCATGTGCCAGAACTAAACATTCCTACTGACCCCAAAACTATTAAAAGCAATGCCTAAAAGAAAAGTCCAAGATGTCAGAGATTTGTAGAATGATTTCACGTTTGTCAGGCAATACTTGCTTATTTTTTCTGCAATATTCATTTCCAAATGAATATTTGATAGAGTGGGGAAAAAAGGAGTCGAAAGCTGTCTTTGTTCTGTATTTTCTTTCCTAATGCAAGCCAAGAAACCATGGAAAAGGGGCAATAAAAAACAGGAAATCTGGGTCGGACATAAATGCATGATGATAAATACCTGAACATGTCTGATAAACTTTAAGATTTACCATAGATGAGTAGATACTGGGGAAAGGTTGCTGAATTATCAATTTGCTTTTGCCAAAGCTTAATTTGTCTCATTTTAAGAGCCTAATTTTATAAATACCGTGCTGCAAATTCAGTGTGTCATTTTACTGCGTTGACTTAATTAGGCAAGATGAACAGAAAAATAAATATTCACAGCCACTTATTAACATAACCTTTGTTGTTGTTATGTGCCTTTGATTAGATTCCTACTAATAGCAACCCTACCTATACGACAGAGGAGAACTGCCCGTAGGGGTTTCCTAGGCTATAATCTTCACAGAAGCAGATCGCCAAGTCTTTTCTCTCACAGAGAGGCTGGTGGGTTCGAACCACCTACCGTTTGGTTAGCAGCCAAGCGCTTAACCACCAGGGCTCTTTACAACCTTGGTTACTACCGTTTTTTTGGGTTTTTTTTTCTTTCTTTCTTTCTTAGTTTCCAGATAGCAGCCCAGAATTGTTCACTGTAAACTGAATTGCGCATTTCTTGATTTTTTAAAAATTTTATCTGTGTTTAATTGAATAATTTCTCCACATTTATGGAACAAGGGCTATACAAATATGCACAACCTGTCTTTCACGTAGTCCCTTGAGGCATGACTAGCATATTGGCATAAAATTTAAGGAGTGGAATGGGAGATCCATGTTCTAATTGCTGAGGCAGGCATAACTAAGTGTATTTCATATGTGGATACAAAATCCCTTTGTTTCAGCCCCTTATTTCTGTTGAAACAACCAGGTTCTGTTGCATGGTAAGATCCATAGTCAACAATGTGCCATCCCTAACTAGACTGAGTGTTAACTAACTAGACTGCTGCCTCTGGGCCAGCCCCTACTCCTCTAACTCCAGCCAGTCAATCTTGAAAAATCTATAAGCAGGGAAAGGGTGCCTCAGTGCAATACATCAACACTTCTAGGGGAACAAGTCAAAATACACAACCAGCTAATGGCAGCTTGGTGGTGACATGTCCAACTGACAGCGACCTGGCAGCTACCCTTTTATAGGCGGTGTCATATAACTATCTGTTACTACTCTGATTGTCTATGACTTTTTAAATTCCATATCTGAAGAATAAACTGAATCTGAGGATGCAGCAAAGAAAAAAGGACAAGAGACCATCTAATCAAAATGAGTATCTCTTGGAATCTGAATTTTAAGAAAAAATATACATTTATCAATTCTGAAGATTTTTTTTTTTAAATAAAGCCCTTATGGGTAGGGATCATGTTTTACATTTAATGCGTTGCTTATATCTGTCACACAATTGTCCTATTAGAAGAAGGAAGGCATAGTCAGACTTCGGGCATAATTTTGAAGGAATCAGATATACCTCCAGGCCTTTTTACTTCCCTGTGGCATCCCCCCTAGATCATCTGGCACATCCTCCCCAGGTTTTAGTTGCTGAATCCCGAAAGACCCACGTGAGCCACCCAATCAAAGTTTAACTCCTCGTAATGCCCCCTTTTCTTTCTCCTATCTCAATCCTTCGCAGTCGACCCCATGCCTTTTAACTTGGATCCCCATCAGAATATAATTTCCAGGAGAGGAGTGATCTCATGTGTTTTGCTTGCTTTCAATTTTGTCTTTAGTCTAACATCTAAAAGTAGATCAATAATTTTTTTGAATAAATGATCCATTCACTGCAACTGATTTGAACTAGTCGTTAGAATAAGCACTCCTGATTCAGCTCATTTCCAGCAACATTTCAAATTTGATCATTAAGGGTAACTGCATTTCCTTAAGCTCATTTCTGAACAAGAGTTAGTTAAGCTATTGCCTAAATTCTGTAGTGGTAATTAAATGCATTTCTAAGTTCGCTTGACTTTCTGACAAACAGCTTCACGTTATGATGGCATTTATTATCAACAGACTAGTACCTGGGTTTGAGTTTTCATCTTTCTCCTGAACTGTTTAGGTATTGCTATAGATAGCCTGCCAATCTTACTATATTATTAAGCTGCTCAAATAGCATAATTAAAACATATAAACTATGCACACTTCCTCTAATATTTCAGATATTTCACTCAGAACTGAAAGTCCAGAATTTTGGATCTAAAAGAGCATTTAGGAATTCAGTAGTTTCTTTGGTTTATGGTGATGTAAAAATCGCATTGATTAATGGTAGGCTTGCACAGTCCTACCATTAATATAATACCATTAATATAATTGCTGTCAATAAGTTGTACACCTGTAAAACTTTGAATTGACAAAAATTTTGTGATAGATATATTTACCAAAAAAAAAAAAAAAGAGCAGGTACTGAGGCTGCTTATGTACAACGGAACACCTCATGGGATTTGGTTTCTTGGTTTGGAGCTTTAGGTTTCATGGGCCTTCCCAGTTAATTGGCCTAATAATGTGTTTAACGCTTTTGTCCTACCTCTTAGTTTGTTGCATAGTGCCTGGCATCTTAAAAGCTTGCAAGCGGCCATCCAAGGCGCAACAATTGGTCTCTATTTGCATGCAGCAACAGAGGAAGGAGAGTCAGCAATAGGAGGTGGAAATAAAATGTGTGGCTAGTTGCCTCCGTGAATAACTGACTCCTTTGTCATGAGATCAGAAGAACTGGATGGTGTCCAACTACCATTTCTGAACATTTTGATCAAATATTCTGTAGAAGAGTCCTGATCAAAAGGGGGAAAATATAGAACAGAATGTCAAATTCTTATGGAATCCAGTCTTTCTGGAGCCATGGAAACTAGATTAACCCTCAAACTCTTTCCCTGAGATAATCTTTAAACCTTAAACCAAAAATATCCCCTTACGTCTTCTTAAAACCAACCAGTAGTTAAGCTTAACTAGTGAAGAATGTCTGTCTTGAGCTTTGTGCTCTTTTAAGATCTATCTATATGGGATCAAATTGACAACAGCAACTGGAAAGATTAGATAGAAACATTATGAGGCAGTGAATTTATGTTAACGGGGGAGGAACAGAAAAGGAGAGTGAGAATGGTCGCACAACTCAAAGAATGTAATCAGTGTCACTGAATTATACATGTAGAAACTGTTGCATTAGTGTATGCTCTGCTTTGTATACTCTCAACAACATAAAAAAATAAATTATGTATATGTATGTATGTGTGTGTATATATATATATATATGTATAAAAGGCCATGAGGCTTGGTTTTCTTAGTCAAGGGCAGAAAAGTTAGCATAAACTCAGAGACACAGAACATTTGCCTACTCAGCAGATTACACAGAAGAAAGAATAACTTTTCATATTATAGGTAAAGGCAATAAACAGTAAATCAAGTAAACAAGACCATCAAACTTGAACAAATTTTTAAAGATTTTAACACATTTTATAGCTTTTCAGATTCAGGTGTTATAAACCAAGACAAATTAAACTTTATTTCCAAGTCAAAAAAAAAAAAAAGAATTCAGCTGTTGCTGCTTCCTGCCTATAAGCAATTCCTGTCTCCTGCCTGTAGCCTATTAAATGCCCATCTCAACCTACATGAATGAGCTGAGATATGATTTTAAAATATTACCATAGTAGAATTTCTCCCCTGTATACACTTAAAAACATTGATAAAAATGAGGAATAGATGTTTATAAATAATAACGAATTTTAGTATAAATCCTATTTGTAATATTTCTCCAATCTCCCCCTTCCACTTTGAATACTTTAAAAAAAGCTTATTTTGCCATTGTGTGGTAGGTAGTAAATCTAATGGCTTTAAAAAAAAAATTAAGTTGAATGTAATAGGAGTTACAGAAAAATGCTTTCTGGTTTTCTCCCTGTGAAAATCACACGCTTCATGGGATTTGATGATCAGTTACATGTAGGAGGGAGAAGTTGTGGGATGGTAAAGAAGAGAGACTAGTTCAAGACGGCTTTAGGATATTCATCTTGGACTACTGGTATGCTGGTAAGGCTACTAATGAAAACTGAGACTATTTATATAAAGAAGGTGGATTTGGGATGAGAAAAATTTGGGGGGAGTAAACAGTTTTATGAGGGTTATGCTCAGCTGTATCAGTCATGCTTGCCAGAGGAAGCCGCACAGAACAAGAAAAGATTATCAGTATATCCTGTGGAACAACAGAATTTTAATGAAAAGAAGGAGTTAGAAAATGAAGCAGAGCAAGAATGGGTAGTCTTGGGAGAAAAATGAGGGATAGATGTAATAAAGGAGAATAGAATTTCAAAAAGAAGAATAATCAATAGTGCTGAGTCGTTTGTCCCACTAGGAAAAGAAATCTTAAAACTTAAAACAGTTTTGTTTGTTGCACATAATAGGGCATAAATAGATATGCATTTCAATTAAAAAAAAATGAAATGACACTTCATATAAAATAGTGTTAATGCAGACACTAATTCAACATTGAACTGAGTGAATTTCTAATTTTACTGCTGCCAGGTTGGTTCCCTTGATTGAACAAATAGAAAATTGTCAGAATGCAAATAATGAAGCCAATTGTGTGTTTATGAATTGTGCCAGCTGCTGTGTGATGATTCAACAACTGCCAAGTCTGGACATGAACAGACTGACCCCCTACCTCAGCCTCCTCTAAGGCCCTTATGTGTGGTGATGAGTGCCTGCAGATCATGTTAGAAGAACAGAGCCCCAGGTAATTATATTCGTGAGATGAGTTGGTCCTGTAATTACAATTGAAGTTGCTAACTAGTCCTGAACTTGCAATTACAACCTAGAAATTTCTGGGCTTTGATCTTTTAATGAGTGGCATTTAGAAGGCGAAAGTCATTACATGTTGAAAACAAGGGCCATTTAATAACGCTTCTACCACCCATGCCACTTTACAAATTAAATCTGGGCTTTTTTTTTTCTTTTCATCTTAAATTATTGATAGGCAAGGCTTTGCAGTTCACTGTGTGGATTCCCATTTGTACTGAGGCAGTAGAGTGTGCTGGGAAGAACACTAGACTGGGAGTCAGCATTCTTGGGCTCCAATTCTGGCTCTGCTTCATAAACATAAATATGAGCTAATCACTTAACCTCGAAGAGCTGCAGTTTTCTTCATTTGCAAACAGAGAGGCTAGGAGAATGCTTTCAAATAAAAAATTCAAGAATGCAAAACAGCAAGAAGCAGAGTTATTCTTACACTAAGATAGAATAAATTTTTAAGATATTAAGGGAAATAATGTCAGCCTTATGTTAAATAGGGACTGATTATTCTTAGAGGGATTTGATATACTTTTCTATCTGCATGAGCTGGTACAGGCTAAGAAGTGATAAATAATATTCTGCATTGATTTAGTGACTTTTATATCTAAGAATCTGAAATTATTTTAAAAACTTAATGGGAAGTTATGACCAGGAGACCAGATTTTAGATGATTTGGTAAGAAAGGCATTATATCTTTCTGTCATAGTAAGCAAACTGAAAACATAAAATTCCCCAGTTCTGTTTGGGCATTGGTGTTGTTAGGTGCCATCAAGTCAATTCTGACTCACAGTGACCCCATGCACAGCAGAACAAAACACTGCCCAGTCCTGCAGCCACCTTGTCAATCCATCTCATCGAGGGTCTTCTTGTTCACTGACATTCTACTCTACTAAGCATGAAGTCCTTCTCCAGGAACAGGTCCCTCCTGATAACATGTCCAAAGTACATGAAATGAAGTCTCACCATCCTGGCTTCTAAGGAGTCAAAAAAGAGAAGTGCAAAATTCCTGCCAATTAACACAGAGACTCAGTTGTACCAGCTAGAAGAAACTAAAAATGCATGTTTGAATAGAACAGGAAATAACTGGATAGTAAATTTAATGTATACCCTGTCAAGAGTTAATAGCATTGTTTCAATCTAAGCAATTACAGAGTTTTAAACAATGACATGTAATTAAAACCCTTCATTCAACTCAAAAAGATATATTGAAATATTCAATATGTCCAGGGTGCTAGAAACAAAACAGTGAACAAGCAGAAAACATCTCTGTCCTCATAAAGTTTACATCCCAGTGGGGTAAAATAATACATAAGCAAATAAATGATATAAGATTTTTCAGAGAGTGTCATACACTTTGAAAAAAATATAACTCAGTGATGTAGTAAAGAATGACTAGCAATGTGGGTGAGAGTTGGGGACAGTTTCATTATGGAGGTGACATTTTCTGAGACCCAAATGATGAAAATTAACCAGTGTGGTAGGCAGAATAATGGTCCCCAAATATGTCCTCACCCTAATCCCTAAATCCTGTGAGTGTCACCTTATATGGCAAATGGGACTTTGCAGATGCAATTACGTTTCAGGGCCTTGAGCTGGAGAAATTATCCTGGGTATCTGGGAGGTCCCAGTATAATCACGTACCTGTTGCTGTCAAATCAATTCCAACTCATAGCGATCCTATAGGCCAGAGTAGAACTGCTCCATAGGGTTTCCAAGGCTGCAATCTTTACGGAAGCAGACTGCCACATCTTTCTCCCAAGGAGCAGCTGGTGGATTCAAACCGCTGACCTTTCAGTGAGCAGACGAGCATTTAGCCACTGTGCCACCAGAGCTCCTTTCAACACCCACATGAGCAGAAACTGGATTATCCCTTAGAATCTCCAGAAAGGAACATGGTTTGATTTTAGTTCAGGTGAGACATGTGCCAAATTTCTGATCTACAGAATTGTAAAATAATAAGTTTGTGTTGTTTTAAGCCACTAAGTTTGTCGTAATTTGTTAGACAGATCAACAATAGAAAACTAATACAAATAACTTTGCAAAATAAAATAAAATTTGAGGGAAGAATGTTCCAGGCAGAGAAAACAGCAAAAGTAGATGTCCCAGAGTAGGAGTGAGTTAATGTGTTTGACAATCAGGGAAAAAAAAAAAAAAAAGTTTAGTATAACTACTGAAAAGTGATGAGTCAGGGTGGGGGAGAGAGTGATGATAGATAAAATTAAGGAGGTAGGCAGAGACAGGATTTATGGGCTGTTTTAGTTCTAGAAGGAAGCTTAAATTTGTTCTAAATGAAAATCAGACACGAAAAGATTTTAAGTCAGAGTATGACATGATATGATTGATTTTTTGAAAATATTATTCTGGCTGCTGTGCGGTAAATGGATTGTAGGAAGCAAGAGTGGAAGCACCAAGGACCACTAGGATATATGTAATAGTTTATGTAAGAGATGATGGGAAATAGCAGTAGCGATAGATGGATTTAGCATCTATTTGGAGATACAGTCAATAGCACAAGCTAGTGGTTTGGAGGCAGGGAGTCAGTAACAGAAGGAATTCAAGAATCACTCTTGGTTTTGCTTTAGGAACTGGCTAATTAATAGAGATATTTCTTCATATGGGGAAAACAGGGGAGGAAAACCTATTCACCATTGATTATTGATGATTTTCAATCAGGAAGATGAAATCTCAAACATGAATTTACCAAAAGCAGTATGGAAATATTTGCATTTGTATTTATTCCTCAAGGATATGAGAGTCTCAGCTATCACTTTCTCCAGCACACTGGTGAAACTGGAACATTTATTTGAGTGAGAGTTTCACATAACTCAGCTTAATCCCTTTAGACATCCCTAACAGTATGGCAACCAGAGCCCATATGCAGCCCATATGCTATGGGTGCTCTTTACCCTTAGCAGCTGTGGAATGTATCTTATTTAGGGATATGGTGTACAGTCAGGTTTCTTTTTCCCTGAAAATTGACTTTAGACTTCTAGAATCCTATTATTAGGATGAAAACTGTACCGGCAATACTGGTTTTTAAAGTAACTTGTCAACTATGGGAGTCGTCAAGTATGCTCTCTGAGAGGAACTAGAAATGACAATTATAATAATTGTTATAATTTATTAAGAACTTGTATGTACCAAAAGGAGCCCTGGTGACACAATAGTTAAGCTCTCAGTTGCAAACCTAAAGGTTGGCAGTTCAAACCCACCCAACAGCTCCTTGGGAAAAAGTCCTGGCAATCTGCTTCCATAAAGATTACAGTCCAGAAAACCCTATGGGGCAGTTCTGCTCTATCACACAGGGTGGCTAGGAATCAGAATCAACTCGATGGCACCCAATAACAACAACATTATGTACCAAACACTGGGCTGAGTTTTACACCCTGCTTTTTATCTGATGTAGGTATTACCTGTAACTCATTAATATATATGAACACCCATGTACAAAGAGTTTAAGTAACTTGAGGTCACCTAACTAGCAAAAGATGGAGCCGTGAATCAAACATGGGTTTGCAGTTTTTCATATTTTATGTTTTTAACTACCAGACTAAATGTTTTCCCTTCCCTAATATCTCCCTTATAAATGCCTACAATTCTATCATTTTTATGAATGGATATTTACACACTCTCTCTCTCTCACACACACATACACACACACACCTAAAATTATCATAGTAACCATTAAGGAAATTATTATTCCAATTCTTCTGATGATGAATGTGAAAATATGAGGGTCTAAGAAATGTGTCCAAATTCACAAATTTGGGATTTGTCCTAATTCTCAATCTCAGTTTGATTCCTAGTCTTACTTCCCTAATATAAAAAAGTAATAATAATAAGAGGTATTTATTCAAAAGAATGACTAAGTGTTTATTATATGCAAGCACTTGAACATAATCTTTTTCAGTCTAATTGCTGAGACTTCTGCCTCTCACCATAGTGGAGTAATTAATACCTGACTTATCTGCCTCCCTTAAACAATACAAAGCTTGACAAATAGAGTTGTCCATTGTTCCAAGGACTGAATAACAAGCAGTGCAGTACTATAATCCTTCAGAGAAGAGAAACATACAAAGTAAGCCCCAACTTCTCCCCACTTAATGTCTGGGAGCACTTTCTGGGCCACAGCACAGGGAAGATGAGCAAAAGCAGAGCACAGTGGTCCTAGTAAGTTGAGGAGTCAGAGATCTGAGTTTGGATTAACTGAAGTGTCTGGAATTTGTGGTGCAGGGTGATGGAGAGGAGGGAGCTGTGCCCAGGGATGGGGCTTGGAGCCTGTTTATGGTTTTCCTGTGGGTCTTTAAATTCCAATCTAGGATTAATGAGCATTATTTGTAATAATACTAGTTGCTGTCAACTGGGGATAAAATAATGATCAAAACTAGACATACCTTCTGCCACATAAAGTTTACAGTATAAAGGTGGAGATAGACATGAATAATAAAAAAAAAATCATCCAAATAAACACTGTGCTATGATTGAAGCCATGCACTGCTAGGAGAGCCTGTAATGGCTGTAATGGGGAGATGTGACCTGATCAGAGAAGACAGAAAAGCCTTCCTTTAAAAACAAAAAAAAAGTGATTGAGCTGAGACTTAAAAAAAAAAAAGGTAAAAATTACTTAGGTAAAGGCAGAGAAGAAACACATTCCACCAGAAGCTAACTCTTATTAATGACTGGAAAGGTTATAGAATTTAATTTATAGAATTTAAATCTCCCCTATACTGCTCTTTATATATATAGAGAGAGAGAGAGAAAGAGAGAGAGAGAGAGAAACATCAAGAGATCATTAGTAAACTATAGCCCCATTTGCTCAGGACCGTACCAGTTACACTCATGGTGCAGTACTAATAGTGCCCTTTTCATTCTCAAAAGGATTTGTTTTTCGACAGTGAATAACATTCACATCATACGTGTCTTCTTCAAGTAAGCAGGGGACATTGACAAGTCTGGGTCTTCGATCTTTAGGCTCTTTTTAGCCATGAGTACTATTGTAGGAGTTTGGATAGCCATGAATTTCAGGCTCTTCCTGTAACCTTTTAATTTCAAGAGTACTTTTTTTTTTCTTTTGTACACTGTTGAAGCAATCATTGCACTTGTCTACTGTCAAAATAGGTGGAGTAAACTATGCTATCCTGTTTCTACATGTGTTCATACAGGTGTTTCTGCACATGTCATTGCATGCATAACCTATTATTTGACATTTCATATGTTACCTGAGCATCCTCATATTAACAACCTGGTCCTTGATGATTAATTCAATGGTATCCTTAGTCCACTGATATTTTTTTTCCATTTCATACTAAAATGTGAGAAATTACCTTGCAGCTGTATATGTTGTCCCACTGCCACCTGGTGGCAAGAATATAGAAAAGGCAGCAAAACAAAGATGATGGATTGACCAGGTGAAAGTCATTTTCTACAGCTTAAAAATCAGGTTCTCAGACTTTTTAAAATACCCCTAGTGGAAGCATTTTTCATATCTAAAACTTAGTCCTTTCAATAAAACATACACAGATTCCTAAGATACAACAAAGATTGAATTTGTTGATGATTAATCAATCTATCTTTATTGAAGAACATGTAAAACTAGTGAGAGCTCAGGCTGCTAACCAAAAGGTCAGCAGTTTGAATCCACCAGCCACTCCTTGGAAATCCTATGGGGCAGTTTTAGTACGGGGTCGCTATGAGTTGGAACCAACTCAACGGCACACAACCATGAGTTGCTAAAAGATCTACTTTAACTGTTGAAGCATAACTTAGAAATGCTTTCTTTAAGTAATTTTTAAATTTCAAAGATAAACTTTTTGTGTCTTCACTGTAGTTAAAGAAAATCCAGCATCCAAATATTTGAAAACATACAGGTAATAAATAAATTCTTGAAAGCAAGTAGATATAGCCCTTGTGTATTATGACATTTTCAAACTAAAATTCCCCAATGCTAAAATAACTGTTTTAGGTAGTGTAAGTGTCTGGTCTTCATTTCTAGCTGCTCTATTTATATTTTACTCTATACACCATGACAGAGCCAGATGTCGATTGGTATTTTTCAAAGTCTAGAAATTCCGTTATATCCTCTGAAAGAATATGTATTTAAGAAAATAATAATACTGAATATCACTTTGCTTCTTGCTGTTCAATTTTTTTCTATTTTCCTTACAAACTTGTAATGAATGAATGTCATAGAATACTAGTGTTGACTTTTGTGGCCTACTTTTTCTGTTTGGGGAAATTCTCATATCAGGCTTCCACATATGCCACAGTAGTATGCGTATATAATATAGATATCCTATTTGAGCTATTCATATACACTGTAATAGATTTCTACATTATAGTTGCGTCCACGTGTGTATATATTTAGCATTAAATACTGCTTTACCTTTTTACAAAGATTTTTCATATGTTCTTCCTCATTTGGTTCACAAAAAAATTCTTGTGAAGAAGAGAGTTTGGGAAATATGACAAACTGTTCTTACTTTGTAGATAAAATAATAGAAACACAAATTGCCCTAGTGAAGAGAAGCTGAACTTGGGCATTCTAGTTCTAATTCCAGAGCTTTTGTCAATATATCACAACAAACAATGGGGCAATTCTGCCTTGTTTTTGAATGTCCTGTGAAATCTAACACCCTCAAGACAATTAGGCCTGTTTGTGATCAAACACCTCTAAGGCAATTTGACAGAGTGAAGGAGCATTGCCTTGGTTTTTACTAAGTGTATGGTATAGCCTCAGTTGAAAAAATTGTAACACATTCTTCTCTAGTTTCATAAGAGGATTAATTTATGCAAAGCTTCTAACTCAATGCCTGGCATATAGTTGGTGTTAAAGATAGCTATTATTATTAAGAAGAAAACATGGAGCTAACAAGATTCTAGTGGGTCATCAGACTTGTACTGAAGACAGGTCCCCCATGATAAACTGAACTGCCAATGGATTCTCTGAAATGTACTGCCAGATTTACTACCAAATTCCAAAACTACCCTATCTTCCTATTTGGTGCCTATCAATGACTATAACACTGCCATATTCATACCGATTTGGAAGAATAGACAAGTACTGTTAATGTTTGCAAATCTATTTCCCTTTTCTAGAGCCACATATAATTAGAGTTTAGCTCCATCCAGTCAGTATGTGAGAGTCTATCTTATTCGTGGGTCCCTGGGTGGTGCAAACAGGTAAAGCACTTGGCTGCTAACTGACAGCTTGGAGGTTCAAGTATACCCAGAGGCACCTCAGATGAAGGGCCTGGTGATCTACTTCTGAAAAATCAATCCCCGAAAACCCCATGGAGCACACTTCTACTCTGACACATGTGAGGTCTCTATGAGTTAGGGTCAACTCAACAGCAACTGGTACTGGTATCTTATTCCTAGCATTATGCAAGAGAGGTTTAATAAAACAAAACAAAACTTTACCAAACTGAATATATCCAGTTAATATAGGGGAGAAGAAATTGCACAACACAAGAAATAACTCAGCCTTACAATTATATGATTATTCCTGGATCTTGTGTGTGTGTGTTTTAACAAAATGAAGAATATATGTTCTGATCACATAAGCAAAATCAAACTGTGTAACACATATAGCTTGTAATCAAGAAAAGTGAGTGGGTTTCAGCCAGGACTCAAAACTGAGAAAATACTGCCAGGTGCCAAGAGATTCTAACCAATTCAGTACTAAAGAAAAGAATGTTAAGAGAGGGCAATAAATGGCCTGAGGAGAAAAACAGAAAGTGTCACCTCGTAACCACTTTACAGTAGCATGCTGAGGCCAAAAAGTCTTCAAGATAGCAATATCTTATGAAAGAACATGGACAAGGGCCCTGTGGGAGAAAAAGGGAAAATAAACTGGGGGAGCGAATCCTTTAGAAAAAGGATGTCAGAGTAAAATGGGAGCATTTACGTATAGAGAGTTTCTGAGTGGTACAAACGGTTAAAGTTTGGAAGTTCGAGCCCACCCAGAAGTGCCTCAAAAGAAAGGCCTGGCAATCTACTTCCAAAAATCAACAATTGAAAACCCTGTAGAACACAGCTCCACTCTGGCACACATAGGGTTGCCGTGAGTGAGTCTGAATTGACTCCAGGACAATTGGTTACTCGTTTAGATAATTAATGTAAGAGAATCTGATAAAAGTAGAATGACTTTTGAAAGTCCAGAAAATGGTTAACATAATTAAAACAAACTTCACATTTCTATGCAATACTGAAATGGTGCATATTTTATTCAGGATATGTTAGTTATAACTCATAAGCAGACATAATCGTTTTTAAACAAATTTAGTACCCACTGCCATCTAGTCGATTCTGACACTTAGTGACCCTATATAATATAGAATTTACAAATTTGTAAACAATTGTTTTATTTATCAAAGTAAGTTACACTTGTGTATTTAAATTATGATTTAATTTTCAAAAAATGGCAATTTTTTTGTGGTTATGGCATACGGTAAAAGGTCTACCATAGTCTCAAAGCATGAGAGGTATAGTAAGATAAAAGTACACACTCAGATTGTGGTTTCAAGTATCATAGAAATTCAAGTGTTATAATGGATGGTCTACGAGTTAGATAAGAAAACTGCCTTGCTAAAAAGAGAATATAATATATCTCCAGGCTCATAGAGAAACAAAAAACGTGAAAAGATCCAGTCTTTAGGGACCTGAGTCATCAAGTATTGATTTGTTGAACTATGATTGTTTTCTTATTCCATAATACAGAGATAGGAGT
This sequence comes from Dugong dugon, assembly GCA_030035585.1. Lineage (NCBI taxonomy): Eukaryota > Metazoa > Chordata > Mammalia > Sirenia > Dugongidae > Dugong > Dugong dugon. The sequence continues at coordinate 124,270,694 of CM057461.1, read as the reverse complement.
ACTCAGTTCTTGTTCAAAATTGATCTTCAGAGAAAAATAAACTACCAGGAGATTGAATAGAGATAGCTCTAGTCAAGTTACAGTGAACAAAACACGTGGACAGAAATCTGTAACAGAAAAGGGCATTTAATTTTAACTGAACCCAGAAATACATAGAGAATGACAGGATGTATGGCCAAAAATCAACTCATAACATAGTTGTCTGGTTTTAGTAAATAGCTGATTTTTTTTTTTAAGAAAAAAAAGTGTGTATGTGTGTGTGTCTATTTCCCCTACAATTGATTCTCTACCATGGCTTCACATTATTTTCACCTGGGAAGATTTTTTTTTTTTAAAAAAAAGAGAGAGTGAGCGAGATGCCTGTGCCTCAGTGTAAAAGAATTAAATCAGAATCTCTGGAGGTGGAACTTGGGCATTTTTAAAAAGTTTTCCAGATGACAGTATGTACAGCCATGGCTGATGATCAATGACCTACAGCAAAAATAATCAATTCTAATTCAGCACGTATGTGCCAGGCACTGTGTTATATGATTGACTTGCATTCTTTCATTTGATCCTCCTAACAACGTTATAGGGTTGGTATAGTTTTTATTCCCATTTACAAGTGAGTAAACTGATGCTTTGAGAGGTTAAAATTATGGGTAATGGAAAGAAAAAAAAGAAGGAATTATTTGATTTTAGGACATTTACAATCCATTTCCATTACCAAAACTACTGATTTATTCAATTATTCTTTCAATCATTCATCTATTCAACAATCATGTATTGAGTACCTATTATGCACTAGAATTTGGAGATATAGATGAACTGGACATGGACCATGCCCTTGGAGAGTGAGCTTGTAGAATATTCCTAGCTCTAGCTTTTATGCCTAGAATGTAGCCGAGACTGCTGATATGCCGGTGCCTGTCATGTGTATCTTTCTCATTTGTCTTTAGCAGCTTTTCAGATACAAATTCCCTTACAAAGTTATTTTAAATGGGTTACATACGCAGCATTCTCTACATAGACCGTGGAATTGTAAATACCTGGTAGATCGCTGGTTGGCTAATATTTAATAAAAATTTCGGTTTTAATAAATTTTAACGCCCTACCTAAAAGGGGTATTTAGCACCAGTCTTAGTTGGACATATTAGCTAATATTTATATCTGCAGTACCCAGTACAGTTTTTACATAGCACATAATCCAAAAAACCAAAGCTGTTGCCATCACTCATAGCGACACTGTAGGACAGAGTAGAACTGCCCCACAGGGTTTCCAAGGCTGTAAATCTTTACAGAAGCAGACTGCCATATCTTTCTCCCATGGAGAGGCTGGTGGGTTTGAACTGCTGACCTTACAGTTAGCAGCTGAGCATTTAACCACTGAGCCACCGGGGATCCTACATAGCACGTACTACATAACAGTATTCAATTGAGGTGAACCAAATTGAATTGAAATAACACCTTAAGATGCTAATCTGAGTAACTAAAGGGTTCATAATTTTATATTTCTTTTTCTTGCTCAGGCTTAAATCTTTCACTCCCAGACTTCCGCCAATGGTGCCAGGCTACAAGATGAGGGCATTTTGATGGGAGAAGGCCTCATTAGGTAAGTGATTACTCTGTTTTGTGTTGTCTGCTGGGATCTATTTACTCCTGTGATTTGATCCAAATTTGTATATTCACCGAGCTGGGAGGCTTACAAGAGTATCACGTACCCTACTGAGTCCCTCATTAAATATTAAGCATATATTAATGAAATTAAACATTAAACTGATTCCAGAAAATTAAAATAAGCAAAGTCATCATTTGGTGGTCCAGGTTGTGTACTTCAAAGTTTATATATATACAATTACAGGAAAGACTTGGGACGATGAAGACTTTTAACATTGGGGGAGAAAAAGTGGTAGTAGTCAAGTGTCTGATGTAAGAATACAGACATTCTTCCACAGAGATGTGCACTATCTTGGGATTTAAACACTAAATTTTAAGTTCTGTCAAGAACTATCAGTGCAGCATCTTCTCCAACCAAACAAAAGCTAAGCGAGAATAATCTCCCCTCTGTGAGTCAATACTGTCCATGTCCTCTTCCCGTGAACCAGACTGAGGAAGGAGACTGAAAATTAACCTTTTATATATGAATGAAAAAGGCTGTTTCAGGGTTTTACAGAGTAAGAGTTGAGGATAAAAAAATTAATCTAAGCCATTTCTTATTTGAGCAAAATTTATCTGAATGACTAACATCATCGGTGGAAAAGCTGTCAGAACTTTCAGATCTGAAGGGCTGGCCACAAGCCTTAATGGGCAATGAACTGGCCAGCACATTCAATTTTAATGAAGTCCCCATGCCAAGAAAGAAGGTTTTGGGGGAAAGCAGGCTTTGGGCGTGCCAAGTGTTCATGGAGTTGCTCTAAATTCATGGAGCCATTTGAAATAATTGCAGCTGGTGTGGACATTAACTGACCAATTAAAACAATTTTATCATTTGACTCCTGCCAAACATTTGACATAACTACAAAAGAATCTTTGAATTATGCACACCTTTACGGTTGTTTGTTCTCCAGAGAGATGAGGCTTTCATCCAGAATTGCTGTCTCTCCTGAATTCAGGCCAGCTCTTCCTCTTTCAGTTTCCTGTCACAAGTAATAAATAAAAAATAAACCACTCCATTCTTCTTACAAAAGCACCGAGGACTCTGAGGTAATGTTTTTTTACCCCAACTCCAGAAAGGCTGGAGGAAGCCAACTACAGCTGTCGAAGGCAAGCTGGACTCCTTCGTTCCAGGTAATAAGATCTGCCTGACACTCACCATCTGCACCTTCATGGCACCAGTTGCTATCAAATTACATTTCACATAAAGAAATTAAAGAATAATTGAATCACGCACCATATGTAGATCCATCTCCCCTGGTGTTATTTACATTTGTCTTTGCCATCCTGAGAAAGGATACTTGTGACCTGCTCCACTACTATGTTATGGCTGGACTAGTAGCCTTATGGCCAATAATATCAACTTCATTTATTATATTAATGTCTTTCTAGTGACCTTGGTAATAGGGGGTGTATAGGTTTAGTAAGCCATTTCATTTTATTCTGGAGTGTAGAAGGAAATTCTTTAAAATAATAAGAAGAAAAGAAAAGAAAAACAAATGAATGCAAATTAGAGTCTTATTACAGATACCTCCCTTCTGAGCCAAAAGTTGATGCTATGGGTGAAGAAAGGAACTGGGAAGCAGGAGTTTGTCTTAATATCATGTACCCTGAAAAGAGTCACAAAAAATTTTCCCTACATACAAGGCTGTGGTATGTAGTACAATGAGGAGAGGAAGCAGAGGAAAGTGGGTAAATTGGGAAGGTGTTTAAAATCAAGACTAATCTTGTCCTTGTTGCCCTGCACTGGGCTTATTTATCTTTAACCTCTCCCAGTACATTGACGGAGCCCTGGTGGCGTACTGGTCAAGAGCTTGGCTGCTAACCAAAAGGTTGGCAGTTTGGATCCACCAGCTGCTCCTTGGAAACCCTATAGGAAAGTTCTACTCTGTCCTATAGGGTCTTGCTATTAGCTGGAATCAACTCTACCACATTTTAGTATATTGGCACTTTTCCCTAAGTGTATTAACAGGCTATAATCCCTTCCATCATAAAAACCCAGTTTACAATACAATGTTTAAATACAGTAGCCCTGCTCAGCTATTGTATTGTACTGATCCTTATCTTCACCATTGTGTTTTGAAATCTCCACTTCCTCCCTTCCCATCAGCACCTCAATTCACTGTAGCCTTCCTGTTTTCTCCTCAGCATTACACTAAACTGAAATATCCCCAATTCAATGCACACGTTTTAGTCATCATACTTTAAATTGCTGACACACTAACATTTTGCTACTCCTCCAGCTGCTAATCCAAAGGTGGGCAGTTTGAATCCAACAGGCGCTCCTTGGAAACCCTATGGGGCAGTTCTACTCTGTCCTCTAGGGTTACTATGAGTCAGAATTGACTAGCTGGCAATGGTTTTTTTTTTTTTTTTTTTTTTCCATTTTGAAAGGTCCCTGGGTGGTGCAAATGGTATGCAACTACTAACCACAAGGGTTGGCAGTTTAAACCTACCCAGTGGCACCGAGGAAGAAAGTCCTGGTGATCCGCTTCCATAAAGATTACAGCCAAGAAAACCTCAGGGAGCTCAGTTCTACTCTGTAACACATAGATCACCATGAGTTAAAATCGACTACATGGCAATGGGTTTGGTTTTCATTTTGAAATGCTAGTCATATACGTTGCCTCATTTAATATTGTTTTCTGGTTTTCCTTCAACATTTGTGCTCTGCTTTTATTACTGCATCAAGTCCATCCTTTCTTCTCACTCTCACTGCTGCAACCTTAGTCTAGGACCTTATTGTTTTTTCTCTATATATTACTGGCATGTCTCTACTAATTTGCTGAACTTTCAATCCTTTCCTCTTGCTGCCTCTCCTATATTTTTGAAGCATGACGCATTTCTTTTCCCTTGCCTGATTAAAACCCTTCAATGTCCATTAGGATAAAATCCAAACCTATTATCGTGTCTTGCATATGCCCTGGTAGCTACTTTCTAGCCTCACCTAACACTCATTCACAAACATCAAGCCGTACCAAATTGCTTGCAAGTTACCTGACTGCCTCATTTTCCTCATCATACCTTAAATATTCTATTCCATCTTCTTATAAAGCTCTTATTTTACATTTTCCTCTGGATAACTCCTATTCATATTTCATGACATATTTTAAATCCTATCTTCCTGGGGAAATCATCCCAGACACCATATGGAAACAGCCCAATACCCATTTCATTGCTGTTGTTGCGTCCTGTGCATGTCCCAACAGTCACTTATTAAACTTTTCTGCAATGATCTGTACCCCACCAGTATACTCAGCTCCTTATATTAAAGAGCTGTGTTTTTCGTTGATGTAAGGAAGACTGGAAGATTGGATGCCTTTGAACAACGATGTTGGCAAAGAATATTGAATATATCATGGACTGCCAGAAGAACGAACAAATCTGTCTTGGAAGAAGTACAGCCAGAATGCTTCTTAGAAGTGAGGATGGTGAGAATTTGTCTCACATAATTTGGACATGGAGGGACCAGTCCCTGGAGAAGGACATCCTGCTTGGTAAAGTAGAGGGTCAGGGAAAAAGAGGAAGATCCTTGATTAGATGGATTGACACAGTGGCGGCAACAATGGGCTCAAACATAACAACAATTGTGAAGATGGCGCAGGACCAGGCAGTGTTTCATTCTGTTGTACGTGAGATCGTTATGAGTCAGAACTGACTCAATGGCACCTAACAACAATGTTCCTCAGTATCTAGCACAGGGCTAGATATTAGTCACTAGACAAATAGTAATAGGAATGTAAAGAAGGAAGATTAGAAGAAAGAGAAGAGGGAGAGAAGGAAGAAGAAAGGAAAGAAGGAAGGAGGGAAGGAAAGGAAATAAGCACCATTATGTCAGCCCAGCATCCATCCATCCATCCATCCATTCATCCATCCATCTATCCGTCCATCCATCCATCCATTCATCCATCCATCTATCCATCCATCCATCCATCCATCCATCTATCCGTCCATCCATCCATCCATCCATCCATCCATCCATCCATCCATCCATCCTTCTGTTAGCACTTTCCTTAGGAACCACCCTCTCCTATTCTCAGTCCATGTGATCTACACTTGGCTGCAAGAGTAAGCATATGGACTTTGAAAATATAAGTATTAACGTTGTCTGCCAATTCTGAGTGTGGAAGCTTTGAAAGCTCAAATATTTCAGAAGTAGAAAATATTTAGTGTATATTTTCCAAAAATATGTCATATTGGAAGTTGTATATTCTTTTAGCATGCATATCAACAATTCTAAGATGTCTACTAAATTTCCAGCAGGTGCTGTATCCCAAAAGTCTAATCTATGAATGAGATCATTAATTTCAATGATGCATAAACTCATTTATCCATGCAAATGTGTCCTCCGATGCAAGTTTACAGACTATTTGTGAAAACTTACTTGAACTTTTGCCTAAAACATCTTTATGCATTTCCTAATGTTGATATTCTTTTGTCCTTATGGCATAGCAGCTAATTTTGACTCATTACTTTTTCTTTCAATCAGCCATAAAATCTTTCCTCTGAGATATTCCAGGAATTCCATATTTCCTCTCTATCTCCGCAGTTTCTTTTCCTGCCATCACCCTTTTTAATTCTCTGTGGTGCCAGCTCTGTTGTTGGTAGGTATCTCTCTTTACTCACCAACACAGAGGTGGCAAGTTGGCCAGTCACAAACTATATCTAGCCCACACATGATATTTTTTAAAGCCAATGCATAACAATTTGAGGATTTAACATATATTTTGAGTTTCCAGCTTCTCTTGAAAAATAATTTTTAACATCCCTAGAGCTCAAGTTCTTGCATGGTGACAGTGGGCTAGAAAAGAATAAAGGATGCCCCCTTTAGATGGGACTTGTGATCTTCGGTTCAGGAAACTCAGGGTAGTCTCTGTCACCCCTATGGTTTCCTGGACACTAAGGCTAAGTGTCAATTGCCGTTTGTCATCTTACACCCAGCAAGTTCCCTTACTTGCATTACCTCTTTGTCCCTATTTTCGATGCTATTTATATATTAATACATTCACTTTTTATTTCAGAGTTGTTTTTTAATATAGCTCTCAATAATATCATGTAGTTGTTACTGTTGCTGGCGATGCTTTTGTTGACATTTAGGACAAAAGAAGAGAGAAATATCTAGGTCTTCACCTAGATGATCACATTTCATGTTGACTATTTCTTTGTTTTGGGTAGTTATCCTGTGTCTTGCATGATATTTAGTGGTATCCAGGCCTCTACCAACTAGGTGTCAGAAGCATCCCCTTAGCTGTGACAATCAAAAATGACTCCAGACAGAGTCAAATGGAGGGAGGAGTAAATTTCTCCCATTTAGAACCACGGTTGTAGGCTATTCTTCCTATATAATCTCATAAAAATAAACACGGTAGCAAATACATCACAACAAAACAAATGGCTCTGAAAGTCATTCACAGGGATCACTGTTAGCATGCTTTTGTCTTGTCCCGTATTTCTGTACATCTAAGCCCTGGTGGTTCAATGGGTAAGTGCTCTGCTGCTAACTGAAAGTTTGGAGGTTCAAATCTGCCAGCCACTCCTTAAGAGAAAAGACCTGGCAATCTGTTCCCATAAAGGATACCCCTTGTTGTAGAGTCAATTCCAACTCACAGTGACTGTATAAGACAGTATAGAACTGCTTCATAGGATTTCCAAGGCTGTAAATCTTTACAGAAGCAGACTGCCGCATTTCCCCACCTCCCTCCCTCCCCTCCAGGCTGGTGGTTGGAACTGCCAAACTTTAAGTTAGCGACTGAGTGCTTAACCACTTCACCACCAGGGCTCCTTTTCCGTAAAGATTACAGCCTCGGAAACTCTATGGGGCAGTCCTGCTTTGTCCTATAGGGTCACTGTGATTCTGAATTGACTCAAAGGCATACAACTACAACAACAAGCTGTAAGAATTATCTTCCTTTAGTCTGTGACAAAGAATTGTTGCTTCCCAGTATCCCTTTTGTTATTCTTCCTTAATAATAAGAAAACTGGTATTTATCTAGACATATGCCACCCAAATAAAAGATTTCATTCCCTAGCTAGATGTGGACAATGAGAATATGCAAATAGATTTTGCCAATGAAATATAAGTAAGAATTTTATGTGACACTTTCAGATGGTGCCATTAAAGAAAGGGCTTGCCCTTCTTCAATTCTTTTTTGCCTCCTGCTGCCTGGAATTCAGATGTAATTGTTGGAGCTCTGGCAGCCATTCTGAGTCAATTGTCTAAGAATGGAAGAGGGGCATACAAGAAGTCAGAATCCCTGAAACGGAGGAGCTGCAGTATCATTTCAGAACTGCCTCTTTTAGGATTTCAATTTAAGAGAGGAAAACTCTTTTCTACATTTTGTTTACGTCACTCTTATTTCAGATCTGCCACAGTCTATTTCTAGTTAATACGTAGCCTTTTAATTCTAAGATGCTGTCTCAAAGTTTATTTAATAATTATTTGTACTATTTCAGTATAGTCTCATACATAGCTCTCTTTAAACTTCAAATAATTTCAAAGTGTTTCTCTGTAATAGAAGTCATTCTTCCCAGATTTTATAATGTGCGTACAGCAGTCACTTTTATTTAATACGTGGAAGCATGGTAGCTCACTGGAAAGAGTAAAGCCTTCAGAATAAAAGTAGAATCATCATACAACCTCTTACACGACGAGCTTGAGCAAGATGCTTAATCTCTTTGATTACCAAATGCTTTAATTGTAATATGACAATAATAATATATACTTTGTGAGAGTATGGTACAGAGCAGGGATAATGTATATGAAGCACCTAACACACTGCTGGAGCCCTGATGGTGTAGTGGTTAAGAGCTTGGCTGTTAACCAAAAGATCAGCAGTTCGAATCCACCAGCAGCTCCTTGGAAACCCTAAGGGGCAGTTCTACTCTGTCCTGTAGAGTCGCTATGAGTCAGAATCAACTCAATGGCAACTGGGCTTTATAGCAACATCCATCAGAAAAGCAGTGCGTTAAACCTCATTGCCGTTGAGTCGACTTCAACTCATAGCGACCCTGTAGGACAGAGTAGAACTTCCCCACAGGGTTTCCAAGGAGCTGCTGGTGGATTTGAACTGCCGACCTTTTGGTTAGCAACCGAGTTCTGAACCACTGCACCACCAGGGCTCCCATGTTGCTATAGCTATGAGGAAATTGTGAATTGTAGAACAATTGTGAATATTATTAGATCTAAGGGTGTCTTCATTTAGCATTCCTATCATCCAAGGAAATGATTCTAATGGTATTTAAAGTGTTTTCTAGGGTGCCTGGCTGAGTGAGACTTATATATTTGAGTTAACTATATTATTTTGTGCAATATTAAGTACAATAATAAACAGAAAAATTAATACTTTTTAAGTGTTTCCTTTGGCACAAAAATTTATAATATTTAGTCTTTAAATTCAAATACAAGTCTGTCTCTTAAACCAGTAGATCTGAAATCTGGCTACATATGGCATGACCAACGGCATTTTAAAAATTACTGATGCCTGGATATCACCCCCAGAGATTCTGATTTAATTATTATAATATATCCTGGACACTGGGGTTATTTTAGAGTTCTCCAGTTAATTAGAATCCACAGTAAATTTTGAGAACCACTGCTCTAAACAATAGTTAAGACAGGCACTTCGCCTACCGTTTGCTACAGTTGTTAAGAGACCAGGGGCCTAGCACCTGGAAGGCATGAGCAAACGGTAGCTTGCCAGGCTACCTGCGTGCCAACCAAAGTAATTAGATTTCCTTCTGTTTTCTTCATATCCTTCTCCTCTCATATTCCTCTGCCCTTATCTTCTGTTGATCATTCTAAAATAGGAGAAGGATTTACTATTTAATTAAAACAAAAGCTATATATGAAGCCTCCGTCTAACAGTTGTAAAGAGGAGATTATCAGAATGGTTTGGCATCAGAATAGATTCTTCTGGCATTTTCAGCCATAATTCCTTTGACTCCCAACTCATCTCTTTTTGTCACTCACACTGACCTTTGTCACTACCATCCCAGGCTTTTCACACTGACTTACAGGAAAGAGAAGCAAAGACAAAAATAAAAAAAAAAAAAAAAATTACCATTTGATGCTCCTTAGAAACAACTGTTTTATAAGCTATAGGATGAAATAAATCCATAAAGAATAAAGAGATATTCTATTTTTAAAAAAACACAAGATATTCCTTAATATCCATTTTCCATGAGAAAATTAGTTATCAAACCATTGCTCCATCTCCTTTAAAACTCAACTTGCAAGACAAGTACAGCTTGTAACAAGAAAAAAATCCAATTCTTTTGCCTGGAGGTTGGTTTTAAAATACACAGAAAGTTATGTTACCTCTTTCCCTAAGTGGATATCATGATCTATGATTTAAAAGAAAGCATTTCATATACCTAATTGCTGAAGTAAAACAGGTTTTGATGTGATTTAGCCTTAATAATAAAAAGATAGAATTTGAAAATTGAACACAAAAATTTTATTTAAAAAGGTCAAGAGTGACATTCCTTTAACTTGGTTGTAAAGACATTTTAACATTTTTATTGGGAAATCCCTGTAGAAAATGCATTAAATGAGATTGTATAGTCTCATGATTTATAATAGGGAAACATCCATGCTAACACCCCACAGGTCAAGAAAATAGAACACTGTCAGCACTCAGAACTCCCTCCTGTCCCTTCACAATCCCTACATTTCCCTCCTACAAAGGTAACCACCATCCTGAATTTTATAGCAAATATTTCTTTCCTTTTCTAAGTTAACTACTTAAGCATGTATCTAAAAACAGGAAAATTAGTTATATAAATGTATGTAAATTTTACATTAAACATACTAATGAAATTGTAAAATAAATGTTGTTTTGGGTCTGGCCGCTTTCAAACAGTGTGATGTTTGTGAGACTCATTCACATAATTTCGTATGGTTGTGGTTCATTTAATATTAATGAAGTAATATTCATTTAATATTATTCCATTATGTTAATATGCCACAGTTTATTTGTCCATTTACCCATAATATATATTTGGGTTGCTTTTAGCTTGACCATAATAAATACAAATTCTATGGACCTCCTTGTATTTGTGTCTTACAGCATGCCACACAGGTTGGGGTGACAGCTGAGGGACCTGACATGCAGAGAGTTAAGGAGATGATTAACAGATAAATGAACAGCTAACAAGAATATTGTCTATTTTATACAAGGATAAATGTCCAGGAGACTGAGGACAGCTTGATACCCACCAATAAGAGGTAGCTACTTCTTACTCAGTTTCTGTTTCTGGATGGGGGTCCGTTCTCAGACCCTAAATCTATTACCTGGAGGAAAAGCTGGGTCCCTATGACCATGGCATGTATATACAATCTTTACTCAAAAGACATATAGAAATCTACTCAGGTATCTGTCTGTTATGAACTGAATCGTGTCCATCAAAATATGTGTTGGAATTCTAACCCCTTTATCTGTGGATGTAATCTCTTTTGTGAATAGGGTTTTCTTTGTTGTGTTAACTAGGCGATATCCATCTAGGGTGTGTCCTAAGCTTAATCACTTCTAATCAGGTGATATAAAGAGCAGCATAGACACAGAGACAAACAAGCACAAATAGGGCAAGACAGAAGCTATCTGATGACAATGGAGGCAGCTAAATCTACAAGGATTTCCAGCTATTAAAAGTTGAAATACACAAAGAAAGACTTTCCCCTAGAGCCACACTCTCAATTAGGACTTCTGGTCTCCTAAACTATGAGAAAATAAATCTTTAGCTTTTTAAAGCCACTAGTGGCATTTCTGTTACTGCAGCACTAGGAAACTAAGACACCATCCATTGGGAAAAGAGGCATACCCAAAAATTTTGAGGACTTTTGCACCCAGGTTTCAAGTTGACATTGATACCTAGGGACCTGAAGCATCATCATCATCTAATTAGAGTAGAGGCTTACATGGGAGTCCTAACATAGACTCAGCTCACGGTTGTTCAACAGAGTACACAGACTCAAGCGGTCATCATTTCCTAGGGTCCTGCGTATATCATTGTAAGATACGTACATGGTAGCTGATAAAACCATAATGCTGGTTCCCTGGCTTGTAGGTAAGAGCTGTCAGAAGTGTGAATTCAAAGTAGAAGCTACTGAAGCTGTCAACACCACTCCTTCACCAAAATAAGGAATCAAAACAATATTCATCTAGGAGAGAATGACCAAGATTAGTGCCAAGTTTAAAGATCTAAAAGATATAAAGGAGTGATCCCCATTGAATTTACTAGTCTTATTCCTACAGAAACAAAGCAGATCCAGGATGATACAGTAGACTACTACAAACTTGACCACTTAGCAGTCCATTTACAACTGGGGGTTTATATGTAGTATTTTTGCTAATATAGATTAACATAGCCTCAGGCAACATGGTATATACCCAGTCATCTGGTAAATGTATTCTTTTTCATGTCTGTCAGGAAGAAGAACCAGAAACGTTCACATTTATATGGAATGGAGGCAGTAAATATTATGGTCTTGCACAAGGGCTATTTAACTCCCTCAATCTCTATCATAACATAATCCAAAGGGAGCTGAACAACTTAGTCATTCCACATGACATTTGGTTCACTATATTGATGATATCAGTTAATCATACCAAATGGACAGGAAGTGACAAATACGTTGGAGGCTGTGATACATACAACACATGAGTTTCTGCCCCTTTGGACATATTATAGCAAATTTTCTGATACTAGAAGATGTTATATAGAGTTTATGCCAAGCATCAATAGCAGAATTGCAACATAGATCTGGGGTTCTGGAGTAAATCATTCCATCTGTTGCAGGAAAACTATACACCAATTGAAAAGCAGCTCCTGGTGCGATACTAGGTCTCGGTGGAGATGGAGTACCTGGCTAGGGGCCACCTAACAACCATGCAGCTAAAGCTTTCCATCTTGAGCTGAGTTCTGTCAGACCCATCAAGACATAATATCTGGTGGACCCAGCAGCAATCCATCATAAAATGAAAGCTGCATATTCTGGATTAGGCAGAATCAGGGCCAAAGAGCATATGTAAGATGCCTGAGCAGGTGACCTGTTCCCTCATGTCATCTACTGTTGTCATCTAGTACTGTTGCACGAGAAACTCTCCTTTGACTCACATCTATGACCACTAACAGGAGAGAGATGATGAGTGTGGTAGCCAGAATAACAATCCCCTAAAGACATCCACATCCTAATCCTCAGAACCTGTGAATATGTTAGGTTACACGGCAAAAGGGAATTAAGGTTGTACATAGACTTAAGGTTACCAATCACCAAATCTTTAGATGCAGAGATTATCCTGGATTATCTGGGTAGGTCAAGGAAATCACAGAGGTCCTTAAAAGTGGAAGAGGGAGGCAGGGAGGAAGAAGAGAACACCAGAGAAATGGCAGCACAAGAAGGAATCAGCCTGAGTTTGCTGGATTTAAAGATGGAGGAATGGGACCATGAGCTAAGTAATTCAGGTGGCCTCTAGAAACTTGAAAAGGCAAGGGACTGAATTCTTTCTTAGATCCTCCCAAAGGAAGCAAGCCCTGCAAACAAGTGAATATTAGCCCAATGAGTTATTTCATTGTCACATAAATAATAGTTATTTGTTTAAATTTCCTTCCATGTCATTGATCCATTTTTTCCTTCTGCCTGGAGGTTGGGTAGGTTCCTCCTGTCCAAATTTTATCCATTTTCAATCATATTTCAATTCAAATATCCTCCAAAAAGCCTTTTCTAATACCTTTAGCCCTCACCAATTACTCTTTCTCAAAGTTTCTATTATATATTATCTTGGACTGGGTTCTCTAGAGAAGAAAAACCACTGAAGCGTATAAATAAATAGGGAGAGAGATTTATGTCAAGTAAATGGCTCACGTGGTTGTAGAGGCTAGAAAGTTCCAAATCCATGGGCCAGACTGGAGACTACTCACTCACATAGCTGCAGGAGCTGGCAAACCTAAGATAGGCAGGTCAGACAGCAGGCCTCTGGCTCACAGTCTGCAGAGGCTGATGAATCCCGAGATCAGCAGGTAAAATAGCAGGCTGCTGACTCAAAGGCTGCAGAGGCTGACAAATCCCAAGACTGGCAGGTAAGCTGCTAGCTCAAGTCCCAAGAACCGGAGGTCAGAGGAATAGGAGACAGCTGTAGGATCCAGAGCAAGGAAAAGCCAGCAAACTTTGCCAAAAAGTCCACCAATATTGGATGCAGGCCATAACCTCAAGGAAACTCCCTTTAAACTGATGGGCTGCTCATAACAGATCTCATCATGGAGATGATTACATTGTATCAGATCTCATTATGGAGGTGACTACATCATTACATAGCTGTCAAACTACATCATAACTGTCAAACCACTGAGAATCATGGCCCAGCCAAGTTGACACACAACCTTAACCATCACAGTCCACCCCTTGACAAGTTGGCACCTGTGCACATCTCTAAATAAAGATAATAACGTTATATTTGCCCCAACATGGTACGACTAACACACGTATAACTGAAAATGCAGTAGCCTTGTTTACATCTTATATTTTATTAGTGAAAAAAGCAAAAATATTTGATGCACACATACAAGAAGTAAGTAATCATAACAATTACAGTCCTTGTTTCTGCAACCGGATATGTGGTCATAGCTGGTACTTAGACATACCTTCTTCCACCACCCATCCCATATTCCCTTTACCCTCAGCAAGCACCTCAGCTCAGTTCGTTGCCTGGTAGGGTGACCCAAATCTTCATTTGTGAAGGGTCTGGGTCATTAGTAGTTATGTCGGAATTGGGTTGTTGTAGTTTTCCACTGACTTTAATCACAGGGCCTGGTAGTACTAAGAGACGTCCTAAGGGGTCTCCTGTATTGCAGACATACTCTTCTTTACCTCCATTATGTGATATCAATCTGATTTCCTCTTGGTAATCAGGATCAATCACACCAGCCAATACAGAAACTCTCTTCTTTACTTGTTGATCCAGAGACATGAGTTGCCCAAAGTGGCCAGGTGGCACTCTTAACTTCCAGTTCAATGGAATCACTGTTGTGTCTCCTTGTGGAAGCTTTCTTCCCTTTGGAACTAAAACCTCTAAACTCACAGAGCAGAGGGTCACGGAGACAGGAAGCAACAATTTTGAGAGTAGGTGACTAGGGGTAATAGTGAGTGGTGCTACTCCCATTTTCTCCCCTTTATTACTGGACCCATGAATCCTGGCTATGGGAAAAACAGTACCATATGTTAGGATGCTGATTTAGAACATATACAGCCTCCTGAAGAACACTGCACCAACCCTACAATGTATTGCCACCAACCCGGTGCTGCTTCAGGATGATGGGGAACATGGTAAAACCAGTGAATTCCATGAGCACGGGCCCATTGCTGCACTTCATTTGCTGTGAAGTGTGTCCCTTAAACTGAGGCAATGCAGTGTGGGATACCATGACGGTGGATAAGGCATTCTGTAATTCCATGGATGATAGTTTTGGCAGAAGTCCATGGATCACTATACACTTGCACATCTGGCCATTTCTCTTCCAAGAAAAGTGAACAACCAGGTGCACTGCTTGAAGTTCTGCCCATTGGGAGGATTTCCGTTCACCACTGTCCTTCAGGGAGGTACCAGAGAGGGGCTGCAGTGCTGCCGCTGTCCACTTTCGAGTGGTGCCTTCATATCACACAGAATCATCTGTAAACCAGGCATGAGTTTTCTCTCCTTCAGTCAGCTGATCATAAGGAACTACCCATGAGGCCATTGCATGAAGGGAACGCAAATCTGTATCCAGAGTAAGTGTCTATTCCAGTAACAACAAAATGCTGCCCTTTCCATGATGGAAGCAGTCCAATGTAATCAATCTGCCACCAGGTTGCTGGCTGATAACTTGGAGAAATAATGTCATATTGGGCACTCGGTGTTGGTCTCTGTTGCTGGCAGATTGGGCACTCAACAATGGCTGTAGCCACATTGGCCTTGGTGAGTGGAAGTCCATGTTGCTGAGCCCATGCAAAATTTCCATCCCTGTCATCATGGCCACTTTCTTCATGAGCCCATTGGCCAAGGACAGGAATGGCTGGGGAAAGAGGATGACTGATTTCCACAGAAGGTGTCATCCTATCCAGTTGATTGTTAAAACTCTCCTCTGGTGAGGTCACCTTTTGGTGATCATTCACATGAGATACAAATATCTTCACTTCTTAGGCCCATTCAGAGAGGTCTATCCACATGCCTCTTCCCCATACCTCCTTGTCACCAATTTTCCAATCATATTCCTTCCAAGTCCCTGACTATCCTGACAAACCATTGGCCACAGCCCATGAATCACTATACAATCGCACATCTGGCCATTTCTCCTTCCAAGCAAAGTGAACAACCAGGTGCACTGCTCGAAGTTCTGCCCATTGGGAGGATTTCCATTCACCACTGTCCTTCAAGGAGGTCCCAGAGAGGGGCTGCAGTGCTACCACTGTCCACTTTTGAGTGGTGCCTGCATATCACACAGAATCATCTATAAACCAGGCAAGAGTTTTCTCTCCTTCAGTCAGCTGATCATAAGGAACTCCCCATGAGGCCATAAATGCAGCCTGGGATAGGGGAGGTTATTTGACAGGAGTGGAGACCATGGGCATTTGGGCCACTTCCTTGTGCAACTTCCTTGTGCCTTCAGGTTGTACTCAGGACTGATCTCGTATATACTCCATTTAATGATGGAGTGCTGTTGTGCATGTCCAGATTTATGACTCTGTGGGTCAGATAACACCCAGTTCATGATGAGCTGCTCAGGCTGTATGGTGACTTGATGGCCCTTGGTTAAGCATTCAGTCCCTACTAAGGCCCAGTAACAAACCTAAAACTGTTTCTCAAAAGGAGGGTAGTTATCTTCAGAGGATGGCAGGAATTTGCTCCAAAATCCTAAGGGTCTGTGCTGTGATTCACCAACAGGGGCCTGCCAAAGATGCCGAACAACATCTCTATCTTCCAATGACACTTCAAGCACCATTGGATCAGCTGGATCATATGGCCCAAGTGGCAGAGTGGCTTGTACTGCAGCAAGAACTTATTGCAGAACCTTCTCTCGGTCTTTTCCCCACTCAAAAACTAGCAGCTTTTTGAGTTGCTTGATAAATAGGCAAGAGTAGTACACCCAAATGAGGGATACATTGCCTCCAAAATCCAAAGAGGTCTGCCAGGCATTGTGCCTCCTTTTTAGTTGTGTGTCAGATGCAATAACTTATACTTCACTTTAGCAGAAATATGTTGACATGCCCCACATGGACTCCTATAAATTTTACTGAGGTGGAAGGTGCCTGAATTTTTGTTGGCTTAATTCCCCACCCTCTAGTATACAAATGTTTTACCAATAAGTCCAGAGTCATTGACACTTCTTCCTTACTCGGTCCGATAAGCATAATGTCATCAATGTAATGGACCAATATGAAGTCTTGTGGAAGGGACAGGTGATCAAGTTCCCTGTGGACTAAATCATGACATAGGGCTAGAGAGTTGATATACTTCTGAGGTAGGACAGTGAAGGTGTATTGCTGGCCTTGCCAACTAAAGGCAAACTGCTTCTGGTGGTCCTTTGAAACAAGTATGGAGAAAAAGGCATTTGCCAGATCAATAGCTGCACACCAGGTACCAGGAGATGTATTAATTTGCTCAAGAAATGAAACCACATCTGAAACAGCAGCTGCAAATGGAGTCACCACCTCATTAAGTATTTAATAATCCACTGTCATTCTCCAAAATCCATCTGTTTTTTGCACAGGCCAAATAAGCAAGTTGAATGGGGATGGTGGGAATCAACACCCCTACATCCTACAAGTTCTTGATGGTGGCAGTAATCTCGGCAATCCTTCCGCAATGTGGTATTGCCTTTACTATTTTCCTAGGTAGGGGCAGTTCTAATGGCTTCCACTTGGCTTTTCCTACCATCATAGCCCTTATTCTACTTGTCAGGATCCAATGTGGGGGTTCTGCCAGTTGCTGAGTATATCTATACCAAATATGCATTCTGGAATTGGGGAAATCACTACAGGTTGAGTTTGGGGACCCACTTGACCTACTGTGAGCTGAATCTGAGGTAAAACTCCATTAATAATAACCTGACTCCCATATGCCACCATTCTGACTGGTGGGCCACAGTGATGTTTTGGATCTCCTGGAATTAGTGTCAGTTCAGAGCCAGTATCCAGTTATGCCCGAAAAGTCTGATTATTTCCTTTTCACCACTGAATGGTGAAAATTTTGGCAGTGTAGTGGGGTTCTTTCTCAAAGGGACTTGGCCTCCCCTTCATTCAAGGGGTTGTGGGTCTGTAAACTTGCCCAAGGCTGAGATTTGATTGAGGCGTCATGACTCACTAGTACAGTGATTTAAGTTATTCTGCTGTTCACTTGACCTAGAATTCTTCCACTTGTACACATCAAATAAATATTTAGTAGATTTCCAACTATTGCGCTCCTAGGAACACCAGGACTAAGTATCCACCGCCATTAGTCCATACATATCAAACTATTCTGATTACTGCTTTGACTCTGCTGTCCCTTACAGTTACCACATCCACTTTGTTGATTGAGTGCCACCACTTGGCCCCTATCACCTCAGGCTCCAATCGGCCCCATTGTAGTTAGGTGTCTTAATTCAGTTAGGGCAGTTCCCACTGTCAAATCTGACTTACAAAAATAGAAATCACAGCAGTCTTCAATGTTGTTGGGGCTCTCTTAACAAATTTTTTCCTCACCATTGTGATAAAAGTTGTGTCCTCTGAGCATTCAATGTGTGGGTCTGTGGGTCTAACCTGATAAATATACCCTAACATGTCAATTTCCCTAAGCCTTTGGATTCCTTCTACAGTATATCAAGGCACGTCTGGCACTTCAACTTGATTTAGCGTAGATCACCATGTAATCTATGCTTCAGTGAACAAACCAAATAAACTATTAGATCCTTTCCTAACCTCTCCAGCTGAAACATTAAACTGGAATGAAGGATGTGTGCTTAGTGGGCCCACATCAATAAACTAAGACTGATCCAGCTTTATGTTCCTTGCACCATTATCCTGCACCCTTCATAGCCATTCCCACACATTCTCCAGTTTTCTGTACATATTAGAAAACTCAAGTTCTTTTTGGAGTGTAGCATTACTTCCTCCTGAGTCATGCTTTATACTTCACCTTTTGGGGCTTGCTGGGACTTAAGTCTAGTTATAGGTTTAGAAGCCAAAATGAGGTTGGGGATTTGTTCTGAGAACATTCAGCAGTCTTGTAAGGCATCTGCCTCAGGCAATGCCCCAGACAATGACTCAGACAAAGGCTCTTCAAACACAGCTGGGTTAATCTCATCAGATGAAAGTGAAGGGGCTAAAATTCAGGCTAAGGTGCCTGAATTTTTGTCAGATTAATTCCCCACCCTCTAGTATACAAATGTTTTACCAATAAATCCAGAGTCATTGACACTTCTTCCTTACTAGGTCTCATAAGCATAATGTCATCAATGTAATGGACCAATGTGAAGTCTTAAAAATACTGCTTATATCAATTGAGTCATCATGTCACTGACCCTTGGCTAACTAAATTTTGACATTGAGTTGTGGTGAGAGTAGTAGTAAATCACTTAGCACCCTGGGATAACATAGCCAGAATGAAAGAAAGCAGAACTATTTGAAAATCATATCTAGGTGAGAAGTAGTCCTGTATGTGCATGTTCATGTGCATGTGCATGTGAGTGTGTGATTTGAGCCTTAAGGTAAAATGATTTGAGGAACATTGAAAAGATAGGATTTCTCTGAATGATTTCCTACTCTATTCCTTAAATGTGACTGTTAGCAATTACATGTTTTATTTAAACACTGGAAATCTAAGGGATTCTTAAATGTATTGGGTCACTAAATATCTCATGGAAATGTTTGTTTGAAAGTTTACTTTTTGTAGAGTGTAGAATGGGGATGTTGCATAATCTAAGCTTGTGTATATTTTCTTGGGGCCTTTGCATTTGACAGAGGGGAATAAAAAGGAGGTTTTTATTGTTAATGAGGAGGAAGAATGATGTCTTTCTAGTGACCCTCTATGACAGACACTGTTGGTTTCCTGACCAATCCCCGCATACAGTGCTCTTTAATCACTTCCAGTTGAAGGTAGCTATGATGCATAGTTCTGATCAAGCAGTCTTAAGGGATGTCTGCCATGTGGGATTTCTGAGAATATGAGGGCTTTTCTGACTTAAAAAGAAGGGGGTTGGGGGAGGTGGGGAATAAGGACTGTGTTAAATGATAACAGAAATATCACAAGTGGGTGGCTTTAACCAACAGTACATTTATACTATAGCCTACATCAAAACACCCCCACAAGTCTATCAGTTTGTTGTACTATGGGGGCTTGCGTGTTCCTGTAATGCTGGAAGCTATGCCACCGGTATTAAGATAACAGCAGGGTCCCTCATAGAGGACAGGTTTCAGCTGAGCTTCCAGCCTAAGACAGACTAGGAAAAAGGACCCGGCAGTCTACTGAAAAGAATTAGCCAGTGAAAACCTTATGAATAGCAGTGGAACATTGTCTGATATAGGGCCAGAAGATGAGCTCCCTCAGGTTGGAAGGCACTCAAAAGACAACTGGGGAAGAGCTGCCTCCTCAAAGTAGAGTTGACCTTAATGATGTGGATGGAGTCAAGCTTTCGGGACCTTCATTTGCTGATGTGGCACTACTCAAAATGAGAAGAAACAGCTGAAAACATCCATTAATAATTGGAATGTGGAATGTACAAAGTATGAATCTAGAAAAATTGAGCTGAAGTGGACGGATATTGGCTGTTTTGAATAGGACAGCCATATGGTCTACTATGCTGGGAATGACTACTTGAAGAGGAATGGCATTGCATTCATTGTTAAAAAGAACATTTCAAGATCTGTACTGAAGTACAACACTGTCAGTGATAGGATAGTTTCCACATGCCTACACGGAAGACCAGTTAGTACGACTATTATTCAAATTTACACACCAACCACTAAGGCCAAAGATGAAGAAACTGAAGATTTTTACTAACTTCTTCAGACTAAGGTGGGCCTGACCCAAATCATGGTATTTTCAATTGCATCATATGCATGCGAAAGGTGGACAATGAATAAAGAAGACCGAAGAAGAATTGACGCCTTTGAATTGTGGTGTTGGCAAAGAATATTGAATATACCTTGGACTGCCAAAACAACAAACAAATCTGTTTTGGAAGAAGTACAACCAGAATGCTCCTTAGATGGAAGGATGGCAAGACTACGTCTTACATACTTTGGACATATTTTCAGGAGGGATCAGTCCCTGGAGAAGGACATCATGCTTGGTAAAGTACAGGGTCAGTGAAAAAGAGGAAGACCCTCAACGAGATGGATTGACACAGTAGCTACAACAATGGGCTTAAGCATAACAATTGCGGGCATTGTGCAGGACTGGGCAGTGTTTCGTTCTGTGGTGCATAGGGTGACTATGAGTCGGAACCTACTTGACGGCACCTAACAACAACAACATCAAAACATGTGATCTTTATACTAAGATTCCAGCAAGTACTTGTACCACAATTAACTTTTGAGAAGACTTTTGTCTTAGTTTCTTAGTGCTGCTATAACAGAAAAACTCAAGTCGGTGGCTTTAATGAATGGAAATTTATTTTCGCACAATTTAGGAGGCTAGAAAAGGAGACCTGGTGGTGCAGAGATTAAGCTCTCAGCTGCTAATTGAAAGGCTGGTGGTTCAAACCCACCAGCCACTCAGTGAGAGAAAGATACAGCAGTCTGCTATAGATTACAGCCTTGAAAACCTTATGGGACAGTTCTATTCTGTCCTTACAGGCTTGCTGTGAGTTGGAAGTGACTCAGTGGCAATGGGAGGGCGTAGAAGTCTGAATTCAGGATGCTGGTTCTAAGAAAAGACTCTACATGCTCTGATGGAAAATCCTTGTTTCTTTTAGCTTCTCTTCCTCAGTTCCTAGGTGATCTCCACAAGGTACCAATCTTTCTCCATTTATGCTTCCTTCTTTCTGTGCCTAATCTTTTCTTTTTATGTCTCAGAAGTGATTAGTTTAAGACACACCCAACAGTGATAAGGCCTCATTAACATAACAAAGAAAACCCTATTCTCAAATGAGATTACATTTACAAATACAAACTCAAAAATCTGTTGCCATCAAGTCGATTCTGACTCATAGCGACCCTATAGGACAGAGTAGAACTGCTCCATAGGATTTCCAAGGAGCACCTGGTGGATCCAAACTGCCAACCTTTTGGTTAACCACTATGCTATCAGGGTTTCCTCTACAAGTATAGGGGTTAGGATTTAAAATACATATTTTTTGGGGGACATAATTCAATCTCTAACAAGGACAAATTCAGTTGCTAGGACAGCTTCAGTTGCTATACCCTTTTCTTTCCCTTTTGCCTCTTTTTTCTCCTTGCCTTAACTCATCTTGCCTAGAATGCTAATCAGAGACCTGGAGGTACAGTAACCATTTTGCAACAGTGAAGAAACAAACATGAGAAAAATAGTAAGAGAGAAGATCCAACAATTCTGTGTCTCTGATGAGAGACACACTTGAACTATCACACTGGCCTAGGACTCCTTAACAAGGACTTCCTATGGCATAAGACTTTTTTTTTTCTAATGGCATAAGACTTTTATGTGATTCAATCACTGTAGTATAGAGTTTTATGTTGTTTGCATCAAGTGTAATCCTAACAGATACACATTTAATCCCATCATGAAGGAGCAAGTGCCTCCTTCACCAGTTACACATGTCATTGCATGCCAAAGCCAGTAAGAAAATTTGAACTTCCCTAGGAGAATTCCAATGTCATGTTACTTAATACTGATACCACTGTTGGAATATCTTTGTAAAGGTGACAGATGCTAGACATATCCTGAATTATCGTTACAGAAACTTATTCAACACAGGCCATGCCACATGTGAACAGAATAATGCCCAAGGTGGTTTCTCTCATGGACTGTTTAAACAATCTTTAAATCAAAGAATCCCCATCTTATGATGCTTTTATTCTCCTAGTTTTATTTTTAGCATGTTTCATAAAGTAGTGTCTGCCACGATAAGGTAGAAGAAACCCCATTTTGGTCCGTAATGGTGCATGACAAAATATCATGAAACAAAAGTGAAAAGAATGGAAAGAGGAATTTCTGACCTGAATTCATGCTTTAGATTATGGTTGACAGCATAATGAGAAATGACAGTTAAAAATGATCTGCCAGGGAAAATGATCCAGTATTATTTGCTGGTATGTAGGATTATGCTATGAAATAATAATTTAGATTAAAAATGGTAAGAAATTAAGTCTTTAGAATACAGTAGGAAGAATGTATGTAGTAGATGAGAATTATTTCCAATGGTTAATTCTATCCAGGGATAAAAACAATGTTAATGACTAATAAAGGGGAAGGCAGAGACTACAGTTTCTTTATTTAGGTTAAGTCTCTGTATAAAATATGTTAACAGTATTCAGCAAAAGAATTTAATGCAGTTGGCTTAAAATAAAATTTTAGTGTGATACAATGTCATAATTATATTTTGTCAAACAAGAGACAAAATATTCAGTTAGGACAATTACAGAAAGAAATGGAGATTTATCTTTGAAAAGATTAAATATGTCCACATTGGGTGAAAGCATCTCAAGGAATTTTAAGATCCACGGTGCTGTAAATCATTACTAAAATGTGCTTGAATGTGCAGTATGGCTTAGATATGCAGTGTTGCTTAAAAAGAAACATTCAAATTAGTTATCAAATTTAGAAATTTAACAGATTTGGAAGAGGGAGTATGTTTTAGCAGTTAGGAAGGACATGTGATACAAGTATTAGTTACAAGGCTGGAAATGAACTGAACTGAACTTATTTTGTGACCTGAAGCACATCTCCTCTCAATTTCAGTTTCCTTAGCTATAAAACTGAGCTGAGGGAAACAACAGTCTTTGTTCCCTTACCTGTCCCACTCCATGAGCAAGAAGATCCCTTCAAAGTCAGTGCACAGCAAGTAGAAGAGGAGAGGATACCAAAAACAAATATTAATATACATACAGTTGTATGAATAAGCCCTGGATTTTACTGTTAAAATCAACAGCTACCACTGGTAAATATGATTATCTTTAATTTGTAGTCAAGCACATGCTTTTTAATTGAACATGTGTGTTTTAATTTAGCAGTTTCAAGATGTAATTGATTTTATATTGTCAACAAGTATTTTACTTGAATATATATATGTATTTATTATTCTTTAGAATGTCATTAAAATAGATGTCAGTCTGTAGCAGATTATTTCTAGACACTTTTATAGTGCTAAACCTATGCTTTAAATAATTGTATATCAATCAGAACAAAGCGTGTCTAGTTTATTTAGAAGTAGAATCTTACTGATACTTTGAAATAAGATTGTTCTTTCATGTTATGTGGGTTAAGAGTTCTTATAGACCGAATTGTGTCCCCCCAAAATATGTGTTGTAAATCCTAACCCCTATGTCTGTGGTTATAATCCCATTTGGGAATAGGTTTTCTTTGTTATGTTAATGAGACAGGACTAGTGCAGGTTGTGTCATAAATCAATCTCTTTTGATATATTAAAGAGATTAGACAAGCAAGTGAGAGAAGCAGAGATGGGGGAAGATAGATGCCAAGCCACATGAAGCTCATCCAGGACAGCATCTCAGAATAGACAAGGACCTTCCTCCAGATCCAACAGAGAGAGAAAGCCTTCGCCTAAAGCAGGCGCCTTGAATCAGATTTCTAGAAACTCCTAAACTGTGAGAAAATAAATTTCTGTTTGTTAAAGTTACCCATTTGTGGTATTTCTGTTATAGCAGCACTAGATAACTGAAACAGGAGTGCTGGTATGGATTTTTGTTGGTACTTTTTAAATAGCTATCAAATTGTGTAGTAGTAAAAAAATAATAATAATAAACGAGTTGCCGTTAAGTCAATTCCAACTCACGGCGACCCCACGTGTGTTAGAGTAGAACTGTACTTGATAGAGCTTTCAATAGCTAATTTTTCAGAAGTAGATCCATAGGCCCTTCTTCTGAGGCACCTCTGGGTGGACTCGAACCTCCAACCTTTTGGTTAGCTGCTGAGTGCCTTAAGCATTTGTACATTAACTCTTTTATTGCCCTGAGAGTTTGTTTAGAATTCGTATTATTCCCCCTTTATTTGGTAGAATTCACCAATGGACACCATCTGAATCTGGAGTTTTCTTTGTAGTACAGTTTTTAACTAAAAATTCCATTCCTTTAATAGATATGGGGCCATTCACCTTAACTATTTCTTCTTGAGTGAGCTTTGGTAATTTATATCTTTCAAAGATGTGTGCATTTAATTCATTTGGCAAATTTCTTGACAAAGTTTTTCATAATAATTGTTGATTATTTTTTAAATGTCTGTGGGATCTGGAGCACTGATTCCTCTTTCTTTCCTAATATTGATAATTTGTGTTTCCCTCTTTTTCTCCTGACCCATTACGTTAGATGTTTATCACTTTTACTGATCTTTCAATGAACCAATTATTGTTTTCATTTTCTTCACAGTTTTTCCTGTTTTCTATTTCATTATTTCTGCTCTTATCTTTATTTATTTTGTTTTGCTATTCTTTTTGTAATTTCTTAAGTTAGAAGCTTAGATTATTGATTTAATGTCTTTGTTTTTTAAATATACTATTTAATGCTATAAATGTACATTTTAAGTGCTTTTTCAGTTTCATCTCATAAATTTTGGTATGTCACGTTTTTCTTTTTCAATCAATTCAAATATGTTCTAATTTTACTTGTGATTTCTTTACTGACAGTATTAGTCATATTCCACCAAAGAAACAAAAGCAGTCATACGTAGGTAGGTAGAAAAATAGACTGCCACATCTTTCTCCCAAAGAGTGGCTGGTGAGTTCCAATCACCAACTTTTCAGTTATCCACTGCACCACCAGGACTCCTTTCAGATAGATAGATAAAGAGATACATAGATAGATAGGTAGATAGATGATAGATAGACAGACAGATAGGTAGGTAGGTAGGTAGGTAGGCGGGTAAATGGGTAGAAGGGTAGCCGGATAGATAGATGGATAGATAGATAGATATTGCGAGGAACTGGCTAACATGATCGTGGGGAATGGCTAGGCAAGTCCTAAATCTGTAAGACAGAAAGGGCAGGCTGCAGTTGAAAATGCAGCCCACAGGCAGAATTTCTTTTTCTTCAGGGAATACTCAATTCTCCTTTTTAAATCTTCTAAATGATTGAACCAGGCCCACCCAGATTACCTAGGATAATATTCTTTACTTCACGTAAACTGGTTATAGACTTTAATCACATCTAAAAATACATTCACAGCAACACCTAGGTTAGTGTTTGATTGAATAACTGTAGACTGTAGCCTAGTCAAGGAGCTCTAGTGGGTTAAGTGCTCAGCTTTTAACAAAAAAGTAGCAATCTGCTTCTGTAAAAATTACAGAGTTGGAAACCACATGGGGCAGTTCTACTCTGTCCTATAGGGTTGCTATGAGTCAGAATTGACTCGAGGGCAATGGATTTGGTGATTTTTGGTACAGCCTAGTGAAGCTGATGCATAAACTCACCATCATATTGACCCAAGACTTAGATAGCTGTATATTGTTAAATTTCCAAATATTGGGCATTTTCCATGTTTTATTTTTTATTTCAGATGAAGATTCTTCTTTGTATGGAATGTATCTTTTTAAATTATAACTGTTTTTAAGATTTTTAATCTCTATCACAAGTTATCACCAACTTGATAATGTTGTGTTTTGTTGTGGTTTTATTCTGTTTGGGCTTTGTTGAATTTAATGGATCTCTGGGTTTAATCAAATTTACAAAATTTCAGCCAATAGTTTTTTCAAAAGCTTTTCTTGTCCTAACTTGCCTCATTTAGCCCCCTGAGGCCTCCAATTATATACATGTTAGACCACTTGATATTGTTCTACAGGTCACAAATGTTCTTTTTCTTTTCAAATTCAGTCTTATTTAAATCTGTATTTTATTTTAGAGACTTTTCATTGGTCTGTCTTCAATTTCATTTTTTATAGTTTCTAATTGCTCTTATATTCATCCAGTGTATTTTTCACTTTAGATTTTATATTCATCATATCTACGTGTTTGATTTGGGTCTTTTTTTTTTAGTCTTCCATTTTTTTCCTTGGAAAGATCATGTATTTCTCAACATTTTTGAAACTATGTAGTGTATTTACAATAGCTTTTGTATTGTCCTTATCTGGTAATTCAATTATCTGTGTCCTTCTTGTTTCTGTTTCTTTTGACTGATTTTTCTACACCAAAACACAACATTATAAAATTGATGATAATTTGTGATATGAGACAAAAATCTTAAAAACAATCATAATTTAAAAAGATAAATTCCACACAAAGGAGAATATGCATCTGAAATAAAAAATAAAAACATATGAAAAATGTCCAATATTTGGAAATTTAACAATATACATATTTAGCTTTTTTTTTTTTTTTTGGTGCTTGCTAACTTTTGGTTGGATTCTGGATGCTATTAATTTTATGTCTTGTGTTGCTGAATTCTGTTCTATTCCTTTAAATAAAGCTGGCTTTTTTGTTTTGGGATATATTTAGTATGTCGGTATGATCATTTTGAGACTGGCTTCTGAGATTTGATAGGGCAGTATCTAGTTGAGATCTAATTTTGTCCCTCTCCTAACACAATAACCTTCTGAAGATCCTAATGACTGCCCTGTGTATAAATAGGTTTCTCACTCTATACGATAAGGGTAGATTCCCAGTCCTTTATGAGCTTTGGTAATTGTTCTGACAAATCCTTTCCTATTTTTATTTCCATGGGCTTGAGTAGTTTCCTCACACACGTGCAAATCAGTACTCAAACAAAGACTCAAGCTGACACCTATGATAATAACTTGACCTCTTTTTCTGTGCAGTTACCTCCTTTCCAGGATTCTGTCCTTAAATTATAGCTGCCTTTATTTCCATGAACTCCAAACTTTGTCTTCTCAATTCATTCCATTGAGCTGTTTGGATTCTCACTCCCTGAACATTGGTCTAGAAGTTCTGTCTAGACAATAAACTGGGGGAACCAGAGGGCTCACCTTGTTTTTCCCTGCCTCTCAGGAAACACTGTCCTGCACTGACTGTTGTCCAATGTCTGAACATAGTTGTTTTCAATATTTTATCCAATTATATATTTATTAAAAATGAGAAGTTAAATCCTGATCCCATTATCCATCATGAACAGATGTGGAAGCCCAAATTGTGTCTTCCAAATTATTTATATTTAGGAAAGATCTGATTCCCAGTGTACAGATTGCTTAAATAGTATTGCCTTTCTATAGTAAGAAAAAAAAGAAAACCCTACCCATAGTTATAGAGGCACTTTCACCATATCGTTTAAAAAATAACTGAAGAGAATTTATTCCAGAAAATAAGACAATTTAATATAACTCTGTAAAAACAGAGATATTACCAGAAGACTGCAAAGACCAATCAACTTAAACTTACTGAATTCAATAAATTAATTAATCTGGATGGTGACAACAATGTGTTAACCAAGAAACAATTGGTTTGAATATATCAACTAAAAAATAACTTTAAAGTCTACTGTTATAAAAGAAGTTTTGTACACTATCTTAGCTTTCAAAAAAGTTATAATTTGTAGCAATTGGCTCATTTTTTTACTCATGTGCTAAATTATTTATTAAATTGAGTAAAGAAGTCATCTCCTAAAACAATCTTATCATTGCACCCTATCAAATCTTCACCTAGATATATATCTGTGTCTATTTTAACAGATTTATATTTCTAAGTATATTTGTTCATAAGTAATAGGAGCTCAATCAGGTTACTAACTGATGAATGTTGATGAATGTAGTAACAATACACATAATTTTTTTCTACAGGAAGAGGTGGCATGTTTTAGGGAAGGGAGTACAAACACCTTATTCCTCCCTGAGAAAACCTCATTCTTACAGTAAGTTTCACACATAATCAATAGGATCAGCCAAATAATAACTATTTGGATAAAAACTTACATGTAAAATATGTTACCACAGAAGTATCTTAGGTGAAGTGAATAATAAGCATTTGGATTAAAATTTACATAATATATGTTATCAGAAAAGTATCTAGATTTTCTGAAGGAATATACAGTTTTCTAACTGGACATGTTTATATTTATATATTAGAAACTGTCACTAGTATTAATCCAAATCACTTGAAAGAGTATGATTCATCCACTCCATCCTGATCTCTCTCTCTCACACACACGTACTCACACACACCTCTGTAGCATAATCTTAATCTAAATTGGTTAAATCCTATATAATAATGTTAATGTTAATAATTTAAAAATATAGAGTATTTAAATTGTAGTGAAGCTATTGTTTAAATATTCACTGCTTACCAGACTTTATACTAAGCACTATATATCCATTTTCCAACTTATTCTTACTACAAAATTGAAAGTTGGAGATTATTGTACTGGTTTTAGAAGTGAAGCTATGGACAAAACAACTTAACTATTTTTTCATTAGTTTCTGGTATAAATGACAATTTCAAATTAGAACCCAATTTTTTTTCTCTCCTTTTTCCACTAGTCCTTTCAGCTCGGAAATATGTGTTTTAATAGATGACCTCAAAAGTTCTGCCTCTTATGAAATTCTAGAGCTACATATCATAATACAAGCCGAAATCTACCTAACTTGTAACTATAAAGTCAGATGTTTCCTAGGTTAAACCTGACCCAGTTAGTAGGATAAAATCCAGAATCCCTATAGAGAACCACATTAAAATAGCCTTTGTAGTGCTTCATTATGGTCATCAGATCATTAAATTAATTTTGCTAAATTGATAAAATTTCACATTAATGTCATTAATTTATATTCTACATCATTTCAAAAATGTGAAATAAATCACATTGCTTATTTGATCTTAAAAAAGATTCCTTCTCTGTCAGTATAAGAATGCCACTTTAATAGTCCTTAATGTTTGCTACTATTTCCTTAAAGGTTCATGCAATCTTGAATAATTTCTAATGTAGGGTTTTTAAGCAAGCTCCCATTAATTCTGTGAGCATGTATACAGAATTTTGTATGTATAAAACATATTGAGTACTTACTGTGTGCTATGAATTGTTCAAAATTCTCCTACATACTTTTAATACTAAATAACTTGTTTTTGTAGACTAACATGGATAATTAAGTAATTTAAGGAAGATACCTGAATCTGTACTGTATCCTTGACTGTAAGTAGTTTGTACTAGATATTAAACTGTATACTTCATAAGAATTCAATATTTAAATTATTCTTTGTTCAATATTTGGCCTACAAAAATGTCCAAAAATTCTAAAAACTTATAAAACCTGGCCTCAACACAAAATCTGAACTTCATGTTTTTAGAGGGTGGGTATGGGTGGGGGGGTAATTTTCCAGGCAGCAAGCAGTCATGATTACCACCTTCTCGTTTGATTCTATTATCGGCTGAATATAGATTGATGTACTTGTCTACACTGCACCAATGTATAATGCATGAACACGATTACTGGGGTAATTTAGAAACAGGATGACTTTAATCTTCTGCTCAGATCAATCAATTACAATACATAGGTTATAGAATATCTTATGATATTACACTGAATCCTTAATAGAACTAATCTTAGAACCTAATGAAGTTAAGAAAATTGAAGCCCACAGAGCCTTCCCATAGGTAACACAGACAATGGAACTTTAACCATACTGTGTGTAATTAACCAAAGCAAACAGAGACCACTGTGAAGGTTGTACAGAATGAGAAAATATCTCAGGAAACAAGCTACTTTTCCGCTTGAAAAAATAAAGTGAAATTCAAAGGTTTCTGAACTCAATAGCCTGTGAGAGTATCAGACTCATAACTGAAGATTTTATGCACTGTCACCTTCTGCATGTCAATACATCTTGTCGTATGACAGATAGATATTATGTATCAAACTGTATTTGGAAACTCTTATTTATATGTAGTATCCATTCACTGAGTTTGCCTGCAATTAAAAAGGCAAAAATAAATAGCAGCCATCTGACCTTGCCATAGCCTACTGTTGTATAAATACGCGTTTATAGTGTATATGAAACCTTAATTACAACGACTTGACTGCAGTGGGTTTGGGTTGGTTTCTATACGCAGTTTGTTCAGTTTTCTCTGGACTCCTTGATATATTTGGGGCGGGAGATGTGCTTGGATTTAGTTCAGACGCTAAGTGGCAAAGGAAACTTGTTGAAATGGGGTGCAAATATGGATCTGTGTTTCTGTGGGTGTCCGGTGAAGACAACTGGTTTATGTGAATACCTCAGGTCTACTTGCCTGAGTTTACAGTTCTATTGCCTGTGGCTGAATGTAGACCGAGAGCAGTTACAAACGGCAGAGTCAGAGTCAGCACCATGGATAGCTCCACGCATTCAGCACCTGGAAAAGGAACTCCGTCGTCTTGCAAGCCCAGCTGCAGCTAGCGAACAGAATGACAGAATGATCTACTTATAAAGAAGACAGGGAAAAAATACAGCGGTGCTTTGGAGGAGCGTGGCATTTTATACTACGAGAGAGGAAACCGTACCATAAGAGACTGGGGGCTGTCACAGATTGCTTTTTTATAAAGTACAGCTAATTGACCAGAAAATTCAAAATTCCTAGGCAATGTCTTGCGTTTCTGATTATTTTCATTACTCTTACGTGGAAGAGTAAGAATTGCTTAGGCTTTTGTTTGGATTTTGTTGTTGTTGTTTGTTTGGGTTTTCTGGATAGTGAAAGAAAAGTTGTTTATTTCCTCATTTATAGTAATCCACATGATTCACCTTCCTAATCTAACCCTTTCTATCCCCCCTCCTAAGTCCTACCTTCTTTTTCGCAATAAAGATTTGAGGCTGTAACTGAGAAAATACGAACATGCTGATTCAAGGTACAGGCAAAGCAGGATAATGGGCAACAAGAACCCCCAAAACTCTATCATGCAATTACATGGTTTAAGTAGGATCTCTGGATCCGTATTGCCAGCAGGAAATAAGAGTCTTGTCCATGTACTACTTCTGTAGGTTGTGGCTGTGGCAAATTCCATTTAGAGAAAGGAGTAGGGAATGTGACAGACCATTAGGTTCAAGGAGGAGGTAATAAATGAAAGGAAGAAAAACAAGAAGAAAAAAAACTAGAGAAAT
This sequence comes from Dugong dugon, assembly GCA_030035585.1. Lineage (NCBI taxonomy): Eukaryota > Metazoa > Chordata > Mammalia > Sirenia > Dugongidae > Dugong > Dugong dugon. The sequence continues at coordinate 124,238,894 of CM057461.1, read as the reverse complement.
AACTTAGAAAACACTCTCTCCGCACATGGCTTAGTAACATTTGATTTCCTAAGTCCCCAGAAGGACTATTTGGACAGAAGTGTACACCATGTGATTACCAAGTTTGGAGACTGAAAAGCAAGACCTAAGAGGACACTATTCTGCCCCTTGAGCCCTTCCCTATCCTAAAGAAGGTGATGCCTTAGAGATGGTGGAAGAGAGCGGACTGGTGTGCCTAGTGTGTCCAGGAAAAGAGTGGCGCAGGAGGTCACACCAAGGCTGGTAACTCTGAGCCCCACCCACCTTTTTTTTTTTTTGTTCCTTTCCCTTCGCTCCCAGCCTCTCCCGTTTCGAAGTCTACGCCTGCTTCCTATCGGTCTCTCCTACAGTCTTTGGCCTTCTCTTACTCTCGCAGCCTCCAACACCTGGAGACCCAGTCATCCCAAAGCTTTAACTCAGTGGCTTGGGCACTGAAACCAGGCATGCTCAGCGGCGCCGGCAGTCTTCAGTCTTTCCAAGGCGCCGCTCGGCTCTGGCAGGATCGGGCGTGTCAGTTCAGTCCCGACTTCAGTGCCCACCCCTGCAAGGCCAGGGATCCGGGCTGCATCCTAAGGCTAAATCTTCACCGTCATGTGTGGCTCATCCTCAATCCTCACAACCTCCCTAGCGCCACCTCATGGGGGGGGGGGGCTGTTTTCCCACCTGTCCTTTATTTGCAGCTAAGAGTGTTTTAGCTACTGCGGCGTGAGGAGCTCAGAGACGGGCTCTGTGGCTGGGGGCCGGGGAGATCACCTTCCCAGAGTAGCTGTTTGTCACTGAGTTTTGGAGATTTCTTGGCTGGCTTCCGCTAAAGCACGCTTGAGTAATCCGAGCTGTGGCGGCGCCCAAGCTCCCGGGATAAAGAGAGGGTGTGTGTGTGTGTGTGTGTGTGCGCGCGCGCGCGCGCGTGTGTGTGTGTGTGTGTGTGTGTGTGTGTGTATGTGTGTGGGGGGGGGGAGGGCGGGGACAGAAACGTCAACCCCCCTCCCCCGCTTTCTTTTCTTCCTGCCCTTCCTGCAAAAGCTTCACAAGTCTTCCATCCCCCCAACCATTCTCATAGCTCTGGGCAACCGCCAGGTTAAGCCCATTTGCACCGGGAAATTGGCGCTGTTTGGGAGGAGAGAAACAGATCGATTGCCCTTGTGACTCCCCGCCCCCCTCTCCCCATCCGACCCCCACCGCTCCCTCCTTTCTTCCCTCCCCCGCCACCTCCCCTCACCCCGCCTCCTTCCCTCTCCCCATCCCCAAACCCTCTCACCCGCGGCAGTCCGGTGCAAGGCCCCCTCCCGAAGGTGAGGGGAATGGATTGGACTCCGGTGGGGAAAGCGGGTGTCTAGGAAAGTGGTGCTAATGGGAAGAGATTTCTGGTTTCAAAAGAGGATGCTCTGCCACAAAGAGCGGCTCGCGCGCTGGCCTGGGCTCTAGCCGAGGAGAGATCCCGGGAGAACTCCGGAGCTCGGGGGGAGCGCTCCTCAGAAGACCGGGGTCAACATGCCTGTTCGCAGGGGGCATGTGGCACCACAAAACACATTTTTGGGGACCATCATACGGAAATTTGAAGGGCAAAGTAAGTTTATTCGTTCTCTTCTCTCTCCCTCGCTTTCTGCTTTGATAGTGTGCTTGGCGTCCGCCGCTTACAAGCAGTGGAGACAGGAAACTCCAGGCTCTGTCAAGTTAAACATTGTGAAACCGAGCCAGAAGGTTCGAATGGCAGCGGGAGTGTTCTCCCCCGATGTTAATTTTGATTTACATTTTAGATTATGGTCTCCATTATAGCAGGCAATTTGATCCCTCCTCTCCCACGGTTCCATTATCTGCTTTGCTACTTAATGTCCTACTATTCTACTATCTTAAAGGGAACGTGCCAGGATAACATGGGTTTACATTTAGAGGTTGTTTTATTGTAGACTTTTTCTAAGTCAGGAGCAGGGCAAAGCATACTACTGGAACGAGAGAATGTAGACGGTAGCAGCGATGTAAATGGCTATGCAAACTGTATTTTACCTTGACTAAACTGCAGGGCTATGGGATGACAGGGAAGCTTGCTGGCTATGAGTTTATAGACGCTAAACTTTGCATTAAATCAATGCAAATATACACCAAGCAGGATAATTTGGAAAAGCAGTAGCTGGTCCGTGCTGGTTCCCAATGCAAACAGCTCCTTATTCAAAATATTTATTTCTGTCCTTTTATTATCCTCTAAAAATTTCCATCTAGAAATTTAGAAATTGAAGTGTAATAAGTAAATCCTACCAGAGAAATGTAATGTTCTCACGTGGAATGAATTATCCTTGTGATAGAAATATATTAGTTTGAGATTCTATACTTGCTAATCTATATTTATCCTTAAAACTACACTAACACAGGTTTATGTTGTACATTTTGCAGTTGTTTGGTATTGCGTTTAATGATGTGAGGATCTGTTAACTTATGTACAAAATAAACTTGTATATTCTGCTTTACATTTTATCTGGAAATAGTAAATACAATGTGATCAAAATTAATAAATCTTATGTATTAAAATTTCTGCCACTATACAAAGATTCAAGTCTCTCTCAAAATAAAAATAAAAAGATTTTAACACGATATATACTGTATGGTGTAAATACTTTTATCTTCTGGAAAATATATACTATAAAAAGGCTAACCTTTGTATTATCGAACTGCTAGTAAATTTGAAATTGTTTCATTGCTAAAGCTAAAATATATTTTTTTAAAAAACATGATGTGTGTGGTATGCCTTATAGGGGTAGGGAAAAACCAAATCTAAGAATAATGGCTGCTTTGAGAAAGTTGTATTTTAAGGACCGAGGTTGAAGTGAGAAATTTGACAGCTACAGAATGTTTTACTGTTTTGGCTTTGAAAATATTTACCTTCCAATTAAATGCATTCTGGAAATATCAACGGCCAACTTGTTATTCTGAGTATGTGTTTGAACCCCTGGGAGTTACAGGGTTTGAAAACTAAACTGTTAGGGAAATTATGTTCTCATAATTTGGGGAGTGGTTCTTTAATATTTTTTGTTAAGATCACTTAGGACCATTAATTTCAAGTTTCAAGTTTTTTTTTTTCTTTTTCTTTTAAAGGTCTGGGTAGTTAGCAATTTGAGGAAGCACCTGCATTTCAAACCTTGTTATTATGCAATAAATTGTTCCAGTGTTTATGAGACTCTTGTGGAAGCTTTTTAAAAGATGTCTTACTATTTTATTATTACAGATAAAAAATTTATCATTGCAAATGCCAGAGTGCAGAACTGTGCCATCATCTACTGCAATGATGGGTTCTGTGAGATGACTGGTTTCTCCAGGCCAGATGTCATGCAGAAGCCCTGCACCTGCGACTTTCTCCATGGGCCTGAGACCAAGAGGCATGATATTGCCCAGATTGCCCAAGCATTGCTGGGGTCAGAGGAGAGGAAAGTGGAGGTCACCTACTATCACAAAAATGGTAAAGTTTACCCATTTAGGGTTCCTTGTATTTGATCATTTGATTCCACTGAAATGAAATTTTGACAACTGATTACTAAAAGTTCATACGTAGAGAAGTCTCAACTATTTAAATAGTGGATATATAATTTGCCTATAGTATTTTAGGAATCAAGCAGTGTGGATACTTGCATTAGTGGACTAGAAGGAACTATTTCTTCTTCGAAGAAGGGTACTCTGAACTCTTACAAAGTACAGTAACCTAATGTCATTGAAGACAAAACGCCACAAATCAGTCGTACTTTCTCTCCTCTCTAAGGAATGCTATAAAGACCAATAGTGTACTGCTTGCTTTGATATGGATTTGCTAGGAAAGAAGTACAAAGAGTTCTATTTTCTGGAATTTGAAAATATTCCACAAAGCACGTCTTGCTGAAAATTGTCTGAAACTAAAACTATTTATAGTTATATCATAAGTGTTACTTGGATACTCACCTTTACTCAATAGACACCACTTCTGTTTCTTTTGCTTCTTTTTATGCAAGATTGAGGATGACATATAGGGACTCCTGAAATTGATCCAATAAACTTAACGTATATTCCAAGTAATAAAGGCTGTTCATAAATTCAAGATTTGTCCTAAAATAAGAAATGAAGAAAAGAAACTATACAGTTATTAGTATCCACTTTTACAGCTGCAGCAAAGCACAGCAAAACTGGGATCTCAAACTTTAAGATCATAATTCAACTTCAAGGGCACTCTTTCATCTTTCAGGCTTGCTATGGGAGCATAAATATATTAGAACTATAACAGTTTTCAAAAAAATACACATTTAATGGACATGCATGCACTAAATATACTATATACATAAACTCGTGCGTATGAAATATTCAGATATACCCATTTTAAGGTATATAAATTCTCAAATATGCACGCTTAATGGCATTTGGCAATTTAGGGCTTAAAGGTAAATCAATTAAAAAAACATGCACTTTAGTTAATTTTGTTGATATTGCATCATCTATTTCTTTCTCCTTGATTGACAGAAATTAGTGAGGCAGAGGGATATCTGTCCTGATTTTTGAAAACTCTTAAGGTTTTTAAAAACGTGTGATGTGCTATAGCCTAGATCATATAATGACTCATCATTTGGTAAGCTACAGAGGAAGAATTCCACAGGGAAAATGTTTAATTCTTCCTCTTATTTTCTTATAATTAAATGTTTCATGACAGAAAATGTACAATTTTTAAACTAAATTTTCCTTTTAACATCAACTTGAGTGTGTATGTGCAAGAAAGTATGATTGGAAATAAATAGTTTTGTCTATCTTTAGATTAATCTGGAATAAAAATGATTATATGATTATCAAATAACATAGAGATTTTTAAAGTTGTTTTCAATGGTTTTTTATTTTTTTTTATTTTTCACTTTTCAATCAATAGTGTTGGCATACTAGAAATAGCCTAATTGGTCCATTGTCTTGAAAGCATTTCTTGGACGGAAGCTCTCACTACCCAAATGCAACTCATCTCTTTAGTATATCTGATGCCAACAATCTAGACTTTTGGAATAGTTTGAATGTGTGAGATTCTTTTCTCCCATGTGCATCTTTAACATGATGTTGACACAGCCTATGTTGTGGTTACTGCAGGAAATGTTGGTACATGTTTAGTGATGTTTTTGGGGGGGCTATTTTGATTTTTTTTTTCAGCTCACATAATTGAACTTATTATCCTAGACGATCCAAATCAAATAGATCTAACTATATTTCAGACAGTGTTTTCAAATGGAAGTTGTACTTATTACACTGCAAGAGGAATGGTGGTGTTTTAAAAGCTGGTTAACTTGTAAGAGTGTGTAAAATTATCTCAAAACACCTAACGCAGCATCACAAGTATGAGTATAAAAATATCTGTAGTGAAGATGCTAGTGGATTGGCTAATACAAATCTTCCTTTCTGAGTGATTTGCTTGGTTATACAAATTAAAATTTCCCTATTTTCAGACAAGGAATTATTATATGTAAGTTTGTTTAGATATAGAAACATCTACATTTGGTAACAATTTTATTTCTGTTGGCTTCATTTTCAGATGTGATTTAGTCTACAAGGACTTGGGTACCTTTAGAGTCAACGGCAAACTCTGTCTATTTAGTTTCAATTGGTATCGGAAACATGAAGTGATGGGCCAAGCTTTTTCTTTTTTTTTTCCAATGAAAAATATTAATTTGAACAACATTTTTAGATTGTGAAGATGCAGTCTTACTTATTTGCTTTGAATGTAATAAACTTGTGCTTTTGCTACTAGCACAGTTACCTTGAATAGATTCAGCAGAGTATATTGGTTTTATTCACATGGCAACTGCAAAATCAGTCAGAGCTTGTGAAGTTTCAAATGCTTTGAAAGTCTTGCATGTTAAAGACTTGCTAGCCATTGTACATTTAAAAAAGCAAGAAGGGAAAAACAATCATCAGTGTTTCCATTGGTTTGTTTCTCGAAGTTTCCTTAATTCTTTATTATTGAGATCATTTGTTTTTAAAAGGTTCTTGGTTTCTTAGGTGAATACAGTAAATGCTTCCTTGACTTATTCTTTATTTAGCATTTCATAGGAATATGAGGAGTGGGATGTAATAAGCACAATGAAAAAATTAACAAAAAGTTGAGATGTTCTGTGTCCATTTTTTCCATTCACTCATACTGGAGTAGCAAAAGTATGGGCAAGGCATTATTCCCAAAAGCTTGTTTTTCAAAGGGGCTCAGAGGCTTTGTAAGCAGTTTCAGTCCATGATTTTTGCGATGAGTTCATACTGATGCCGTGCACAGTGAGCTGCATGATCACCATTGTGAAGCAACGTTTCCTACCATGCTCCTTTTACAAGATTTTACTAGATACAATTGGCCTTGTTATTTATCAGAATATCAATTTTTAAAAACCAAGTTACCTGCAGTAGGACTCTTTGACAGCCTTTCCTTTGAGAATTCTATTCTACAGTTTAAGTGATTATTGTACAAATCATTCTTGGCAGCTGTGAAATATTACTTGAGGTGATAAAGCTGTAAATCTTTTGACATAAAACTAATTATACAAAACTATCATTACACTGAGGCTTTTATAAGGGTGGGCGTATATTTTAATAGTGTAATACCTTTTTAGCAGTTGTGACTGGGAGACAGCAAACACTTCAGTTCATAACTAGTTCATAGTTTACATAGTTAATATAAACAAACAGAAAAGAGTTGTTGGTCATCCCTTAATTTACTGCTGATCTGGTTTGGGTGTATCACGGGATAGAGCTAGCTAGTCGAAGTGCTCAACCACTTCAGGCATATTCTGATATGTGATTTTGACTTTAAATTATCAAGAAACTCTGAACATTTGGAATATAAAAGTAAATTTCTTCAAGAAAAATAAAGCTCTTTACTCAGTAAAAAAGTATGGTTTAAACACATTAATTTTAGAAGTCAAGGTGTTGCTATATTTTGCAATTGTGCCTTTAGACACAGTACAATGGCAATTTTGTTAACAAATTAGAAATACACAGTGCTACTTTCCCTATCATTGCGCTGCTTAAAGAACTGAAGAATGAAAACGGGCAGAGAGAAGTCTTTTCTTGTTCTAGACAGGGTACCAGTCATGCTGGAATCACTACAATGTCTCAGAGGCAGTGTTGAATTCAGCTGAACTCAGAAGAGGTCTTGGTTTGACAACATTAAATCTATTTTCTCAGAGTTATGGGAAAGGACCTCATGGCAAGTGCTGTGTTGCCATGAGTAAAGGGGAAGACGCTTATCAAGCGCCACCTCTCCACAAGGTAATGTATTAGGCACTAGAGGAACGGGGGAGGATGCAAAGGAGGATATTTGTATTATAGAGTTACTAATGTTCATTTCTATCTTCTAAACCTCAGTGTGTTCTCGGGAAATTGTTTTTCAAGAAAAAAGTATAGGCTATAAAATGAAGAAGCTTTTAGATAAATGGCAACTTTTAGAATTTAGCGTCAGTTGCCACTCTTCATCAATTTCCCAGTTCTGAAATTAACTTGGTTATGTATATATCCTGCTACCTTTTGTCTTTCTACTTAATTATAACTTAATTAATAAATTTAACTTCATTAAAATTTTAATAGTTTAAATAAATCTTATGGTAATAGCTTTATATAAGTGATGCGGCATATAAAGTGTTTAGCACCCCTAATGCATGGATTATAAGTAGACACAGATGGTAGTTTTCAGACTTGAACAGAAATATATTTTATGTGTGTGTAATTCAAGCAATGAGAAAGATTTTTAGAGTGTATCTTGCCTAGAATTTGCTCTTGATGTTCATTTATTTTAAATTTTTTTTATTGTACTTCAGGTGAAGGCTTACAGAACAAATAGTTTCTCATGAAACAGTAGTACACATATTGTTTTATGACATTGGTTAACAACCCCACAACATGTCAACCCTCTAACTTCTCAACCTTTTTTTTTTTTTTTTTGGTGAAAATATGCATAGCCAAAGGTACACCATTTCAAAAATTTCTACATGCACAGTTCAGTGACATCAACAATGCTCTTCTAATTGTGCTGCTATTCTCACTTAAGATGAAGGCTTACAGAAAAAAATAGTTTCTCATTTAACAGTTAGTACACATGTTGCTCTATGACAATGGTTAACAACCTCACAACACATCAACAATATCCTACTTAACCTTGGGTTCCCTATCACCAGCTTCCTTGTTCCCTTCTGCCTTCTGGCCCTTGTCCCTGGACTATTGTACCTCATTAGTCCTATTTAGTTTTACGGGGCTGTCCACTCCCAGGCTAAACGGTGAACCTCGGCGATGACTTCACCACTGAGCTAAAAGTGTGTCTGGGGGCCATACTCTCGGGTTTTCTCCAGTCTGCTTTAGGCCGGTAAATCTGGTCTTTTTTTTGTGAGTTCGAATTTTGTTCTACACCCTTCTCCAGCTCTGTCCAGAGCCCTCTGTTGTGATCCTGGTCAGAGCAGTCAGTGGTGGTAGCCAGGCACCATCTAGCTGTACTGGACTCAGTCTGGTGGAGGCCTTGGTAGCTGTGGACAATTAGTCCTTCGGACTAATCTTTTTCTTGTATCCTGTTGTCTTCATTCTCCGTTGCTCCTGAAGGGATGAGACCAGTGGAGTATCTTAGAAGGCCGCTCACAGGCTTTTAAGTCCCCAGATGCTACTCATCTTGGTGTTCATTTTAACTTTATGTTTATATATGTTCATGTTTGATCCAACAAAACATTTTAACAACAGTAATCCCAAAACTCCTAGGTAACTTCTATGTACCTAAACTTGATAACATTTTATGGACTCTGGATATTATATGCAATTTAAATTTGATCAATTTTATTTGTTAATAAAAAAGAATTCTCAAGAAACACTCCTCCTCACATTTTGAAAATTTTATTTTGGCACTGTCCTGCGTGAAACCAAAATGTCATGAAACTGTGGATGATCTCTGTTCATCAGTCTTTTTTCACCACCTGCCAGCACCATAACTGTAAGCTTCCCTGGTGCTAAAAAGAAGCCACGCTGTCTACGGGCTTGAGAGATAACCACTCAGTTATTTTCACACTCAAGGGGCTTAAGAACAAGGTCAGTTTAGGGCTACAGAATAGGCTAGGCTTCAGTGGGAGGAACTTGCTTCTATTTGATTCTTTTTTTTACTGCTATAAATAGTCACTGAATCACTTGCTGGCAGCCAGCCAGTGAGGAGAGCTGGCAGCCATCCAACAAGGAGCGTCCAGGATAGATGAGCCACAGGAAAGGAGCAGTAGCAGTGTGAGGTGATGAGGCATCACCATTTATCTAGCCATCTACACTAGACACCTCAGTGTGATTTTCTGTTTGTTTGTTTGTTTTTTCTCTCTTTCTGCTTTCTAAATGCAATTGGTCACCAAATCCTTGCAATGTTTACATCTGAAATATCTTCCAATGCTACGCCCACTTCTCCATCCCACTGTCAGTGCCCTGGTTGAAGCTTTTGTCATCCTTCTTCTGGAGTATTGAAGTCTCCAGTTTTCCACCCTCCCTAATCAGTTCTCCACAGTGCCGTCAGGGAGCTATTCCTGAAAAACAAATCACATACACCGAGACTTAACTTGGAGCCAAGCATTACTGTAAATGAACTTCATTTATTAAATTATGTGATGCAACAGTTCCATGAGGTATATACTCTTATCCCCATTTTATGAGAAGAACACTGAGGCCTAGAGAATTGAGTAGCTTGCCAAATCACACATGGTTTATAAGTGGTGGAGCCTGGGCCCTTAACAACATGACCATACTGCTACTCAATGCACCTTATGTCATATGTTTGTTTAAAAGCCTATCTGACCTTGTTAAAGCTCTCAAGATAAAATTCTAGAGTCTTCAGCAGGATGCTTGGTACACTTCAAGTAGGGTACGTTTAGAGGATCCAAGCTTTATTCCCAGCTCTGATATTTAGCTAGGTGAACTTGACCAAGTTTACCTCCTGGATGCCTTATGTATGTTTGGAGAATAACACCTGTTTGTTGGCTGTTGAGATGATTGAATGTGTTACAATACAATAGACTGTGTAACATTATTTCTGGCATGATTTCTTGCAGTACTATATGCTTAATAAGTATCAGTTAGTTGAATATCTTGCCAATTCCCTTTCTCCTACAGATCTTATGTTCCAATTGCACTTAACTGCTCAGAGTTTTCAAATAAACCATGCACTTTCATGCCACTAACGCTTTGCTCACCCTTCAAAAGTTCTTCTTTATGTATAATAAAAAGTCCAAAGTCTCTCTGAATACATTGCCCCTACCTCAGCTTCTCACCCTAAAGAAACTTTCATCATCTTTCCAGAGACAGGTCAAAATATTTCTCTGTAAAGCCCTTCCTGATACCCCCACTGCCAGCTCCAGAACATTAATTTAACCTTCCTCTGTGCAGCGGTTAAGAGCTCAGCTGCTAACCAAAAGAACGGCAGTTTGAATCCACCAGCCACTCCTTGGAAACCCTGTGGGGCAGTTCTACTCTGTTCTATAGGGTTTCTGTGAGTCGGAACCAACTCGACAGCAGCAGGTTTTTTCGTCTGTGTCCTTATAACACTTGGTTCTTGACTACAGTGTAACACCTAGAGTGTGCTACATATTATTACATAATATTGTAGTTTATTTTATCTATTTTTTGAGCTCCTTCAGAGGAAAGACCGTGTCTTTTTAATTTCTGTGTCCAGAAAGTATGGAAGAGTGTCTGGTACAAGTGGATGCTCAGAATGAAGAGAGGATGAGAAATGGTACCATGGAGCTCAGGAAGCTAGAAACAAATTATGATCAGGGGATTGTGGGAAAAGTGGATTATAGAGAAAGTGCGATGTTTTGATTTTTCTTATTTTCCATGCTTAAAAATAATCTTACCCTTGATTTTATTTATGACCATTTATTTCTTTGTTTAATAAGCTATTATAGAAAAACCATTTTCTTAACCAGTAACTATACAAATAGCTATGACAGCTATGAAACTATTTCATACAGAGTTAGAGAGATAATTGACCAGTTACCTAGGCACCAAATGTCACCCCAGTAAAATGGCTCTCACTAGTGTCTCCAACAATCTCTAATAGTCAAATCCAGAGTTCTCTTCTAACTTGATTTCACTGCTGTACTTGAGGAAGTTACTCTACTGCTTGTAGAAATTCCCCAGTATTGGCATTTTGTATCTAGTGCAATCTCTCATTCCTCAGTGTTTTCTTTGGAGATTCTTAATTGACAACAAAGTTCGATCTCAGCGCCACACAATTAATGAGGGAGTAAAATTTAAAATAATAAAATTTGTTTACTTATTCATTTATTTATTACTATTGTCAAGTTAATATTTTCTCTCCATACTTTGCTGTTTGTATTTAACAATAGTACTGAATTTCCAAGAAGTGATAGAGTCTGGCAGCAGTTAAGACATTAATCACCATAGTGAGAAAATATATCCTATTCCTGAACAATTAAGAAAGTCAGATTGCCCTTTGTCACAGGTGGGCTATAGGAAAACCAAGTACCAAGCTCCTATTGCCGTGAGTGAACATTTCATAATATCTTTCTCCTCCTCTTTATGTGGAATAACTCATAAAATGAAAGTGCCCTTTCTGTGGACAGCTCCTATCATGGCAGAGGCAGCCCTATCCCCTTTGCTCACTTAAAGTTGTTCTGCTTGTGTACAAACATGTCCTTTGATGGGCTTCCATTGTTTTGTGCATTGTCTCATGTTACTTTTTACTCCTAAAATGGGTTAAAACAGCCTTGGCTGGTCCTTGGTGGGCAGGAATCTGGGGGAAGATTGAGCGAGGACTGTGGGTGCATTTCTGCCCTTAGTCTCCCAGTTTGTAAAATGATATCAAACTAGACTTCCCCAGTCAAGGCACCCAAGGCTCCCTGAGCCACATTGCGTTTGTCTACCTGCCTCTTCTTCCAGGCTCAGAAGACACAACAGGTGGACTCTCGCCATTGCTGGTTTTATTGTTTTTTCCTGTTTTTTTCCCCCTCCTGCTTTTCTTGGGATCATTATGAATACTTTTATGTGTTGTGTGTTTTTTGTTTGTTTGGATAGAAAGATATTAACTCTTGTGCATTGTTTGAAATATTGGTTATGAGAAACATGTAATAACTATGTGAGCTCAAGGCAACTAAAGATGTCTCCTCCTTTTATAGAAACCATTGACTTCTATGCTCAAAACACCCTTTTTAATTCAATTCAATAAAGCCTGTATTAATGACCCAAGAGGATGAGTGTGATGACAAAAATGAAAATATAAAATTAGTGGTGGTTTCATAAGTAATCTCTCAAAGAACAAAATTTAGGACAAACTAAATAAGGCATTTATGTGATACTAGAAAACACACAAGCAAACAACTCTTTGTCTTACAAAAGGCCACATATTAAATTCACAATCCTATGGTATATGAATATACTAACTAAAACCGTATTAATTTGCTGAAATCAGTGTTAGAACTATGCAATGCTATATGTTGTGCATTGTGTGTATAATTTCAAATCAGGTTCCCATTTACCTCTTTTAGCTAAATTAGTTAAGATTTTTCTGGTTTTGCTAAACAATCCTAAACACACAATTTATTTTCTTTAATAATACCAATGAGTCGATCTTTAGTATAGATTCATTCTTGTCTCTTATACACAATTGATGTGCCTAAAGAGTCTGTCTCTTCGATGTCTGATGTGTCAGTTATACTACGCTGCCACCTCTTCTGAGAAAAATAGCATTACATGAGTTTAAAGGTTTAAGGCTATATGGTTTCATTACTATTGATTATTGTATAGCCAGAGGTAAGGGGGAGGATTATCTTTGAGAAATAAAAGAAAATCCGTAGGTAATCTCCAAATCAACCACCTGATTATGGTTTCTAATCCCTGTGTTTCTTTATCTGATTTCATCATAGATGGGTCTCAAAATTTCTTTCTGAATGCTTCTTCCTTGTTCTCCAAATTTTAATTCCCATGATTGTGGTCCAGGTATCATAGCCCTCCAAACAACTTAGATCTTCTCCCAGAGAGGTCAGAGGACTAACATTAATTGAGCTCCAATTAATATTACTGGCTCTGTGACTGGGCATTTTATATAAATTGCTTTATATGATTTTCATGACAGTTTTGGGATTATTCCATTCTACAGATTAATTAAGTTGGGTTTCAGAGGAGGTAAGTAAAGTGCTAATTATTACAGACCAAGGTTAAGGTGAGTTTTAAAGTCTAGATTTTCCTACCCTTGCAAATTCTACTGTATTGCCTTCAAATGATACACTTGTTTAAACTTCACTCTAACCCATCCTATATGCTCTTACTATAGCTGTTATTCATAGATTTTTTTTTTTTTATTATCACTCGAGCTGTGAATCAGGTAAGTGTAATTCATACCAAAGAGTGAATGAAGCAAGCTTTACCATAAGTATTTTAAACAGGACTGTCTCAATCACAATGAATGTCTATCTGATAGGGTGTTAGATTTCAGTGGAATGAAGATAGCTACTTTATGCCTGTAATCTTTGCATAATTATTAATGACACCCTGATTTACTCTTAATAATGTTCCAGTTTTTGACTGTACATTATATAGTCACCTTAGGTTTGGGGACATTTTAATTAAAGGCCCCAAAGGTACTATTATGTAGTCCTTTTCCAGGCAGTCAGGAAGCAAAATTCATATAGTTAGTGTAGTTCAGTAACAAGGAGCTTCATCATGTCCACTCTTCTTCCTACAACAAAGCTTTGTTTCTTGGCAAGATTATCTGATTTGACAAAATTTAGCACTGATATTTAAAAGGGAAATCAAAAATTTACTGATATGGAGAGTCTCTGGTGTATTAAAACACCTCCTGTTTTTCTGTTGGACCACATGTCAGACTTAGTTCCTACTCTGCATCCTACTGTCTTTATGTCTCTGAGCACCTGTCAGAGGCCCCTATCTGCTTGACTCCTTCGTTTGCCATCTGGGTTCCCTCTTCCTGGAAATCCCTCTCTGCACCCTTCACCAAGACTCCTCCACTTTTAACCAAAACTCCTGTACAGCTTCAATCTCATCTTTGCTAGATCTTCTTTAAATCGCTCAAAGTGAGTCACTGTCTTTTCCACATTTCCTAACTTTTTTTCCCCTCATCTCTGTTAGACCACTTTTGAAATTATGTTATGTTTTGTAATAATTCGTTTCTGTATCTGTCTTTTCTACTCAACTTTAAACTCTTTGAAGGTTCTTACTAAGGGATTTATTTAAAAAAAAATAGAGGAAATGGAAGGAGAGTGAAAAATAGATTTAAAAGAACCTAGGAATTACACCTATTTACAGATGAGAATGTCTGTAAGTGGCAGGGTCTAGAAAAGTTTCATTCATTTGTTCTCTCAATATTGTATACCAGTCATTGTATGAGAATTATTAAAACTAACTACTAATGTTGTTTATTGACTAAGAAACAATAATTTGCTGCTATATGGTTTGCATATTATAAAGCAGGGTTTTTTTCCCTGATGTTTAATAACCTGTAGCACTTTCTAAAAAGACATGGCAACTAATCATCCTTTTCAGTTAGCCTGGAAGGAAAGAGATGAATGGTCAAATCAGTCCATATAGATCCCTAATGCTGACACCGTCAGCTGATTCTGATGGGGTATCCACTGGTCAATAAGAGAGAATATGTCTACTCAAGTTTGCAAGCCATCCCAGCCATCCTTAGTTCTTCTTAGCTGAATACACATAATTAAATTCTTATAAACCTTGCAATTTTTTTTGATGCCTTATTCTACTATCTTCCTCCACACAATGAATATAGCTTCATACATTGGTTTCCCAACACATTTGATTCTTTTTCCCAAGTCCTGAGTCCTGGATTGAGTTTATAAGGCCTGTATGGTATCAGAAAACACTTCGTCAGTTACACTCTGATACAGGATTTCACCACCTTGGCAAGGACTTTATTATCTCTACACTCTCTCTTTCAAAGTGATTTAACTTCACTGTGGAAAAAAAAGAGAAAACACGGAGAGCAAATAGGAAAATAAGAAAAACCTATATTCTTTCCAGGAGACAGCCGCTGTTACCGTGATGACATGTATTCTGTTTATAATTTTTCTATACACACACACACATTTTTACATGACCAAGGTTGCACTATATACACCAAAATGTATATATTTTCTTCACTGAGAATTTTATCTTCAGGCATAAAGGCTAATATATTTTAATGAGTACATAATATGTATTACATGGACAATTCATAAATTATTTTCATATCTACATAGTATTACATTTGTGGAAATAGCATATTGCCAACAGTACTCTATTATTGAATACTTTCCTGTTTCTAATTTTTCACAGTTGTATAAAACGTACCAAGAGTGTGTACGTTCTTCTTGCACACCTGTCCTTTTTTTTTCCCTCGGAATATACTCCTGGAAAAATAATTGCCATGTAGAAGAGCATGTGTATCTTAGAAACCTCTGGTACCTCTTGCCAAATTATACTCCAAAAAAGAATGTACTTACTTACACATTCCCTGTGCGTAAGAACACTCTGTATTATTATTCTCTTTAATGATTGCTGATCCAATAAAAAATAGTATCTTATTGTCAAATCACTGAATTTAACCTAAAATGTTTATTGAAAACACAGTAGAAAATATTTGAGGTGATTTATTTTCTTACCTAAAGAAAGTGCTTAGAACTGCCTAACCCACGGAGGAGCTCTTGAATAGCCGGTAGTCCTGACTAGACATCCCCACCTCACACGAGGGTCACTCTTTCAAAAATCCTTTTCATTTTCACATTTTCATTTCAATAATTTGTTGGCAGTTTTTCATGCCTCAGATTCAGAAACTAGTATCAATTATTTACTACTTAGCAGCATTCCTTAAACCTTTTCTCCTTTCTATTTGGAATAAGTTGGACTTTAATGTACTTTCAGTATTTCTTATCTATGGAAACTATGATGAAATTCATGATCAGTGAAAAGAGTTTTTATTCAGTAGTTTGCATCTATATATTGTATATATTTAAATTTTTATAGTTGTGCTCAGATGCAAAGTGATAGGCATGAAAGCTAATAAACTCATAATAAATATTCTGCTACAATACTATGTAATACAAGTTAAATGTATGTATATACTATAAATGTTAGCAATTGCTCAAAAATACACACTAAAACAAGAGCAAATATGCAAGCAACAAAAACTCAATACAGTATCGGATAAACTGCTAACTTTATCCCAATATAAACCATTGAAATGACTGCAGAAGATCATTCTCTTCCTCTGCTGCCTTCCTTAACCAAGATAAGCAGAGCTCAGGTAATCTGATCTTTCTAGCTGTGACTCAATTCTGGAGTCTTCCCTCCAGGTGTTCTTTATAATGAATGTCACTTAACCAAGAGTCAGTAGGATTTATGGATTCCCAGATTGCCGTTCTCAGAATTTGCTCCCTGAATGAAGGACTACGCAAAAAACGGCACTAACAATGCACAGCATTAACCACCCTGTTAGCTGGTGTCTATTCACTTCTCATTCTTTTGCAAGACTTCTTTGTAGTTCGTGTTTCTAGAGTGTGCAGTAAGTGTCCTATTGAAATTTCATACCCACCAACATTCATTATTTTAAATACATTAACAACAATGTGAGTATAGTGTGAGTTACACAACATTTCGTTTTAATTACTAGCTCTTTGGAGGATGCCAATATCTTTAATGATGAATTTCCCACCAGAGAATAATTCATTTAAAAGAGTTTTGTTATTATATTTTGTTGTTAATCTAAATTTCTTGAAAATGTGAGAGACACATTATGTTCTCTAAATTATTACCAGTAAGTTTCATAATATCATTCTTGATTTGTATTCAATAAAAGAAAATAACACTCAATGCCTGGTAGAGCTGTGACTCTGGTACAGAAATGAAAATTAATCTCAAATGTAAAAAAGTAGGCAAGAGTATTTTCATAAATACTTCTTACATGGGCATTTGAAAAATCATTAGTAACATTTAAATTTTTTTTTTCCAAAAGAGAAGATTTAGAGAGTTTAGTTACAATATCTGGGACTAGATTTTAAAAGTTAAAATATAAAGAATGACAATGAAGGCTGACTTCTTACCTGCATGATGGAATACTTGGAATAGATAAACAAAAGAAATCCCTGGCAGTTCATTTTCTTCCCAGCCAAAATTATTTGTATTAACTTCTATTAAAGATTCCAAGAAACCTGGACTAAAAAAGAACAGAACATTTTTTGTGAAAGTAGTGGTGTCATAATATAATTAGACAGAGCCTCCTGCTCTGGGCCATGCTACCAATTCCATCGTTCCAGGATTGGAATAATTACTCCTTCCCCCACGCCCACTCCCGGTTTAACATTAATTCAAGTGAAAAATCAGATTCTGGAGCTTTATTCTTTTTGTTGATTTTAGTTTCTTTGTTTACATTTGTGCATACTGGTATCTTACTAATGAGTTTAAAGATTGGGTTATTTAAATCATCTATCTATGGTAGCTTGTATGCAATTCTCTAACTGGGGGTAAATTAAATAATAGAGAGTGATTTGAACACTTCAGGTATTATTAATAATAAATACCATTTACCGAGCATTTACTAGTATCAGTGCCAGTACTCTTCTAAAATCTTCATGTTATTTCTTATTTAATCCTCACAAAGGTATGTCCTTCCCAGAGCATGACCAGGAAGCACCTTTATCCCATTATTGTTGGTAATAACTTTGATTACTTGTCACACAATATTTATGTGGCTTGACAATTCAAAAAATAAGCCTTATTAAAAAATTAAACTAAATTTGTTATGTTTAAAAGTCACTGACTTAACCAGCAAAAAATTGGAAAATGAAATTGGAAGATACCATTTAAATCACATCAAAAACATAAAGTACTAAAGAGTAAATTTAACAAATACTTGTGAGACCGCTCTACTAAAACAATTACAAACATTGTAAAGAGAATAGAGAAATAAATAAATAAACGGTGACATAATCCATGTTCAAGAATTTGAAAACCTAGTGGTGTAGTGGTTAGGAGTTGGGCTGCTAACCAAAAAGGTCGGCAGTTCGAATCCACCAGGCACTCCTTGGAAACTCTATGGGGCAATTCTGTTCTGTCCTGTAGGGTTGCTATGAGTCAGAATCGACTCAACAGCAATGGGTTTATATTGTCAAGATGTCCAATCTTTCCAAGTTGATCTGCAGTCCTAAATAAATCATAGCAGACATTTTTTAAATAAATTAACAAGCTAATTCCAAAATTTATATGAAAATGTAAGGGACCTAGAATAGCCAAAACAATCATGAAAAAGAAGAAAAAAGCTGGAGTCTTATGTCGTCTTATTTCAAGAATTACTATAAAGCTACAGTAACCAAGAGAGTGTGGTATTGGCATAAGTATAGATAAATAGTTCAGTGGAACAGAATAAGATCCAGAAATAGATTCTAACATATGTAGTTTATTGATTTTTTATAAAAACCTCAAGCTAATTCAGTGAGAAAAAGAGAGTCTTTAAAGGAATGCTCTGGATTAACTTGAAAAATATTTAGGGAAACGTGAAACTTGACTCACAAAAACTAATTTGATATGGATAGTAAGGCCTGTACATAAAAGCTAAAAATCATAAAATTTCTAAAAGTAAACAGAAAAATATCTTCGTAAACTTGGGTGGGCAAAGATTTCTTAGAAAAACACTAAAGGTACTAACCACAAAAATAAAAAGTGATGAGTTAGACATCATCAAAATCTAAAAGTTAAGCTCTGCTAAAAACAGCCATTACAATATAATGAAAATGGACACAGACTAAGAGAAAATATTATGAATAAATTTATTTGGCAAAGGAATATATATACTGAGTTACTCCTAGGTGTCAGTAATGAAAAGACAAACAACCCAATTACAAAAATGGACAGAATACTTGTATAGACACTTCACAAAAGAAGATACAAATGGCTAAAAAGCATATAAAAAGGAAATTCAATTTAAAACCAAAAATAAGATACCATGTAACACCCACTAGAATAGGTGAGATGAAAAAGACTCACAATACCAAACGCCGGTGAGGATGTGGAACAATTGAAACTCTCATACGTTGCCAATGGGATTACAATATGGTATAACTACCTTGAAAAACTGTTTGGTGTTTCATTATAAAATTAAACATACATCTGCTTTTTAATTCAGCAATTCCACCGTTAGGTCTTTATTCAAGAGATATGAAAATACATGTCCAAAAAATGATTTGTATGAAATATTTATAGCAACTTTATTTGCAAATCACTAAAATCTGGAAACAACTCAAATATCCATTAACATGTAAATAGATAAACTGTGCTATATCCATGCAATGACATGCCTATCAGTAATAAACAATAATAAACTACAAGCTACTGATATAAAAACGAAATGAATAGATCTCAAACATTATGATGAGCAACAAAAGCTAGAAGCAAAAGAATACACACTGCATAATTCCATTTATATGAAGTTCAAGATTGAGAAAAACTAATCTGTAGTGATAGAAAACAGAACAGAAGTTGCTTTTGGTGAAGGGAAGTAGGGATTAACTGGAAGGTAGTACATGTTTGGGGATGATGGACCTTTCTATATCTTGATTGAGATTATGAGTTTATACAATGGGCTAAGTTCAACAAAATGTATACTTAAACTTGCATTTCACTGTACATAAAATTTCCCTCAATTTAATATCACTGTTTATTTTCATGGTCACACTGTATTTTCTATTAACCGTATAATCATCACACAGACTTCAGTGAGACATAAATGGATGCATCAAGGAAAATAACCAAACACAACCCACTGCCGTCCTGTTGATTCTGAATCGTAGAGACCATATAGGACAAAGTAGAACTGCCCCATAGGGTTTCCAAGGCTGTAAATCCTTACGGAAGCAGACTACCACATCTTTTTGCCACAGAGCGGCTAGTGGGTTCAAACTGCAGACCTTTCAGCTAGCAGCCAAGTGCTTTAACCACTACACTACCTGGGCTCCTGTCAAGGAAAATACATTCTTTAAATTCTAGGCATTTACTTCCATGTATAACCAAAAAACAACCAAACCCGTTGCCGTCAAGTAGATTCTGACTCATGGCGATCCAACAGGACAGAGTAGAACTGCCCTATAGAGTTTCCAAGGAGTGGCTGGTGATTCAAACTGCCAACCTTTCGGTTAGCAGTTGAACGCTTAACCACTGCTCCACCAGGGCTCCAGACTTCCATGTATAGGGGAATAATATTTAATATTCTGGCTTAATTTTCATCATAGTCTGTAATTATATATATATATATAACTATATATAGTCTATAATTTTTTAAATTTCTAAAGCCTAAAGACAAGATTTTATTTATGTTCATGATTCAAGAAATAACAATCACACATTGATTAGCAACTAGTTTCATTTATTTTTTTCTAACCCCTACCAGATTTTAGCAATGCCTTAAAGGAACTAAATACATTCTTTTATATATATATCAGTCTATTTACTATCCATTCTCACCCCTTGTAACAGTGGTAAATTGTAATTTTAAATCCAATGTTTCACCATCTTAAAATTACACATAAACCAATTGCATTTAATTATTTTCTACATTCGTAGATGGTATCTCGATTTGATTTGAGGGCATCGTTTTTATTCTTAAGTGGCAAATGGGTCTTCAATAATCTGTGAGTCCTTCAGGGTAGGGTAATTTCTATTGATTTCTGCTTGTAGTTTTCAAGGTTTTATTATGGGAAAGGGCAGAAATGACCATTTTAATGAGAGTCAATTTTTCTTTGATGCAGAAACAAAGATTTTAATTAAAGAAAGGAAATTGGAATGTTAAGAAGAATTTCTGTGGTAAGGCAGATATTTAAGTAGGATTTTTTAATATAAAAAATAAAGGTGGAGGAAATTAGTTGTGTAATCCAAAAAGACACAGACATGCTGCTGGTGTGGTCAAATGCTTCTCCTCTTCACCAAATCCTGACATCTAGAGTAATAGTACTTTCCTCTGGGATTGAAAGAAAACAGTTTATATACATAGTTATACTGGAAACAATATGGCTGTGCCCAAGAGATGGTATTAGTTGAATATATAAATATGTCTTAAAAAATGTTTATGTGTGCTGCTAGGCAGTGATGAGTATATTTGAGATTCAGGCTTAACATTTCGCTGACTATTGCAACTAGCATAAAGGGCAACTAGATTTTCTCAGTGACCATCCCTCAGTGTCACTTCTGCTTTCCAGTATGCATAATCCATTCAGGGCATTCTGACCGAAGTTTTATGTTTCTCACTTTCTTTTATTCTTCATGTTTAATAGCTTCAAAATCAATTCAGAACCACATCTATAACTTGGTGCACACAAAATTGCATCACTTTGTAAGATTTTTCTAATGATTGAATGTTTTCTCTAATTTATCATAATGAGAGCTTACACTACATCTTAAGTATCTTGTCATCTACTAAACCTCAAAAGCTTATTGGACACATATTTGCATCTTTATTGGGGATAAATTTCAGGTGTCTCATTTTTTAATAGTATAATTCTGATTACTTGTATCAGTTTGGAATCTTTAAAACTTCACTAGTATAAACAGAAGGCTTCATTTTGATAATTTTGTTCCTCTGAGTATAAACTGAACCAGCAGATTTAGAATAAATTGGAGGCTATAATATCTTCTTCTTAAGTGTAGTAAACATTAGATTAAGATCTATGGTCTTTAAATTTCATTTATTTAGAAAGTTTAATTATTATGTGAAAAATACGACTTTCAGAATATTAAGAAATTTCCTATTTGCTACTTGATCATTGGAAGGGACAAAAAATAGAAACAGAAGTCGAGAGGCAAAAATCAGGGAGGAAGATTCAAACCTAGGAAAATAAAATCATAGTGTGCAAAGAAAATAACTATGTGGACTTGTAGTGGATAGTAGGCAGGGTAGGAAAACTGCTTCAAGGCAAATGAGGGAATTATAGAAGAACACATGCACATGTATCTATAAAGAGAGAAAGACTGCTGCTTCTCTCCTCAAAAGAAAGCATGCCAGTGAAATTTCTGACAAGTATAAATTTAAGAGGGTTATCTGAGACTAGACGCCATGAACCTAGAAGGATGAATTCTTCAGTGTGAAGAATATTTATTCCTTAGATCTGTTTACTGTTTTATTTGGAGCTGAAGCAAGAGTGATGAATAATGGATAACAGGATACCCTCATTGTCTTTGTAACAAAGAAGGCAGCACTGGAATTCATTATAGCTTATTGTGTGAGAACTGTATATTGACAGTTAAACAGATGAAAGAGCTCCACTGTATAGATAACAGGTTTTTGTTCCAAACAACAGATTTACTTTTCCAGAAGTAGAAACTAATGCTGGGGGCCTATTTTGCCTTCTGCACCTCCTCTCTTTTCTGAAGTAACTAGATTAAGCCTCATGGAAAACAAGGTAATAATGATAATGGCATTTCCACCCATGAATCAATTTAAAACAATGTTATCTAAAGATGAAATGCTGCACAATTACAAAATTTTAAGATTGTAAGCAACTGGGATCACCTGTTAAGCTTTCTAGGAAGTGCGCCAATGGTTCCTGGCCCAGTGAACGGTGGAGGCATTCCAAAAATGCCTGCTTGCCTCCCTGTCTCTTTTCTTCCTTTTCTTTCTTCCTCCCTCCCTCCCTTCCTTCCTTCTTACTTTCTTTCAGCAAGCTTTGTTTTAGAAATGTGGAAACCAAGGCCAAGAAACTTGCCCAAAGTCACTTGGCATCAGGATTATGGTCAACATCTTCCAATTTCTAACACAGGGCTGCATTTCCCATTATAAAGTGCAAGCATTCTCTTCTAACTCATGCTCTCAAACAAGCACTATTCTTACAAAAATCAATAAAGATTTAGTTTCCTTTTCCTGAAGACAAGGGATACCCTGCTTAAATTTCAAATCAGCACTTCTCATTGAGTTTGAGGCAATCATATAGCTTTTTATTTCCTCATTGAACATTTCATTTGCTCTGGTGGGTACTTTTTAAACAACCTTTCATGACACTTTTTTTCTCCAGTATAACACATGAAGTGTATGAATCTATAAATTGATTTAAACCCCTTGAGAAGGGATGGTGCTATTTGTACTGTATATTAAAATAGTAAGGCATCACTATTTGCCAAAAAATTATATTGCAATATTCTGAGGTGGGAACTCATATCTCATGTGGCATCTACAGGAGCATTAGAAAAGAAATGGAATTTGATCTCTTTGAGTTGGTGAATCTGACTTATTCTTCCTTATGAGCTCTGCTTTGGGTAATGAGCTCTTGTGGATAGTTTTGTGAAATGTTTGTGTTTGTGACCGTAAGAAATACTGTCATCATCCAGGCTTACTGATGTCACAGAGACAATTCATGTTCACTGTGGAGAAAGAAAAAAATTAGACAAGGACAGTATATTTGAGTTGCAGCTATAGTTTTAGAATATGGATGTCTGTTTGTATGTTTGTTTTCCTGAGCACAGACTTTGAATACAGCCCTTGGAGATTGCTTCTTTTCCAAAACACCATCAGCCTGCAAGCTAAGATCAGCCAGTGCCCTTTTGCCTAGGAGGACATTAGTTGAAGGACAATTATAGAAACCCCAGTTAATGCTACAGTCATCCCCAGAGAGGTGGGGCCAGGATGGCGGAGAGTCAGACGCTTCTGGTGGACCCTCTTACGACAAAGAACAAAAAACAAGTGAATTGATTATACATGTCAATCTAGGAGCCTTGAACATCAAAGGCAGAGTTGAGAAACTGGACTGAGTGGCAGGGGGAGGGAGAGATGGTTTGGAGGCAGCGAGGAGTTGCCAGACCTGATCCAGTGAGAGCCTGAGCCCTTCCTGCGAGGCCGGCAAACAGCTGTGCTCAGGAGGTGTGTTTACCGCACTGGGAGAGACCCAGGGCCAGAGAGCCTACACAGCCACCCAGAACCAGTGAGAAGCAGCCCTGGATCAGTGAAAGATAGGAACTTGCATACAGCCTACTGTGTGGATCAAAAACACCCCCCTTAGGGAAAAACCTCTCTTCCATTTACATCCCCGCTCTCTGCTCTGCACTGGGTCCCAGATTGGCTTCAGCAATTGCCGAGTCCCTGAGCCAGAAGTAGGATCCGACACACGCCTGGAGCCATTCTCCCTGCCTTGGAAAGTGAACACATTAGTAAACGGGAAAAAATAAACCGCTGGCTCCCCTAAGCCAGGAACCCAGGATAGGCACAACTCCTTTGCCTAGGCACAAGCATAAGGAATCCACAGACTTTGAGTGCCTTTTCCTCCTGCATAGACTTGTGTGGGCCCGTCTCAACAGCGTAGGCCCTCATTACTGCAGTACAACAGGGTATATACTGGAAGTCTAACTTCAGTTGTTTCAGCTGTGAAGTGGCAGGTCTTTGACATTTGACACTGCTCTGCCTATTAAGCAGGGTCTTCACCTACCCACATCAGGGGCCTGAGGACTGCTGGCTCCACAGTCCTTTCAGCCAACAGCATTAGGTGCTCATAATCCAGCTACAAAACCCACCCACCTACACGCTTTAGGGAACAGGGACACGCCTTCCTCCTGGACACTCAGGGGTAGCCGTCAGCCCCCTGCCTTGCTCAGAGTGTGTCCCCCTGCTGCAGCTAGATGCCTGTGCCTACACCAATAACCCCTGCCTGTATAAGACTGTAAGTGAGAGCCTACACCACACACTTGGTGGCTATCTACCTGGACACCTGAGCTGAATCCATACAGGAGGAATGGGTGGACTCCTGAGCTCACATACCTAGTAACAGATCTAACTACCAGGTGACAAGACATTAGCACTTCAAAGGTGCCAATAATCAAACTAGCTCATACAAGCAGCCTATTCTGGCATATCAAAACAAAGCAAGAAGATAGGACACAGTAAGCAAACATAAAATAAATAAATATAATAACTTATTGATGGCTCAGAGATAAAAGTCAATATCAAATCACGTGAAGAGACAATCCATAATGGCTTCAGCAAGCTCCCAAAATAAAGAATCTAGAAATTTTCCAGAGGGGGATAATTTCTTGGAATTACTGGAGGCAGAATACAAAAGATTAATATCCGGAACTCTTCAAGAAATTAGGAAGGAGATTAAGCAAAAGGCAGAATACGCAATAGAGGAAATTAAAAAGATTAGAGAAGAGCATAATGACAAATTTAACAGGCAGCAGGAATCCATAGAGAGACAGCAATCAGAAATCCAGAAGATTAGCAATAAAATTTCAGAATTAGACAACTCAATAGAAAGTCATAAGAGCAGAATTGAGGCAATGGAAGTCAGAATTAGTGAGACTGCAGATAAAGCACTTGACACCAACTTATTTGAGGAAAAATCAGAAAAAAGATTAAAAAAAATGAAGAAACCTCTATCAAGAGGAATAATCTACTAGTGAACGGGGGGGCGGGATAACAAAATACAGAGAATTATTGAAGATTTGTTGGCAGAAAACTTCCCTGATATTGTGAAAAATGACAAGATATCTACCCAAGAAGCATCAAACCCCACTTAAAGTAGATCCCAAAAGAAAGTCAACAAGACATAATCAAACTTGCTAGAACCAAAGATAAAGAGAGAATTTTAAGAGTGACTAGGGATAAACGAAAAGTCATCCACAAAGGAGAGTCAATAAGAATAAGCTTGGACTACTCGACAGAAACCATGTAAGCAAGAAGGCAATAGGATGACGTATATAAACCGTTGAAGAAAAAAAAATGCCAGCTAAGAATTATATATCCAGCAAAACTGTCTCTCAAATA
Organism: Dugong dugon; assembly: GCA_030035585.1. Lineage (NCBI taxonomy): Eukaryota > Metazoa > Chordata > Mammalia > Sirenia > Dugongidae > Dugong > Dugong dugon. Next base: position 124,213,138 of record CM057461.1, on the reverse strand, counting down.
TGATGGCGAAATTAGGGCATTTCTGGATAAACAGAAGTTTAGGGAATTTGCAAAAACCAAACCAAAATTACAAAATACTAAAGGGAGTCCTCCAGTTGAAAAATCAGTAACATCAGATAACCCAAGAGTAGAACACAGGACAGAGCAACCAGATATCAGCCCAGATAGGGAAGTCACAAAAGTAAATCAAAGCTGAAACACTGAAAATAGGGAAACAGATACCGATATGTAAAAGATGACAACATTAAAACAAAAAAGAGGGACTTAAAAAATGTAGACATAGATTTTTCCTATGGAGAGGATCTCAAGGTGATATAAAGAAATAAAAGACTGGTATAAACTTAGAAAAATAGGGGTAAATATTAAGGTAACCACAAAGGAAACTAACAATCCTACAAGTCAAAATAAAAAACTAGAAAAATATAAAGACTCAGTAAAAACAAAATCAACAACAATGAAAAAGAAAATAAATAAAGAAAAATGACTCAGCACAGAAAATTAAGTGGAACAAAGAAACTGTGAACAAGACACAAAAAACAAATAAAAAAGACAGCAATAAACTCGTACCTATCAATAATTATGCAGAATGTAAATGGAATAAATGCACCAATAAATAGACAGAGAGTGGCAGATTGGATAAGAAAACATGATCTGTCTATATACTGCCAACAAGAGACATACCTTAGACTTAAAGACACAAACAAACTAAAACTCAAAGGACGGAAAAAAAATATCAATGAAACAACACTCAGAAAAGAGCAGGAGTGGCAATATTTATCTGACAAAATAGACTTTAAAGTAAAACCCACCACAAAGGATAAGGAAGGACATTATATAATGATTAATGGGTCAATACACCAGGAGGACATAACTATAATAAATATTTACGCACCCAATGACAGGGCTCCAAAATACATAAAACGAACTCTAACAGCACTGAAAAGAGAGATAGACAGCCCTACAATAGTAGTAAGAGACTTCAACACACCAGTTTCGGTGAAGGACAGAACATCCAGAAAGAAGCTCAACAAAGACACTGAAGAGCTAAATGCTACAATCAACCAGCTTGATCTCACAGACATATACCGAATACTCCACCCAACAGCAGCCAAGTATACTTTCTTTTCCAATGCACATGGAACATTCTCCAGAATGGACCATGTATCAGGCCATAAAGCAAGCCTTAACAAAATCCAAAGCACTGAAATATTACAAAGTATCTTTTCTGACCATAAAGCCATAGAAGTAGAAATCAACAACACAAAAAGTGAGGAAAAAAAAATAAGACACATGGAAACTGAACAACACTTTGCTCAAAACCTACTGGATTATAGAAGAAATTAAGGACGGAATAAAGAAATTCATAGAACCAAACGAGAATGAAAATACATCCTACCAGAACCTTTGGGACACAGCAAAAGCAGTGCTCAGAGGTCAGTTTATAGCAATAAATGCACGCTTCCAAAAAGAAGAAAGGGCCATAATCAAAACATTAACCCTACAACTGGAACAAGTAGAAAGAGAGCAGCAAAAAGAAGCCCTCAGGTGTCAGAAGAAATGAAATAATAAGAATTAGAGCGGAATTAAATAAAATAGAGAATAGAAAAACAATTGAAAGAGTTAACAAGTCCAAAAGCTGCTTCTTTGAAAAGATCAACAATAAACCACTGGTCAAACTGACAAAAGAAAAACAGGAGAGGAAGCAGGTAACCTGTATAAGAAATGAGATGGGTGATATCACAACAGAACCAACAGAAATTAAAAGAATCATAACAGAATACTATGAAAAATTATACTCTAACAAATTTGAAAACCTAGAGGAAATGGACAAATTTCTAGAAACTCACTACCTACCTAAACTAACACAGAGGTAGAACAAGTAAATAAACCCATAACAAAAGAAGAGATTGAAAAGGTAATTAAAAGACTCCCAACAAAACAAAGCCCTGGCCTGGATAGCTTCACTGGAGAACTCTACCAAACTTTCAGAGAAGAGATAACACCACTTCTGCTAAAGGTATTTCAGAGCACAGAAAAGGATGGAATACTCCCAAACTCATTCTATGAAGCCGCATAACCCTGATACCAAAACCAGGTAAAGACACCTCAAAAAAAGAAAATTACAGACCAGTATTCCTCATGAACATTGACGCAAAAATCCTCAACAAAATTCTAGCCAATGGACTTCAGCAACATATCACAAAAATAGTACACCATGGATCAAGTGGGATTTATACCAGGTATGCAGGGATAGTTCAATATTAGAAAAACAATCAATGTAATCCATCACATAAATAAAACGAAAGACAAGAACCACATGATCTTATCAATGGATGCAGAAAAGGCATTTGACAAAGTCCAACACCCATTCATGATAAAAACTCTCAACAAAATAGGAATAGAAGAGACATTCCTCAATATAATTAAGGGTATCCATACAAAGCCAACAGCCAACATCATCCTAAATGGAGAGACTTTGAAAGCATTCCCCTTGAGAACGGGAAACAGACAAGGTTGCCCCCTATCACCACTCTTATTCAACATTGTGCTGGAGGTCCTAGCCAGAGCAATTAGGCTAGGAAAAGAAACAAAGGGCATCCAAACTGATAACGAAGAAGTCAAAGTATCTCTATTTGCAGATGATATGATCTTATACATAGAAAACCCCAAATAATCCACAAGAAAACTACTGGAACTAATAGAAGATTTCAGCAAAGTTTCAGGATACAAGATAAACATACAAAAACCAGTTGGATTCCTTTACACCGACAAAGAGAACCTTGAAGAGGAAATTACCAAATCAATACCAGTTACAATAGCCCCCAAGAAGACAAAATATTTAGGAATAAATCTAACCAGAGATGTAAAAGATGTATACAGCGAAGACTACAAGATACTACTGTAAGAAACTAAAAGAGACCTGCATAAGTGGAAAAACATACCTTGCTCATGGATAGGTAGACTCAACATAGTGAAAAGTCAATTCTACCCAAAGCGATCTACAGATACAATGCAATTCCGATCCAAATTCCACCAGCATTTTTTAATGAGATGGAGAAACAAATCACCAACTTCATATGGAAAGGGAAGAGGCCCCGAATAAGTAAAGCATTACTGAAGAAGGAGAACAAAGTGGGAAGCCTTACACTACCTGATTTTAGAACCTATTATACCACCACGGTAATCAAAATGGCCTGGTATTGGCACAACAACAGATACATAGACAGAGTTGAGAATCCAGATATAAGTGCATCCACCTATGAGCAGCTGATATTTGACAAAGGCCCAGAGTCTGTTAATTGGGGAAAGACAGTCTCTTTAACAAATGGTGCTGGCATAACTGGATATCCATGTGGAAAAAATGAAAACAAGGCCCATACCCCACACCATGCACAAAAACTAACTCAAAATGGATCAAAGACTTAAATATAAAATCAACATCGATGAAGATCATGGAAGAAAAAATAGGACTAATGCTAGGATCCCTAATACATGGCATAAACACAATATGAACCATAAGTAATAAGGCACAAGCACCAGAAGAGAGACTAGATAAATGGGAGCTCCTAAAAATCGAACACTTACGCTCATCAAAAGACTTTACCAGAAGAGTCAAAAGACAACCTACAGACTGGGAAAAAATTTTTGGCTATGACAAATCCGGTCAGCGTCTAATCTCTGAAACCTACAAGATACTGCAAAACCTCAACAACAAAAAGACAAATAACCCAATTAAAAAAGGGGCAAAGGATATGAACAGACACTTCACCAAAGAAGGTATTCGGGCAGCTAACAGACACATGAGGAAATGCTCACAATCATTAGCCTTTAGAGAAATGTAGATCAAAACTACAATGAGATATCATCTCACCCCAACAAGGCTAGCCTTAATCCAAAAAACACAAAATAATAAATGCTGGAGAGGATGTGGAGAGACTGGAACACTTATACACTGTCAGTGGGAATGTAAAATGGTACAACCACTTTGGAAATCAATTTGTTGCTTCCTTAAAAACTAGAAATAGAAGTAACATACGATCCAGCTATCCTGCTCCTTGGAATATATCCTAGAGAAATAAGAGCCGTCCCACTAATAGATATATGCACACCCATGTTCACTGCAGCACTGTTCACAATAGCAAAAGGATGGAGACAACATAGGTGCCCATCAAGGGATGAACGCATAAACAAATTATGGTATACCCACACAATGGAATACTACGCAATGATGAAGAACAACGATGAAGCCGTGAAACATTGTATAACATGGAGGAAGCTGGAACTTATTATGCTGAGTGAATTTAGTCAGTCACAGAAGGACAAATACTGTATAAGACCACTATTATAAGAACTCAACAAAAGGTTTAAACACGGAAGAAAACATTCTCTGATGGTTACGAGGGTGGGGAGGGAGGGTGAGTGTTATTTACTAACTAGATAGTAGATAGGAATCATCTTAGGCGAAGGGAAGGACAGCACACACTACAGGGGAAGTCAGCACAACCGGACTAAACCAAAGCTAAGAAGTTTCCTGAATACAGTCAAACACTTTGAGAGACAGAGTAGGAGGGGTAGGGGTCTGGGGACCATGCTTTCCAGGGACATCTAGGTCAACTGGCACAAGAAAGCTTATTAAGAAAATGTTCTGCATCCTACTTTGGTGAGTGGTGTCTGCAGTCTTAAAAGCTTGCAAGCGGCCATCTAAGATGCATCAGTTGGTCCCAACCACCTGGAGTGATGGAGAATGAAGAACACCAAAGACACAAGTATTAGCCCAAGAGACAGAAAGGGCCACATAAACCAGAAACTTCCTCAGCCTGAGACCAGAAGAACTAGATGGTGCCCAGCTACCACCAATGACCGCCCTGACAGGGAACACAACAGAGAGTCCCTGATGGAGCAGGAGAAAGGTGGGGGACAGAACTCAAATTCTAGTAAGAAGACCAGACTTAATGGTCTGACTGAGACTAGAGCAATCCTGGAAAGCATGGCCCCTGGATTCTCTATCAGCCCAGAACTAAAACAATTTCAGAGGCCAACTGTTCAGACAGGGTTTGAACTGGACTGTGGGACATAAAGTGATACTTGTGAGGAGTATGCCTCTTAGCTCAAGTAGATCCAAGGGACCAAAGGGGCAACTTCTGTCCGGAGGTGAGATGGGAAGGCAGAGAGGGTTAGGAGCTGGTTGAATGGACATGGGGAATCAGGTGGAAAGGAGGAGAGCCATGTTGCAGAATGGGGTGAGCAATTAGGGTCACATAACAATGTATGTATAAAATTTTGTATGGGAGACTAACTTGAAATGTAAACTTGATTTAAACTACAGCAGTAAAAAAAAAAGCTTAGGACAATGTTCTGCATCCTACTTTGGTGAGTGGCATCTGGGGTCTTAAAAGCTTGCAAGTGGCCATCTGAGATGCATCAATTGGTACCAACCACCTGGTGTAAAGCAAAATGAAGAATACCAAAGACACAAGGGAAGTATCAGCCCAAGAGACAGAAAGGACCACATAAACCAGAGACTTCCTCAGCCTGAGACCAGAAGAACTAGATGGTCTCTGGCTACCACCAATGACTGCCTGGACAGGGAAAACAACAGAGTTCCTGATGGAGCAGGACAAAGGTGGGGTGCAGAACTCAAATTATAGTAAAAAGACCAGGCTTAATGGTCTGACTGAGACTGGAGGAACCCCAGAAAGCATGGCCCCTGGATTCTCTATCAGCCCAGAACTAAAACAATTTCCGAGGCCAACTGTTCAGACACGGATTGGACTGGACTGTGGGACATAAAGTGATACTCGTGAGGAGTGTGCCTCTTAGCTCAAGTAGATAGAAGAGACTAAACAGGCAGCTTCTGTCCGAAGGTGAGATGGGAAGGCAGAGAGGGTTAGGAGCTGGTTGAATGGACATGGGGAATCAGGAGTGGAAAGGAGGAGTGTGGTGTCACAGTATGGGAGAGCAATTAGGGTCACATAACAATGTATGTATAAACTTTTGTATGGGGAAAAAACAAAGACAACAAAAAAACGATACTGTCATCCCTTGGTATCCATGGGGGAATTGGTTCCAGGACACCCCAGCAGCTACCAAAATCTGCAGATGCTCAAGTCCGTTGTGTAAAATGGTGGAGTATTTGCATATAACCTATGCATATCCTCCTGTATACTTTAAATCATCGCTAGATTGCTTATAATACCTAATAAAATGTAAATGCTATATAAATAGTTGTTAATGCTTATACATAACACAGTAGTTTCTCACTCTTCGCAAGCCCTTTATCATGAACCTGAGAGACAATTTTTGCCGTTGTAGGCGCAGCACTAACACTTCCACGAATTTCAGCTTCTTTCTGCTTTATGGTGTGAATGCTCCATTCGTTCTTACCGAACTTACAGCCCTCTTCCGCAAGTGACAGGCCACTTTTCATAAGATTTAAGATTTTTGTTTTCTCATTGAGAGATAGAATGTGAGGTTCCATCTTAGCTTTTGAGGGATTGCTTTGATCACTTCATTGCTTTTTAGGAGCCATTTTTTTCACAGAAGCAAAGGGTGCACACAGCACAAGTAGCGAACTAATGAGAGGCTTAGGAGAACAACGCTCAAACAATGAGTGCTGGAGACAGTCTGAGTATCTGTGAGTTGGAGGGACGCTACTGCAGGGGATACCTACACATGGCTTCATTCACCTGGACTGAGCGTAGTGCTCAGCGTGCAGCAAATTCAAGTTTTGCTTTTTGGAACTTTCTCTTTTTTTTGAACATTTTTGGAACTTTTGAATATTTTCGATCCGTGGTTGGTTGAACCCGTGGATGTGGAATCCATAGACAAAAACCGAACCAAACCCACTACCTAGAGTCGATTCTGACTCATAGTGACCCTGTAGATACAGAGGGCCAACTGTATTTCCTTCCTGCATGTTCTGTCCTGCTGATTGCATGCTTAATTTGCCCAATTGTGAGTAATAATGAAGATTCGATATTTTTTAAATGCCAGTCTCTTCAGAGGATAAGTATTTGTTCAGAGTTATGAAAATATTCAATTCGATTTGCTGCTACCTCAATTTGGTAGATGATGCCTTTACGACGTAGACATTTTAATTGTGTGTATGTTCTGTTGAGATATCTGTACCTCAATTTAAAAAACAAAACAAAACAAAGAATAAATAATAATACCAAGAGTGATGTATTCTATTTTATTCAAAGATTTATGTGCCTATGGTCTGCTTTTTTCCAAATAATTTTTCTTTAATTTTAATTGGTAGTGGATGGCCAAATTATGTAAGGAAACTTTTATAATTTAATATTTGAGTAGTGAAAACTTTTCCCATCTCACTATTATGTTGTAGTACAAAATATTTGAGAAATCTAAACATGGGAGGGGACCATTATCAGAGTAGTTATTAATACAAATATTATTACTCATTTTCATTAAAAACTATTTAAAACTCAAAATAACTGCAACTACAATGCAGGTATTGTATTTAAGAAGGCAAAGGATTTTAAAGTTGGGAATCATAATAATGATCTGGCTGATTTATATATATACACAAGGAAAGGAATGAAATATTAATCAACCTGTAGGACATGGGCTTAGACAAACAGACTACCTTTCAGAACAGAATACCACCCTGAAAAGTAGGCAGCTAGCCAGAGCAGGCTGGAGCAGGTTCCTGGAGGCCTCTAATGTGCCAGGAACAATCCTGTAATAGCTAGATCATTTGGCAGTCCATGGGATATGGTGCAGCCAGGGTGATGGTGAACAGCATTCAGAGGGCATAATTATTGGATATTACTAAATTGTATGAAGTATTTCAAGATTTTATCAATGGGAATGGCTATACTGGGTGTAATGACCCAACTACTGCATAGGATTTATCATACACATGTATCTCATGCTGCTGCCATTCAGTCAATTCTGGCTCACGGTATCCCTATATGACAGAGTAGAACTGCCCCATAGGGTTTCCAAGGCTGTAAATCTTTGGGGAAGCAGACTGCCACATCTTTCTCCTGAGGAGCAACTAGTGGGTTGGAACCACCGACCTTTTGGTTAGCAGCTGAGCATTTTAACCACTGTGCCCCCAGAACTCCTTGCCTTATTATTAAGTTTATTCCATATATGGATTTTTTTGGCTCTATGAACAGAGTAACTAGGGTGCCTATTTGGTTTAAGTCTAGATTGAGAGGAAACAATTACTAATGAAGTCCAACATTATTTCCTAATATTCATTAGGTTTCTACTGTCATACCAGGGTTTTCAACATTCTTTGAATTGGAACCTCTTAGCAGCTACATAGTGTTAAGAGATTTTCATTCCTGAATACAACCCAAGGTGATGTCTCCATTAGCAAAGGTTGGTATGATGTATTTCTTTCTCTACTACTATAGGAAATTCACTGAAGTAGTAATGTGGGGGAAGGGGGATTCTTATTGGAAGGAAACGTAGAAGATTATACCACCCACAGATGAAATGATAGGTTTTTGTATTTCAAATGCCTTTTTTTCTTATCATAAGTGTATTGACAGAATGATTCACAATTTCTTCTACTGTAGTGGAATTGTTACAGCACACCTGAGTTTGTCTCAATGTCACCTCTTCAAAGAAAAAAAAAAAAACTTAAGCATTTTTGTGAATCATTCTACTGTATCTGCTTAGAGGTTTCTTACTAAATGAAGTTGAGAAGTTATTAGATCAGTCTTGAAATTGATTGATGTTATTACTGTTAAGACAAGTTACTACAACTCTTATTTCTTCCAAAGTTCTAAATAATGTTGACCCAAAAAACCAAACCAATTGCTGTCTAGTTAATTCTGACTCATACTGACCCTATAAGGCAGAGTAGAATTGCCCCATAGAGTTTCCAAGGAGCGGCTTGCAGTTTGAACTGCCAACTTTTGGTTAGCAGCCTAAGCTCTTAACCACCAAATGATGTTAGGGCATAGTATATTGATGTCATATTTAGTGTGCAAAAATATAAAAATGAATGCAAATATTAAAATCAAATTTTCCTAATGACAGACTTAAGAGACATTTGATTGCACTGTTAAATTTCTAAAGCTGTGTGAACAGTGGTTGATAGTGGATAGGAAATAATTAAAGCTCTCAGTGCCTTTATAGCTTTTCCCAACAAGAATTGGGAGAGAGTGAATGAAGGACATAAAGTGCTGGTCTATAGGTTTTGGGAGCTGCACCAAGTTTTAATGAGCCTCACCAATCACCTCTGATGGCAGCCTGATATTTTACAGCCCCTTTAATAAAGTTTTCTCTCCTACTGTTCAGAGACAGCACCATTGTGTATACAAACAAACAAACAAACCAAAAAAAAAAAAAAAAAAAAAAAGAAGAATGCAGTTGATGAGGAAGACTATTCCAGCAAGGAGGAAGAGTACAAACCTGGCTTTAATTTTCATCCATGATTGTCTTGTGTTTCTTTGTATTGAAGATTAGAGTATGTCAAGTATTCCTGGGCCTGTTTGGGTTCTTGGAAGAAAAACAATCTAATGTTAACTATACATGCTGCCAGATTTCTGATTTATCCTTTCACCCTCACATTTCAATCCTGTCTCCATTGGTTTTGTCCTGTCTGACTTTGAACATGAAAAGCTATTTCCTAAGTTTCAGAGGGAGGGCAGAGAGGAGATCTGTCACTTTCTCAATGGTTACTCTCTAACTTCTGTCCCCTCCTTCCCATGTAAAAATTCTTAGACTTCTTTTTAATACTTTCTATCTGCATTTCTTGGTCACTCTCAAGGAAATGTCCACCAAACCCCAAAAATACCAAACCCATTCCCATCAAGTCTCAACCCTGTAGGACAGAGAACTGCCCCCGTAGAGTTTCCAAGGAGCGATTGGTGAATTCGAACTATCGACCTTTTGATTAGCAGCCTGAGCACTTAACCACTGTGCTACCAGGGCTCCATCCTCAAGCCCCAGAAATGTGCTGAACCCCAGCCATTCTACTGAAATTGCACTTTCTAAAGTCACCAAGGATATCCTTATTGTTAGGTCATCTAGCCCTTCTTCAAAATATGCTCAGGTCAATTCTCCTTTCTCGGATTTCTCGATATTGAAATGTCCTTCTCCTCTGATTGTTTCTTTGATTCTCATCTCCTACTGTCTTTGGATCTTAATTCTTTATTTATTATTATTGATTTCTCTCTGTAGTTTGACTTCTCAATTTCTATCTATAGGACTGTTTCTTTGTACACAGTCAAATACCCTAATACTTAACTTTTATTTCAGCTTTACTGCTAGACTAACTTGGCCAAATCCATATTCATCTTCTACTCAAAACAATCCTTACCTTAAACTTCTCCCTGTGAAAGGCACCAGTCTTTTTGGCATACAGAATCAGGATCTTCATGTCCTTTCTGATTTATTCTTTTCCTTCATCCTTTATTTAGTTAGTAGTCATCCTGTTGATTTGTGCTCTGAAATGACAATCCCACCTTTCCTTTCTTTCCATCCACAGCAGCTATCTTGATCTAGATTCATCACCTCACTAGATTTTCCTCACTCATGTGAGTTTCTTCATCGCTCCAGTTATTTTGTGTTTCACTCCAGTTATATTGTGTCTCACTTTTGCCCTGTTTTCACTGTTTACTTTTTCTCAAAATCTTTAAAGGCCTCACATTTCTTTGTACCCATTGTCTAAATTCTCTGTTGATGGGCTAAGTTTCAAGCTCTTCCATAAACTAGCTCTGGTCTGAAGTCTGATGTTTGTCAAACTGTTTTGGTCATGACCAGAAAAAAGAACAAATATATTTTACATTGCAGACTTGTATGCAATACAGTATGTATACACATAATTGAAACAAGTTTCCTGAAACTATATTTATACTTATTATGTGTAGTTCACTCTGATTTTTCCATTCTATCCTATCCTATTTCCTTTAAGATATTGATTTTCTGTCATGATCCCATAATTTGAAGTACCTTACCCAAGATGACCCTTAGGCTTCTGCTGATTTTGTAATGGTTTTATAACAGTAGTAGATTCTGACCATCTAGCTTGTAAACTCATTAAGAATAGCATTATATTCCCCGTAGAACTTTACATCAGAAAAATATTCCGAGTTCCGATTTAACTGATGGAACAATACAGCAATAAATTTTTCTTTTTTCTTTTTTGCCCATACAAAAATTTATACATACATTGTTATGTGACTCCAATTGCTTTCCACATACTGTGACAGCAAACTGCTCCCTTCCAACCCTGATTCCCCATGTCCATTCAACCAGCTCCTAACCCTCTCTGCCTTCCCATCTCACCTCCGGACAGAAGTTGCCCCTTTGGTCCCTTGGATCTACTTGAGCTAAGAGGCATACTCCTCACAAGTATCACTTTATGTCCCACAGTCCAGTTCAAACCCTGTCTGAACAGTTGGCCTCTGAAATTGTTTTAGTTCTGGGCTGATAGAGAATCCAGGGGCCATGCTTTCCAGGATTGCTCTAGTCTCAGTCAGACCATTAAGTCTGGTCTTCTTACTAGAATTTGAGTTCTGTCCCCCACCTTTCTCCTGCTCCATCAGGGACTCTCTGTTGTGTTCCCTGTCAGGGCGGTCATTGGTGGTAGCTGGGCACCATCTAGTTCTTCTGGTCTCAGGCTGAGGAAGTCTCTGGTTTATGTGGCCCTTTCTGTCTCTTGGGCTAATACTTGTGTCTTTGGTGTTCTTCATTCTCCATCACTCCAGGTGGTTGGGACCAACTGATGCATCTTAGATGGCCGCTTGCAAGCTTTTAAGACTGCAGACACCACTCACCAAAGTAGGATGCAGAACATTTTCTTAATAAGCTTTCTTGTGCCAGTTGACCTAGATGTCCCTGGAAAGCATGGTCCCCAGACCCCTACCCCTCCTACTCTGTCTCTCAAAGTGTTTGACTGTATTCAGGAAACTTCTTAGCTTTGGTTTAGTCCGGTTGTGCTGACTTCCCCTGTAGTGTGTGCTGTCCTTCCCTTCGCCTAAGATGATTCCTATCTACTATCTAGTTAGTAAATAACACTCACCCTCCCTCCCCACCCTCGTAACCATCAGAGAATGTTTTCTTCCGTGTTTAAACCTTTTGTTGAGTTCTTATAATAGTGGTCTTATACAGTATTTGTCCTTCTGTGACTGACTAAATTCACTCAGCATAATAAGTTCCAGCTTCCTCCATGTTATACAATGTTTCACGGCTTCATCGTTGTTCTTCATCATTGCGTAGTATTCCATTGTGTGGGTATACCATAATTTGTTTATGCGTTCATCCCTTGATGGGCACCTATGTTGTCTCCATCCTTTTGCTATTGTGAACAGTGCTGCAGTGAACATGGGTGTGCATATATCTATTAGTGGGACGGCTCTTATTTCTCTAGGATATATTCCAAGGAGCAGGATAGCTGGATCGTATGTTACTTCTATTTCTAGTTTTTAAGGAAGCAACAAATTGATTTCCAAAGTGGTTGTACCATTTTACATTCCCACTGACAGTGTATAAGTGTTCCAGTCTCTCCACATCCTCTCCAGCATTTATTATTTTGTGTTTTTTGGATTAAGGCTAGCCTTGTTGGGGTGAGATGATATCTCATTGTAGTTTTGATCTACATTTCTCTAAAGGCTAATGATTGTGAGCATTTCCTCATGTGTCTGTTAGCTGCCCGAATATCTTCTTTGGTGAAGTGTCTGTTCATATCCTTTGCCCCTTTTTTAATTGGGTTATTTGTCTTTTTGTTGTTGAGGTTTTGCAGTATCTTGTAGGTTTCAGAGATTAGACGCTGACCGGATTTGTCATAGCCAAAAATTTTTTCCCAGTCTGTAGGTTGTCTTTTGACTCTTCTGGTAAAGTCTTTTGATGAGCGTAAGTGTTCGATTTTTAGGAGCTCCCATTTATCTAGTCTCTCTTCTGGTGCTTGTGCCTTATTACTTATGGTTCATATTGTGTTTATGCCATGTATTAGGGATCCTAGCATTAGTCCTATTTTTTCTTCCATGATCTTCATCGATGTTGATTTTATATTTAAGTCTTTGATCCATTTTGAGTTAGTTTTTGTGCATGGTGTGGGGTATGGGCCTTGTTTCCATTTTTTCCACATGGATACCCAGTTATGCCAGCACCATTTGTTAAAGAGACTGTCTTTCCCCAATTAACAGACTCTGGGCCTTTGTCAAATATCAGCTGCTCATAGGTGGATGCACTTATATCTGGATTCTCAACTCTGTCTATGTATCTGTTGTTGTGCCAATACCAGGCCATTTTGATTACCGTGGTGGTATAATAGGTTCTAAAATCAGGTAGTGTAAGGCTTCCCACTTTGTTCTCCTTCTTCAGTAATGCTTTACTTATTCGGGGCCTCTTCCCTTTCCATATGAAGTTGGTGATTTGTTTCTCCATCTCATTAAAAAATGCTGGTGGAATTTGGATTGGAATTGCATTGTATCTGTAGATCGCTTTGGGTAGAATTGACTTTTCACTATGTTGAGTCTACCTATCCATGAGCAAGGTATGTTTTTCCACTTATGCAGGTCTCTTTTAGTTTCTTACAGTAGTATCTTGTAGTCTTCTCTGTATACATCTTTTACATCTCTGGTTAGATTTATTCCTAAATATTTTGTCTTCTTGGGGGCTATTGTAACTGGTATTGATTTGGTAATTTCCTCTTCAAGGTTCTCTTTGTCGGTGTAAAGGAATCCAACTGGTTTTTGTATGTTTATCTTGTATCCTGAAACTTTGCTGAAATCTTCTATTAGTTCCAGTAGTTTTCTTGTGGATTATTTGGGGTTTTCTATGTATAAGATCATATCATCTGCAAATAGAGATACTTTGACTTCTTCGTTATCAGTTTGGATGCCCTTTGTTTCTTTTCCTAGCCTAATTGCTCTGGCTAGGACCTCCAGCACAATGTTGAATAAGAGTGGTGATAGGGGGCAACCTTGTCTGTTTCCCGTTCTCAAGGGGAATGCTTTCAAAGTCTCTCCATTTAGGATGATGTTGGCTGTTGGCTTTGTATGGATACCCTTAATTATATTGAGGAATGTCTCTTCTATTCCTATTTTGTTGAGAGTTTTTATCATGAATGGGTGTTGGACTTTGTCAAATGCCTTTTCTGCATCCATTGATAAGATCATGTGGTTCTTGTCTTTCGTTTTATTTATGTGATGGATTACATTGATTGTTTTTCTAATATTGAACTATCCCTGCATACCTGGTATAAATCCCACTTGATCCATGGTGTACTATTTTTGTGATATGTTGCTGAAGTCCATTGGCTAGAATTTTGTTGAGGATTTTTGCGTCAATGTTCATGAGGAATACTGGTCTGTAATTTTCTTTTTTTGAGGTGTCTTTACCTGGTTTTGGTATCAGGGTTATGCGGCTTCATAGAATGAGTTTGGGAGTATTCCATCCTTTTCTGTGCTCTGAAATACCTTTAGCAGAAGTGGTGTTATCTCTTCTCTGAAAGTTTGGTAGAGTTCTCCAGTGAAGCTATCCAGGCCAGGGCTTTGTTTTGTTGGGAGTCTTTTAATTACCTTTTCAATCTCTTCTTTTGTTATGGGTTTATTTACTTGTTCTACCTCTGTGTTAGTTTAGGTAGGTAGTGAGTTTCTAGAAATTTGTCCATTTCCTCTAGGTTTTCAAATTTGTTAGAGTATAATTTTTCATAGTATTCTGTTATGATTCTTTTAATTTCTGTTGGTTCTGTTGTGATATCACCCATCTCATTTCTTATACAGGTTACCTGCTTCCTCTCCTGTTTTTCTTTTGTCAGTTTGACCAGTGGTTTATTGTTGATCTTTTCAAAGAAGCAGCTTTTGGACTTGTTAACTCTTTCAATTGTTTTTCTATTCTCTATTTTATTTAATTCCGCTCTAATTCTTATTATTTCATTTCTTCTGACACCTGAGGGCTTCTTTTTGCTGCTCTCTTTCTACTTGTTCCAGTTGTAGGGTTAATGTTTTGATTATGGCCCTTTCTTCTTTTTGGAAGCGTGCATTTATTGCTATAAACTGACCTCTGAGCACTGCTTTTGCTGTGTCCCAAAGGGTCTTGTAGGATGTGTTTTCATTCTCGTTTGGTTCTATGAATTTGTTTATTCCATCCTTAATTTATTCTGTAACCCAGTAGTTTTTGAGCAAGGTGTTGTTCAGTTTCCATGTGTTTTATTTATTTTTTTCCTTGCTTTTTGTGTTGTTGATATCTACTTTTATGGCTTTACGGTCAGAAAAGATGCTTTGTAATATTTCAATGCTTTGGATATTGTTAAGGCTTGCTTTATGGCCTGATATGTGGTCCATTCTGGAGAACGTTCCATGTGCGTTGAAACGAGAGTATACTTGACTGTTGTTGGGTGCAATGTTCAGTATATGTCTATGAGATCAAGTTGGTTGATTGTAGCATTTAGCTCTTCCGTGTCTTTATCGTGCTTCTTTCTGGATGTTCTGTCCTTCACAGAAAGTGATGTGTTGAAGTCTCCTACTATTATTGTGGGGCTGTCTATCTCCCTTTTCAGTGCTGTTAGTGCTTGTTTTATGTATTTTGGAGCCCTGTCGTTGGGTGCGTAAATATTTATTATGGTTTTCTCCTGGTGTATTGACCCTTTAGTCATTATATAGTGTCCTTCCTTATCCTTTGTGGTGGGTTTTACTTTTAAGTCTATTTTGTCAGAGATTAATATTGCCTCTCCTGCTCTTTTTTGAGTGTTGTTTGATTGATATATTCTTTTCCATCCTTTGAGTTTTAGTTTGTGTCTTTAAGTCTAAGGTGTGTCTCTTGTAGGCAGCATATGGACGATTCGTGTTTTCTTATCCAATCTGCCACTCTCTGTCTCTTTATTGGTGCATTTATTCCATTTACTTTTGGCGTAATTATTGATAGGTATGAATTTATTGCTGTAATTTTGATGTCTTTTTTTGTGTCTTGTTCACAGTTTCTTTGTTCCACTTAATTTTCTGTGCTGAATCATGTTTCTTTATGTGTTTTCATCTTTTTCATTGTGGTTGATTTTGTGTTTGCTGAGTCTTTCTATTTTTCTAGTTTTTTATTTTGACTTGTAGGATTGTTAGTTTCCTTTGTGGTTACCTTAATATTTACTGTTATTTTTCTAAGTTTATAGCAGTCTTTTATTTCTTTATATCGCCTTGACATCCTCTTCATATGAAAAAATCTATGTCTACATTTTTTAAGTCCGTCTCTTTTATTTTAATGTTGTCATCTTTTACATATCAATATCTTTTTCCCTGTTTTCAGTGTTTTAGGTTTGATTTACTTTTGTGACTTCCTATCTAGGTTGATATCTTCTTGCTCTGTCCTGTGTTCTAGTCTTGGGTTGTTATGTGATGTTACTGATTTTTTCACCAGAGGACTCCTTTTAGTATTGCTTATAATTTTGGTTTGGTTTTTGCAAGTTCCCTAAACTTCTGTTTATCTGGAAATGCCCTAATTTTGTCATCATATTTTAGAAACAGTTTTGCTGGATATATAATTCTTGGCTGTCATTTTTTTTCCTTCAAGGCTTTATATAGGTCATCCCATTGCCTTCTTGCCTGCATCGTTTCTGCTGAGTAGTCCGATCTTATTCTCATTGACACTCCTTTGTAGATGACTTTTCGTTTATCCCTAGCTGCTCTTAAAATTCTCTTTGTCTTTGGTTTTGGCAAGTTTGATTATAATGTGTCTTGGTGAATTGCTTTTGGGATCTACTTTAAGTGGGATTCGATGCATCTTGAATAGATATCTTGTCATCTTTCACGATATCAGGGATGTTTTCTGCCAACAAATCTTCAACAATTCTCTCTGTATTTTCTGTTATCCTCCCCTGTTCTGTTTCTCCAATCACTCATAGGTTATTCCTCTTGATAGAGTCCCACATAATTCTTAGAGTTTCTTCATGTTTTTAAATCCTTTTATCTGATTTTTGCTCAAATAAGTTGGTGTCAAGTGCTTTATCTTCAGTCACTAATTCTGAGTTCCACTGCCTCAGTTCTGTTCCTATGACTTTCTACTGAGTTGTCTAATTCTGAAATTTTATTGTTAGTCTTCTGGATTTCTGGTTGCTGTCTCTCTATGGATTCTTGCAGACTATTAAATTAGTCATTGTGCTCTTCTCTAATCTTTTTAATTTCCTCTATTGTGTATTCTATCTTTTGCTTAATTTCCTTCCGAATTTCTTGAAGAGTTCTGGATATTAATCTTTTGTATTCTGGCTCCAGTAATTCTGATAAATTTTCCTCCTTGGAAAATTTCTAGATTTTTTTATTTTGGGAGCTTGCTGAAGCCATCATGGATTGCCTCTTTATGTGATTTGATATTGACTGTTTTCTCCAAGTCATCAATAAATTGTATATTTATTTATGTTTGCTTATTGTGTCCTAGCTTCTTTTTTTGTTTTGATATGCCCAAATATCAAGGCTGCTCATATGAGCTAGTTTGATTATTGGCATCTTTAAAGTGCTAATGTCCTGTCACCAGGTGATTAGATCTGTTACTAGATATGTGAGCTTAGGAGTCTGCCCACTCCTCCTGTATGGATTCAGCTCAGCTGTCCAGGTAGATAGCCACCAAGTGTGTGGTGTAGGCTCTCACTTACAGTCCTAGACAGGCATGAGTGATTGGTGTAGGCACAGGCATCTAGCTGCAGCAGGGGGACACACTTTGAGCAAGGCAGGTAGCTGACATCCACCCTTGAGTGTCCAGGAGGAAGGCATGTCTCTGTTCCCTAGAGCGTGTAGGTGGGTGGGTTTTGCAGCTGGACTGTGAGCACCTAATGCTGTTGGCTGTAAGGACTGTGGGTCATCCCTTATTCATGGGCCCTTATCGCAGGTGGTTAGGTGGCATGGGTGGAGCCACCACTCCTCAGGCCCCTGAAGTGGGTAGGTGAAGACCCTGCTTAATACACAGAGCAGTGTCAATTTTCATGAACCTGCCACTTCACAGCTGAAACAGTTGAAGTTAGAGTTCTGGTATATACCCTGTTGTACTGTGGTAATGAGGGCCTACGCTGTTGAGATGGGCCCACACAATTCTATGCAGGCGAAAAGGCACTCAAAGTCTGTGGATCCCTTATGCTTGTGACTAGGCAAAGGAACTGTGCCTACCCTGGGTTCCTGGCTTAGGGGAGCTGACAGTTTATTTTTACCCATTTGTTAATTTGTTCCCTCTCCAAGGCAGGGAGAATGGCTCTGGGCATGTGACAGATCCTACGTCTGGCCCATGGAACTTGGGAATTGCTGAAACTGGTCTGGGACCCCGTGCAGAGCAGGGAGCGGGGAGGTAGATGGGTGAGAGTTTTTTCCCTAAGGGGGATGTTTTCGATCCGTGTGGTAGGCTGTATGCAAGTTCTTATCTTTCACTGAGGGCTGCTTCTCACTCGTTCTGGGTGGCCATGTAGTCCCTCTGGCTCTGGGTCTCTCACGGTGCAGAAAATGCGCCTCCCAAGCATGGCTGCTTGCCTGCCTCACCACTCATCCCCAAGCTGCTCAGGCCTGAAAGGCTCAGGAGCTCGCCAGGTCAGGTCTGGCAACTCCTTGCTGCTTCCCAACTGTCTCTCCCTCCCCCTGCCACTGAGTCCGGTTCCTCAACTCTGCCTTTGATGTTCAGGGCCCCCAGATTGCCATATATAATAGAATCACTTGTTTCTTTGGGTCTTTGTTGTAAGAGGGTCCACCGGAAGTGCTGACTACACCACCGTCTTGTCCCTGCCTCCAGCAATTCATTTTTCAAACTCCTGGATTTATGTTATGATGTGAAATAGGAAAGGACCTAGCTTCCAAGGTCAGTGTACTAATTCTAGTTCTGCTATTTATTAGTCATGTGATCTTGGGAAAAGAAAATCCTTAACATCTCTTCCTTGCTAGTAAAATAGGAACAGCAGAAATTGCCAGAGAAATTGTCAAAATGATTAAATGAGATAGCTTGCAAAAACTCTGGCATATACTAGATGCCCAATGAATGTTTGTTGTTAAGTATGCCACACCCAGCACATAACAATTTAATAATATTTCCTGTTTGGTTTTCTTTCCGTTTGTTCATAATAATTTCAAATGTAATTCTTTCTGCAGTCTTCCCTGTTACACTTTTCTGATTATGCCAGTTACCGACCATACACATTTTTCTAAAATGTATGTCTGAGACAAAGTCTAACAAAGAATAAATGGGAAAAGTATGCATGCCTTCAAGTTCTTTTCTCCCCTTGTAGCGCTCAATACATGGCTCTGACTTTCTAGAGAGCAAAGAGTTATAAAACCAGCACCTATATTATATTTTCATGGAAGAAGAGTCATCCATAATAAGATTCACTGCCACCAACTCTGAAGGTTCATTATACCAAATTAAATTGATTTTTTAAATGCTAGAGAAAATAAAGTTTCCAAAATAAAAAATGAAATGTTTTCAGCTTGCTCCTTATTTATTTTGTTTGGAGATTTGGGCCTTTTGCATAACTAGTTATTGACCAATTATAAGACGTTATTTCTTCTTTTATTTTTTTAATTTGTGAAAGAAAGATTTTGTATTTTAAGATAAACTAGGACACTAAGTTTTAGAGGCACATATTGCATTAGATTTTTGAACTAAATTTAAATTCATTTTCAGCTTTTTGTGCTGTGATGTATGCAGATTAAAAGGAAAGTGACACACATAAAATCATGTCTGCTAAGATTTTTAAATTTAAAGCATAGTTCTTTACTCCTCAAGTTTCCCAAGAGTGAAGCTAACTGGGATAAATTCTCAGTCATCAGTTAGATGGCATAGATATGGAGACTGATAGAAGATATGAAGTCTAAAGACAAATGAGAAAGGCAAATGAATGTAAACATGACTTTTTCTATTAATATTAGTTTATCTCTACCCTCAAGCCAAATGCAGTATAAATCATTTCCGTTTCCTATTTTACTTGTTTTTTATGTTTGGTTTACTTGTATCATGTAATATGATGATAAATTTGTGATGGACTTTCTGCTGATACCCAATTCATACTTGATTTTCTTACCCACTTTTCTCCCCATTCAGAGAAGGCATATTCCCAGTATGATACATATATTTTTGTATAAATCTGTCAAAAACATAATCTGTTGGTTTTAGTTTCTTCCTCTGTAATATGAATATTATATTGTGAATACATTAGGGATGTTATTATTTGACTATAGATGTATAACAGAATCTTATATAATATAAATATAATTCTTATTTTAAGACTAGATGAGACTAAATGACTAGAAAAGAATAATGAAATTCTGTGAATCTCTTATCAATCAAAAATTATAAAAAAACTTTATATAGTCAAATAAATGAGTTAACATTATTTTAGTCTCAAATTAGCTCTGCTCCTCTCAATTAGCATGGGAAATTTGAAAATTATATTTTGCTTATATGTTTACTACCTTAAAGATATTTAGAAATGTTTGTGTGAAATGAAAAGGTTAGACATGGGTCATCCTTGTCCTAAAAGAAAGATACCTTTGTAAGCTTTAATTCTTATAACGTCCATTGGTTTTATGAACCCCAAGATATTTCTATTTACTTCTGATATACAAGTCTGACATCTCTTTGTTACTAAAATGAGTAATGATAGCTATTATAGGAGTCATAAGTCCTGAATAAAACTTTACCTTCAGTGAGGTTAAGTTACACATCAATAAAGCTTTGACCTCCTTATTCTAGGAAGTGACAGAGCAAGAATTTCTAAAATGTCATTCCAATAGTTCTTGGTGTTTCAAGTTAAAGGAATATCATCTTCTGAACAATCTACTTCTGAATACATTCACATCACAAGAAATGAGACACTGAAGAATGTTAAAAGGCCTGTGACATAAGACAATATAAATTTGTTTTATTATTTTATTCAGATTGCCTCCAAAAAAGGCTGGGGAGAGTTGCCAGATACTTTTTTCCCCCTTTTTACTTTTATCTCTCGTCTATAACATAGGGCTTAATGATAACTTAATTTCATACTGGTATATCATCAATGACAATAATCATCTTTAAATTAAACTGACTCTTGATTGATAGATTTTATAAATAGCCCCATCCAAATCTTGACTCAGATTTGTCTGTAGAATTCAGTTGTTGATGGGTTAGAAAAATATATCAGGAGACTCTGATTAATCACTAATGTGTGTAGAGCAGCCATTGCCCTCCAAGTGCTGAGCCCCACAGAGTAAACACCAGAGGCATTTCTACTCTGTCCAATAGGGTCGTTAGGAGTCAAAATCAACTCTCTGGCAGTGGGTTTGGTTGGTTTTGTCCTACTTAAGCTAACATATTGTCTTATCCCAGACAAAATTAAACCAGCTCCCTTTATTTCAGCACCTGGGACCCTTCTCCATGTTGTCTTCTATTGTACAGCTGCTTGACCTTAGGGACTGGAGACCCATTCCAAAATTACTCCTAAAATACAATTGGGATTATCTCATTTTATATGTTTGTGTTTTTGTGTATGTGTATAGTTCTACTTTGTCCTATAGAGTTCCTATGAGTCACAAATGACAGCAATGGGTTTGGATTTTTTTTTTAATACATACATACATATGTACACACATGCATGTGTGTGTGCATGTGTATGTATTCGTGCTTGTGCATGGTACTTTTCAAAATGAAAGTAAACTGAAGAAATAGAGTATCAAGATGGTGAGTCACATTTTCATAATCTGTTAAAATTTGTCCTCTGTTGTTAGACTTCTTCTTGAACTAGTCTTAATATAAGGCTTGAAAAAATTAGAAAATTAAAAAGTATATATATTAATACATTAAAAATTTTAATAAAAATTCAATGAAACAAAATTCAGATTTGTATAGTATAAAGTAAAAAGTAAGAGTCCATCTATGTCCCTTTAAAACCCAGTCCTACTCCTTAGAGATTAACTCCTTTTAACCATCTCCTTGTAAATGTCCTTCATGGTCTTTAATGTGTAGGGTAAAGATCATCACCAGAGATCCAGAGCCTAGCACAATGTCTAGCACACACTAGTAATTCAGTTAATATTTTCTGTCTTCTTCCTTTGTTGTTTTGTTTGTTGGTTGGTGCATAAGAGAATTCAGCATTCATCCATTATATTTATGTTACTATAATTCCTTATTTTAATGGTTTCCTATATAAATTTTTAAACACATAGATTATATAGTTATCTATATTATGATCAATACCAGCTAGTGTAGATAGTACTTTAAGAGTTAATCTAATTACAAATGATCATTTTTCCCGTTTTCACCTCATTAAAAAGTAAAACTACTCCTAACTTATGCAAGTTCAGTTTTACTGAAACCATATACTCCATTCAGACTTCAGTATTGCCAGGTGTGTGAACACTTAGTGGAATACGAAGTTATCATTGCTTTATTAGGACAACTTTCATTGTCTATGACTACCAATATTTCTTCCATTGCTGACTTTAAGAGAAGGACCTAAAGCACAATGCAAATTGCAACACTGAATAGCAGAAGCTGAGGGCTAGAAAGCCAAATCATTTCCTGTTTTATTAACAGTTATGACAGCTCTTAGTAATTGCTTTCTACGCATGAATTACTGATGTAGAGAAGTCTATAAACTATAAGCTATAATCTATAAACTTCAGTAACAATTTTTGTCAGTTACAATACAGAGGCATTTTACTATTTCCTGATATCACAGAACAGAGCACATAGTAGGAACTCAGTAAATGGTGGGTTATAAATAAATAGTATTTTATTATCCACATCTGAAAGCCCGTCTATTTAGGATGATGTATAGAGACAGGCTTTGTTTCTAAAACTGAGTTACCCAGTCGATGAGTTGATTCAGATTGATTTTTTCAATCTTCATGGTTCTTTGAGGCAGCAATATTGGAAATTTCATGTCTGTGCATCTAACTGTTGTTGTTTGGTGCCATGAAGTCGGCTCCGACTCATAGCGACCCTGTGTACAACAGAACAAAACACTGCCCGGTCCTGCACCATCCTCACGATCGTTGTTATGCTTGAGCCCATTGTTGCAGCCACTGTGTCAATCCATCTCATTGTCTTCCTCTTTTTCCCTGACCCTCTACTTTGCCAAGCATAATAATTCTCTGGGGACTGATCCCTCCTGATAACATGCCCAAACTATGTGAGATGAAGTCTCATCATCCTTGCTTCTAAGGAGCATTCCGGCTACACTTCTTCCAAGACAGATTTGTTTGTTCTTTTGACAGTCCATGGTATATTCAATATTCTTTGCCAACACCGTAATTCAGAGACATCAATTCTTCTTCAGTCCTCCTTATTCATTGTCCAGCTTTCACATGCATAAGAGGCAGTTGAAAATTCTATGGCTTGGGTCAGGTGCACCTTAGTCTTCAAGGTGGCGTCTTTGCTTTTTAACACTTTAAAGAGGTCTTTTGCAGCAGAGTTGCCCAATGCCCAATGTAATGTGTCATTGATTTCTTGACTGCTGCTTCCATGGGTGTTGATTGTGGATCCAAGTAAAATGAAATCCTTAACAACTTCAATCTTTTCTCTGTTTATCATGATGTTGCTTATTGGTCCATTTGGGAGGGGTTTTTTTTTTTATGTTGAGGTGTAATCCATACTGAAGGCTGTAGTCTTTGATCTTCATCAGTAAGTGCTTCAAGTCCTCTTCACTTTCAGCAAGCAATGTTGTGTACTCTGCATAATGCAGGTTGTTAATGAGTCTTCCTCCAATCCTGACGTCTGGTTCTTCTTCATATAGTCCAGCTTCTCAGATTATTTGCTCAGCATACAAACTGAAAAAGAATGGTGAGAGGATACAACTCTAACAAATACCTTTCCTGACTTTAAACCACGCAGTATCCCCTTGTTCTGTTCCAGTGACTGCCTCTTGATCTGTGTGAAGGTTCCTCCAGAGCACAATTAGGTGTTCTTTTAAGTGCTCAATTGAGTGCATCTAAGTAGGGATACCTAATGTTTTTGTTACTCAACTGCACATTCTCATATTCATAGAAACAGTATAATTTGCAGAAGTTGGATTCCAAGGCTCTTATTTTTGAATTACTCTTCTTTCCTCCCTCTTCTAATTTTATTAATGGGGTCATATGTATTTTTACTTTAAAAAAAACTGAAATTAAATTACTTTGACTTTAAATGACTTTTGGAGAAAAATTCCTTGACATGTTTTGAGATAATTGGAGATATCCAGGCATGTCATACTGGTCAGAGTTAGTGTACAGAATGTGTCATTATTGCCAAGGAGTCCTATGACTAAGGAATGCAAAATTTTAGTAAAAGTTTAGTAAAACAAAATCCAGACTGTACAGTATAAAGTAAAAAGTAAGAGAGCACCAGTTGTCTAAAGTGCAACTCAGATTAGGTCCAAGTTTCAGTGAACTGTCCTTTTCCCTTATTGCTCTAAGTATAGTACTGTGGATCATATACAAACTGTTATATAAACTGTTTTCTTCAGGCACTGAGATTCCAGAAGTAGTTCTCTGATTAAAGTGAAATACATGCCAATAATTTTGATTCCTGCATTATTAGCTTAGGAATAATTGTCTTTGTGAAATGAGAGTCTATATTATTTCATGGTCCTGGAGTCTTACCGTCAAAACAGCCTGGGCTTCTACACAGGCAAAACTGGAGCATTTACTAGCCCTGTGACCTTGGGAAAATGATATACTTTAAGCATCACTTTTCTTATCTGTAAAACAGGGACGATAACCCCCTGTGAGTGGAGAGTTAAATTTAATAATTAAACTATATCACAGAATTAGACCAATAAAAATGCCTTTACATGCAAGTTTCTTGTAAATAATATCAGTTGATCAATGACAGATATTCCAGAATTATTTTAAAATTCCTACTACTTCCTTTTGTCAATTTCTAAAATTTGATTTATCAAAGTAAAATTGTTCTTTATGGACTTGATGTAAAATTGAAATTAATTTTGAATAATGCAAAAAATCCTTTTGAAGAAGCCTGGGCACATTTAGAGTAAATAATTTTATTTGTCAATAAATTGACTGTCTTGCTAGTGATATTTGAATTTAAGAGTGTTTCGTGTTAGACTTAGAATAGCATTTAGTTCTCAAAACAGAAATCTCTGGGGAATTAAGAATAAAAATACAATAAAATAATGACTTTTGTAGGCTCATTGAGTTTTCAACTTTCAGCTGTGCTTTGTTATTTAAACAAAAGGGATTTTCAGTGAGGATGGGATCTTTGCTCTTCTAGCTTGGTGACATCATATCACTGAGTTTTGTTTCTCTCCAAGCTGTCCCATTCTTCCTCTACTACATTCAGTGGAACTTGAGTGTTATTTTAAAGGCTCAAGAATTTCACTAGTATAATCCTCTATCCCTAGTCTTCCCAAGTGTCCTGCCAAAGGAAATGGATTTATTCTACGGTTAAGTATATAGAGTTGTTCTGTCCTTTATGGTATTAGTCACTTATCCAAATGTAGCTATCAGGCAATTGAAGTGTGACTAGTATGACTGAGAAATTTCTTTTAATGTCATTTAAATTAAATTTAAATTTAAACTTAAAGCAGTGTAAATTTTTTTTTTCTATTAAAGGAAGCTTTATTGTTTTGGTTAGACTACATTTCAGTTTAAGCACTGCAAATTTAGCATCCAAAGTGAGATGTGCTGTAAGTATAAAATGAACACCAAATTTCAAAGACTTGGTACAAAAATGTAAAATATCTCATTAATTTTTTTTTTTTTTTGTATACTGTAACACATTTCAACAATATTATTGTGGATATATTGGGTTAAATAAAATATATTGTTAAAATTAATTTTGTCTGTTTCTTTTTAATTTTTTACTGTAGCTGCTAGAAAATTTAAAATTACATTGATGGCTTAGATTATATTTCTACTGGAAAATTCTGATATAGAGAGATGGTTTAAGTAAAATTACTCAGCTCTGTGTTAAAATACCTCACTGAGAATTAATTGCAGGCATCAGATAAGTTAAATTAGGCTTGGGGCAGAAAGAGCAAAAGTTGTCTGCTCTTAAAAGTTTCTAATTCAGTAGCTGCTGTAGAGTTTAGCCCTAGCAACTAATATATGAAACTATCCTTCAGCTAGAATGCTACTGACAGCTTTGTTGTTGTTGTGTGCCTTCCAGTGGATACTGACTCATAGTGACCCTATATTACAGAGGAGAACCGCCCCATAGGGTTTCCTAGGCTGTAATCATTATGGGAGCAGATCACCAGGTCTTTTCTCCCACAGTGGGGGAGAACCACTGACCATTCAATTAATAGCCAAGCGCTTAACCATTGCACCACCCGGACTCCTTACCGACAGCTTTAGCTAAACAATAATAGCTTAGATTTTCTCAATTCACTTGAGTATTGGGAGCTTTTTAGTGATACCATATCCCTCATTCTTTGGGAAAGGAACTAGAAACATTTTAAATTAGAAGGCTAGTTCTCAAACCGTGGTCCCAGAACCAGCAGCATGAGCATCACCCTGAAAACTTATTACAAATGCAAATTTGGGATCCCCCCAGACCTAGTGAATCAAAAGCTCTGGGGTACACACCAGAAATCTCTGATTTATTTCCCGCAGGTGATTCTTATGATGTACACTAAAGTTTTTAAACTACTGCACTAGAATATAATATTCTTAACTGATGAATAAAATTCACTCTTTAACTAATAGGCTGAGAGACCAGTAAGTCAACAGGTATTTACTGAATAACTAACTCTAGGGCTATAATAAGTCCTGAGGGCATAAGGAACTCATTAAACCATAATCACATCTTCTTCTTCCAACAACTTCATTAGTATATAGGAAAACCTCTAGATAAGTATTTTCCTTGTTTAGGGTTTTGTTATTAATTAACTTCTTAGTGGAGTATATAGCTTAGCATTCTCAAACATCATCTGGTTTATTGTGATACAAGAAAGTCTAGTCCACTGCAATGCTTTTAC
The DNA here is from genome assembly GCA_030035585.1 of Dugong dugon. Lineage (NCBI taxonomy): Eukaryota > Metazoa > Chordata > Mammalia > Sirenia > Dugongidae > Dugong > Dugong dugon. The sequence continues at coordinate 124,186,296 of CM057461.1, read as the reverse complement.
GTTTCAAAATGTGTACAGAAAAATTGCTGAATAGGCTGGTGTAACATATTAGCTTTTAAGGCGTTCACTTTGTTTCATCCATTTATGATACAAAATTATTGTGTTGCCTTTTGAGAATGTCAGAATGATTATGTAACATTTTATGGTCTGATTATTTTAAATCTGACATTCTTGGTCAGGAAAAAGTTTGCTTTAAGAAATTATTCAGAAACCTACTAAATTTTTTTATCCCAGATTTTGATTTTGTAAATTAAAAAGAAAATTACTTTCTTGTGGATTCTATCCCTGCTATTAATTTAAGCACCCTAAGTATTTAAGTGAACTTCTAATATTTACATTAAGAAGGGAAATATTTAAGTTTAAAAAAGTCCAGCTTGTCTTTTTCATATTTTAAATTCCCAATAATATATTTTTTCCTTTAAAATTATTATCTTTCAGGATGGTTTTATTCTAGCCTGCGAAGTATTATACACTTGTTTTCTAGATATTATTACCCCCTTTGAGTTAGTTCTAGATACATCGAAATGAATTTTTTCTTCTTTTAAACACTGACAACCCTGTCTCTCCCCTCACATAGACCTAAATATGTGTTTAAAAGAAATAAATCAATGAATTTTAAGCAAAAAATTTGAAGTAAAAGTAATTATGGGCATGTAGCATTTGAGTGTATTTTCTTTTTCTTACAACTAGTGAAAAGTCAGTAAGAGATTTCAGTTAAATACTGTCACCTTAAAGCCTGCCCTCCCAAGCGCTACACCCAACACACTAAGAAAAGTTTTGAAATAAACAGGACAACCATGTAAAAACACCAGATTACTCTTAGTTCTCTAAAGCTAGGAGTTCTGCAAAGAGCTTTAAACATCGTGAAGGTTATCAGAGGCCTGGCACTCAGGCATTCGCTATGTATGTCATCACTGATGATTATTGTATCTTATGATCTAAAGCACAAGGAATAATAAAAACCATAGCAGTTTTTTTCTTTGTTGGTGTTAGCAAGTGCTATTCTTTTTCATATGCATGACTAATGCCTTTTCAAACTTAGTAATTTGACCCAATAATATTCCTTTCCATTGAGAGTGGGTAATAAAGAAATATAGTTCTTTACCGTGACAAGAGGGCTGAATGCTTCAAAGGACATTTAATGGAGCATTTGGAATTAGGGCTTGAGGTACCCTGGAGTTAAACTGTTTTAATCAAAGTCTGTATGTTGTAGATGATGATAAAAAAAAAATAAACAAATTATCATAGTTAATAATAATAGTATCCCTGGAGACCTGGTGGTGCAATAGTTAAGCACTAGGCTGTTAACCGAAAGGTTGGTGGTTGTCACTCCGAAGGAGAAAAGACCTGGCGATCTGATCCCATAAAGATCATAGCCTAGGAAACCCTATAGGGCAGTTCTACTCTGTCACATGGGGTCACTATGAGTTGGAATTGACGTGACACACACAACAACAACCATTAATAGTAAGCTAAATGAAAAATTTATAATGCTAATGTTGTACATGACTTTCAGTAACATGACCTGGCAAAAGCCTTAGTCAAGTGATTTACTTTCATTTTCTACACTGCTGTACCTGGTTGTTTTTCTAAACTGGTTTAAGTTATCTCACAACCAGTCCTTGTTTCTTCTTTTCAGAAGGCTTAGTGTGCGCCCCTGGCTTGCCAGTGTGATGGCATTGTTTATTGTGGTGACAGGTGGACTATCTCTCTTATAAAAGATGAAATATGTATATTTTACATATTGAGTTGATTCCTCCTATTCTGAGTAGCTATACATTGTGTATGTAATGTGTATATATATTACAAAGTATTTTATATTTATAATACAAAACCCTCTCTCTTGATCTAGATAAGCACACACACACACACAAAGTTGCTGTTGAGTTGATTCTGACTCATAGCAATCCTATAGGGCAGAGTAGAACTGTCCCATAGAGTTTCCAAGGAGTGGCTGGTGGATTCAAATGCCAACCTTTTGGTTAGCAACCGAGCTCCTAACCACTATTCCACCAGGGCTCAGATAAGCACAGGTTGTAGAGAAATACAGAAAAGATAGATGTATAATTGACAATGCCCTGGACTTGGTAAGGCTTTAAAATGATAACCAGGCATGTAGATTGTTTGACCAAAAATAAAAATGCCCTCTCGTATGACAGTAGTTTGTTCCAGTTCTACCATATTTTGCTATGATTCCCAAATTGGTTGAAAGTTTGGCTCTTGGCATCCTGTTAGCCTAAACTTGTTTGAATATGAATATTATCTCTCTCTATATATACATTATATATATATATACATACGTACATATATATACGTTGTTGTTAGGTGCCATCTAGTCGATTCTGGCTCATAGCGACCCTATGTACAACAGAACGAAACACTGCCCAGTCCTGCACCATCCTCACAATCGTTGCTGTGTTTGAGCCCATTGTCGCAGCCACTGTGTCAGTCCATCTCGTTGAGGATCTTCCTCTTTTTCGATGACTCCCTACTTGACCAAGCATGATATCCTTTTATACGTATATAATTGATCATTTGTATACTCTTAAATTGGATTTTAGATGAATGTCAGTTATATTTTTGCTAAGTTAGAAAAAGTTGAAGCGTCTTTTATCTGGCCAGAGTTAAAGATACGGAATCTTTTTTTTTTTTTTGATGGAGGACTAGATTTTTTTTTTTTAAAGTTAGAAAAGCAAAGGAAGGATATATCAGTATTAATCCTAATTTATCATTCAGAATTTGTCGACCAGTTGTGTCTGGTTAAGTAGTAGATCCAAGGTTCACATTGTGTTAGATGAAACAGGATGTCTGGACTCCTACAACAACCTTATAATTCAATTACTGTTTATATGTCTATCCCCTTATTGAATTGGGAACCTGTTATGGGTGGGGACCACTTTTCATTCATAGTCAGTGCCTGGCACATATTAGGCACTTGATAAGAAAAAAAAAGTGTAAAAATTGTATAGTACATTTTATGGTACATTTTACTAACTCTGAATCTTAGGAAAGATGTAATTTCTCAGTGCTTTACACCTGGATGGCTATTTATAAAATTAAAGTTAAGTCAGGTCAGAGAAGGAAATAATTTGGTGATCTGTATCTCATGGTTGCAACTTTATATACCAAGGCATCTGGAATTTAAAAATAAAACTAGATTAAGTAAAAAACACTTTAAAAAAATCTCAAGTGATGACTAACAAATAATCATGGTGCACAGCCTATTTTACTGAAGGTGCAGCCCTCTCCCAGATATACTGCAGTTGCTAATGCAGAGGGACTGATTTATTAAATGTTCACACATTCATATTATAGTAAGCATAACAATAGTATATTATACATAGATTCTTCTGTTGAAGAACCACAGGTAGTTCCTATTAAAATATTCTCCTGATATAAGAGATTTGTAATAATATGTATTTTGCACTGCATAGGACAAGGTGCATTACCTGAATTACATGAGGTGAGAACCTCCAAGCTTACTATCATTTGTTGAGTACTTGGGCCCATGAAACTCACCTGAGGCAGGTGATTGAGCATCTTACTGGACAGAATCTCACAATCCCACATCGTCCCTGGGTCACTCAGTATCAATGGGCAGATCTTGTCAAACAGTGTTGACATATGACCTGTTATGTGCTGGGCTCTGTTCTGGCACCTTATATATATTATCACATACACTTTTCTCAAGGACCTTTGAGATTCAAATTGTTATCCTTGTTTTACAGATAAAAGAATTGAAGTTTAAACAGAGTAAGTAGCTTTCCCAATGTCATGCAGCGATTCAGTGGTGGATATGAGATTCAGACCCAGGAGCCTCTGTTCTAGTGTCTGTGCTCTTTCTTTGTTGTCATGCATGGTGTACATAAACAACTTTTTATCTGAGCAAGGTGTAGATGTTATTGGCTTGGAACAACCTTCTTCTAGAATTTTAGCTTTCCTGTTTATTTATTTCTTCATTGGGCCTGGTTTTTCTTGTTTGCATATTTATTTTTTGAGGTAGTGTCTTAGGCTGGGTTCTCTAGAGAAGCAAACCAGTGAAGCATCTATATATATATATATATATATATATATACACATATATAGACAGAAAGAGACAAAGACAGAGAGACAGAGAGAGAGAGAGATATCAAGGAAATGGTTCATGCAGTTGTAGAGGCTGGAAAGTGCTAAATCCGTGAGTCAGGCTAGAGGCCTCTCCTGACTCATGTAGCTGCAGAGGCTGGCAAACCCAAGATCTAGACTGTGGAGGCTGATGAATACCAAGATCAGCAGGTAAGCTGCTAGCTCAGGTCCCAAGAACTGGAGGACAGATGAACAGGAGCCAGTTGCAGGATCCAGAGTAAGCAAAAGCCAGCGAGCTTTGCCAGAAAGTTTACCTATATTGAATGCAGGCCACAACCCCAAGGAAACTTCCTTTCAACTGATTGGCTACTCACAGCTGATCCCATCACGGAGGTGATCACATTATATCAGATCTCATCATGGAGGTGACGGCATCATTATACAACCGTCAAACTACATCATAACTGCCCAGCCACTGAGAATCATGGCCCAACCAAGTTGACACAGAACCTTAACCATAACAGGTAGCATATTTATTTTTGGAGGCAGTATTCCTGCTCTGGGCTCTTCTTCATTTCCTTTTACTGTTCCTCTTCCCTTCACTTCACGGAAGTAAAATGCCCAAAATCTGGTTGTGATTCTGTGCATAGAGCATGTCCATTATCCTGGGATCTTTGACTTGCTTATCAGAAAGACACAGGATGCTTTCCTCTCTGACTCTAGAAATGGAACCAGTCAGAGCAAGATGTTCCCAGTAATTATCTTAAATTATTTATGGACTCCCACAGGTGTACACTCCTTTTCTGGATATAGTTCAAGGTAAGATGAATAGAAATAGTCCCTTATCTCCAGAGAGTAGCATTTCCATAATGCATCTCAGTATGACCGGGGAAACTCACATAGTCAGATTCCGAATGCAGGCAAGTACCTCCTTCACAGCTTCATTGACATCCTCATTTGCTAGGTTCAGAATAGTAGATTTTCAGAGCTAACAGTCAGTTAATATCAAAGTGTAGATCCTGAGATGGTGCTCAAGAGCTGTTTGGAGCCAGTGAAGGGGATTCACACTTAGGGTACACTTCACTCCACTTTAACCAGAGGAGCTCCATCTGATTAGGATGTAACAAACAACAACAACAAAAAAAAAAGAAAGAAAGAAAGAAAGAAAGGAATCTGAACACTGGAGTGATCCACATTCCTTATTTGTTGCTTCTGCTTTCTTCCCTATCCTTCTCTTTCCCCTGTTACCACCATACTTGCATGAAAGTATAAAATTTTAAACAATTTCATTCCATTTTATTCACTGAATTTGGTAATGATAAAAGGGATTTTAATAGAAAATAATTGTATTATCTAATTACTGAATTATATAACATTAAATCATTGATAATATGCAAAGAAAACCTTTATCTAACAGCTCATTTTAATGAGTCCCTTTTTGTCTGTGGAAATGACTTAACTGTTCAAGAATATAGATTTTCTGGTTACTTTTTCATTTTAATGATATTAAAAACTAAAGCATGTTCTCAATTACTGACCAACTGGGCAAAAGAGTTAAGAGTGCAATGAATAGTTTAAAAAAAGAGAACACAGGGTAATTTCACTAAGTCTGATATGTGTGTTACTCAAGGTCACAAATTAGAACTTTTTAACTATTAAAACTGGGGAATATTAAGAAACAAAATTAATGCTTCTCTACATATTAATGAGATCATTTTTCCACATCAAATTCTTCTAGGGCCTAAACCACATTACAGTTTGAAGTTAAGCTTTTTTGTAAGGCATTTTCATGTATTAATATTTAGAGCACATAAATGATACAATAAAAAATGGTTTGGTAAGTCTAATTAATAGGGCAACTTTAAGCAATTAATTCAAGTAAAACCTCTGTAGTCATAACTCTGTGAGACTCTCTTTTCTTATCTGAGAAATAGGGGTAGACTTAAAGAGTATGAGTCTTTTTAAGAGCATGAGTATGAGAGAGAAAAGAATGAGTAAACATTATAGAAATAATGATTATTAACTATTTGTGGAGGTTATTCTACCAGTTGATGTATGAGTACCACAGTGAGCCTACAGAAGACACAGCTTTACTTTTCTCTCCTGTGTTTTTCAGCATTTTTTTCTAGCCCAGCACTGAGTGGAGTTGTATCTGAGCAGGAAAAGGAGATACTCTTTGCAGTATACTTGCTGCTAATGGACAAGACCTGGAAGTGGTTTTACACAAACAATAGCTATATGACATACTTGAGTTAGTCCCTGGCACATAAATGCTCAAATGTTTGCTTGCTTCTTGTTTTATTTTGCCACAGAGGTTCCATCCAGTATGAAGGCAAAAATTTAAAAGAAGTTCTCAAAATATTCCTTAAAATCATTCTGAGATGAGAAATGAATGAATTTTATCTATTTTTTAAAGTCATACAGCTTAAGAAAGTTGAACATTTGGATTATTCTGAAAGTTAACATGGAGCATGTTTGATCAATTCAAGTGTGGACAGCAGCATATAACCAGAACATTTTCTTAAAATAAAATAAAACAAAAACATAATTCAATGCGATTTATTTTAAAAATACTTAAAATTTTCTCCAAACATTTTCAAACTCATTACACTAACATTTATACAAACAGGATATATAAAATCATGTGGATTAAAAAAATTTTTTTTAATAGAATCATTATCTCGGAAGCCACATTCCCTGGCTTTGTTACTTAATTATTGTGTGGCCTTGTGCAAATTACTTACTCCTCTATGCCTCAGTTTCCTTTTCTGTAGAATAAGGCTAATAGTTCTACCTGATGAAATTGTAGTAAGAATGAACTGATATAAGTTAAGCTTATAGAATAGTGCCTGGTACATAGTACATACTCTGTGAATGTTGGTTTATATTACTAGTTTTAACAGAGGTTGTCAGAATCATTGAACGAGGTGTTCACTAAATAATTGGAAGAAAATAATAGTCCAATAAAAGGAGTGCAGTCACACTCAGCTCCCACTGTCAACTGGGTTCTAAGTAGCACTGTTCTCAGATTCTTTCTTGAGAAAGTAGTCCAAAGAACCCAAACAACCAGCAAGCAAAAACAACAACAAATACAAAAATCCCACCTCAGCCCCCAAAGAAACTTTGTATGTACTATAAATAGTAATGAAAGCCAAAAGAAAATAAAGTCTAAAACACACAAAGCCTCCCTTTTTAATTCACTTGAAAGGCTAAAGCAAGTTAGATTTGAGTGAATGCAAAAAAATTCAAATGAAGAAAGGATGTCTGAATAATAGCAAGTTCCGATTATAAATCAGTAAAATCAGTAAAGTGTTGAAAAAATCTTTTGGCGTAAATTATTTAGTGGTCATGAAATACGAAAAATCAACATATTAAGCAAGAGCTATAATGGTAGAGTGGGAAGAAGTGAATAGAAAAGTAAGGGTTTTATTAAAATGTTTTATTTGAGGCCATCAATCTTAAGCATAGATGTTGTTAACTGCTGCGTTTATCTCTAGCTAGATGTGATTCATTGTAGTCGAAAAGACTGATGTCTTTTGCTTTATCCTGTTTCATGATAAGCTGTTATTTTCCTTAAAAAGAGAAATATATGTATAGATGACACTATTTTGCAAGGATTTTTAAAAACTAAAATCAAGAAACTTTACAGATACATCTTCGGATGGTGGGGCCCATCCTTATTGGGCCCATGTCAGCTGTTGCCAGTAGATCAACCGTTTTGATTAGGAGAAGGGTAGGAGTCTATGACCCTTCCTAAAGCAGCCTCACCACTCTCCCCCTGCCCCATTTCTCCTTCATGGACTTGTAGTAATTGCTGTGGAGATTAACCAGCAGTTAAAAAACATTATAACTCCCGCTGGTCCAGATTTAATTCTATTCTAAATGAAAAGCTCCTGAAGTATTACAGTGGGCAACACAGGACAATTTTGTTGAAGATTCCTTTTTCCCTTAAGTATTTTCTGAAATTATCTGAAGTAATAATACAGCAGACTAGGGCTGTTTTCTGAGACCTTTAGGAAAGGAAGGGAAACTAATATTTATTGACTACCTTATTACATTTAATTCTCACTGTAATCCTGAGGGTAAAGTGATCTCCTGCCATTTTTAATGGATGAGTACAGCGAAGCTCTTGGGAGTCCCTGGGTGGTGTAAATGGTTAAGTGCTCTGTTACCAGCCAAAAAGTTGGTGGTTCAAACCCATCCAGAGGTGCCTAGGGAGATAAGCCTGGTGATCTGCTTTCAAAAGGTCTCAACCTTGAAAACCCTATGGAGCAGTTCTACTCTGCACACATGAGGTTACTGTGAGTCAGAATTGACTAGACAGCAACTAACAACCACAAAAATGAAGCTCAAGGAGTCATTTGCTTAAGATTGCCAGGCTTTCAAGGAGAGCATCTGGGGTCTTTTGGCTGAAGCTCTTTCCCTACTTGACAGAAATAGAAAGAAAATTTAACACAAAACCATTCAACTAAAAATTAATTCTTTAATGCCTACAGCCATTGGCTATGTAATTGGAGGTAGGAGAATTAACACGTATTTCTGCAAGGGTTAAATAAGGAATAAATATAATATTGGAGCACTATTATTATTTCCAAATGGAGTCCTGGTGGCACAGTGGTTAAGAGCTCGGCTGCTAACCAAAAGGTCTGTAGTTCAAATCTACCAGACCCGCCTTGAAAACCCTATCAGGCAGTTCTACTCTGTCCTATAGGGTTGCTATAGGGTCTATAGAGTCACTATGAGTCAGAATCAACTCGATGGCAATGGATTTAGTTTAGATTTTTTGTTATTTCCATTACCAACATTACAGAGGTTGAAGGAGGGAACACTAACTTGAGTCAGTATGCCAGGGTCCACACTGCAGCTCTGACGCTAACAGGCTCTAAGAATGCAGGCAAGTTATTTAATCTCCACGACCCTCCTTTTCCTTATCTGTAAAACTAGCCTAGTAATAGTTCCTCCAGGGAGGATTAAAGAAAACAATGTAATTGGGAATCCCTAACATACATTAGCTGAGTAAATCATTGTTGACTTTGGATCAATGGTATTCAGTAACGTAAGTTTTTTTTTTTTCTTTTTATCTTTAATTTGCTGAAAACATCCACTGCTCTTCTACAAGTAGTCAGTATTTCACATAATTAGGATATAGGATTATAGGAAACAATGTAAATTCAGATTAAATGGGAGTTTTGCTTAAATAAACATCAAGGGATTTCCTCAAGACTTTTTTTTCCCCCAAAATGATATCTACATATCTTTTACTCAGACATACCAGTTATTAGCTCTTTGAGCTATAACTAGAATGCACTCAAAATGTTTGCAAAAAAGAAACCCTGAAGTCAGGAATTACTGATGAATAAAGAAGACACTCATTTGCATTTCAAACTGAAACATGCAGAAAGACATTCTTTAATGTGAGTTTCTTATGTTCCATGTTGGAGTATTAAAGTACAGAAATTTTCATGACAACACTTTCATATTCTTCATTGCAGAGATGTCATCTTTAGGGGATACTGCTAAAAGGATTGGTAAAATAAATTTAAAAGACTTTATTTATTCAGTCTAGTTTCATGTTGTCTTTCCTTCAGAGAGTTTTTGCTGAGGTATTGGACTGGCAAACACATTTCTACCAACATCTGTTCTCATTTTCCAAATTGACAGCATTAGGAAGCAGAAGTTGAGATTAAATGTTATTCTTAAACCTTGGATCAGGTATAAAACCACATTCCTGCTGCCACAGAAAAGCCTTCCTGAAAACATCTCAAAACATTGTTGTCCTGAGACAAATATACCCTGCAAAGGACTTAAGTTTATTTTATGGTTTTCCAAAACTTTCTAATATTTGCTAAGTTTACAAAATGCTGAAACAAATGGACAGTTATCTGTGTATGGACTGTATCAGGCAGGGCTAGGCAGGGGAGCAGAGTAACTAATGAGTATGATGGGATATGGGATTTATTACAGAAATTAGACTTTACGTTAATTGTGGAAGGAGCTGGGAAAGTGAAGATCTGAAATGGTAGTTGGACCATCAGAGAACCAGTCAGTCTGGTAAACCAAGTACTTCCAGCTACTAGATGGGACTGTCAAGGGGAAGCTTATGTAGGAGTCTATAGGAAATTCTTGCCTCTGAATAATTACCACCTCTGTGGTTCTACCATCAAGCACCTATTGGTGGGCCTGGTCGCTGCTGGTTTACAGGCTCAGCAGTCAGAAAGATGCTGGACTCAGAGTAGAGGAGAATTAAGACAGGCTGGAACCCACCAGGCACCTCTGAATCCTTCTGTAGCCACCACTGACTGATGACCCTCAGAGAGGAGTGACTACTGGACTGCTCACTTCTGCCTTCCAAATCTCATACACACTGCTCTTTTGTTCAATTCTATCTGGGACTCATACAGAGAAGGCAATTTTGGGGAACACAGTTCCCAGCTTAACTAGATAAACAAAAAAAAATCAACCAAACAACAACAAAAAAAAAACCCGTTCCGATGAGTCAATTCCGACTCATAGCGACCCTATATACTCAGTATAAAGCACCACATGTGCCGTAATATATGCTGTTGGTGCCCATTCCACTGCTGCCTTGGTGAGAATCTTTCAGTCTTCTTTTGAAGTTATCCAGCTTTATTCTAATTTCATAATAGTGCAACAAAATCATTCTTAAAATCATTGCTTTTCTTGCTACTTGGATGTTTTTTCTTCATTAAATCTCTCCAGTGACTCTGTTTCTTTTACTCAGAATTAAAGCCAAAGTCCTTACAGTGACCTAAATGGTTTTCAAGACTGGGCAGCCCATTTCCTCTCTATCTTTTCTCCCAGCTGTCTCTACCTCTCACTCTCAGCCCAGCCACACTGCCCCCTCATTTTTCCTTGATAGGTCAGACACGCTCCTGCCTTAGTGCCTGCGCACTTCCTGTTCCTGCAATGCTTTCCTGCAAAATATCCACCTGATTCATTCTATCACCTCTTCCAGGTCTTCGTTCAAATATCAGCTTCTTAGAAAAGCCTTTCCTGATTATTTTATTTAAAATTGGACCCCTGACTTTCTGTTCACCTTACCTGCTTGATTTTTCTCCTTAATCTTTTTCATTATCTAACATGCTATACACATTCCACATTTACTTTGTATGCTACTTTTTCTCCCAGAATAGAATGTGAATGCTATGACGGCAAGCATTTTTTTTTTGTTTACTGCTATGCTTGACTTGTGGAGGGTGGGCATGCCAGGGGGAACCCCACAGGCATTTGTTGAATATATTTAGTGAATTAATCAGAGTCACAAAATTGTTGAAATCTATCCATAAGTTTTGTGCAGGATTTTTGTTGCAATTGCAAGGAGTGATTGTCAATGCTGTATTTCAAAATCAATTATACTAGGGACATCTAAATCGCAGTCGGCTTTTCATTCTGGCTTTCATTTCACTGATGATGAGACCTGCAGTGGAAAAGAATGTTTGTCATATTTATCTAGCTATCTGAATTTCTACCTTTGCTGGGTTTTGAAACAGCCAGCCACAAAAAGAAATTTTGTCAACCATGGTAAGAGGTTTGCTATCCTCTTGAAGAGCTGATTTAGTTACTCTTCTAACTGATCTCTCTTAAATCTTAAAGGCTTGAGCTTAGAGACTTAAGGGAAAGACAGTGCAAAATCAAGTTTCTAGACTTACTTATTGATTTATTACAGTTGACCATGTAGATGCTAATCTTTAAGGATGCTATGCTCGAAAAGTGTTTTATAAAAAACATATGTAACTAAAATTCTAAAACACTTTTACTCAGTTATTGCAATTCTGCTCTTTTCCCTTCCACTACTCCTTTCATTTTTTTACCACGTTCAGTTACAATTTTTTTCTTCCTCATTGGCCAAGTTCAGTTGTTTCTGTTCTTCTAGGTGATGAGAGTACATAATGTTGAGGGGTAATAAACACAGAGATTTAACACAACCTGATTCAGTCCAAAGCTTTACCACTTACTACAGCCTGACATTGTGAAAATTTTTTATTTCTCTAAGTCTCATCTGTTAAAATAAATAATAGATTCTATCAATTTTTCTGAGGATTAAATAAGCTAGTACATATCAAACACTTAGCACAGTACATAATGTGTGCCATGCATTAAACACGTTATTATTATTATTATCATCGATATCATTACTTATAAATGTGAATACCTTGTATATGATACCTCATATCTCTGGTTCTCAGTTTTTAATAAAATGAGAGTTTTAAACTGGAATATCTTTAACCTCCTTTTCATCTATAAAGTTTTGAGTCTATCATATATAGATTATGAGTATAAATGGACATGTTTGGATATATAAACATATAATGTAATTTCTATAGCATTATCTCTTAAATTAATTAAACAGTGATGGCCATGTAATATATGACATCATCTTACCAGTTTGTTACAGTCATTACACATGACTGACAGCTGTTCTAACCCTGAAAGGAATCAAACTATATTGATTCTAAGCAGAGCACTTTTCAAATTGTGTATTTATAAGATTTTTAGTTTAATAACTGGTTGAGATAATGTCTCCTTCAGGAAATTTCATGTTAACAAATCCCTTCTGTTCCAAAAGTTTGAAATCCATTGTTCGAAACTCCAAAACCTCTTCCCCACAGACATAAGGTGAGAAACAGAGGCTGCGTTCCTTCATGCTTAAGAAAATGTTAGTTCAATTAGGAAAACATATAGAGGTAGATAAAAACAGTCTTAGAGTCTGAAAGTTATGTTTGGGCATTTTCACAAAACTCAGGGAGCTGGTTTGTCATCTTGAATTTTGCCTCAAAATGTTAATGTTCTCTGTCCCTACCCTTAGGGCTCAGTAACTCTATTTCTAGGTATTTATTGTACAGCTGCCCTAGAATTGGTGCATTGTTATTCATTGTATATACATTTTTTTCTTTGTAGTAGCAACAGGGGTGGATTATCCAATAATCGTACTAACCACACCACATCAAAGTGAAACCCATGTGAAATTGTTCACTATAAATTAGTAAGTAAGCAATAGGTATGCCCAAACTTACCTTGCTTACTGAGTCATCTACCCCTGTCAGGGACTGTAAATTTGAAAAGGGGCTTCAATTCTGTAGGAGGGGGCTGTGGGCCTGGGAGAGAGACAGATGCCAGCCATACCTAGAAGCAGAATCTTTGATGTTGTGAAAAAATGTGAAGTTGTTCACCACAGATAGTAAGTAGGCACAAGTAAGCCTGTGCTTACCTTGTTTATTGGATAATCTGCCCCTGAGTAGCAAAAGATTTAGGAAAAAACTAAGAATCCTACAACAGAGAACTTGTTACCTAAATGATGATATATCCATATGGTGACTTACTATGTTGCCCTTAAAAGAATGAGGCAGTTCTTTATGTACTGATATGAAAATATTACTAAAATATATTATCATGGAAAATGAAAAGGTGCAGAATGGCTTCAATACCAGGCTATGAATTTTGTGGAGGAAAATGATATATGTATGTATGTGTTTGGAATACTGGTAATCATTGTTGCCTCCATGGAAGGAAATTACCGTATTTTTATACAAATAATACACACGTTCTACATTTGTTTGCAACTGTGCCCCTCCTAGGTATTTTTATAAGCAGTCTATGCTATATATTTATATTTTTAACAGCAACATGTGAAAAAAAAATAGCATAAGGAGCTTATAAAAATACCTAAGGTGTGATGGGAGTGGGGTAAGGAGGGTGCAGTTGGCATTTGCATAAAAGTACAGTACTTGTCTGGACACAAGGGAGACAGGGACACTTATTTTAAACTTTAACTATGTGTTCCATCTCCTTGGAAACATTTATACCACTAGCCCTCTCAGTATACCAATCAATCATGCATTAGAAAGTTTTTATTTAAATTCACAATTGGCAACAGAGTGAAAAGAAAATGGAAATGCATCTTGAGGAAATGGAGGCTGTTGAGAGAGGAAGAGGATTTCAAAGTTGTATTTGTACATGTGAGAAAGAGATTACTTAAAGTGCAGTTCATTAAGATGTAGAGATGAAGGAAAGAGGAAAATGATAACACTAGAGAGTGGAGAATTTCTCTGAAAATGAAGAAAAGAGACATGGGAGAATGTGGTTGTTTCAGACAGTTCTCTGCCACCAGGTGGCATCATCAACGCAAGACAGCTCGGATACTATCAGAAGTTAGTGGAGGGAGGATAAAAATGAAGAGGTTTTCAAATTAAGAAGTGTAAAGCAGTGTACAAGGAATTATTCATAAGTTTTTATACATATAGGTATATGTAATAACTAAGTTCTTACATTGATAGTGTTTCTCAGGAAAATAAATTATAATATTGTACACTCATGTGTATAAAACTGTTGTTTAAGGCTTGCTTATAAACTATTGTTTTTCTTGTTTAACATTAAAATCCACAATATGATTTTTGAAAAAAATATTTTTCTCCATAAGTTTTCAAACAATGAAATGAAGCCAAGTGAATTGCATATTAAAACAGCAGAGTTGATCTAAGCTTTGAGGATGGCAACAGAGTTTTTTGACTTACACTAAAATTTGGCTTGAATGACCTAGGAAGATGAACCCTCCAGAAAGAGAAAAAATATTTAGCTTCTCTCTGATAAAGTGTGCAGCTCAAAGAGTCAATAATATACTCGTAGTAAATGCACATAACCCCATGGATAAATTTACAATAGCAAATGGGTCATGTGTATCTCAGAATATAGGCAGTGATGTCTGCTAGAGCATATATTACTTTAAAATATGAATATTGAAAATATGTTTTGTGATGAGGTAAATGTGCATTGTATTCATTTATTCTCTATCAACTCCATTTACATGCTTTAATAACAGAAATATTTTAAATCATGTTATTAAAATATATCTTTTGATATCTATTGTATGTAGGAAAGAACCTTGTGAGATCATTTATTTAAGATTATTTCCTGGTTGTCTATTTTGTGCCAAGTTCTGTTCATGCACTGGGGATAAGATGATGAAAAAAATATACACAGTCTGAACCCTTATTGTGTAGGAGGAGGAAAGAAGGAAAGGATTTGGAGTTAGACCTGACTGGTATCCCAACATGCTACTTGCTGATTGTGTAACTCTGACAAATTAATTACCTTCTCTAATTCTTCATTCAAAAAACATTATTGAGTATCTCCCATGTGCCTATTATAGTTCTAGGTGCTGGTTAGACAAGAGTGAAAAAACAGATTAAAATCCTTGACCTTAAGGAGCTTATGTATCTCAGTTTCTTCATTAGGTAAATAAGATAATAATTTATTACCAGCCTCATTGCATAAAGAGTGAATGAAAAATCATGCATGTAGAGTACCTTAAGATCAGTTCTAGTAAACAAATTGCCAGTAAATGGCAATTCCCTTCTCCTTTTATTTATGAATTGTTAGATAAGTTTTTCTACAAATCCTCACTTTGTGGGAAAAGAGGGCCTCTGTCTTTCCCAACTTTATATTCACATTACACGAAGCACATAGGCACCACATCAAAGTTTGTTGAATTTTGATTATTCGGAGAAATGGTAGGCAATGGCAAGAGAAAGTTAGGCCAGGAACAGAGCTTGTCTAACAAGCTAAGGAGTCTGAATTCTGTTCTGTAAGCCATGCAGAGCCACTGAAGGGTTTTAAGGCAAGATGTTATGAGTTCGTGTCTGTAACTTAGAAAAATAACTATGGCAGCAGTTAAAGTTGAGGTATAAAATAGAAGAGATTGAGGATAAGTTAGGCTTTGGCAAAAAAATAAAAATAAAAAAAGACGAGTTCATGCTTGGGTTAGTTTATGTGTTGTAAGTTCTGAGAGTAGGTGATTTTGCTCAGAAAGATCTTGTTAGAAAGAGAAGTTGTGGACTAAGGGTGAAGCTCTGGGGACTATCATAATGTCCATAAAATTTAAGTGTTAAATATTTATTGAGTACCACTTCTGTGCCAGACACTGTTATAAGTGCTTGAGAAGCACTGGGGAACAAGGTAAGATCTTTGGAGTTTACATTATAGTGGAAGAAGGAAATAAAGAAAAAAAAACAAACAGATTAAAAAAGAAAAACAGAAGAAAAAATATTAGTGGCATGGGTTATGAAGAGAGCTGAAATAGGGTGATGTGGTAGAAAGTAACTTGAGGGGTAACTTGGATTAGATGGTAAGAGCAGGCCTCTCTGGGAGATACAGTAAAACCGTTGAAAACCAGAAACTGTGTAAGGCAGAAACTTCTCAGAAAAAGAAAACTCAAAATATTTTCCACTGATAGAGAGTGACAGAAAAGTGGTACGAATGTACCCTGTTAAAGGTGAAAAACTCACGAAACCTGGAAAAACAAGACAGTCCCATTGAGTTCCAGCTCTCACAGGTTTCACTGAAATAACTGAGATCTGTACGACAAGAAGGAACCAGGCATGAGAAAGTCAAGAGAAAGTTCACTTCTGGAAGAAGGTTGTAGAAGAGTGAGCAGAGAAGATTGAGTTGGCCAAAAGGACTGAGAAGGCGCAATCAGAGTGATCGAAGGTAAAGGAGTAAGTGTTGTTATCCAAGACCAGAGAGGAAAGAGTTCAAGGATGAGTGATCGACATTGTCAAATAAGAAAGACTAATAAAAAGCCCATAAACTATCAGTTAGACTTGTTAATCAATGACTTTAGTAAAAGAAAAGGAAATAAGGGATTAATATTTATTATCACCTGCAATTTATGTTATATTTCACATTTAATGCAATTGTATTTCAGTCTTCACAATAGCAATATTATGGTTGTTGTTAGGTGCCGTCAAGTCAGTTCGAACTCATAGAGACCCTGTGTACAATAGAACAAAACACTACTGGGTCCTGTGCCATCCTCACAGTCATTGCTATGTTTGAGCCCATTGTTGCAGGCACTAGGTCATTCCATCTTGTTGAGGGTCTTCCTCTTTTTCGCTGACCCTCTACTTTACCAAGCATGATGCCCTTCTCCAGGGACTGATCCCTCCTAACAATATATCCCAAGTTTGCACGATGTAGTCTCACCATCCTTCCTTCTGAGGAGCATTATGGCTGTACTTCTTCCAAGACAGATTTGCTTGTTGTTCTGCCTTCCATGGTATATTCAGTATTCTTTGCCAACACCGTAATTCAAAGGCATCAGTTCTCTTCAGTCGTCCTTATTCATTGTCTAGCTTTTGCAATAGTATCACTATACTCATTTTACAGACAAAGAGACCTACAATCATAGAATTAAATATATTTCTGAAAGTCAAACAGCTAATAATCTGGAATATAAACCCAGTTATGTCTGATTACAAAACTCACAGTGACTACATCAAGAGTGATGGGGAAAGAAGAGAGATTGCAGACTGTGATTTAGGGGAGTGGGGAAGAAGACAGGGAGAAAATGTCTTAAATATACATACTTCTTTTATGAAATTTGATCATGAAAGAAAAGCTATGCAGCAGGACAATGTGCTATTTGACTTGCTGGATTACATGTTTCATTAAAAGATAAATTATAAGAAATATAGACAAAACTATAGAGTGCCTTAAAAACTAATTCAAAGTTCTATTTTTTATTTTATCCTATAGCAGGTGCCAAAAAGCTATAGCCCATGGGTCAAATCCAGTCTACTGTCTTATTTTCTGGGTAAAGTTTATTGAAACACAACCACACTTACCCATTTTCACGTATTGTCTGTGGCTGCTTTCATGCCGTAGTGACAGAGTTGAGTAATTTCAACAGAGACCATATGGTCAACACAGCCTAAACTATTTTCTGTCTGGCCCGGTACAAGAAAAATTTGCCTACCCTAGTGCCATAGGAAAAAAAAGAAGTTGCTGATAGTTGTTAGCAGGATGAAATGAATTATGTGGGACACGTAAAATGGTATTTGAATAGTGAAGATTAATGTGGTTGTTCATGTAGGATAGATAGGGAATTATGCCACTATTCCAGGAATGAAGGGATAGGAACCTCACCAAGGTGGGAATAGGCAGGAAAGGATAGACTGGATTTGGGAACTGATGGAATGTTGGAAACACATGGGAGACCCAGAGGCCCGGGTGAATGAGTGCTGAAATAAGGAAGTCAAGAAAAGAAAATGGTATAGGGGAAGATGGAGAATTTTATTTTAGAAATGTGTGAGGCATTACATGTGACATAGTGGAAAGAGTGTAGACTTCAGATCAGAGAGACCTGGGTTTGAGTCCCAGCTGTCCCAGTGGTATACATGTGATGTTTGGAAAATAATAATCTTTTCTAGCCTCTGTTTCCTTATCTGTAAAATAAGGATAATGATGTTTGCCCTCTAGGGTTTTGTTGTGGTCAAAATGAGAGGGCATATATTTGACATTGTGCCTGGGATATATTAGGTAATTGTGAGGATTATAACCTATGTCATTGTTTGTAAAGTTGTTATATTTCAAAATGCTATAGAAATTGGGCCATCATTACAAGTGTTACAAGTATATTTCATTTCCATTTGTGTCAAAAGTGGACCTTTAGTTTGACTTTGGCCTACTTCTTTTCATTCAATAACCTTTTTTTTTTTAAAAAAAATACTTCTTTAATAGACAATTAGACAATTTGTCATGTACATGCCCAAGTAGGAAATTTTCTAGCATAACATCAATTTCCTTGGCATTGAAGAATAAATTAAAATGATTCATTAGTACTATACAATTATTTGTTGTAATTGGTATAATTTTAATGGAATTACAGAATGTGAACAGATGATTCTCTTCTCTTGAAAAATTAGTATTCAAACTTCACGTTTATGTTTATTTTTAATAAATGCTTTAACCTCATCATTTGGCTTTCTACAGTTAGCCTAGGGCATAATTAGATTAGCACAGCTTCCTATCTAGTCACTCCAGAATTCCTCAGACAAAATTTTTCCTCTCTCTACCATTCTAATTCTTACAGATCATTCTGCATGGTTTTTATGCATTATCCATGAGTCAAATGTCAAAAATAAAAGTTAAATAAAGAAAAACAATTCCTTTGTAATGTAGATGTCAGTAAAGAGGTTTTATGCATATACCAATGGTCATCATGTACAGTTTAAAGTTTTGTTAGATTTCACACACACACAGACACACACACACACACCTCAACTCATAGAATCAATCTTAGTTGTTGAACTTTTAGGTGGTCAAAAAGAGTTCGTTTCCCCTCCCTACCTGATTTGGAAACTAAATGAAAATTAGATGCAGGGGTCAAATAGCTTTATTACTGATAAAGTCTAGTTTTTGCAGGCTTGGCTTAGATATGAATAAATGGTCCTTGCCATAGTTCTCCCTATATTAAACTTTGAACTTTTTTCCTTAGGGTAGTGGTGAAGGGCCAAAAATGTTAGTCTAACAAAAGGTACTCTACATGGAAACATTAAGAGAAGGAAATAAATGTGTAACCATAATATCAGTTCGTTCTTTGACATTCTTCTTACAATTGAACATGTGTGAGTAGTACAGTAGTAGACTAAATACCCCAGGTTATACTGAAGCAAAAGAATGTGGTGTTTATCCAATTGATGTTGATATCAAGTTTCCCTTAATTTTATTTTATTTTTCTGAACCTTCTTTTATCATATTTCCTTTGACATGCATCTCCTTATGCTTCAAGTATTTTTGGTTGTCTTGAATTCTGAATTTTTATTGTACTACTGACATTGATATTTATTTTATTGCTAATCTCTTATCCTTCATGCAAACATGATTGACTTGTAGCATGATTTCTCCTTGACAGATACTCCATGGACTCAGTGGGCTTTCAGTCCTGCTGTACATGTACATGGTGTCTTTAGTAGATTTTTGGTTGGTCTTTTTAAGTACTTGGCAGTGTCTTTAAGTTTAATACTGGACTCTTTGTTAATTTAAAATCTTTCTTATTGCCACACATTTGGTTTACATTTAATGATTCATTTATAACATACACCTAAAAGGGTCATTATATAGGCCAGAGTTACAGTTCTTTTTTTAAAAAACAAATAACAATAATCAGTTTTAGAAATAAATGATACTCGTGTTTTAAAATCTGCTTCAATTTAGTATTATATTCAGTATTATAATGTCAGATAGATAGCTGCTGTTGAGTTGACTCCCACTCACGGAGACCTTGTGTACAACAGGACATAATGATGCCCAGTCTTGCATCATCCTCACAATCACCGGCATGTTCCAGTCCATCGTTGCAGCTATTGTGCCAATCCATCTCACTAAGGGGCCTCCTCATCCTCATTGGCACCCTATTTCACCTAATATGATGTCTTCTAGTGATTGATCCCTCCTGATGACATGTCCAAAGCAAGAGAGTCAGGCAATGTTTTGTTTTGATCCATAAGATTTTCATTGGCTAATTTTTGGGAGTAGATTTCCAGGGCTTTCTTCCTAGTCTATCTTAGTCTGGAAGCTCCACTGAAACATATCTACCATGGACGATCCTACTGGTATTTGAAATACCAGTGATACAGCTTCCAGCATCACAGCAACATGCAAGCCACCACAGTACAACAAATTGACAGACAGGTGACAGACTAATTTATGTTGCTAGTCTACCTTGTTTCATACATGGAACCAAATAAAGTATCTGGTACTGTCTTCTGTATGTCATCCTCTTAACCAGAGTTGTTATATATTTTAACCCTGATTAAAATCTTGGCTTTGCCACTGACAATAAGGCCATTGGCAAGTGGCTCCCTTTGCTGTCAGTTTTCATCTTTGTACAATGAGTATGATAATACAAACCTCACAAGGTCGTTACGAAATGGGATGAGATAATATAGTTAATATATGTGAAGTACTTAGCATAGTGCTTAGCTTATATAAGAGATGGTCAACATATATTAGTCTTCCCCAACTTCAATATTTATTTCTCACTTTGACTACCACTAGAAGAGAGCACTATATTGGTGATACTTGTTCAGTGAACAACAGAATGCTTCTGAGGATTCCAGGAAACACTTACAGTACTGTTGGAACAATTCCCAGGAATTTTTTCTTGAAGTTAAAAGACTCAGCCTGTATGTACTGATTCTGGGAGTGTGAGTGGGCCCTGGGCTCAAAGTATCAACCCAAAAAAACGGAGGGCTGAGAACAGGGAAAGAGAGAAGAGGAAACAATAGTTGTGGGAGGGTTTGTTTGAAAAACTCTTTTAAATCGACTTGCCCATGGCCCAAGCCAGGAAATTACTTCGTGGTCATCTATTGCATGTTGCTTTAGTTAAAACTCTTTCAGGAATAAGAAACAGAAACACACCTTAATATCTAAGTATAAAAATGGGAGTGGGAGGGTGGCAGATATTATAAGGATATGTAAGGAAATCTTGTTTCCATCCAAGATTATGAAGTGAAATACAGACAGACCTCATGGAAAAGGAAATTGAGAAGTGTCAGTCCGAGACTGAGGTACTCTTCATCTTTCAGAGGCTACATTGTCTCTTAAGCTTCTGTCCTCTCTCATTTTTATTCTCTCTCCCAATCCACCCCCTCCACTCTCTCCTACTCTGTTTTCTCACGTACTCTGTCTCCCCTTTCTCTTTCTTTCTCCTCTGCCCCTACCTCCCTTTCCCTCCTCTCTAGGCATTTTCTTATTTGTGCTTGGTCCAAAAGTCAATATGTTCTTCCAGCTCGGTACCCAAGGATTTCTGGCTCAGTCCTTCAGTATTTCAATTACACACTCTAGAGAGGAGTCAGATTGGCCCATCTCATTTGTATTACTCAATGGACTGGGCTCCTTGGCAGGACATTAACTATGGTCCAAATGTGGACATGGGTTGTGCTTACAAAATACCTATATTAGGCCTCCCCTCTAGAGGCTGTAGGTAAAGCATGTTCAGATCCTGTGCAAAATGCTAGAAATATAATTGATACCAAAGTTACAGAGCTAAAATAAGCTAGGCTTTTAGTGTTAACAAACAAACCCATTGCCATCTAGTTGATTCTGACTCGTAGCAACCCTATAGGACAGAATAGAACTACCCCATAAAGTTTCCAAGGAGCAACTGGTGGATTCAAACTGCCGACATTTTGGTTAGCAGGCAAGCTCTTCATTCATTTATTCAGCAGACATTTACTGAGCTGATTTTAGTAAAAATGTCGGTTTCAGTATGAGTGACAGCCAATATACATTGACTTCTTACCATGAGCTAAACATTGTTTGATACACATTATATGTGCTCACACTATAATCTTTATAACAGCCCTATGAAAAATTCAGGCACAGAGAGGTTAAATAACTTGACCAAAGTTACAGAACTAGTAAGGAGCAGAGCCAAACCTTGTACCTGAGCACTTTGACTCTAGCATCCACACTCTTGACTTTATGAAAACTGACTCTTATGATGGGCTTTATTTTAGACACTATAAAGTAAGTTTGTATCAGTTTGTATCACTACTGATGTTATAGCACTTGCAGTAGTTATTTAATAAAGGGAATAAAGTAGCACAGCAGTAATTTGATAGTCTCCAAGGAGATAGAAGAGTTTCCAGGTACACCACGCAAATGAATACCTAGAAATCATAACCATTTTGTTGGAAATAAAGGTTACAATGAGACAATAAAATGAATGCAACAAGAAGCTCATAATGTGGTGAAAAAGAAAACATCCGTTTTAGTCAGAAAATCTGACTAAACAACCTCACTCTTGTTACTATGACCCTTTTGCAGTTTTCTCATCTATAAAATGGAGGTAATATTAATATTTAACTTACAGAGTTGTCATGGAGATTAAATGTGATAATATGTGTTTTCTTTTTTTGGATTGTTTGGATACAAGAACATGAAGTTCATTTACTAATTCAAGTGAAATAGATATATGCTTTAAAGAGTACAAGGAAAATACTTCATGGCTAATTAAAAAGTATAGACTGGCTTGTAAAAAATTAAAAGTCATTGTGAATCTACTATCTTCACCTCCCTCTCTCTCTCCCTGGGATCTCATGGTTTATCATCAACTCATTTCTCTGGAAGTCTGAGCCATACTTCATGATGTTTTTGTCAAAGAATACAGAAAACCTGATTATAAAAGGCTTAAACAACAAGGGTTTAATTATCTTACATAACAAAAACATTGGAGCTAGAACAGATGCATGATCGGTATAAACTTGTCTCCACTATGTCATCATGGACCCAGGTTCTTCTTATCTTTATGATTTTCCATCTCAGTCTCTAGGCTTGTCCTCTTAAGAGGTCCCTTCCATGATCCCCAGATGCCACACACCTCAGTCTCAGGCATCAGCTGTCTCCAAGAAAAAAAAGGCTGTTCTTTCTTGCACATTTCTTTTTAAGAGCAAAAACTG
Source organism: Dugong dugon (assembly GCA_030035585.1). Lineage (NCBI taxonomy): Eukaryota > Metazoa > Chordata > Mammalia > Sirenia > Dugongidae > Dugong > Dugong dugon. The sequence continues at coordinate 124,162,972 of CM057461.1, read as the reverse complement.
CAGAGTATATATACTCCAGAAGAAATTTTATTTGTCAACTACATAGCGTTATACAAATAATTTTGAAAGCTATTCATGAAATATTCAAACACAAATATTCTAAAGATACATAAGTATGAGATCAGAAAAAAATCTGAGTTTCACTCTAAGACTTACTTTATTGATAGTTTGAGAAATTATATGCAGTCATATAAATTGTTTAAATTTGGAGATGTTTAGCTCATTTAAATACTTTACAGATTAAACTTTGTTATAATAGATGCTATGGTGATGTCTTGGTTATCTAGTGCTGCTTTAACAGAAGTACCACAGGTGGATGGCTTTAACAAACTGAAGTTTATTCTCTCACAGTCTGGTAGGCTAGAAGTCCATATTCAGGGCATCAACTCCAGGGGAAGGCTTTCTCTCTCTGTCGGCTCTGGAGGAAGGTCCTTGTCATCAATCTTCCTCTGACTAGGAGCTTCTCCGAGCAGTAATCCCGGGTCCAAAGGATGCGCTCAGCTCTCGGTGCTGCTTTCTTGGTAGTATGAAGTCCCTCTGTCTCTCTGGTCACTTCTCTCTTTTCTGTCTCAAAAGAGATTGGCTCAAGACACAACTCAGTCTTGAAGATCTCATCAATATAGCTACTGCTAATTATCTCATTAACATCATATTGATAGGATTTACAACACATAGGAAAATCTTATCAAGGTGACAAAATGGTGGACAATCACACAATACTGGGAATCATGGCCCAGCCAAATTAATACACATACTTTTGGGGGAAGTAATTCAATCCATGACAAGCAAATGCTAAGATGCATAAAAATTACAATCTAAAAATCTAGAAGGGACAATCAGAAATGTACAGAAATAAGAATGATGCAAAGCCAAATTTCATTCCCAGAAGAAGGACCGACACTGTTTACCTTAATACAGAAGGCAGGAATTTAGAAGTGATATTTGAGCTCTAGATGTTGGGATAGAGAAACGCTACACAGGCAAGGGGAACAGAGTTAGCACAGACATGCAAAAAGCAGAGTTAAATGCATGAATAATGTTAGAAAATCATGACACATTTCATTACAAGAGTAAGTAATAAAAAGAACAGTAAAATTTAGGCTGGATTTTGATCATGGAATTCCCTGGGGGCAAGCTAAGAAGTTTCAAGTGGACAGTTGGAAGTGAGAAACCATCAAATATTGAGGAATATGTGCTTTAGGAAAAAGACTTTTGTCTGCAGAATTTCAGAGGTAATTGGAGACCTGAAGACCAGGGAAGAAACTCTGTTTCCATAGGATAGTCTGAGCAAGAATTTATGAGAATTTCAACCAGAACTGAATGGGAGTGAAAATGAGAGCTCAAATCCATGAGATAGTTCCAAGTTGTAAAGGTGTAAAACTTAACAATTGCCTGAATATGAGGAAACGGTAACTCTGAAATCTTTGACCCTTAGGTACTTGAAGGAAGACAGCAAAGAGGAGAAATTTGTTTGGAAGAGAAGAAGAGTTGTTCAGATTTGGACCTAATATATTCAGGTTATCAATGGTATTTCAGTTACAAATATTTGAGAAATTCAGGTCTGGTGCTCGACAGAAAATTCAAGACTAAAGATAATTGTGTGTCATGACCATATTTTGATAATATACAAATCTATTAGAGGAGATAAGGAGTGAAAATAGATTCATAACATGACTAATTTAAAAAAAAAGCTGATTATTATTGTATCAGGAATTCTAGGTTTTAATTAAATAGTCTCAACATCTCTATTCTCTAGATTCCTTCAAATTTTGAATCTATTAAATTTTTTAAATTCAGACTTTATGAAATGAAGGGAGAAAATGAGTAGATTGGTGTGAGAATTTTCAGGCAAATAGATAATCAAATTGTTGTGAACTGAGTCTTAGGATGTAGCACCTGCATTTGCCAAATGAAGTCAACCAAATGTCTCACAGTTTTCCTAAAAATTCAAAATTTAAAAGCCTGTAGTTAGACAAATACTGAATAAATTTTAATTAAAAAACATGAGCTTCACTTTGCTTTCATAACTGTACTTTTCCAAAAATCCCAAAGGGTTTAAAACACTACAGTATACCTATGTTCAACATTAATTTGTTTATAAGGACAGCTGTGCTTTCTGTTTTCCTTATTTGCATCCGAAGTTTGTATTAACAAAATTTGACTGTTCAGACTGCAGATGCAGTTTGTAATGTTTTGCTTCAATATTTTTAACCCTTTGAGTTTATATTTTATGCCATGTTACTTACATATATATATATGCAGTTATATATTATCTATTGTATATTATATATATACATATATAGTATATTTATATGTGTGTGTGTATGTATGTGTGTAAGGAGCCCTGGTGGCACAATCATTGAATACTTGGCTACTAACCAAAAGATCAGTGGTTCAAACTCACTAGCCACTCCACAGGAGAAAAGACTTGGCTTTTATTTTATCCTTTATTTAAAAATAAAGCCACATTTATTTAAAATATAGAGTTCAGGAACATTACTATTGGGTCTCATATGTATACATTTTATTTTATTTGAATAGCATTATTTTACAATTCAAAGATTTTGTAGTATCTTTGGTTAATTATGAATCACTAAAGGTGAGATTTGGAGTCCAAAGAAAAGCAGTGTGTTCCAATTTCTCTACTTTCTGACTGTACTTTCTCCCATAAAAATTACAGCCTAGGAAACTCTATGGGTCAGTTCTACTCTGTCACATGGGGTTGCTATGAATCAAAATTGACTCGATGACACCTAACAATGTCGACATGTATGTGCATGTGTAGGTAGAGCATTTGCTCCTTAAAAATAAACCTATATTTTTCTATGACTCTTGCTTGGAGTTGGCCCTTCTTTGGTAAGGTATAAAAGGTTCTAATGGGCTGGTTGAAATATGAGTATACGGGCAACAGGACTGTTAATTCAGTGACTATTATTAGTTTAATAATATTAAATTTATTTTTATTCAGCAATTCAACTTTGCAAATGGTTGCAGCCAGAATAACCACTAATTAGAAAAATTAATTAGGACTTGGAAAGCTGTACGGGTATTTTTGAGCACTTGGAAGGGGTATTTTTTTTTGGGTGAGTCAAATACCTCCTGGGGAGCTTGCAATATAGTTTGTGTGTATACCAGGTAGAAAGAAAATGGAGGGTTTCAAATCTTAAGGGCACAAGACAATAGGAGTCTGTTGTTCAAGTTAACATAAGACATCTTGCAGAACACAGGATACCTAGGTCTTTCCTGATTAGGAATCACCACGTTTCTAAAGATCTTATTACTCACCAACATTAAAAAGCCACATTTAACCCTTGTATAAAGTTAAACCCAGTTAAGAATAATCTAACTATAGAAACTATTTCTCGTGGTCAGACGGTGTTTCCTTCCCTATCAGTTACCTGCATAATATCCCCACCACCTGAAACCCAAGGGAAGCAGCTGTTCTGAATATGTAGAAACAAATGAAGCTGTTACTCTAGCAACCATAGAACCCTGTCGAAAAGCTCTCCCTTTAGCACTCTCCAACCCTTCCTTCCTCTTCACCCCTCCATCTTTTCCTTTGTGTGCCAGTGCATACTGCCCTTGGATAGAAATGGTGCTTGGTGATTTGACTGCACTTGGGGGGCCACAGTGAACACTACAGCCTGCGTTTATGCTTTGCAAGAGCTGAAAACCTTGCCCCTGGCCAAGTTTATGAAAAAGCTGCAGAACCTGATAACACAGAGCACCTGGTTGCTTGATTCTCTAACTTTGCTTTACCCTCCTTTGAAAAATACTACTGGCCGTCTCATTCTCTTCTGGATGAAGTAATAATGTCATTTTCACCTCTACCTTTCCTTTCAACTTTCACCTCTAGCTTGTATCAATACTCATGAGCCAAACATGGCATGGTTGAATGAAGTCTGTGGACTTTGCTGATTAGTTGCTATTGAGCTGAAAGAAAGATAAAACAATTTTGACCTCAGAGGTAAATGGGTGATGCTAGATGTTCAGTGTTGTATTTCTCCACATGGCAGAACATAAAGGCACAGCTTATCAAATGATTAAAATTCTAGTCATTCCATTTTAATTTTAATGTCCCTGAAAAGTTTACTTTTGATTAATCTATCAACAATATCTCCCATTTACTTTTATATCTCTTTTGGTAGTCAGCCTTCATTTTTCTAATTGCTTATACTCCTAAAGTAGTGTTAAAAGCAATAGTTTATGTAGTAAGGAAACATTATAGGATGCTATTTTATTTTAAAAGATAACAGCATAGCATTTGTTAAATAGACTTTGAGATCCAAAGTACCTTGAAGTAGACTTTCTAACTGGGGCTAACCATGATAAAATTTGTTCATATTAAAATCAAAAAGTAATATACTTTTAAAAAGCAATGAATGATAACTAGTTTGGTCAGTTATTAAAACGTATTTTAAAACTTTAATAAGTAAAACTGTGAAGTCTGGTTCATAAACAGGTCAATGGGATAAAATAAAAGTTCAGTAAAAGGTTTTATAAGGTTTTAGTATATGATAAGGAGCCCTGGTAGCACAGTGATTAAGTGCTGAGCTGCTAACCAGAAGGTTGGCATTTCAACCTGTCTTAGTTATCTAGTGCTACTATAAAAGAAATACCACAAGTGGGTGGCTTCAACAAACAGAAATCTTGTTTCTCACAGTTTAGGAGGCAGAAGTCCGAATTTAGAGTGCAGGTTCTAGGGGAAAGTTTTCTTTCTCTGTTGGCTCTGGAGGAAGGTCCTTGTCTCTTTGAGCTTCTGCTCCTGGGAGATCTTCATGTGGCTTGGCATCTCTCTTCCCCCATCTCTGCTTCTCTCACTTGCTTGTTTAGTCTCTTTTTTTATCTCAAAAGAGATCGATTTAAGACACACGCTACGCTAATCCTGTCTCATTAACATAACAAAGACAACCCGTTGCCAAATGGGATTATAACCATAAGTTTCCAAAACCAAACCCATGGCCATCCAGTTGTTTCTGACTACTAGCAACCCTATAGGACAGAGTAGAACTGCCCCACAGGGTTTCCAAGGAGTGGCTGGTGGATTCGAACTGCCGACTTTTTAGTTAGCCGCCTGAGCTCTTAAGTACAAGCATAGAAGTTAGGATTTACAACACATATTTTTTGGAGACACAGTTCAATCCTTAATAGAACCCATCAACGACTCCTTGGGAGAAATATGTCGCAGTCTGCTTTCGTAAAGGTTTACAGCCTTGGAAACCCTGTGGGGCAGTTCTACTTTGCTCTATAGGGTTGCTGTGAGTCATAATCGACTTGATGGCAATGGGTTTTAGTATATGATAAAAGTAGTCCAAATATACTGGAAAAGGATAAATTAATCTATCAATGGTGTAGGCACCATTTTGGTAGACATCTGGGAAATATTGTGGATCTATACCTTAAAACTTACATCAAAATAAATTCCAAATGAACAAGAATTAAAGATAAAACAATGCCACTACAAGAGTAATGAAGACAATAGGAGAAAAGACGTTCATATTTAGTTGTGATAGCAAGTTCAAATTCCAACTGCACTGGAAAATCACTTTTCACCTATCAGATTGAAAATAAAATAAAATTATATGATTGTATTTGGTGGTGATGAGGGTGTGGGGAGCAAATATTATCATCCATTACTGGTAGAAACATAAATTGGTAAAACTTCTATGAATGGAAATTCAGGTATAGCCTTTGAAAATTTAAATGTACATACCCTTCAACTGAGTGATTTTACCTCTAGAATTCTACCCAACAGTTACACTTGGACACACAAGAAATGACAGGAGTACATAGTTATTTATTGCATTAAAATACTGGAAATAATATATATGCCTATGAATAAGATATTGATTAAACTATTTTATAGCCATATGATAGGATTAGGTGTAGCCATTAAAGAGAGAGAGGAGAATCTTTGTTCAACTCTTTATAAACTGATAGGGAACAATCTCAAAGATCAATCGTTGAATTTTTTAAAAACAAGATGAAGAACAGTACGTATAGCTTCCTACCTTTTGTGTAAAAATGCTGTGTGTATATGATATGTGTGTACGTGTGTAATTTGCTTAGAACATCTCTGGAAGGACACACACACACAGAGACATCTAGAAACACTGAAAGTCTCTTGAGAGATAGCTGGGTATCTTGGTAATATAGGTTGAAGGGAAACTTTTCATTGTATACATTTGTATCTTTAGAATTTTGAACATTTTAAATATATTACCCGTTCCAAAACGAATTAAATATATGTAAAATGATTTTAAAATGGCTGCTTTCTAATCGTTTGCTCAGGAAGAAGACAGCAGTGAGAGTGACCAAAATTAAGCCCCAGATGGGACTTCCTTCCTCTTTCCTTCAACTATTCTTTGGCTAACATATCCCTTTTGCCATTTTTTTCATTGTTTCCACTTTCCCATTGATCTTCAGAGAGGGGACAGGGGAGAAATTAACATTGATTGAGGATGAAGACCTTTTTAGATTTCCTGAAGACAATCTTTGAGAATAACTGAGGTCAGAAAGTACATTTGCATAAACTGGAAGAAGGCTATCTCCCACAGATCTGTTTATGAAAATAAATATTTCTTCTTCGTTCATGGGTGGAAAGATGTGAAATTTGTTAAAGGCAACCACATGTGTAATTAGGCATTGATGTGTTCACTTGATGCTTGCCCTTCAACTTTTCCCCAGCATCGCTCCTCATATAACATCAAAAGAAAGCCAACGGCTGTGCATGTAAATAATTATCCCATGGAATGGGGGAAGGATAATGAAACTCAAGGAGTCTGTAATTATGATCGACATTGCTAGAAAGCAAAAATCTTGGCATATTTGGTATAAGCCAAGTATCATCTAGTACAGCTATGTAGTTAGTAATTCAACAAATATTAATTGGTATTGAAGATTCAGAAATAAACTCAGATCTAAATCAGAACCTGACTCAGATCTAAGTCAAGCAGAGAAGTTGTCATTTCAAGGGTCTTTCTCTGAACAAATATCTAATTAAACTTTTTGTCTTGCATGCAAAGATTTAAAAGTTGCTAGGTAAAGATTTAATCATAGTATATCTCTATGTGTCAGGAAATTTTTGTTGGTGCTCCTTTCTAGACAGGACTCCACTTTTGCTAACTCTTCACTTTGGCTGAGATTAATATGCACAGTTAACCAGGTAATATTTAAAAACAAGATAAAATTCTTCATAGATGTGACATCATAGATCTGAAGAACAAAGGCAGCTAAAATATATACATAGGAATCAAACTTAAAAACAAGTGTCCACTGACCAACTTTTTGTTTCATTGTTCAGGAATTCATTGAGCTTTGATTAGTCCTGAAACTTAGACTCATTATAAAAACATTCTGACAACGAAAGAGTGCTAGACATATTTGAAAAAACTTAATAAAAGGGATTCCATTTCCAAGTAATATACCTACCTTTTACTAATAATCAGGACCTCCACAAATTCATATTCTTCTATTTGGATAAATGTATTGTTTACTATTACATAAAATTTTGTTCCATGTTAAGGTACATGAGCTTTTTTTCTTAATGTAAAATAGATCCAACAGACTTGTCCACAAAGTAGCCAAAGTGTGAGCAACATTAGCTAGTGCTGAAGGTGGACTTTCCCTATCATTAAGGGATTTGGGCAATTCCAAGCCTTCTGGCCTTTTGTGTAACACACATTCACACACACACACACACACACATACACACAAACACACACACACAAAAGAAGGATACAGGGAAGCAAATAAAATATTGAAGTTTGTTTTTAATAGTCAAAGTGGAGTAAGGGAGGAAAAGAGTATGAAAAGCAGAACATTTTGATATGAAAAAGAAAAAAATGTGGGAGAATTTTATCATCAGGGTGAAGATTACACATGAATTGTGTATTAATTCTTCATTACAGATTGAACTGACTCTATCTAAGACAGTAATGGGACCACTCCACGTTTGTAGTCATGACATCCTCTATCAAATGCAATAAACATCCGTTTGCTTTTACAAACACTTATTGTTAGGTTAGTGTGGTGTCAACAAAGTAAGATAAATGAACCTCTGTGCCTATGAAGACAACCCTCATCCTTCACATAGCAAAGGACCTGCCGTATATTAGAAACAACATAGAAATGAAAGAATTAAAATCTACCAAAAAGAATTATAAGATAGAGTGAGATTCAAAGTACGGATGCACAACCTTGCCAATGATAGTTCTCAGTCTTAAACATAATGTCAGAAGTAAGCTGACATTACATATAGATATAGATATAGATATATATATACACATACCAGAAAACCACACCCACTGCCATCAAGTTGATTCCGACTCATAGCGACTCTATAGGACAGAGTAGAACTGCCCCATAGGGTTTCCAAGAAACAACTGGTGGATTCGAACCACCGACTTTTTGGTTAGCAGCCGAGCTCTTAACTACTGTGCCACCAGGGCTCCCATATATGTATATATATATATATATATATATATATATATATGTATATATATATAAGTGTGTGTGTATGTCTGTATGTGTTTGTGTGTATATATATATATATATGTAAGTGTGTGTGTATGTCTGTATGTGTTTGTGTGTGTACCCAAAATAAGTTGATACATATGCATTTATGTTTGGAGCTTGTACACACACCAGCAACCAGGATTCAGGCAAGTATCATATATTGAAGGATGTTTTGAAATTTATACCTCTATTTGTTTCCCTCTTTATGCACCTTGAATTCAGCTTCATTTAGGCTTTCTCAGTATCCTCCCACCTCTCTTCTAAAGAGTAAGTTTATTGTCGAATGTTGGCATTAGTAGCAGACTGGCCTATTTTCTGCTCTCCTGTGTTCTCTTTTCCTTTTCCTTCCTCAGTTACATCAAATAGTAATAATAATAATAAAAGTCAGTATATATTTTCAAGTCAGAAACAAGACATTGTAACATTTGTGAGTTTATTTTTATAGCTATAGTTGATGCTTATGTGATCATATGTCTAAAAATTTCAAAAATATAGCAGCTTTAAAAAACTGTATTAGCTAACCAAACGTGCTTGTTAACCTTTCTTTGCCTATTTAATGTAAATTTATGTTGGCTAGAGTAAACCTATATATGATGCTTCATAACATGCTAAATATCTTGAATTTAGGAAAATAAATTTAAAGTTGAAACTACCTCTGCTTAGAAATGTATATGTTCATATTGTATATTTTTATAAATGTCTTTATTTGTTAAAAATAATCCAAGAAATTATTTTTCAGGTATCTATAATCAAACTTACATTATTTATTTCCTACCAGTTTAAATCAAGTTTCTGTACTTGTAGTAAGTTTTAGAAGGTGTGATTAAATTTTAATTTAAGTCTAGTGGAAAAATCAGTCTATTTTGACCATTTTTAAAAAAGTATGTGTGTATCATTTGCATTTCTAACAGTTTGTAATGATGCCTCAAAATAGTCTTGCTGATTTATACTAGATTTTATTAATTTTATTAACAGATAATTGGGGGAGAAAATACAATATGCTGTCTAATTATATTCTAAGGAGGTTGTATGGAGGAGACATATTCCCTTGAGAAGAATTTCCTTCTTAATATTTATGTAAAATATTGCTACGTTGTGCCTTGAATTTTTATGGTCATGCCAGCCATAAAATAAAAGCATCACTGGTTCTTGTAGATGCTGATATTTTTCTCTTGTATAGTGAAACTTTCAGAGACATCATAGTGACTGGAGATTTTCCTGTTCTGACTTACAATGCTCTGATTTGAGACTTACATGAAAGCTTAGGGAATCTTACAGATGTAGTAATATATTATTGGAAAATATCCACTTCTCATGTGGAAAATGTAAGCAAGGGAAAAGTAAAGAATTTAGAAAGAAATGCTAGAAAGAAGTTTACAAACACTGTCTACTGATATAAAATCTTGCCTTCAGGCACAGAAAAAAAACCACATACACTCATTTCACACACACACACACACACACATACACAACCACACACCCCTAAGGCATCTTTATTATGCTCTCATGAATTTACTGTAGTAGTTGTCACATTGTTTCTTTACATATCTGTCTCATCAGGGTGAAAAGCTTAATTATTATCCTCACAGACTACTATAGTAGTTGGCACACAGATGTTACCTGCCATCAAGCCGGCCTCTGACTCGTGGTGACCCCATGCACAGTGGGGTTAGGCTGTTGTGCACCGTAGGGTTTTCACTGGCTGATTTTCAGAAGTAAATCACCAGACCTTTCTTTCTAGTCCATCTTAGTGTGGAAGCTCTGCTGAGACCTGTTCTTTAGCAGCATAGCAACACGCAAGCCTCCACTGACAAATGTGTGGTAGCTGCATATGAGGTGCGTCGGCCAGGTAGCGATCCCAGTTCTCCCACCTGGAAGGCAGTTATTTACCACTGAGCCACCACTGCTCTCATTGGCACACAGTTTACATTGAATAAATATATAATAGATGAATGAGACAACAAACACTAATAGTGTGAAACACTCCTTTTGCACATACTTTCCTTCCAAGTTAATTTCCCACCAGGTGCTACCCCTAATTCAGGCAAAATTGCTAGTCCTGCCCCTGCTCATTCATCTCTGTTAATCCAATTCATACCCCCTCTCTCTTTTCTGCCTGATTCAGTCAAACATTTAACATCTGCTAGTGCATCAGGCTCTGAAAACCCTATTTCCTACTATTGTTGCAAAGTTTTCTGATCTTTTTAAGTATCAATATGGTGACAGAAACTAGAAAGAAGCAAAATGTGTAATGTGTATTTACATTTTGAATAATGAAAATCAGTACTATATGGGTGCTATTTGTAGTGAACATATACTTGGCATATTATAAATGGGAAGCAAACAAATGGCATAACAATAATTAATATAGAATGAATATAGATGCAGGACTTCTGGCTTTAAAAATCTAAACAATTCAGTGATTTAAAAAATGATTTAGAAATAGTGTCTTCAGTGGTTTTTGAGTTGTCAGAACGGTAGTCAGGGAACCATTGTCCTTGCCTTAAAGGAGTGTGCATTCTCTTATGAGAGCCAGTTTTTCAGCTGAGACAAGAGTTATGGAAGTTTAAAGAGAGTCATTCGGAGGGAATTTGCCGACATGGTTCCTGAACCACACTTAGAAGAGTGGATAAAAGTTGCAGAGAAGAAAGAGTTGTAGTAACAGTGATGGATCTTATCATCTCTGTTCTATTCATCATATAATAAAATGCTTTCAAGGTGTCATGATGAATCTGTTATTTTAGTGGCTGAATATTCTTCTTTGTCCTCAGTCAAGTTCAAAGAACTGCTGAAATAATAGCTTCTTAAATACATAGGATATATTGACTGCTTATTCTAGATAAAACACAGGTTAAGAATCATACCTCCTAGATTTATCTATATCTTTATATTTCTAAGCATATTCTTATTAATTATATAATTTTATGTCTCACAAAAATTTTACAAAGTGGACAGGCAAGAGTTACTGTATTTACTGTATAAATAATGAGTTTGAGGCACAGCGATACCATGACTAAAATCCAGTTTTGTGGCTCCAGCAAGCTTTCTTCAGACTCTCCTGTAAAGGAGGCCAAATTTTCATTAGAATGTCAAAACACAAACTACTGAGACGTTTAGAATAAGTTCTAAATGACTGATATTATATAATACTGTTGGTGTTGAAAGGAGGCCTCCCTGTTTATTACATGGAATGGCCCTTCTCCATTTCTCCTCTGGTAATTAGATCATAGTGGATCTAAAAACCGCTCTCCCTGCTCCTTCAGAAGCCATAACCCTTTTCTCCACATCCCGCACACACACTTCAGTCATAGGCTCCCCTCCTGTCCAGAAGGATATTTTCAACCAAGATATTGTAACAAGGACTCATTCATATATATAAGCTATATACATATATCCATTTAAAAGAAATTATACTTTGTGGGGAAAAAAAAAAAAAAACCCTGGAAAAGAGAAAAGCCCTGTTGTTAGTTGCCATCATGTTGATTCTGACTCATAGCAATCCCACGTGTGCAGAGTAGAATTGCTCCATAGGGTTTTCAAGGCTGTGTCCTTTTGGAAGCAGATCACCAAGCCTGTCTTCCGAGATGCCTCTGGGTTGTTTTGAACTGCCAACTTTTTGGCTAGCAGCCAAGCGCTTACCTAGAAACAAAAAATGAGTAGATAGGGAAAATGAGTGGAAAGAAAGAAGATATAGAGAAGACAGAGGGAAGCAGAGAGAGAGAGGGAGACTTCTTCCCCTGGGAGGCAAGAGAGGGCAACTATCACTGAATTTTGGCTTCTCAACTCCTCTATCCATCCCTATAGAAATCACCTTTACTGTATGTACTTCCTTGCTTTGGAATATCAGCAACCCAACTCAAGCTAGCTTAAAAGAAAAAAAAAGTTGAGATTTATTGGGAGAATGGAGAATGCTGATGGAATTAAAGGAATACTTAAACAATGAAACTATACGATGGGCAGGAGTATAGTCATAATTCAGAAGCAACTGGAACAATATACTCAAATATACTACCAGATACTCTTGTCTAATCCTCATATGTTCTCCTTTTGCGGTGTTCTTCATACTGTCAGGCAGTCTCCTCTCACTGGTAGAAGCAGAATATAGTGTTAAAAGTTACCAGTTTAAAATTTGACTACCTGACTTCAAATACTGATTCATCACTTACTTGCACTAAGACTGGGGCAATGACTGTAACCCATAGTTTCTCTGCCTGTAAAATGTGATGACTAATGATAGAGTAGAAAATCAGTAAAAAAGAGGAAGACCCTCAACAAGATGGATTAACACAGTGGGTGCAACAATGGGCTCAAGTATAACAACAATGTGAGGATGGCACAGGACCTGGCAGTGTTTCGTTCTGTTGTACATAGGGTCACTATGAGGCAGAAGCGACTAGATGGCACCTAACAACAACAATGAAAGAGTTGGTTAAAATGTTTAATATGCTTAGTAAAGTGTCAGAACCCAACAAATATCAGCCATTGTAGCTGTTTTCATTGTTGTTATTGAAATATAGATATTTTAGCTTTGTAACTCACTTCTCATAGTGGTGTCACCAGAGAGAGACAGTCTCTCTTTCCTTAGTTCTAGTGTGAAAACAGCTTGAGAAAGTACCCAGTTATCCTAGGTACAGTCATAAGTTCAGACTATCAGAATATAGGACTTTGGGAATACCAGGCTCAAGTCAAGAGGGGAGGAACATTTCCAGAGAGAGAGGTGGAACGGACGCTGAGCATACCAAGCGGTAGATGCTCACTACAGATAACCACAACATCTATCCTACTCTTACAATAAAGCTCCCTTCACTTAATCTTGTTTGAGCGGATCTCTAATCAGATCTCTGATACAGATAGATATACAAAAACTATACAAAATATTAATATAAATGTAGGTTTAACTGCAGATTAAGACAAAATGTAGACAATAGATTAGACAACTATCATACGGTCAGAAAAGAATTGTCAGTTTTTATAGAATAATATTAATATGTATCAATTATTAATGTATCAATCTGATTCTTTATAGAGAACTTTTAGAAAGCATTCATAAACTTAGAAATCACTGCTAAGCAGCTAGAATGGTATCTAAATTATAATTAGCTGCTATTCTACATGTAAATAACATTATTAATTAGTGAAAGAATAATACTCTATGCTGATCTTTCTAGGGAAGTTTTATTAGCATGTATATCTAGAGACATTTTAAGTGTTCTGTTTAAAAAGACTCTATTTATATATTCAATAAAGTGTTATTTAAACCGGAAAATCCTTGTTGAGCAGATGCTGCAATGAAATAAAATATTGAAGCTGAGCTTTTTTATATGCATACCAGACACTAAACATTTGTGGTGTAATTAGATTTTAAAGACAAGTGATTCACTTCTTTGATCACATTAAGAATACTAGTATATGGCTCAGAAAATACCATTTAGGAGAGTAATGGGGGAGATCTGAAGTTAATGTCACTTAGCCCAAAATGGAGTCCTGGTGGCACAGTGGCTAACCAAAAGGTCAGCAGTTCAAATCCACCAGCTGCTCCTTGGAAACCATATGGGGCAGTTCAACTTTGCCTATAGGGCCTCTATGAATCTGAATCAACTCGACAGCAACAAGTTTTTTTGTTTAGCCCAAAATAAAAATTTATAATATTTTGCATTTTTAAAGGTAACTTACTAATTATAGTTTTCCAAGCTATAAGTCATAGACCTTAAGGAGATGCAGAATTATTGCCTTGACCCTGTAAATCCATAGGAGAAATAATCATTGTCTAAAGATTGAATAAATGACATGCCTGGTACTCATGTGAATTCTTTAAATATGAGAAGTTGTAAGAGTAATAAAAATGCAAATTAATTTAAAATATTTACTAAATAATGGTTTGGGGATATTAATTATTTCTTTAATCAGTGTATACAGTAGTGAAGTACTATGTATGTACCTGAAATATTTTTTAATTGTGTAAAGTGATTCTTAAACTAGGAAAGATTTGCAGTCTTTACTTTGGATTCTCACTGAAAAGTGTCACGTTTCTAACATATACAAAATATTGTTGAAGATAAACATTCTATCTATTGTAAACTACACTCATTTATAGCATTAAGAAATGAACTTACACATGCAGCACAATTGGTTAACATCATGAAAATACTAGGGCACTTTCCACTTAAATTATTTTATTATCTTCCATTTTCAGCGAACACACTGATACAGAGTTACCACATATTGATTCTTGAGGACATTGCATCTTTTGAATGTTTTAATAGTGAGACTCTGAAACCTAATTTAACAATCTTAAGTAGTAAACCTCAAAATGATTGATAGAAATAAGCACCCATTATCATCCAGAATATAATTACTGATAAATTTGTAACAGGTTTAAATTGTTTCAAGATTCTCTAGTTGTAAGAATTCTAAAAGCTTTCCTTTCTCTGATCTTTTTCTTTCTTTTTCCTTCATTTTCATCCTTAATCCAACCAAAACTGGCTTGCAACTACTTTTCAGCCAATATCAGGGACAAATCCAAAGGCAATAATTTTTAATGTATCCTCATTCATCCTTGTGTGTGGCATACCCAGCACTCCCCTGGTCCAAGAAAATGCTCAGAGAAGCCTTGATTGGTTAATCCCTTGTGGTCACCACTGAAGATGTACCTTGAGCATCCTGGGGCCTACTTGAAAGATGGAATTTCGTCAAGTTCACTCCCTCTGTGCCAGACTGGCAGGACTCCCCAGACTCCACCATTCATTTAACTCCCCTTCCTCAGGGGACTTGCCACTGCCTAGGACTTGTATGTGAGCTCAGGTTGCAGGTCTTCACCACTGACAGAAAAAACAACTCACTTCTCTGGGGCCTCTATAATTTATTTTTATATGGGGAAATGCAGTTTATAATCCCTTAAGGGATCTAAATCTTCAAAAACAAAAGGCTGTTACCCTGGAGGTAACAGAATCCCAGACCCAATCTCTATCCACCTACCTGAGAAAACACCAATACCAGTTCCAGCTGCCCACTGAGTTGATTCCCACTCATGGAAAAAGGTAGGGAAATACTCTCCTTCCTTGCAGAGGAGAAAGTACTCAATCAGGCCATTCTTTAATAATGGATTTTCATCAGATCAATCTATTATACTACATTTGAATATTCTTTGTGTCATCCTTTGCTTCCTTGAATAATTATCCATTTTTCCCCTTGGCCTCATAATGAGTTTATAATCATGCCCTTAAATTCCCTCCAGTGCATAGTAAATCATGTGTTCAAAGCTTAGCTAAAAGGTAATAGTTTTTATTGCTTTTTTACTTTCAGTTTTTATTAAAACTTTTGTAAACTGACTCACCTTTTAAGTATACAAGGTGAGGCTATAAAGGGATTGAATGGTAAAGACTTTGGTACACCAAACATTTCCTACGAAGTTTAATGCTTAGTCAGAGTTAATTGCTTATTTATTGGTGTCTAATACACTAATTAAAAAATCAGGTAATAAAAAACATATAACATTCTATGGGCAAAATTTGAACGATGCAGGAAGCATCAAAAGGAGATGGAAGGAATACATAAAGTCAAAGTACCAAAAAGAATTGGTCCAAGTTCGGTCATTTCAGGACGTAGCGTATGATCAGGAACTGGTGATACTGAAGGAAGAAGTTCAAGCTGCACTGCAGACACTGGTGAAAAATAAGGCTCCAGGAAATGACAGAATACCAATTGAGATGTTCCAACAAATGGATGAAGTGCTAGAGGTGCTCACTCATCTATACCAAGAAATTTGGAAGACAGCCACCTGGCCAACCAAATGAAAGAGATCCATATTTATGCCTATTCCAAAGAAAAGTGATCCAACTGAATGCAGAAATTATCAAACAATATTATTAATATCTCATACAAGTAAAATTTTGCTGAAGATCATTCAAAAGTGGTTGCAGCGGTACATTGACAGGGAACTGCCAGAAATTCAGGCCAGATTCAGAAAAGGACATGGAACAAGGGCTATCACAGCTGATGTCAGATGAATCCTGGTTGAGAATATCAGAAAGATGTTTACCTGTGTTTTATTGACTATGCAAAGGCATTAGACTGTGTGGATCCTAACAAATTATGGATAACATTGCAAAGAATGGAAATTCCAAAATACTTAATTGTGCTCATGTGGAACCTGAACACAGATCAAGAGGCAGTTGTTTGAACAGAACAAGGGGATACTGCATGGTTTGAAGTCAGGAAAGGCGTGCGTCAGGGTTGTATCCTTTCGCCATACTTATTCAATCTGTATGCTGAGCAAATAATCTGAGAAGCTGGACTATATGAAGAAGAAGGGGGCACCATGACTGAAAGAAGACTCACTACCAACATGCATTATGCAGATGACACAACCTTGCTTGCTGAAAGTGAAGAGGACTTGAAGCATTTACTGATAAAAATCAAAGACTGTAGTTTTCAGTATGGATCACACTTCAACATAAAGAAAACAAAAACCCTTATAACTGGACCAACAAGCAACATCGTGATAAACAGAGAAAAGATTGAAGTTGTCAAGGATTTCATTTTACTTGGATCCACAACCAACATCCATGGAAGCAGCAGTCAAGAAGTCAAATGACACATTGCATTGGGCAAATCTGCTGCTAAAGACCTCTTTGGAGTGTTAGAAAGCAAAGATGTCACTTTAAGAACTAAGATGTGCCTCACCCAAGCCATGATATTTTCAATTGCCTCATATGCATGTGAAAGCTGGGCAATGAATAAGGAAGACTGAAGAAGAATTGATGCCTTTGAATTGTGGTGTTGGTGAAGAATATTGAAATACCATGGACTGCCAAAAGAACAGATCTGTCTTGAAGGAAGTACAGCCAGAATGCTCCTTAGAAGCGAAGATGGCGAGACTTCATTTCACATACTTTGGACATGTTATCAGGAGGGATCAGTCCCACAGAAGGTCATCACGCTTGATAAAGTAGAGGGTCAGCGAAACAGAGGAAGACCCTCAATGAGATGGATTGACACAGTGGCTGCAACAATGGGCTCAAGCATAAAAAGGATCATAAGGATGATGCAGGGCTGGGCAGTGTTGCATTCTGTTGTACAAAGGGTTGCTATTAGTCAGCCATAACCTCCTTGACAGCACCTTACAATAACAATAAAACATTAATACAATTATAGCTATATAACAAAAAACTAAAATTACTACTTCAGACTGAAGACGATTTCGGCATTTGTGACCTGCTATTTATATTAGAAATAAAGATTTTTTAGGTTGGACTAAACAATATAACAATATGTAACAGCATAACCTTGATGGTTACATTGGCTCCTACCCAACCTTTCTACCTCTGGCGGACCTCAGGCTGTCACTCCCTCCAGGAAACTTTCCTTGACTTTACTCTTATCTCAAGGTCTATGTCCCATGTTTCCTAGAAAAAACTTACATAACATCCATTTGTTTATTCAATACACATTTACTCAGGTCTTCCTATGTCCCAGTCACAATGTTGTTGTTAGGTGCCATCAAGTCAGTTCCAACTCATAGAGACCCTGTGTACAACAGAAGGAAACACTGCCCAGTCCTGCACCATCCTCAAAATCATTGTTATGTTTGAGCCCATTGTTGCAGCCACTGTATCAATCCATCTCACTGAGGGTCTTCCTCTTTTTCAATGACCCTCTACTTTATCAAGCATGATATCTTTCTCCAGGGACTGGTCCCTCCTGGAAACATGTCCAAAGTACGTGAGACCAAGTCTCGCCATCCTCACTTCTAAGCACTATTTTTTTTTTTTTTATTGTGCTTTAGATGAAGATTTACAGAGAAAATTTGTTTCTCATTAAACAATTAACACACATATTGTTTTGTGACATTGGTTGCCAACCCCATGACGTGTCAACACTCTCCTTTTCGACCTTGGGTTCCCCATTATCAGCTTTCCTGTACCCTCCTGCCTTCTTGTTCTTGCCCCGGGTTGGTGAACCCATTTAGTCTCTTTTTGTTTTATGGGCTCTAAGGAGCATTTTGGCTAAACTTCTTCCAAGACAGATTTGTTAGTTCTTCTGGCAGTCCATGGCATATTCAATATTCTTTTCTGACACCGTAATTCAAAGGCTGCTTTGGTCTTCCTTCTTCCTTGTCCAGCTTTTGCATGTATATGAGACAATTGAAAATACTATGGCTCGGGTCAGGCAGGCACAGATTAGTCCTCAAAGTGACATCTTTGCTTTTTAATACTGTAGGCCCTATGAAAACAACAGAGAAGAGATAGGTAATTGTCCCTTTTCTCTTGGTGTTAACAGACTGGATCTGCATGTAAAATCTCCTGTCTTACTCACTGTACTTAAGCTAGCCTTGATTCCACCCAAGCACAGTGAGCTCAGTGAGAACAAGGAATAGTGTATGGTAGGAACTCACATTAGTTGAATGTTGAATGCATGAGAACATGGTACTAAATGTCAGTGTGTCTAATGAGCATTAAATTTATCAGAAAAAGTAACTTGGCCACAATTGTCCCAAGAAACAGAATCTTTAGCTGCCATTTATTTCTACTAGAAAGGTATGCCCTAGTTACTGCATTGTGAGAAATTTAGGGTTTGATATCATGTGCTCCCAGGACATAGGGGGAAGATCCTTTTCACATCATTCTTTACAGAACATTTCTGAGCTCTGAAAAAATACGTCATCTCTACACTGCAGTTCATTTATGTTATTTAGAAATTTCAGTAATTTAGAGAACTTTTTGGTCAAAAGCTTCTATGGATACACATTGGTGGTGGTGGTAGGGGACCTAACTCTACAGTCATTTCAGAAAGATTTTGTTTTGTTTTGTATTTCTTACCATATTTAAATTCTAGCAATAGAGCTATATCATTTCATCAGTAGTCTAATCAGGAGTGCACTTTTAGAAAGGGAAGAATTAAATAGACTAATTGGGGAACCTGAAGGGTAGTCATTAAAATCAGCTGCCTTTTCAATACATGTTGAGATTTGTCTGGGAGCCTTTCTTTTAAATGATACTATTTCAATCATGCCTAACATTTAAATCTCTAAACCCTGATATTCCCATTTTAATTTTAGCTGGCACCAGAAGGAAATGGTAAAACAGCAGATGATCACCTCAGTAATTTATTCCACATTTTCTAACAGCTTTACAGATTCAAATAAAAAACAATAATCTAAAAATGAAAAATGCACAACTAAAATTAAACATAGAAAAAATATTCTTAAACCAAGAGATTTTTTTTCCCCTTGTATTCTCCCAAATGGCAGAAAGTAAATTCCACAATGCAGTGTAAACAGGACATAATTTTACCATTGGTTATGTTTTGATGACTAACTTTAACTTTAAATAAAGATCAATATCAATTCAGACCCTATTAATTTAAATTCTGTGATTATTTAGCTAAAGGATTAGTTGGTGTTTGTTTTTGAATTTGCATTATCTAAGAGAAAACCCCATTTTAGAAAAACCCAAGATAAACGAAGAACTGATAAATTAATTTCAAATTGTTCTTTAAAGCAAGTCCTCTAATGGTTTCAATTTCGTTTAGTTAAAAGTTTCAGCTGAAAGCAATAGAGATGAAATTTTCCTCAGGTATAGTAGAAAGGAGACTGAAGTGGTAGAAACGTGACTTCATCTTGCCTTCCATGTGGAAGACCCAGTTTTGGCCAATGAACCTCAAGCACAGCCACTACCCGTCTGTCATTGGAGGCTTATGTGTTGCTATGATGTTGAACAGGTTTTAGCAGAGCTTCCAAATTAAAACAGACTAGGAAGAAAGGCCTGGCAATGTAATTCTGAAAATCTGCCAATGAAAACCCTATGAATCACAGCAGTCCAGTCCGCAACTGATCATGAGGATGTTGTAGGACCTGGCAGTGTTTCATTCTGTTGTGCATGGGGTTACCATGCATAGGGAGCTAGCAGATAGATGGCTGTTAACAACAACAACAAAATATAATAGAGTTTTTCCTAGGCTCCAGGTACATCAGCAAACAAATGGGCAAGACCATTGCCCTCATGGAGTTTACATTCAAACCTATGACCTTTACTTTAATTATAATCTTGGTAAGTTATTCAGCCTCTTTAAATTGTACTTTTTAGGTTTGCTTGAGGTAGTGTTATTATAAGCATACGGAGTGAATTGTTTTCCCCAAAAATGTGTGTCGACTTGGCTAGGCCTTGCTTCTGAATATTGTGGGATTGTCCACTATTTAATCATGTGATTTTCCTATGTGTTGTAAATCCTACCTCTATGATGTTAATGAGGCAGGAGTAGAGGCAGTTGTGTTAATGAGGCAGGACTCAATCTACAGGATTAAGTTGCGTTTTGTCAATCTCTTTTGGGATGTAAAAGAGAGAAGCCAGTAGGAAACAGGGAGACCTCCTATCACCAAGAAAGAAACACCGGGAGCACAGTGCCTCCTTTGGACCCCAGGTCTCTGCACCGAGAAGCTCCTAGACCAGGGGAAGATTGATGACAAGGACCTTCCTCCAGAGCCGGCAGAGAGAGAAAGCCTTCCTCTGTAGCTGGCACCCTGAATTCGGACTTCTAAACTCTGAGAAAATAAACTTCTGTTTGTTAAAGTCATCCACTTGTAGTATTTCTGTTATAGCAGCACTAGATAACTAAGACAATAAGTAAGATTAGTTTGCAGTTTGTTTCATACTGATGAAATTTTGATTTATTTTGAAAGGATGATGCATAACAGTACACATGTAGATAATAAAACTGATGTTTGATTTTATATTTATTTTATAATTAACTTATGACAAGTAAATTACAAAAACTCAACATGGAATTCTTCATTTTATTTTATTTTATTTATTTATTTATTTATTTTATATTTTATTGTACTTCAGGTGAAAGCTTACAGAGCAAATAGTTTCTCATGAAATAGTAGTACACATGTTGTTCTATGACATTGGTTAACAACCCCACAACGTATTAAGCCTCTAAATTCTCAACCTTTTTTTTTTTTGATGAAAATTACAGATGGCCAAAGATACACCGTTTCAAGAATTTCTACATTCACAGTTCAGTGACATTGACTACGCTCTTCCAACTGTGCTGTTATTCTCACTTAAGATGAAGGCTTACAGAACAAAATAGTTTTTCATTTAACAGTTACTACACATGTTGCCCTATGACAATGGTTAACAATCTCACAGCACATCAAGAATATCCTTACTCCACCTTGTGTTCCCTATCACCAGGGGACTTCCTTGTCCCCTTCTGTCTTCTGGACCTTGTCAGTGGACTATTGTACCTCTTTAGTCTCATTTGTTTTATTTTATTTTATTTTATTTTAACACCATTTCAAAACTTTTTACTTACACATTTAAGTGATATTGACTATGCTCTTCCAATTGTGCTGCCATTCTCACCCAAGATGAAGACTTACAGGGCAAAACAGCCTCCCATTTAATAGTTACTACAAATGTTGCCCTATAGCAGTGGTCAACAATCTCACAATACATCGACAGTGTCCTTATTCAATTTGTGTTCCTTATCATCAGTTTCCTACTCCCCCTCTGCCTTCTGGCCCTTGTCACCGGACTCCTGTACCTCGTTAGTCCCATTTAGTTTTACTGGGCTGTCCACTCCCAGGCTTAACATCGAACCTCGAAGGTAACTTCACCTCTGAGCTGAAAGGGTGTCTGGGGGCCACACCCTTGAGGTTTCTGTAGTATTCTTTAGGCCAGTAAATCTGGTCTTCTTTTTTTTTTTTTTTGGGAATTAAAATTATGCTCTACATCCTTCTCCAGCTCTGTCCAGAACCCTCTGTTGTGATCCTGGTCAGAGCAGTCAGTGGTGGTAGCCGGGCACCATCTAGCTGTACTGGACTCAGTCCGGTGGAGGCCTTGGTAGCTGTGGTCCATTAGTCCTTTGGACTAATCTTTTCGTTGAATCCTGTTCTCTTCATTCTCCCTTGCTCCCGAAGGGATGAGACCAGTGGAGTATCTTAGATAGCTGCTCATAGGCTTTTAAGACCCCAGACACTACTCACCAAGGTAGAATGTAGAGCATTATCTTTATAAGTAGTGTGATGCAAATTGAGCTAGATGTTCCCCGAGACCATGGTCCCCAGAGCCCTCCGTCCAACAACTCAGTCCCTCGGGGGGTTTGGATGTGTCTATAGGGCCTCCGTGACCTTTCCTTGTGCAGGTTGTGTTAGTTTCCCCTGTACTGTGTACTATCTCACCTCTCACCCAAGTTGCCACTTACCTATTACCTATTTAGTATTCCCCCCCCCCCGCCCCATCCCTGGTAACCAACAAGGATTGTTACATTTTGCATGTGAATTTTTTCATGGGTTTTTACAATAGAGGTCTCATACAATATTTGTCCTTTTGTGATTGACTTATTTCACTCAGCATAATGTCCTCCAGTTTCATCCATGTTATGAGATGGTTCACAGATTCATTGTTGTGCTTTCTCGTTGAATAGTACTCCATTGTGTGTATGTACCATAGTTTGTGTATCCATTCATCTGTTGATGGACATCGAGGTTGTTTCCATCGTTTTGCTATTGTGAATAATGCTGCCATGAACATAGGTGTGCATATGTCTATTCGAGTGATGACTCTTATTTCTCTAGGATATATTCCTAGGAGTGGGATTGCTGGATCGAATGGTATGTCTATTTCTAGCTTTCTGAGGAAACGCCATATCATTTTCCAAAATGGTTGTATCATTTTGCATTCCCACCAGCAGTGTATAAGAGTTCCCGTCTCCCCGCAGCCCCTCCAACATTTGTTATTTCCAGTATTTTTGATTCGTGTCAGTAATGCCGGGGTGAGATGGTATCTCATTGTGGTTTTAATTTGTATTTCTCTAATGGCTAGTGATCGCGAGCATTTCCTCATGTGTCTGTTGGCCATTTGAATGTCTTCCTTGGTGAAGTGTCTGTTCATTTCCTTTGCCCATTTTTTGATAGGATTGGTTGCCTTTTGTTGTAGAGGTGTTGGATTTTCTTGTAGATTATGGAGATTAGACCTTTGTCTGACTTGTACTGCCCAAAAATTTTTTCCCAGTCTGTAGGTTCTCTTTTAACTCTTTTGGTGAAGTCTTTTGAAGAGCATAGATGTTTGATTTTTAGAAGATCCTAATTATCTAGTTTATCTGTTGGGTTTTTTGTGTTGATGTTTATGGTTTGTATCGTGTTAATGCCATGTATTAAGGCCTGAAGTGTTGGTCATATTTTTTCTTCTATGAATTTTATAGTTTTAGGCTTTATATTCAGGTCTTTGATCCATTTTGAAGTAGTTTTTGTATATGGTGTGAGGTATGGGTCCTGTTTCATTTTTATACAAATGGATATCCAGTTTTGCCAGCACCATTTGTTAAAAAGACTGTCTTTTCCCCAATTGATGGACTTTGGACCCTTGTCGAAAATCAGGTGACTGTAGGTGGATGGATTTACATCTGGGTTCTCAGTTCTGTTCCATTGGTCAATGTCTCTGTTGTTGTACCAGTACCAGGCTGTTTTGACTACTGTAGCTGTATAGTAGTTTCTCAAGTCAGGTAGTGTGAGTCCTCTAACTTTATTCTTCTTTTTCAGTAGTGCTTTACTTATTCGGGGTTTCTTCCCTTTCCATATAAAGTTAATAATTAGTTTTTCCATCTCTTTGAAGAATGTTGTTGGTATTTGTATCCGGATTGCATTGTATTTGTAGATTGCTTTAGGTAGAATTGCCATTTTCACAATGTTGAGTCTGCCTATCCATGAGCATGGTATGTTTTTCCATTTACGTAGATCCCTTTGGATTTCATGCAGCAGTGTTTTGTAGTTTTCTTTGTATAGGTCTTTTATATTCCTGGTCAGATTTATTCCTAAGTATTTTATCTTTTTAGGGGCTATTGAAAATGGTATTGATTTCCTGATCTCCTTTTCATCGTTCTCTTTACTGGTGTATAGGAATCCAACTGATTTTTGAATGTTTATCTTGTATCCTGCTACTCTGCTGAATCTTTCTATTAGTTCCAGTAAATTTCTCGTGGAGTCTTTAGGGTTTTCTATGTATAGTATCATATCATCTGCAAACACGGAGAGTTTAACTTCTTCATTACCAATTTGGATGCCCTTTATTTCTTTCTCTTGCCTTACTGCTCTAGCTAGAACTTCCAGCACAATGTTAAATAGGAGTGGTGATAAAGGGCATCCTTGTCTTGTTCCTGATTTCAAGGGGAATGTTTTCAGCCTCTCTCCATTAAGAATGATGTTGGCTGTTGGTTTTGCATAGATGCCATTTATTATGTTGAGAAATTTCCCTTCTATACCTATTTTATTGAGAGCTTTTATCAGGAATGGGTGTTGGACTTTGTCAAACGCCTTTTCTGCATCAATTGAGATGATCATGTGATTTTTTTCTTTCCTTTTATTTACGTGGTGGATTACGTTGATGGATTTTCTAATGTTAAACCATCCTTGCATACCTGGTATGAATCCTACTTGGTCGTGGTGTATTATTTTTTTGATATGATACTGAATTCTATTGGCTAGAATTTTGTTCAGAATTTTTGCATCTATATTCATGAGAGATATTGGTCTGTAATTTTCTTTTTTGGTGATGTCTTTGCCTGATTTTGGTATCAGCGTTATGCTGGCTTCATAGAATGAATTTGGAAGTGTTGCTTCCTCTTCTATGCTCTGAAATAGCTTGAGTAGAACTGGTACGAGCTCTTCTGTAAATGTTTTGTAGAATTCTCCAGTGAAGCCATCTGGACCAGGGCTTTTTTTGGTTGGGAGTTTTTTTATTACCTTTTCAATCCCTTCTCTTGTTATGGGTCTGTTCAGATTTTCAATATCACTTTGTTGTAGTTTGGGTAGGCCGTATGTTTCTAGAAATTTATCCATTTCCTCTAGGTTTTCAAATTTGTTGGAATATAGTTTTTCATAATATTCTGTTATAATCCTTTTTATTTCAGTTGGGGCTGTTGTAATGTCCCCCATTTCATTTCTTATTTGGGTTATTTGTGCCCTCTGCTGTTTTTCTTTTGTCAGTCTGGCCAGTGGTTTGTCGATTTTGTTGATTCTTTCAAAGAACCAACTTTTGGTTTTGTTGATTCTTTCTATTGTTTTTCTGTTCTCTATTGTATTTATTTCTGCTCTGATCTTTACTATCTCCTTTCTTCCGGTGGTTGTAGGCTTTTTTTGCTGTTCTCTGTCTATTTGTTTGAGTTCTGTAGTTAATGTTTTGATTTTGTCCCTTTCTTCTTTTTTGATATGTGCATCTATTGCTCTAAATTGTCCTCTGAGGACTGCCTTTGCTGTGTCCCAAAGGTTTTGGTATGATGTGTTGTCATTTTCATTTGATTCTAGGAATTTTTTAATTCCATCTCTGATTTCTTCTATTACCCATTGATGTGTAAGCAGAGTATTATTCAGTTTCCATGTGTTTGATTTTTTTTCCTTGCTCTTTCTAGTGTTAATTTCTACCTTGATGGCATTGCGGTCAGAGAAGATACTTTGAATTATCTCAGCATTTTGGATCTTGTTGAGGATTGCTCTGTGGCCTAAGATGTGGTCTATTCTGGAGAACATTCCATGTGCATTGGAAAAGAATGTGTACTTTGCAGCGGTTGGATGGATTGTTCTACATATGTCTATGAGGTCCAGTTGGCTGATTGTGTCCTTTAGGTCTTCTGTATCTTTGCTGAGTTTCTTTTTAGTTGTTTTGTCCTTTACTGAGAGTGGTGTGTTGAAGTCTCCTACTATTATTGTGGAACTGTCAATTTCTCTTTTCAGTGCTGTTAGAGTTTTTTTTATGTATTTTGGAGCCCTGTCATTGGGTGCATAGATATTTATTATGGTTATGTCTTCATGATGGATCATCCCCTTAATCATTATATAGTGTCCTTCTTTGTCTTTTATGGTAGATTTTGTTTTAGTCTATTTTATCTGAGATTAGAATTGCCACTCCTGCTCTTTTTTGATAGTTGTTAGCTTGATATATTTTTTTCCAACCTTTGATTTTTAATAAATTCACATCTTTGTTTCTAAGGTGTGTCTCTTGTAGACAGCAAATTGATGGATCCTGTTTTCTTATCCATTCTGCCACTCTCCGTCTCTTTATGGGTGCATTGAGTCCATTTACATTCAGTGTAATTATTGATAGATGTGAGTTTGTTGCTGTCATTTTGTAGTGCTTTTTTTTGTGATGCTGAAGTTTTCTTTGTTCTTCTTACTCTCTTGTGCTGAGTTCCTTTTGTTTGTGGATTTTGTGTTCATTTCTTTTGTTTTTGTTTTTGTTGAGACTTTATGTTTTTCGTCTTTATTTTTATGAGTTGGTTTATTAACTTTTTTTGTGGTTACCATGAATTTTACCCTTATCTTTATAATTTTGAAGCAGTCTACCCTTACTTGGTATCGCCTTGCCTCCCTCTCCTTTAGAAGGTTCTATACCTATGCCGTTTGTTCCCTCTTTCATTGTTTTGATGTTGTTGTCATCCTTTGATTGATTTCTCTGATTCCTTGTTGTATTTCTTTTGTTTTTGGAAAGTCCTCTGTAGTTCAGTTCCTAGAATGGTATCTGGTTCATGTGAACCTGCGTCCTAGGTCCTAGGTCCTGCCTGAGGGCTGAAGCTGTTTTCCTCAGATCGAAGAACTCCCTTTAATAATTCTTGTAAGTTTGGTTTGACTTTTGCATATTCCTTTAGTTTCTGTTTATCTGGAAATGACCTAATTTCACCATCAAATCTGAATGAGAGTTTTGCAGGATATATTATTCTTGACTGACAATTTTTTTCTTTTAAGATTTTATATATGTCATCCCATTGCCTTCTTGCCTGCATGGTTTCTGCCGAATAATCTGAGCTTAGTCTTATTGTTTCTCCTCTGTAAGTGCCTTCTTGTTTTTCACGAGCTGCTCTCAGGATTCTTTGTTTGTCTTTAGTTTTAGTGAGTGTGAATATGATATGTCTTGGTGATTTTCTTTTGGGGTCTCTTCTATATGGGGTTCGTTGAGCTTCTTGGATGGCCAGCTTTTCATTTTTCATGATATTGGGAAAGTTTTCTGTCAGCAGTTCGTCAATGATCCTCTCTGTGTTTTCTGTTTTCTCCCCCTGTTCTGGTATGCCAATCACTCGTAAGTTTTTGCTTTTAATTGTGTCCCACATAACTCTCAGGGTCTCTTCATTTTTCTTTGTTCTTTTTTCTGAGTTTTCCTGAAACAGAGTTGTATCCAAGTGTTTGTGTTCAGTTCCACTGATCCTGTCTTCCATGGTTTCAAATCTACTTCTCAGCCCTTCTATGACACCGTCCATTTCTGAAATCTTGTTGTTTATCTTTTGGATTTCTAATTGTTGTTTTTGTATAATTTCTAGTTGTGAATTTATTTCGGCACTTTGTTCCTGCATCATCTTCCTGAATTCTTCCAATTTTTTGTCTGTATTTTCCATAAATTTGTCTATTTTTTCCTCATGTTTGTCAGCTTTTTGCCTCATTTCTTGGAAAATCCCGAGTATTAGTGATTTGAGTTCCGTATCAGGTAGTTCTAGTGCATTTTCTTCCACAGGAGAGTTATCTGGTGTTTTAATTTGGACGCCTATTGGAGCCATCTTGTCTTGTTTTTGTAAATGTTTTGATATTGTTTGCTGTTTTCGGGGCATTCAGTAGATATTTCTCTCGTTTATTGATTGTAGATCTTTTTTTTTTGTTTTTGTTTTGTCCTTGTGGTACAGCTGGGCAGATCTAGCTGAGGAGGAGCCACTGGGTTGGGTTGCTTGTGGCACTCACCGCAGCCACCAGGACGGTCGGTAGTCAGTGCTGAGCAGGTTCCAATAGGGCGTGACTCCACCGCTTGGTGGTGTGATGTCTAGTGCACGGTGCAGGTAGGTAGGGTGCAGCGGGAAGATGGTTATGTGTGAAGCTAAGCTGGATATGGGAGAGAGGAGAGAGGAGGAGGAGCAAAAAGCATACAAACATAAAAGAATGCTAGGGGAGCTTGTCGTTGGAATGTACAGATGAGAGACTATGGGATGGAGGAAACCAGAAGGGGGAAGAGAAAGAAAAGGAAAGAATGACCAAATAAAAATCAGAAAAGTTAAAGAACTGCAAAGTTCCCAGGGATCCCACTGATGCAGCTATGAGGTCTGGGGGAGTCGGTCTCAATTTTCACATCTCAGCCTGGCCAGAAGGTACAGAGGCATACATCGCCTGGTATTCAGGGATCAGAAAGAGAAGGAAGAGATAGAGAGACGAGAAATTAAGCAATGAAGAAAGACAAAAGGGAGAAAGAGGTAAAAGATGACAAAACTAATCAAAAAAGGAAGAAAAAT
Source organism: Dugong dugon (assembly GCA_030035585.1). Taxonomy (NCBI): domain Eukaryota; kingdom Metazoa; phylum Chordata; class Mammalia; order Sirenia; family Dugongidae; genus Dugong; species Dugong dugon. The sequence goes on along the minus strand of CM057461.1, from coordinate 124,134,193 downwards.
AAAATTGAAAAAAAAAAAAAAAAAAAAAAAAAGGGCAACACCAGCAGTCAGTGCCTACAAATGGGACCCAGAGAGCCCCCACTCAGGGGTGCAAATTCCAAGAAGCCGGTAATCTCGGTGTTAAGAGACCGTGGCCACGGGAAGCAGAGGGGCCAACGAACAAAGGCCCTGGGATCCCACCAGCGTGGTAGCCCAGACTTGGAAACAGCCACACGCCCGAACGCAGCCCCACAGCTCTGCAGAAGAGAGCAAAGACGGCACTCGGAACCAGGCACCCAGGCAAAAGGAGGGAGAGGCGGCAGAAAAAGGTTCGCTAGCTGCCAGGAAACGGCTCCCAGAAAGCCGCCAGCCCAGGCGCGCGTAATCCAAGCACCGGCCCCCCCCCCCCCCGCCCAGCCCAGGGATTCCGGCCATGGAAAGCAGAGAGGCGAACAAGCAAAGGCCCCGGGATCCCTCCAGCACGGGAGCCCAGACCTGGAAACAGCCACACGCCCGAACGCAGCCGTACAGCCCCGCAGGAGAGAGCAGAGACGGCACTCGGAACCAGGCATCCAGGCAAAAGGAGGGGGAGGCAGCAGAAAAAGGTTCGCCAGCTGCCAGCAAACGGCTCCCAGAAAGCCGGCAGCCCGGGTGCTTGGAATCCAAGCACCGGCGCCCCCCAGCCCAGGGACCCTGGCCACGGAAAACAGGGGATCCCCAGCTGAGGCGGAGAGGGGTGGGGGGTGGGAGAGCGCGCACCGCAGTTTACCGGTCGTTCTGTCTCCGACCAGTTGCTCTGCAAGGCTGCTCTCCCGTTCGCTGTTCTCCGATAGGAATCCAAGATGGTGGATCCGTACTGCGTTAGCTGGTAAGGAATCTCTGCCTGAGTCTCTCCTCGCTCTCCGTTCTCTTTTAGTATTCTTACTCCGTTTGGTGTTTGGCTGAGTTCTTTATCTCTTCATTTGGTGTTCTAGGGTTTCAGGATTGTTGATTCTCTGTTAGGCTTAGTTTTTCGGATCTTTGCTGTGGAGGGACGGCGTGGTGCTTCTGCCTAGAGCGCCATCTTGCCCCCTCCTCTCAGCACAGTCAGAGGAAGAAAATTTTTAAACAGAGATTGGAGATGTCCTTGGACAAGATTGAAGCTAGTTGGATCTAATTAGTGACTGGAGAAGGAAGAGGGAGCAGGAGCATTTTTCTCCCTTCTTAACCCATGGAAGAAGCCCCAATGGTGCCAACGGTTAAGTGCTTCACTGCCAACTGGAATTCTTTATTTTAGTCATCCTAATTAAAATAAAATACATCCCTTAAAATAAAATGTGATAAATTAAATTTAAAAAAAAGTCACTTCTCTTAAACTTAGGGTTTTGTTAATAATAAGATCTCCATTTATCTAATTCTACAACTATAAAGCAGATATAAATATGGCTATTGCTCAGGTTTTAGTACATGCTACTTCTAATTTTTTTTCAGATTGTCATTTAAATCTACCAAGTATATGCTTATGATTTTCATTTCCCAAAATACAAGTTGACTCATGATTAACACTTCATGTCTTAACATAAATAGTATGGTAAAAGTTTTCATAGTCAATAATGGGAGTGATAATGTCTGTTTGGATGTGTCTATAAGTGGATTGAAATTTCTTTCATTACATTTTAAGGAAGCTACAATGTAATTCTTCCCACTTATGTTTTGCTGGGAACTGTTTCGCTGTGACCATTTGTAAGTTCAAATCTACACTTCCACAATGTCATACAAGGATTCTAGCTAAATGCAGCTGAGAGACACTGCATAAGTCAACAAATTAGGTTAAATAAAGCAGACTGGTAAAACGTCGGTTCTTGTTTGTTTTATTGTGTAAGAAATACATATTTTAACCTCAATTGTATAGGAAATATCATCTGTTCAAAAGAAAATAAAATAGATTCTCTTTGAAAAAGTTTCACTTTGCTATTTTTCTAGAAAAAAATATTAAAGGAGTTAAACATAAACAGGAAGGATGCTATAAAGTAAGAAACTTCATATTTCTGAGCAGACAGTTGTTGTGGAAGTCATTAGATGTAGAGGGTAGGAGTGTAGACTCTGGCCTAATCATGCCCTTACTGGCCAAGCAAATTAATACATTTATTTTGGGCTAAAATGAGTTCCTTGCAAACTAACTTCTGGTCTCAGCACCCTACCAATGCTTCTTTCCCAACAGTCTGCAAAACTTTGCTAAGTGCTGAATCTAATGGCTTTTTCTTAGCTCCAACTTCTTTTTTTTCCTTTGCATTTAAGTCCTTTGGATTTGAAGGCACTACATTCTCTTGGTTTGACTCTTTTGAATGTCTTCCTAGTTTCCTGTGATAGCTGCTCTTCCTCTATCCATCACAAATCTCTTAAATTCCTAAGGTTCTGTGCTTGTACTTGTTCCACTGGTCTCAGTGTTTCAAACATTACATCTGTCTGGTAATTTATAAAATCATAGATCTAGCCCTGATCTCTCACTTGCCACTTGGACATCTCCACATGGAAATCCTACCACCACCTCAATTTCTCTTCAGGATGAAAACTACACTAGTCATTTTAACCATTTTCTTCCCAAACTTTTTTTACTTGTCCGTGTTAATTTCATTTTTGTTTGAAATCCAAGTAAGCTAGAAACCTTAGTGTGTTTATTTATAACTATTTCATGTCTTCCCTACCTCTTTTTATGAAATCAGTTGCCAGAGTTGTCAATTTACTGAAACACGATGCAATGTCTCTTTTCCCTCTCTCTTTATTTTCCTTTTCTCATTCCTACTACTCTTGTACAGTTTAGGATTTCTGTCACCTGTCTATTGCAATCACCTCCTTTCTTTCTCCTTTTTTCTCAGTTTCTGCCTTCTCAAATCCATCGTTAATTATTATGACAGTCATGTCTTAATTTAGTATTATTATGCACTCTGAGAAATAAAAGGCTTTTTCTAAAGATATTATAATGGAAATAATAACTATCATTATCTTTATGATCATTGTTTTGTATTTGGATAATGTTTTATCTTGTTGAAATGTTTTTATATAAATCTATGTAGATTATCCTCAAGATTAAAAGCAAGTTATTATTTCATATAATATTCAATAGAATTTGAAATTGATGAGGGGAAATATAAATGATCAGTTTATGAGGAACACATCTGAGCTACTACTCTGCATATAGGTCTTTTACAGCCAATGTACCAACTATAGGAGTTTGTCAAGCTCTTAGAGAGGAAAAGAAAGTAAAAGAGAAAACTGAACAGGAAGGAGCAATAATTCATAAACCCAAAGTCATTCATCTAGGAAATCTTATTAGCTAAGAAGGATGAACAGCTCATTCCAAACTAATTTTAAACATTATAAAATGACATAGCCCCATCTGCAGCAATTCCTCTAGGGTGCCAACTGAAGGATTATAGAATTAGTGTTTTTGGTTTCAACACAACTGACTTCAAATAGCATAAAAGAGAAAAAAAAAAATTTCTTACTATCTTTAAAAAAAAAAATTAAAAAAGATAGAAAAAACCAGTTGCTATTTAGTCAGTTCTGACTCGTGGTGACCTCGTGTTTCAGAGCAGTGCTGCTCCATAGGGGTTTCAAGACTGTGACCTTTCAGCAGCGGATTACCAGGCCTCTCTTCTGAGGTGACTTTGGGTGGGTTTGAACGTCAACTTTTCAGTTAGTAGTCAAGTGCTTAACTGTTTGTGCCACTCAGGGACTCCTGGAAGAATACTAGGGGTTTGCTAACTTGACCTGAGTTTGAATTGGCTTTAGCACCACTGTTTGGGTAGAATGAAACTCTCAATGTTTTCAGTCTCTTTGCCCCTCTGCTCATGATTCATATTCTAGGGAGGGAGAACCTAAGTGGCCTATCTTGAGTCATAATTCCTAATCTGTTTTTATGAGCTTATGTGAAATTATAAGGTATGTTTTAAATATAGATAATAACTATGGCAGAAACCTATAGGGTTGCTATGAGTCGGAATTGACTTGACGGCAAAGGATTTTTTTTTTTTTTTTAATGGCAGAAAACTCTTGAAGGAAATTGAAATTGTGTGCAAGCATTTTCCACATCTAATCAGGCCAAATTAAACAACAAAAAATAGTATTTTAAATTTTGAGGATGATACAAGAGAATAAATGTTAAAATATCCCCCAACAAATGTTATCCATCCTCATCATGAGCAAAGAAGGAAGAGAGAAACAAAAATCAGGATCATATTATAAGCATTTATAAAATTCAGGGTTGCCACTTAATGGTTAAATGTATCTTTAACAATGTTCAAAGAACTTCTTTAGAAATCAAACCAGAATTATCTATTATGAGTCAAGGTTCTTAATCTTTTATTGTGCCATGTTCCCCTCTGACATTCTGGTTAAGGCTATCGATCCCAAGATGAAATAATGATTCAAATTCAAAAACTTAAATTGATAGGAAACCAATGTTACTGAAATGATTTTCAGAATATGAACACAAATTAATGATTTATTAATATATGTGCCTCTTCATTAGCACATTAAATAACAAAATCTAAGGTGATGATTTGAAAGAAGCGATGAATGTAAATAATATTTTGGGATTTCTATAATTTTGTAATTGATATGAAACTATATTTAATTTCTATTGGTAACAAGGTCATAGAAATTATTAATGCTACTGTGATGAAATTTTTTACCCTCCAAATTAATGGACTACCTGAACTGTGGTTAAAAATCCCTGGCCTAAGATAATTTCAAAGTATGATCCTGCCTAAACACAGATGAATTATTTAGATGACTTCTGCTTAGATATTTTAACCGTACGTCTCCACCTGAAAAAAAAGAAAATGATCTTGATTTAAAAGTCAATAAAAGGAAAACATTAGATAAAAAAGGACACTAGCTGACTTGTTTTATAAAAGATAAAACTTATAAACTAGAAAGCAAGCAAATACTTGAAAAAACAAATGAGTTCTATTTTCTTCTTGAAGAAAAAGTGTTCTCCATGGGCCTGGGTGCTTATATATTGATTGGTTAGCCCTTATGAGACATTTGACATTTAATTTTAGCATTTAAAAATGATATTTGTTTCTTTCTCCTGAAAATCAGTTAGTTATACAAGTATTTTCCCTTTAACATTTCTTGAGGTAATATTTTACATAACGGATTATTTGCGTGATCAACCTCCATCTTGGGTAAATGGAGAGAACAATAACTTTTACTGAGTGTTAGAAAATAAAAATTATGGCAAGAAAGAGCAGAAGAAAAGCTAGTATGGAAATTAATATAAACTGGAAAAATGAATTGGCGTATTACTTTTCAATTTTATTTTGCTTACCTTTTTTGTACAGTGCTCTCTTAGTAGAACATTATATAATAATACAATACTTTGGTTAATGGTAGTTAACAATAAAAAGGATATCATGAGTTTCCATATCCATTTTAATTCATTCTTTGGAAAGCACCAAAACCTTCATAAGAGAAAGCTTAAGTATGATGTTACATAGGTAAGAAACCTTAAGAGACACTCAGATACGAGGGTCTGAGTATCACACCAATGCAATACTGTTCTGAGACCATATTATGCTTGCAGTGAAAGAGACTGGGGCAAGAATTGTGTGCTCAGAAAGTAACTGGTCATTGATGTTGTTTTTAGAATTTTTTACCTTGACCTGGCAATTGAATATTGGGGAACTAAGTCTTAGTAAGTTCAGAGAGAAAACTAAGCCAATTAACTTAAAAAAAATGAAGATTTGAAAAATACATAACATGAAAGATGTACAAATTTTTAATGAGAGTCTTTCAGATTTGGCTTGTTCTCCATATATCTACTGGGAAGCATACATTTTTTTACATCTTGGCCCTGTGTGCGAGAACTTGAACAAAAATACTTTCAAGGTGACACATTATTTCATACATCCAAAAACTCTGACTCAAACAAAATTTGAACTCTGATAAAAATTACATAAATCAAACTATCCTACAATGTTAAATATATCAATTAACGTGCCCTTTAACTTTTATAAATGACTTATTATATAGTTCTTTTACCTCTAAATTATCTCTATTATAGGTACATCATACAAGTCCATTCATAATATAAAACTTTAACTTGGCAAATATTTTATAAATCATATTAATTCTCTTGCACACACCAATGGATTATATTAATTCTCTGAATTCTGTAAGCATTGTATTCATTTCATCATGAAGCTTATCTAATTCTAATAATGTTATTTTTAAAGCCTATCAGAATTGATAAGTCCTGTACTTCTTTTAGAAACCCTGGTGGTGTGGTGGTTAAGTGCTCCCGCTACTAACCAAAAGGTCAGCAGTTTGAATCCACCAGGCGCTCCTTGGACTCTGTGAGGCAGTTCTACTCTGTCCTTTAGGGTCACTTTGAGTCGGAATTGACTCGATGGCAATGGGTTTGGATTTTTTTTTTTTTTTTTTTTTGGTAGGTACTTCTTTTACTAAGTAGGCTGAAGTTTATCCAGTATTTCTTTCTCACATGATTTTTTTTATTTTCTTTCTCCTCTGTGCGATTGAAAGTTAAAATTTGGGACATTCTCTAAAGCATCTCTGTATTTCTCTCCAGATCACAGCAAGGCTTGTTGTTCTCTTTTTTGAAACCCAATCCATTTCCACTTTCTTGGTGTGGAGCAACCTTGATGGCTAATACCTCAGTGTGTTCTGAAGACTGCCTGGCTTTGTAAAAGCTGGCTTGCTGTCATTAATGATTTTAAAGTTTTCATCCTTATCTCTCCTATGGGTTGAGTCCAGAGTTGTTATTCCTTTTAATTAATCTTATTAACCTTCCTAGGTTTGCATAAACCCCCAGTATAAGTTTCATGTTTGAAATCAGAGAAGTCCCCCTTTGAAGGTCTCTCCAGGTCATCAGTAAAATAAAATAAAGATTATTCATTAAAGAGATTTACTCATTCTTATCACAGAACTTATTTCATTCTACCTTCATGCTTTACCCAACTCTGAGCAGGAGTGTTCTCATCCCTTATTATCATCTTAAAACTCTAATCACTTCTGTGCTATGCACCCCTTCAGCACCCATAGAGACCCAGTATATTCTACAAATTTGTTCTTTGAGATATATTGCTTTATGGTATTACCTGTCATGTTTGGTCTCTCTATGTACTTTCTTGCCCAACTACAATTCAAATGTCTGATATTGACTAACTTGTGGATTTTGCTCAAATCTCAGCTTCTTAACAAGGCTTACTATTTAAAATTTCAGTTCTCCACTCACTCCCATCTTCACACTTTTGACTTCCTTACCCTTTTGCACTTTTACATAGCACTTTTTGTCCGCAAATTCCTGAACTCCTTAACACGCTGAACATTTTACATATTACTTGTCATGTTCCACAATACAGATTAAAAAAGTTACTTACATATTATTTTTATTATGTCGTTGTTTTTATAGTCTGCTTTTCTGACTAGAATATAAACCCCACAGGACAGGAATTTTTTTTTTTTCACTGATATATCCAATGAACCTAGATGAGTACTTGATACATAGTATGTTCTCAAGAAATACTTGTTGAATGAATGAATGATATCTGCTTTCTGCTCTGTGTCCTTTTCCCATGCTCCTTAGCACTTAGTGCACTGTGTTCCAAGAAAGGTGATCAAAAATTCTAATTGGGTAAGATCTCCAATTACAAAAAAAGAAAGAAAAAAGCAGAAGAGGAAGAAAGTAAAATATTAAAAAGATGCCTGTAGGCTTTGTTGAGTATTGTTTCGATAGTGTCACGTTTCCTTTGCACACTGTCACATCTTTATAATCTTTAGAAGTCTTTTGAAGATAATTGCAGAGGAGTTCAACCACTTGTATATTACCATCAGAATAGTGGTTCTACTCTATCTAGCAAGCTTGAGTTTGGGAAGGAAATCATAAAATGTTGAGAAAGGAAGTGGATACCTATCTAGCCAGCCAGATCAGCTGAATCAATAAAACTATTGCAGTTAGATAATGCTCATAAACGAAGGAAATATCGTCCAGTATAGTGCTGAGATGAGCTCCCTAGGTTAGAAGGCAGTCAAAATATGGAGTGGCTACAATAGTGGATTTGAGCATATCATCATGAAGATGGTCCTATTGTACATGGGGTTGCTGTGAGTTGGAGCTGACTAGACAGCAACTAACAAGCACCAGTGATGATGTAGTCTTTTATTTTCCTTTCATCCTCAATGCCTGGGCATAGGTATTCAGTTTTCCACATACACATAATAGAATTGATCATTGACCGGCTTGACTAGCAGTTAAGTAATAAGAGGTAAAATGAAGCTGGGAAAAAGCATAAGAACCTAGTACATCTCATCTTAGAAAAAAAGACTATTTTTCTATCTGAAAAATATGTGAAAATTATGAAAAATCCAATCTGGATATCATTGGGTAGCATACAAAATTGACAAAAACTACAGCAGTGTCACTTAAGACACATTTCATAGAAGCCTGTGGTATGAGGAATCCTATTATGTGTTCTTGCATTCTGCACAGTGTTGTCCTGTAGGATTTCCCTGAGGAGTATGAAGTTATAAGGCCACAAGGGTGTTTGCTTTTCCTTTGTGCAACTCTATACAGACCATAGTTAGCGTCTTTTAAAGACTTTTCAGAATAAAATGTATTTTATGGATTTCCAAAGATCATCATATGAAGGTTCACTATTTGCTTTGATTCTCAGACAACCACTTGAACCACGCTAGCTCTAAACCACAGAAGGGCTGTCAAGAAAGGTAAGAATGAAAAATCAGAATGAGTGTTTTTTCATAGGGAAGGCACACATGCAAGAAGAATTACTCAATTGTTTATGGGCCACTGATGAAAGTACTATAATAAATAGTTCTTATGAGTCACTAGGTCATGATATAAAACATTGCTCCTTGCAAAAAATGAATATACAAATAGTGGATGTGTTTGAGTATCAAGAATCCCACCCTCCAATGGAAGTTATGAACACCAGCTACATGGTTAGTTTTGGTAGCTTTCCATCATCTAAGCATGTTTCATTTTCTGAAAATACTTTAAATTCAGTTCAACTGATAGAGCAACTTCAATTAGCAAGGCACTCTACTATCTTGAAGTAGGCTATTGGGTAAAATACTGAGTTCAGGTCTTTCCACACATTTGCTGTCACGCCACAAATCCCAGCTGCTCAACCCACATCCAACCTGAATGTACAAACAACACTTTGTAAACACAAACAAATAGCAATAAACACACAAGCACTTTGTTCTCAGCCACGAAAGTATAGAATATGTACATATGCTCTTAGAAACTCTTGGGAATAACTTTCAGGAACTTAGATATTGACATCCATGCTTTTCAGTGCTAAAAGAGCAAAGTTTTTGATGATTTCTTTTACTGTTTTTATGTCTCACCTCTGTTAAACTCTCAGAATCTAACCCCCTTTTAGATAAAGCTTCTTTTAAGATTCACAGTTCTCTTACTCATTTGATTGCTGTTTACACTGGATGCCGCTTTTTGGCTACCCTGTTTTTAAGACTTTTTCTTTTCACATCATCCAGGTCCTCCTCCATGCGATGGAATGTTCAGTCAGCTATGCTCTTAAGTCAACGTTTTAAAATTCTGAAAATAAATGCACTAACAACATTTCTCTATGCATACTTTTTATGTGTTTATTCAACAAGATGATTAAGCATTTCAAAATTTTTTTTTCCTTTTTTCCTACTTTGCCTCCATTTTCATTTCCATAAGGGTAGAATAACCTCAATTTTTAATTTTCAATGGCTGATGACAGTATCCTTTGGAATTTCATGATAATACAAGAAAAAATGTGGAAGAGAGCATTTGTTCTTTTTTTCCCTCGTTTGTTTTCATCTATTTTGAGAGGTTTCATGGACAACTTCAAGTTTTAATGTTTAAAATGTTGTCATTTAAATTCTGTATGCTAATTACCTATACTGTCCCCATAAGTATTCTTTGCAGAAATCAGAATGAGCAAAGATGATTTACTAATAGATTGCTCCATTTTTCATTTCTGGATTTATTGGTATTTTACCTGATTTCTGATTTCCATACCTGCTTTAGGTGTGTAGCAAGTTTCATTAAAGTTTCAGGACCTTGCTTATTTAATGAAATTGGAGTTTTGAACAAATCTGGGCTGAATTTCAAGTTTGATTTATTATGTCAAGCAGAAATCATGTAAAGTTCGGCAGTGTGAGATGAGTTTGGAGTTTGTGTTTTCTGGTTCATTTAAACCGGGATCTCAAAGAAAACCTCAAGGGTAAGAACCCACAGGAACTGAAGCTGAATTCCCTATAAATATTTTAAAGATAAAAATACTTTCTGACCTCTAATTCAAATTCCTTTTTATATATTAACACTCATAACATTACTTTCTAAATCTGTCATCTTTTTACAGGCTAAGATGACAAATTAAAATTTGAAGACCATAAATTTTGCTATAGCATTGTTAAGAATGATTCTGCTGAAATGCAAACTCCATGAGATTAGCAATTATTAAGCCCATTTTCCAGCAATATTAGTTTCTATATTTATATTGCAGTTCTAACTTGAAAATCTGAAAACCAAAATATCATAGGAAAGGGAGGTTAAAAAGGGAAATAATTGTATGCATAAGTTTTAAAAAATATTTAGATATAGGAAGAACAATCCATCTTCTTGGATTTTAGAATACAGAAGGTTTATCTAAGTTACATATCACAGAAGAAAAACAAATCTAAGCAAAAGACTATTGAATAGATGATTTATCTATTGCTTGTTTAGAATAAAAAATTTGTTGTTAATTGACGTTGAGTTGATTCCAACTCATAGTGATCCCATGTGTGTACTTTACCTAAAATTATTATTACTACTATTTACTTTTGGTCTTCTTGAAGTATGATTAAGCAAAAACATTTCAGAAGTAGAACATGGTATACTACTATATATTATTTTATACTACTATTTTTAGTATCTAGTTAGCCCCTTTGAAAGATATCCTCAGTGGAGAATATTGCTTTTTTAAGGGATATTCTCTTAAGGAAAGACAAACAAAGCCACAGTGGCTATTTTTTGTTTAAAAGCAATTTTTATTGAAATTACTTGTTAGCATTCTTGTTTTCAAACTAAAGAGAAATCTAGATAAGGGTGTTTATCCTGCATTATTTCCTAGATATTTCTTCTAATCCCATTGCCGTCAAGTCAATTCCGACTCATAGCGACCCGATAGAACAGAATGGAACTGTCCCATAGGGTTTCCAAGGAGCGACTGGTGGATTCAAACTACCAACCTTTGGGTTAGCAGCCAAGCTGTGCCACCAGGGCTCCATCTCTTCTAATGTCATTCATTCACTCTAAATAATGGGTTCTTAAGTATAAGAAAGCCCTTAGGTAGGGACACTCATTTTATGAGGCAGCAGGACATTATACTTGGTAGAGGGTCAGTAAAAAACAGGCAGACCCTCAACAAGATGGACTGACACAGTGGCTGCAACAATGGGCTCAAACACAGCAACGATTGGGAGGATGATGCAGGACTGGGCAGTGTTTCGTTCTATTGTACATAGGGTCGCTATGAGTCAGAACCAACTCCACAATAATAGTTATAAAAGGTAGGTCAAATTCTGTGGTTGAGTAGAGGTAAGTGAGATTCTTTAAGGTAAATTAACCTTAAAGTAGAACTGGAATTGAACTGACAAATGATTGTATCAAATTGCTTCATATTTCATGATTGTTGACAAGACGTCTATATATCGTCTCTGCCTACAAATGGGCTAGAGGCTCTATTAGTCAAGTTCACATGAAGTCAGAGTCATACAAGAATATTCTCAATTTTCGGTGTTTTAACGTGGTCAAAGGTCAAAGCATTTTAAAAGGCTACCTTATTGTCAAAACATAGATAGGTAAAAACCAATGAGCACTAGCTCTAACTATGCTCGCAAAGTGTTCAGTTACTTGTGGGAGCCAGCCAGGAAGGTTAACAGCAGTCTGAATATCAGCAGGGCTGCCACACTGGTCTTGTTTCTGGAATCACAAGTTAGAGTGGTAATTAAAAGTTCTGTAAATTAGAATAAAACTGTATGTGTAGAATTAAAATTGTCAGGACAGAGCTAGTGAGAATGTGGTGATTACAGCTAGGAGGAATTGGGAATACCTGCCTGGTAGGGAAGCTTGTTTGCCTGGGGAGAACTTAATTACAGTGAATATAAGGGAAAATAACAGAACCATAGGAGTGAAAAAGGCTGTTGCTTAATCTTAGCCTTTTTTTTTTTTTTTGGCAGCAGTTATATATCTTAAAGAAACTATCAAAAATTAGCATTTGTTTAATACTCACAGTAAAAAATGATATCAAGCTTTTCTTGACAATTTGTATTTTGGACCATTTATAATACATTTACAAAGGAAGACCTTTATAATTTTTTAAATCCTCTGTGATTAGGGATACAAAGTTAGGCATGTTTTTTATATTATGGAAAATTTCTTATGTGCTTATAAGGATGATTTCTTTCCTATTTCCTTATTAATTACTCTACCTCCCTAACAACTTCTGGGTCATCAACATCTTTGGGATAAGGTGAACCCAAGCATTAGGTGGCATTTGAAGTCAAAGAAGAATTCTCCCTCTTGCATTTATAAAATAGCTTTAAATAAATCCATTTCACTAGAACTTAATTAAGGTGAAGTTTATTAAATAATTCTGTGGGGGTGGATCTTTCTTTTTACCCACCAGGACTATATGTGAAGAAAAATTACAAAACACTTTCTTTCTCTTTAGATGCACTTCATGATAAGTTGTCTTTATTCTTGTTCTGTGATAAGGCTATTATGAATGGCCAGTGTTATGGATGGCACTGGCATTGCAGAGTGGCATAAATTAAATTCTAAAGACCTTTTATAGGTCAATCTTTCTTATTTCTATTTTTGTTGTCATTGTTGTTGATTTGCTCTAAACAACTGAAATTTTGACTTGTAATAATAGCCATTGATTTATATGGTCACTGCTTTAAAAAACTTTACTCATATTTTATTTATTCTCCAGGAATATGAATATGGTATTCCACAGACATGTTGCTAAAGCAATAGTGATAGATGAATAAAATAGATGCTTTTAATTTGTTTAAAAACAAAAGAAAACCCCTATTTCCAAATAGAACCATATTTACAGGTACAGGGGTTAGGACTTCCACGTTTCCTTTTGGGAGACAAAATTCAATCCATAGCACCGTATTCTGACACACATTTACTTTGTCTTGAGCATTTTCATTGCCAGCTACACGCCTGGATGCTCTGTTTTTGCCTTGCCACCTAGAATACCATGTTTCCTACTTGCTAGTTTGAATCTCTTCAGACTGCTAATGTAGCTGCACCAGTGGGGACCATCTTGGGCTGTTGTGAAGACTAGGATAGGGCACCCCAGGCCTGACTGTGGACCTGCATGGGCCCAATAAAACTTTTCTGAGAAAGAGAATGGGGTGAGTATAGTGAGAAGGAAAGTTATAGCCAAAAGCAGGGTATGTGTACAAAGGAGGTTTTGAGAAGAGGAACTGAAAACGAGTATCAGGGCAGAAGCCCATTTATAAGAACTGGAGCGCAAATAGGCTGAGGGAGGCTGAGGTTCCCAAACAAGATGGGCGCCCATGTTTCAGAAGGGCCTGAATGACAGCAGACGTGGGGAACTCAGGAGAAGTTGAGCTCCTGCCTAGGTGTGGATTAGCACCCAGAAGCAGAGGCAGAAACAAGCTTGCCAGAGTGGGAATCCATGGGGATAGATTATGGATAAGGAATTAGGCTGGGCCTGACTGAGACCTGATCAATGAAATTAGTGGTCAATTTATAGAAAATTTATGTTGTGAAGAAGTTCAGCATAGAGTGGGATGGAGACAAGTAGAAAACTTGGTTGTCTGGGTATTGACAAGGGAGGAGACAACAATTGAGATTTATTAAATGCTACTTTATACTTATTATTTCTTCAGTCCTCCTAAGAGCCTACATGAGGTAAGTGTCATCCTCATTTCACAGATTAGTGTTAGTTAGGATAAAAAATTTGCCTAACAGATATCAGGGGGGAAAAAAAGACAAGGCTGTGCACTTTGTGTACACTTGTTCAACATGCCTCGTTGGCATCAACTCAGTCCCAGCGTTTCCTTTAGGAGTCTTGTTCCCTGGGCAGAACTGGGTCAGATTAGGCAGCATTCAGCATGAAGCTACTGAGTTCAGAGACCTCCTGACAGTCTGAAAGTCTCTGTCAGCACGTTCTAGAGAGCCCTGATTAAATGAATACCACCAAGGGGAACTTGTCATCTGAAAAATGGTAAATTAGGGCGCTGATCTTCTTCACATACAAGGGCTGTGCTTCTCAGTGCTGAAGAACTCCAGGCAGGCTAACCACTTAGTGGAGATCAACAGGGGAGGGTAATCAATACAAAGTGAGTGAGGCCTTTACAATTAAGGTTTAATTATTTATTTATTGTTGTTGTTGTTAATTGCTCTGAAGTCATTTCCGACTCATGGCGACCCCATGTGTACAGAGTAGAACTGCTCCAGAGGGTTTTTGAGGCTGTGATCTTTTGGAAGCAGATCTCCAGTCCTGTCTTCTGAGGTGCCTCTGGGTGAGTTCGAACTGCCAACCTTTTGGCTAGTAGTTGAGTGCTTAACTGTTTGTGCTACCCAGGGACTCATAGAACTATAAAGCAGTGTAAATCGTCAGAAAATTTTATATTAAAAAGATGCTAACACTATCCTTAATGATTAATTTTACATTTAAAATTAAAATTATTAAAATGAATCCTTAATTTTATATTTAATGCATTATGAAAATCATGCAAAGTGGTATATTAACTGTGTGTAACCCTCAGGCTACTGTGAACACTTAAAATTAAACACAGGCTCATAAACTATATTAGGTAATCACTCAGAGTTACTTAAAAGAACCAAATTGAGTTTCATTTTTCCTTTTAGATCTAAAAAGCTTTTACACGTTCCTGGGTGCCTGGGGCAAAGACACCCTTCTTTCTGTTCATACAATATCCCTTTCTATGGTTGAGAATTAGGACCGGAAAGGCCACATTTGAGATGTAGGAGTAGTTAGGTAAAGGAAAGATGTCACATATACTTAACTTTATATCTTCACCACCTAGCAGAGTACATGGTTCAAAAATAGGTGCTCGGTAAGTTCTGTTAAATGAATATTTATGATAATATACAGTTTAGTTTTTTAAATCAATTTAACTCCTCCATTTAATAATATTTTAATTGTTTAGTAACATAGATACTTGAGAGCAAAAATACAAATATAATAAACAATAACATTTGAAGTCACTTGGTCTGAATGAATTATTGGATTGCCTAGAAGGAAGGATTGTAGCCACATTTCAGGATGTGTGTGTGTGTGTGTGTGTGTGTGTGTGTACATCTATCTATCTCCTTCTTTGTAACAAGAATAGTAGAAGTATCTGGTACCTGTACAGAGTGCTTTTCCATATCTCATCGTCTCATTCAAGCCTCACAAAAATCCTTTAAGGTGAATATGAACAATTATAATTTTACTGTTACAAATGAGAATATTGAAGTTCAAAGAGGTAAAGTGACTTACTGAGGTGAACACACATTGTAAGTGGAAATGCAGGTCATCGGATTCCCAGCTCTATTTGCCTTCCATTGTATCTTGCATTCAGCTTAGTTCTACCTACCAGATCCTTAATATATGACTTTAAAAAAATCCACTCTTTAAGCAGTAACTGAATATATATCACTAACTTATCCACATAAATGCCTGTACTCTAAAAGAGTATATTCTTTGAAGAGAGAGTATCTGTGTTTATTTGGTACCTGCTTAACTTACTTTTAGTTTCCTTTTTTCTCTATAAAACCTTTTGGTTTCAAAGGTCCTGGATCATTGGTGGCATTCCTTGCTATAGAGTGCATCAGAGGCTGCCACCTGCCAGTCAAATGTCCCTTTAACATCCAATATCAGCTCAGAACAGCTTGCTAAAGAAATAAGAAAAGGAAATCTGTACCTTCCTCATAGACAGTCCCTATAAATGACCCTGGAATCTGCCCCCTCCCTGTGCATCTTTTCCCAACTCCACCATGTTGACAGTGACGTTCCTGTGACTGTGGGGATAGCAGGGATGCCCAGTCGCCCCCACATCGTGTGTCTAGTGGCTGTAGCTGATTGAGCTTAGCTTACTCTTCATTTAGCAGGAAACTCAAGTGCCTTAATTCTGCCAACTGTGTCTGCCAGCTGTCACCCGTTCAGGTTTCTAAACCAACAGGCTTTTTTCATATTTATATGTTTGTAAATTATGAAATATTTTGCGCATAGACAAAGTAGGGAGTCTATATAACTGACATCCCTACACCCACTACCCAGCTTTACAAAATCTTAACTTTTACCACAGTTCTTGCAGTTTTTAAAAAAATTTTTTCCTTAAGAATAATTACAGGTAGAGTAAAAACTCTCCTGGATTTTTTTCCCCTTCCCTCTCTTCCCTTTACAGAAGTAGTCTACTATCTTGAATTTGGCATAGATGATTCCCATAAATGTTTATATTCTTTTATTTATAACAAATATCCATAAAATAATAAGGCATTGCTTTGCATGTTGTATAAAATATTATAAAAGGTTTCAAACTATCTTTCTACATTGTGTACTTTTTGTTCAATACTATGTTTATTTTATTTATCATTCGGATGTATGCAGCTTCCATGATCTTGCTTTGGTCAAGTTGTGCTGACTTCCTCAGTGTTGTGTACTGCCTTACCCTTCACCAAAGTTACCACTTATCTATTGTCTAGTTAGTGTTTTTCCCCCTCAGACCTCCTCTCCCTTGTAACCATCAAAGATTGTTTCTTTCACTAAAACCATTTCGGAAGCCAACTCTTCAGACAAAGATTTGACTGGCCTATATGATACTAGTGAAGCATGTGCTTCTTAGCTCAAGTAGATACATGAGACTAAATGGGCAGCTCCTGTTAGGAGGCGAGATGAGAATGCAGAAAGGGCCAGGAGCTGGTTGAATGGACACAAGAAACCCAGGGTGGAAAGGAGGAGTGTGCTGTCACAGTACAGGGAGAGGAACTAGGGTCACATAACAATGTATGTATAAATTTTTTTATGAGAAACTAACCTGAACTGTAAACTTTCATTTAAAACAATAAAAAAAGATTGTTTCTTTCTGTTTAAACCTTTTCATGAGTTTTCATAATAGTTGTCTCATACAGTATTTGTTCCTTTGTGATTGACTTATTTCACTCAGCATAATGCTCTCCAGATTCATCCATGTTGTGAGATGTTTCACAGATTCATAATCGTTCCTTATCTTTTTGTAGTATTCCATTGTGTGTATGTACCGTAGTTTGTTTTTCCATTCATCTGTTGACGGGCACTTAGGTTGTTTGCATCTTTTTGCTATTGTGAGTAATACTGCAATGAACATGGGTGTACAGATGTCTATTCATGTGATGGCTCTTACTTCTCTAGGATGTCTTCCTAGGACTGGGATTGCTGGATCATGTGATATTTCTATTTCTAGCTCATTAAGAAAGCACCATATCATTTTCCAAAATGGTTGTACCATTTTACATTCACACAAACAGTGCATAAGAGTTCCAATCTCCGTGCAGCCTCTCCAACATTTGTTATTTTCTGTTTTTTTGATTAGTACCAGTAATGTCAGGGTGAGAAGGTATCTCACTGTAGTTTTGATTTGCATTTCTCTAATGGCTAGGGATTGTGAGCATTTCCTCATGTGTCTGTTAGCCACTTGAATGTCTTCTTTGGTGAAGTGTCTGTTCATATCCTTTGCCCATTTTTCAATTGGGTTGTTTGTCTTTTTGTTGTAGAAGTGTTGGATTTTCCTTTAGATTTTAGAGATTAAAACTTCATTGGATTTATCATAGCGAAAAAATTTTTCCTAGTCTGTAGGCTCTTTTTTTACTCTTTTGGTAAAGTCTTCTGATGAGCATAAGTGTTTAATTTTTAGAAGATCTCAGTTATCCAGCTTATCTTTTGGTGTTTGTGTATTGTTAGCTATGGTTTGTATCCTATTTCTGCCATGTATTTGAGCCTCTAGCGTTGACCCTATTTTTTCTTCTATGATCTTTATAGTTTTGGGTTTTATATGAATTAGTTTTGAATTAGTTTTTGTGTATGGTGTGAGGTATGGGTCCTGTTTCATTTTTTTACAGATGGACATCCAGTTTTGCCATCACCATTTGTTAAAAGGACTCTTTTCCCTATTTAATGGACTTTGGGGCTTTGTCAAAGATCAGGTGACTGCAGGTGGGTGGATTTACATCTGGGTTCTCCATTCTGTTCCATTGATCAGTGTGTCTGTTGTTGTACCAGTACCAGGCTGTTTTGACTACTGTAGCTGTATAGTAGGTTCTCAAGTCAGGTAGTGTGAGTCCTCCACTTTATTCTTCTTCAGTAGTGCGTTACATATTGGGGGCTTCTTCCCTTTCCATATAAAGTTAATGATTAGTCTTTCCATCTCTTTGAAGAATGTTGCTGGTATTTGGATCGGGATTGCATTGTATTTGTAAATTGCTTTGGGTAGAATTAACATTTTCACATTGCTGAGTCTACCTATCCATGAGCATGGTATATTTATGTAGGCCTCATTTGATTTCTTGCAGTAGTGTTTTGTAATTTTCTTTGCATAGGTTTTTGCTTCCATGATTAGATTTATTCTTAAGTATTTTATTTTTTTAGGGTTATTATAAATTATATTGCTTTCCTGATTTCCTTTTTGTAGTTCTGTTTATTGATGTATAGTAATTCAACTGATTTTTGTATATTGATCTTGTATCCTAGTACTCTGCTGAATCTTTCTATTAGTTCCAATAGTTTTCTTGTGCAGTCTCTTGGGTTCTCTCTCTGTAGAATCATGTCATCTGCAGATAGGGAGAGTTTTAATGTTCCTTACAAATTGGATACCCTTTATTTCTTTTTCTTGCCTTATTGCAACAGCACAATGTTAAATAGGAGTGGTGATAAAAGGCATCCTTGTCCTGTTCCTGTTCTCAAGGGTAATGTTTTCAGCCTCTTTCCATTAAGAATGATGTTGGCTGTTGCTTTTGTATAGATGCCTTTTATTATGTTGAGGAATTTCCCTTCTATACCTATTTTATTGGGAGTTTTTATCAGGAATGGGTGTTGGGACTTTATCTAATGCCTTTTCTGCATGTGTTGAGTTGATCACATGATTCTTTTGTTTTATTTATGTGGTAGATTCTGTTGATTGATTTTCTAATGTTAAGCCATCGTTGCATACCTGGTATAAATCCCACTTGGTCATGGTGTATTATTTTTTCGATATGATGCTGAATTCTATTGGCTAGAATTTTGTTGAGAATTTTTGCATCTATATTCATGAGAGATATTCGCCTATAATCTTTTTTCTTTTTTTTTTTTTGGTAGTGTGTTTGCCTGGTTTTGGTATCAGGGTTATGTTGGCTTCAGAAAATTAATTTGGAGGTATCCTTTCCTTTTAAATGTTCTGAAATAGTTTCAGTGGTACTGGTCCAAGCTCTTCTTCGAATTGTTTGGTAGAATTCTCCAGTGAAGCCATCTGGGCCAAGACTTTTTTTGTTGAGAGTTTTTTAAATTACCTTTTCAATCCCTCCTCTTGTTACGGGTCTGTTCAGATTTTCAGCCTCAATTTGTGTTAGTTTAGGTAGGTAGTGTGTTTCTAGAAATTTATCCATTTCCTCTAGGTTTTACAATTTTTGGAGCATAGTTTTTCATAGTACTCTGTTATGATCCTTTTTATTTCAGTTGGTCTGTTGTAATGTCCCCCATTTCATTTCTTATTTGGGTTATTTGGGTCCTTTCCTGTTTTTCTTTTGTCAGTTTGGGAGTGGTTTGTCGATTTTGTCAATCTTTTCAAAGAACCAACTTTTAGTTTTGTTGATTCTTTCTCTTGTTTTTCTATTTCATTTATTTCTGTTCTGATCTTTATTATTTCCCTTCTTCTGGTGGCTATGGGCTTCTTTTACTGTTCTCTTTCTCTTTGCTCAAGTTGTATAGCTAATGTTTTGAAATTGTCCCTTTCTTCTTTTTTGATATGTGAATCTGTTGCTATTAATTGACCTCGGAGCACTGCCTTTGCTGTGTCCCAAAGGTTTTGGTATGATGTGTTTTCATTCTTATTCAATTCTGGGAAGTTTTTTCATTCCATCTTTGAGTTCTTCTATTACCCAGTGGCTTTTAAGCCAGGTGTTATTCGGTTTCCATGTATTTGATTTCTTTTCCTTGCTCTTCCTGTTATTAATTTCTACTTTTATGGCATTGTGATCAGAGAAGATGCTTGGTATTATCTCAGTGTTATGGATTTTATTGAGGGTTGCTTTGTGGCCTAAGATGTGGTCTGTTCTGAAGAACATTCCATGTACTTTGGAAAAGAATGTGTAGTTTGCTGCTGTTGAGTGGAGTGTTCTATATACGTTTATGAGGCCAGTTTGGTTGATTGTGGCACTTAGATCTTCTGTATCTGTGTTGAGTTTCTTTCTAGATGTTCTATCCTTTACCGGAAGTGGTGTGTTGAAGTTTCCTACTATTATTTTGGAACTGTCCATTTCTATTTTCAGTGCTGTTAGAGTTTGTTTTATGTATTTTGGTGCTCTATCATTTGGTGTGTAGATATTTATTATGGTTATGTCCTCATGGTGGATTGTGCTTTTAATAAGTATATAATGTCCTTTGTTGTCTTTTATGGTGGATTTTGTTTTAAAGTCTATTTTATCTGAAATTAGTATTGCTACTCCTGCTTTTTTTTGGTAGCTGTTTGCTTAATATATTTTTTTCCATCGTTTGATTTGTAATAAATTTACATCTTTGTTTCTAAGGTGTGTCTCTTATACACAGGATATTGATGGTTCTTGTTTTTATATCCATCCTGTCTTCTATATTTCTTTATGGGTGCTTTTAAGCTATTTACATTCAGTGTGATTAATGGTAGGTGTGTGTTTATTGCTGTCATTTTGTAGTGCTTTTTTTTTTGTGGTGCTGACGTTTTCGTTGTTCCACTTACTCTTCTATGCTGAATTCCTTCTGTTTGTGGATTTTTGTTTGTTTGTTTGTTGTTTGTTTTTGTGGATTTTGTGTTTACTGAGATTTTATATGTTTCTTCTTTATTTTGATGAGTAGGTTTGTTAACTTTCCTTGTGGTTACCTTTAAATTTACTCCTATCTTCCTAAGTTTAAACCAGTCTTTTATTACCTGATATTGCCTTAACTTCCTCTCCATTTTAAAGTTCTATACCTACACTATTCATTCCTTCTTTTACCTTTCTGATGTTGTTGTCATTTACAGATTGACCTCTCTTGTTCCCCATTGTAAATCTTTTAGTTTCATTTTATCCTTGAGAGTTCATTACCTAGGTTTTTATCTGGCTGATACTGTCCTGTGTCCTAGATTCAAGTTATTGTCTGATGTTGCTGGTTCTCTAACAGAAAGATTCCCTTTAATAATTCCTATAAGTTTGGTTTGGTTTTTGCATATTCCCGTAATTTATGTTTATCTGGAAATGTCCTAATTTTGCCATCATATTAGAGCCAGAGTTTTGCAGGATATATTATTCTTGGTTGGTAATTTTTTTCCTTCAAGGTTTTATATATGTCATCCCATTACATTCTTGCATGTATGGTTTCTGCCAAATAATCAGAGTGTAGTCTTATTATTTCCGTTTTGTATGTGACTTTTAGTTTTTCTTGAGCTGCTCTCAGGATTCTTTGTCTTTGGTTTTGGCAAGTGTCATTATGATATGTCTTGGTTATTTTGTTTTGGGGTCTACCCTATATAGGGTTCATTGAGCTTCTTGGACAGTCAGCTTTATATCTTTCATGATATTAGGGAATTTTTCTGTCAGCAAATCTTCAGTGATCCTCTGTGTTTTCCATTTTATCCCCCTGTTCTGGGACTCCAATCATGCACAAGTTTTTGCCCATTATTGTATCCTACATCATTTTCAGGTTTTCTTCATTCTTTTCTCTGATTTTTTTCTCAAACAAAGTGGTATCCAAAGATTTGTCCTCAATTTCGCTGATCCTGTCTTCCATTGTTTCAGATATGTTCCTAAACCCTTCCATTGCACTGTCCATTTCTGAAATCTTATTATCTTTTATATTTTTAATTGCTATTTTTGTATGATTTCTAGTTGTTTATTTATTTTGACATTTTGCTCCTGTATTATTTTCTTTCATTGCTTTGTCTATGTTTTCCCTGATTTTTTCTATATTTTCCATTTGACTTTGTCTATTTTTTCCTTATTTTTGTCTGTATTTTCTTTCATCTCTTGGAGAGCTCTGAATATTAGAGTTTTGAGAGAAAGAAGAGAAAGTAAAGGGAGAAACCAAAACAAAAGAAAAGCAAAAAGGAAAAAAAATGAATAAAATGTTGATACAGTAGGAATCGGTGGCTGGAGGTGGGGCATACCTGGTGAGGCCGTGTGCTGTTGACACTTGCTGGTGGCAGTGATGTGGTCCTGGGGAGGCTATGAGCTGGTACTTCTCTAGCTGAGTGATGTGGCACAGCCTGTCAAGAAGGGGAGAGGAAAGCACACATGAGTAGCTGGGCAGGAGAAAGGAAAGGAAGAAAGGGAGAGGGAGAGAAGAAACAAGAGAAGACAAAAAACAAAAAACAAAAATAAAAACAAAAAAAGCACAAAACTGTATAAAAAAAAATAACAAAAACAAGCAATCAAAAAAACCAAAAAACAAAAAAAATGATGCTGAAGGATCCATCCAGTGGGGGCAGGGCAGACTCAGGCGGCAGTGAGCTGGTCTCTGTGGCCAAGCAACTGTGACCAGTTGGAAAGTGGTGGAGGCTGCATGGGGGAAGAAGGGTTGGGGTGGGAAAGCATGTATCCCTGAAAATCAGGATTCTTAGTGTCAGCAAAAAGAAAGATAGATAAGTTTAAGTAAAAACCTGTAATACTAAATTTGAATTGAAAGTATCTGTGTGAACGTATGTTGTGTTTTATCTTTAAAAGAAAATTTTGGCTCTGTCCACTGAAAATCCTTAAAAATAAAGACTGAGACAGTAACAGTGATCATACCCCTCCCCACTCATTACAACTACTTAGATTATAGTCTCTGAGTACCATTTCCTACTAAAATGAACCATTGCTTATTGGAAAAGTGGCTGATTTCACTCAAGTATAAGGTGGGAAATGCACATTTGAGCCCAGAATGTCATATCAGAAAGTAAGGAAATTATTAAAGTCACTAAGAACATGTCAAGACTCTAAAGCCATTTGGTAAGGCTTCCACTAGCCAAAGATGGGATAATTTGAGGATAAAAAAGAATAATAAATGCCATGGATTGAAACACTTCAAATATGTTTAAATATGAGCTTATAATACTTAGGAAAAAAAACTCATTAATCATCTTTCGAGGTAATCAACTCATTTGAAAACCAGCAAGTGAAGGGAAATACATGCCAGTGTTTATCCTTCTTTTCGTATATAAATCTTACCTTGGGGTAACCCAGCAGTTGATAAGAGGCTTTTAAAAAAAGAAATATTCTGCCTAATAAATGAAAAAGGAATGAAATGAAACAATTAATCTAATTAATGATCATCAATTGTAAATCACAAAAAGAGAAACAACCAGATATTATGTATCTTCTAATAAAAGTGCACACTACCTATGAAGAGTAATACTAAAAAACTATAACGAAAACTCAATGAGCTCTGCATCTCATGACTTAATGATCAATTTACAGGAAACACAGAGAATACATTCAGCAAAATCCAAATTGTGGAAAACTCTACAGAATAAATGACCCAGTTTCTTGAAAGAAAAAAAAAAATACAAGAAGAAATAAAAATAGAGGGAAGCTAAACATATAGATTAAAATTAAAAATTAAACTTTATAGGTTAAAAACTCTAGCTCAAAAGAGATAATAAATACACATACTAATTGTGCCAAGTGGTATTCATGTTATTCAATTCAAACAAACTATGGGCAAAATATTGAATGATGCAAGAAGCATCAAAAGAAGATGGAATGAATACACAGAGTCAATGTTCCAAAAAGAATTCGTCGATGTTCAGTTCAGCCATTTCAGGAGGTAGCATATGATCAAGAACCAATGATGCTGAAGGAAGAAGTCCAAGCTACACTGAAGGTACTGGTGAAAAACAAGGCTCCAGGAATTAACAGAATACCAATTGAGATGTTTCAACAAACGGAAGCAGCACTGGAAACACTCCCTCATCTATGCCAAGAAATTTGGAAGATAGCTACCTGGCCAACTGAATGGAAGAGATCCATATTTGTGCCCACTCTAAAGAAAGGTGATCCAACAGAAGGCGGAAATTATCAGGCAATATCATTAATATCACACCCAAGTAATATTAAGTTGAAACTCATTCAAAAGCCGTTGCAGCAGTACATCAACAGGAAACTGCCAGAAATTCAAGCTGGATTCAGAGGAGGAGATGGATCGAGGGATATCATTGCTGAATCAGATGGATCCTGGCCGAAAGCAGAGAATACCAGAAAGATGTTTACCCGAGTTTTATTGACTATGCAAAGGTGTTCAACTGTGTGGATCATAAGAATTTATGGATAACTCTGAGAAGTATGGGAATTCCAGAACACTTAATGTGCTCATGAGGAACCTGTCCATAGATCAAGAGGCAGTCCTTTGAACAGAACAAGGGGCTACTTCGTTGTTTGAAGTCAGGAAAGGTGTGAATCAGGGTTGTAGTGTACTTATTCAATCTGTATGCTGAGCAGATAATCTGGGAAGGTGGACTATATGAAGAAGAACAGAGTATCAGGATTGGAGGAAGACTCATTAACAACCTGAGATATGTAGATGACACAGCCTTGCTTGATGAAAGCAAAGAGGACTTGAAGCACTTACTGATAAAGATCAAAGACTACAGCCTTCAGTATAGAATACACCTCAACATAAAGAAAACAAAAATCCTCACAACTAGACCAATAAGCAACATCCTGATAAACAGAGAAAATATCGAAGTCATCAAAGATTTCATTTTACTTGGATCTACCATCAATACCCACGGAAGCAGCAGTCAAAGAATCAAATGGCACATTGCATTGGGCAAATCTGCTGCAAAAGGCCTCTTTCAAGTGTTAGAAAGCACAGATGTCACTTTGAAGGCTAAGGTGTACCTGACCAAGCCATGGTGTTTTCAGTCACCTCACATGTATGCGAAAGCTAGACAATGAATAAGAGAGACTGAAGAAAAATTGATGCCTTTGAATTATGGTGATGGTGAAAAATATTGAATACACCATGGACTTCCAGAAGAATGAACAAATCTGTCTTGGAAGAAGTATAGCCAGAAAGCTCCTTAGAAGTAAAGAAGGTGAGATTTTGTCTCACATACTTTGGGCATGCTATCAGGCGAGACCAATCCCTGGAGAAGTACATCATGCTTGGTAAATTAGACAGTCAATGAAAAACAGGAAGACCCTCGAGGAGATGGATTGACACAGTGACTGCAACAATGAGCTCAAGCTCAATGATTGTGAGAATGGTACAGGACTGGGCGGTGTTCCGTTCTTTTGTACATAGGGTTGCTATGAGTTGGAACTGACTCGAGGGCACCTAACAACAACATGTTTTTTAAGAAGTCCTCCACTCCTGGGTCACAAGATAGTCTTCTACATTGTATTTTGATAACTGTATTTCTGCCTTTTATTTTTGGATTCTTAAGCGGATAACGAGTCTCCTCTTACATATGTATTAAACAGGAATTTGATTTCATTTTTATCCACACAGTGAGCCAGTTTTTAATAAGACTATCTACCAATCTGCCCTTTACCCATTGATTTGTGGAAACACGGGTACATATTAAGTTTCCATTTATACGTGAGTCTAGCTCTCTAATTTCTGTTTTGCTCATTGACTATTTATTTATTTATGTGCCAGTATCACGAACACTGTTTTTATTACTATGGTTTTGGAGTATTTCTTACCATCCAGAGAGAGGTATCTCTCTTTTCTTTTTCAGAGTTATCATAGCTATTCATGGACTTTTATTCTTCCCTATAAAGTTTATAGTACGTTTATCAAATTCTTTTGAAAAATCTACCTGGGATTTCAGATTGGGATTTGAGATCACATTGAATATATGTTAATGTGCTTAGAAGTTACATCTTACTTTTATTAGAGGTAACACAACCCAAATCATGGAATGTTTCTCTATTTTTCATAATTTCTTCTGTGTCCTGTAAGAGTTTTCACATTCTTTCCACATAGATTTTAAGTATTATTTAAGCTGGTTTCTAGATATTTTATAGGATTTATTTTACCCAATAGGAATGTCAATTTTTAATTATTATTCCCATTTCTGATAAGAGATATGTTATTATTTTTATTAAATTTATTTCATCTAGCAACTTTGCTAACCTCTCTTATAAGTTCTAATGTTAACTCATTACTTTTTACGTATAATCATCCGTTTGTAAATACTAATTTTAATTACCTTTTCAATTTTTATATCTTGTTTCTTTTTCTCTCCTTATAATAGGAAATCTAAGACTTCCTGTACTTTGTTAAAAAGTAGTAGGATTTTGAGATCTATTTTTTTAAATCAGATTAAGGAAGTTCTCTTCTATTTTTAGAATGCTAAGAGGTTGTTTTTTGTTTGTTTTTTATAGTGATAAGTAAGTATTGAACTGTGTCAAGTGATTTCTTTAATGCACTGTTGGATTTAGTTAGCTAATTTTTTTGTAATTTATTTTTTTCTTGTACTTCAGGTGAAGGCTTACAGAACAAATAGTTTCTCATGAAACAGAAGTACACATGTTGTTTTACGACATTGGTTAACAACCCCACAACATATCAGCCCTCTAACTTCTCAACCTTTTTTTTTTTTTTGGTGAAAATACACATAGCCAAAGATACACCATTTCAAAAATTTCTACATGCACAGTTCAGTGACATTGACTACACTCTTCCAATTGTGCTGTTATTCTCACTTAAGATGAAGGCTTACAGAACAAAGTAGTTTCTCATTTAACAGTTACTACAAATGTTGCCCTATGACAATGATTAACAATCTCACAACACATCAACAATATCCTTACTCAACCTTGGATTCCCTATCACCAGCTTCCTTGTCACCTTCTGCCTTCTGGCCCTTGTCACTGGACTCCTGTACCTCGTTAGTCTCATTTGGTTTTACGGGGCTGTCCACTCCCAGGCTGAACAGTGAACCTCGGAGATAACTTCACCACTGAGCTAAAAGGGTGTCTGGGGGCCACACTCTCGGGGCTTCTCCAGTCTCCTTTAGGCCAGTAAATCTGGTCTTTTTTTTGTGAGTTAGAATTATGCTCTACATCCTTCTCCAGCTCTGTCCAGAACCCTCTGCTGTGATACCCGTCAGAGCAGTCAGTGGTGGTAGCCGGGCACCATCTAGCTGTACTGGACTCAGTCCGGTGGAGGCCTTGGTAGCTGTGGACAATTAGTCCTTTGGACTAATCTTTTCCTTGTATCCTGTTCTCTTCATTCTCCCTTGCTCCCGAAGGGTTGAGACCAGTGGAGTATCTTAGATGGCCGCTCACAGGCTTTTAAGACACCAGACACTACTCACCAAGGCAGAATGTAGAGCACTGTCTTTATAAACTGTCATGCCAATTGAGTTAGCTAATGTTTTAAGATTTTTGCATATATGCTCATTTGTGAAATGATTTTACAGTATTCTATTTTATTGCCATTATCCAGTTTTGCAATCGAGTTTATACAACCTCATGAAATGAGTAATAGCTTTCACTCTTTTTCCTATGTTTTAGAACTAATAATTAGTTGTCTGAGAGTTTCATTAAACTCCGTTTATGATCCTAAGTCTTTGTGAGAAGGGACATCTTTGCCATTTTAATTTATAATGATTATTAATCTGTTTCCAGGAAACACTCATGGCATAGTGATTAAGTGCTACGGCTGCTAACCAAAAGGCTGGAAGTTCAAACCCACCAGATGCTCCTTGGAAACTCTATGGGACAGTTCTACTCTGTCCTATAGGGTTGCTATGAGTCAGAATTGACTCGACTGCAGCGAGTTAATCTGTTTTCTAGTTCTTTTTTCTAGTTCTTTTCGGAATCAACTTGACAGCAACAGATTTGGTTTTTTGGGGGGGGGGTTTGTGCATTTTAAATGCTTTGAGATATAGAATCGTTTCTTCTAGGTTTTAAAGTTTTTATGTTCATAATACTTTTTTAAAAAAAGTTTCTTAGGTCTGTAGTGCTTTTTTTATTATTCCTTTTGAATGTTGTTTATTTGTATCTACTCTTTTGTTTCTCTTGCTTAGATTTGTCAGAGATTTGTCTTATTAGCATGTTTTAAGAACAAGCATTTGCTTTTTCTTATTTTTAATTTTGATGTTTTTTGTCCTTTTCTTTATAATGGCCTTCCTTTTTGTTCTTTGGATTTGTTCTGTTCCTTTTTTTACAGAGCCTTGAGTTGAATGCTTGGCTAATTTTGATTACAACTTGTATTTTTTTCCTAATAAATATGCTTAAAATATATGTATGTATTGCTGTATCTTCTTACCTACCTTCCTATCTATTTATCTAATCTACATTTTATATTTTTGAATGTGGACTTCTATATTTATCTAACAGTTCAAGATTATTAATTGTATTACTCAGATTGTCATTAACTATATTATGCAGATTGTCTATATTTCTGTCCATTTTTGGTCATTATTAGAGGAATTGTTAAATTTTTAAACAATAGTTGGTAACTTAGCTATTTTTTATTGCAGTACTTATACTTATTGCATTACATATTTTAATTTTATACTTAGTTTTATTTACCTTTGTAACAGTTATATATACTTGCTCTATTGTTCCTTATGATGTTATTTTGCTTTCAATTCTTTTTTTTCAGATATTAAGATTACTGTTCCAACTTTATTTTGGTTCATTTTTGCCTGGTTTATCTCTTTCTATTTTAGCTTGTCTGTGTCCTAATGTTTGAAGTGGGCCTGTGTCTTTTAGTTGGCTCTACGTAAATATTAGGATAAGCTGAGAGAAGGGTTAAGCAGAGAGAAAGTGTCTTCTTTTCTGATTTCAGATGTCTTTCTCCACATGCAGTGGTGTGCTATCACCAGTTGGACTGGCTCAAAAGAACTGTTGTTGTTTTTGCTTTTTTTAAAAAAAAATTCTCGGGAATTTTGTGAGCCACTTGTTAAACACAGCCACTATTAAAAATGAACTTACACAAACTAAAAAATTATATTAAAAACAAAGATAATACACTCCCAAAACTCACAACTCTGAATTGTTTTCTGCATATTTCTATTCTCACTGCTCGTGGTGTGATACTGTGCATCTCTTCCCAATTTTACATTCAATGGCATTATGCTGGTAGCTTGAAATAGGCTATGGTGTGAATATTTAAACCTTGGGAATCAGAAGAAAACTACAAATCAGGACTTGATTTATTGATTGTCTAGATTTAAGAAAATGATAGAGAAAATGTTGATAGTGCAAGTTATATGAAACAGTGCATCCTGTCTATAGCCATTATATTGTGATTAGCACTAAAAAATTGAGGAAATATTATTTCCAGTATTCATAAGCTATTATCTGATTCAGTGAAGGAATCACTCAAGTTAAAGACAAGCGAATGAAGCCTTGACACACATCATTGTTGTTTACCTTTCCTCTTACTCATTAGCTTAAATAAAATATCAACCAGAGTTCATGTCAAAACTACACTTAGTCACCAACTGCAACTATATTTTGGCTATGGATATATGATTCAGCAAAAATTAATGAAAACATTTTGTGAGAATCAGTTGGCTCTATGGAATTTATAACAAAGAATGTTTTACATTTATTATTATTTATAAATGGCATACTACACAAACTTTATATTAGTGAAAATTGAGTAACATACACGTACACACACCGTTTTTTTATAGAGCTGGTTGTTAAAAGCTCATGAGCACACCACTGCCCACATAAATTAAGAGGTAACTCTAAAAGACTCAGGTTTCACCACACCATGGTTCACATATTATTTGTAATCCAACATTACAGGCTTTTTAAGTCAGGAGAGTAAAAAAGGAAGGCTT
Source organism: Dugong dugon (assembly GCA_030035585.1). Taxonomy (NCBI): domain Eukaryota; kingdom Metazoa; phylum Chordata; class Mammalia; order Sirenia; family Dugongidae; genus Dugong; species Dugong dugon. The sequence goes on along the minus strand of CM057461.1, from coordinate 124,104,187 downwards.
GGTAGAAAATTAGTGATTTTAGCTTATCTCCTGTACTTGACTGACAAAGAAATCTACATCTCAATCCTTTCTCCCTGGGACCATATTAAGATTAACATTTCAGCAAACAGTAACTTTAGAGATGCAAAACCAATCTGAGCCAATGAGAAATGTGCACGTGAAAATATGATTCCTGGGCTGCATAGCAAATTTCCTAATAAAACATAACTCAAAGTAGCAGTGAAAGTCATATATTTGGGACCATTTTCTCAATAGTTGTAAGGCAACAGAAATTTGAACTGACCCCCGTCCCCTCCACCTTGACCATAAAACCAAACCAAACCCATTGCCCTCGAGTCAATTCCAACTCATAGCAACCCTATAGGACAGGGTAGAACTGCCCCATAGGGTTTCCAAGGAGCTGCTGATGGATTCAAACTGCTGACCTTTTGGTTAACAGCCAAGCTCTTAACCACTGCGCCACTAGGCCTCCCCTTGGCCATAGCATGGCAAATTAAAGTAGACTTTTTATCTTGGGAAGTTCTATGTTTGTATGTTTGTTTTTTTTTTTTCCTGAATCTGAGAATGTTGATTGAAAATAGCAAACAATTTGGGATTGTGAGTAGGTTGGACTCATGTTTTTGTATTTAGTATCTAGCCCACATATTCCTATTTAAAAGCAAGATTGCAGAAATTAGGGTTTTCACTCCATCTGTTTAAAACTGGTATTTGCATAGTCAGGGTGTTCTTTTTTAATATCATAAAATGCTTCTTGTTAAAAAATGATGAAATCTTTTATTCCTAAGAAATTAGAGCTATTTTGTGAATATTAGAACAGAGAAGAAAAAAACACACTTCAGTTCACTTCAGAACAAATCACCTCATAGTACCCTTTCTTATTTATCAGTTTGATGTTTCAGCTTTCTAGAATGAAGATTTGAATATTTAATATATCATTCATTTAAAGCAAACAAACAAAAAACTCTGCAGCTTACATATTTAACATGTATGTACTGAAAATAAACTATGCTGGTCTACTATGTTCTATGTAGACTTACTACATTTTCCTACAAATAATGAAGTAAGGTTAAATATTCACTTTATAAGACATTTACTATAATTTTTTTCTGAAATAGCAAGCTTCCACTAATACATTGAGTAAAAGGATGCTAGGACTGGAAAGATCATAGCAATTAGTCCTTTATTCATATTTGCACAAGTAGAAACTGAGGCCCAGAAAAATTTTGTATCTTGTCTGAGATCTACCGCTAGCCTATAAGCAATTTGGGACAAAAACTTGTCTCCTGACTTCCGTAATTTCAGAGAGAAAATTATTATTGAATTGGAAGACATGTGGGAGACCTTGGTCCCAAATTTTCTTCTGCATTTAAAATTTTGTAACTCTCTGACTCTTAAAAGTAGGTTTCTGTACAACATGTCAGAAGCATATCCACTGGGCAAAATGAAGTTTATCCACCTAGCTAATTAACAGGATTTTATAGAGAGCAATTGAAAAGTTATCTATATGCAGAGTCAGAGATATATGTAAAGTTAAAGGATATATAGAGATTAAAAAGAAAATGTTTTATGTTAAGGTCTATGTGTATCAAGGAGCCCTGGTGGCACAATGCTTAATGCACTTGGCTGATAACCAAAAGGTCAGTGGTTCAAATCCAGCAGCCATTCTGGGAGAAAGATGTGGCAGCCTGCTTCCTTAAAGATTTATAGCATTGGAGACCCTATGGGGGCCATTCTATTCTGTCCTATAGTGTCACTATGAGTTAGAATCAACTTGACGGCAATGGGTTTGTTTCTTGTTTTTAATCAATCAGTATAAATTAGTATATTAATGCCATGTTTTTTTGGTTACTGTTGTTGTGTGCCTCGATTCTGGCTCATAGCAACCCCATAGACAGGGTAAAAATACCCTATAGGGTTTCCAAGGCTGTAATCTTTATGGAAGGAGCCCTGGTGGCACAGTGATTAAGTGCTCAGCTGCCAACGAACAGGTCAGTGGTTCAAACTCACCAGACACGCTGTGGGAGAAATATGTGGCAGTCTGCTTCAGGAAAACATTACAGCTTTAGAAACCCTATGGGGCAATTCTGTTCTGCCATATAGGGTCATTATGAGTTGAAATCAGCTTGATGGCAATGGGTTTGTTTTGTTTTCTTTTAAAATCTTCATGGAAGCAGACTGCCACATCTTTCTCCTCAGAGAGGCTGGTGTGTTCAAAACACTGGCTGTTTGGTTAACAGCCAAGTGCTTAACCACTGCACTTCCAGGGCTCCTTCTGGTATAACTGGGACACTCAAAACAGGTCTAGTGGTCTGATTTTGAAAGTTCTTCCAGAACCACTTTATGAGCAGACAGTGAAAAGCAGAGTCTCATTATGTTCTAGTCACACCACTTTTCTGATGAAAAATTCATAAGGTCCACTTTGTTCATACCATATTCCCCACAGTGGGATTTAAATGACTTCTGGCTATTTATGAAACCAAATCCACTCTCTATAGGTAAAAAGTACCCATTATTGAGTATATTAAAGGAAAAGTTTCACAAATTCTGAAGGTAATAGCAAAGAGTTGTTGCAAGAAACATGACATGGACAACGACAGAGGCTTTGGAGTCCATGTACTGCCTGCCAAAGGGTTTACACCTTGGAATGTTTCATGTGAAAAACCACATTGATTCTTAGGCACACTGTATGTTCAGTTAAAAGTGACATGAAATTTTAAAACCAAATACTGGTGCCCAGAGTTTCAGGAACTTCTTCTAAATGTCAGCTAAATGATTTCATTCTTTAGTGTCATTTTTTATAATTGTTGTCCCTTTCAGATACTGCTGGATTCATTTTCCATAAACAGCTAGTATCTCATTTATCCATTCATTCAAAACTATTTCTTGAGTGATTGCTCTGTGCCAGGTGCTAGGAATATAGCCACGTGCAAAACAGATGATGTCCTACATGGAGCCTACGTTCTAGTCAAGGAAATTGACAATTAACACCCAAATGAATAAAGGTGAGAAGAGCTAAGTGAGGTGGCAAAACTAAACAGAGTAACAGTGTGTTGGAAGGGGGTAACAGTGTGTTGGAAGGGGGACACCATTTTAGGTAGAGTTGTCCGAAAGACCTCTAAGAGGGTGACTAGGTGATCACTTATCTGAATGTGTATGGTGGGAGAGTTTTCTTAGCAGAGGGAAGAAGTGCAAATATCCTGAGGCCTTTGGAGAACAACAGGGTGCCAGAGAGGCTGAACAAAAGTGAGGGGATTGGTGGTAAGAGAGGTGGACCTTCTTCCTTCTTCAGAGTGGTGGATAGAAAAGCAATTAAGGATAAGTCTCTGGGGTCAGATTACTTGGGTTTCCATATTAGCTTCACCAATTATTGTCTGTATGCAGTCTACTTAACCTCTTTATCTCTTAAATCCCCAATTGCCAAATGCGAACAAGAGTAACACTATCTCAGAGGATGACTGTGGAGATTAATTGAGTAATATATGTGCAGCACATGATACAGAGCTATCAGCACTGAAATATTAGGTGAAAGAAAAGAAAGCAGAGCCATGAATTTGTGTCTTTCTAAAAGACCAAGATTTAAATATCTCTTCACGTATTAAAAGGGAAAACTGTAAAAAAATAATACTAGTAACTTTCTATCTCTGTCTAATGATTCAGGGTTTCCATGGAGTTATTTCTTTTAATACCTTGCTGTAACAGCTGCCATTTATTTACTTTTAGGTTTGTTGTTGTTAGTTACAATCGATTCTTCTCTGACTTATGGTGAGCCTATGTATAACAGAACTTTTAAGTTTAGCACCTTTAAAGTATTGCTTCCTTTTTCCAAGATCTTTATTAAAACCACAATTCAAATAACTTCTGTTATGCAAAATTATTACATGCTTGTTAAAGGAAAATTATTTTTAAAGCCAGAAATATAAATATAAAAACTAACATTCACCATGGCTATAATCAGAGAACATCTTTTCACATCATTATGTTCAGTGAATTGAACCATTACCAGTGACTCAGTATTGTTGTAGTAAACGTTTAATCATATTTTATGATGTCATTTTTACCTTGAAATTTCTAATTCATCTGAAATTTATTTGAATTGTGGACATTAATTTTTCCCCTGACAGCAAAAGTTATCCCATCACAAAACTGAAGTACAATCTCTCTCAAATACAAAATGTATAAACATGCTTGGGTTTGTTTTTCAACTTTAATTGTGTTTCCTTGAACTACCTTTTCCTGAGCCATTAGCATCATTTTAATAATGTTCACTTTATAATTACCTATATGTATATGTTGGTGTTGTTAGGTGCCATCAAATCGGTTCCAACTCATAGCGACCCTGTGTACAGCAGAACAAAATACTGCCTGATCATGTGTCGTCCTCACAATCATTGCTATGTTTGAGCCCATTGTTGCAGCCGCTGTATCAATCCATCTCATTGAGGGTATATACATATATATATATATATACCCTCATTATATATTGTATATATACTCATATATATGTATTTTATATATATATGCATATATATATTATAGATATACCCTCAGAGAGATGGATTGACACAGATATATTTATAAAAACAAAACCTGCTGTCATCCAGCCGATTCTGACTCATAGCAACCCTATAGGACAGAGTAGAACTGCCCCATAGGGTTTCCAAGGAGCTGCTGGTGGATTCGAACTGCTGACCTTTTGGTTAGCAGCCGAGTTCTTAACCACTGCGATAAAGTCATAAACAGTAAATATCTAGTAGGGAAATTTACAGTGCATTACTGTTCTTTTACAAAATTTTCTTGCCTGCTCTCAGTGTATTACATTTCCAGATAAAGTTTATGATATTTTATGAAGCTTTCAAAAATTAGCAATATGTGTGCATTCCTTTAACAAATCTTACAAATTTTCAAAAACAGATTCAAAACAATTTCATTAATACTCATCTCTCCCCCACTTCTGTGCTTCTTAGTCTAAACATTTTAAAGTAGAATAGTCACCTAGTTAAAATAGTTCTAAAAAATCTTGGGTTTTTACATTTTTTGACTATTTTTCTGTAGTATCATTGCATCTAGTGTTAAAATGAATCTTCTCCTTAAAGTTCTGATTGGCCGTGACCTTCGTTAAAACAAGGCTCTCATAATCCAGGCCTGCTGGTCAGCATATAAAATAAATCTCAGCCAAAAGTTAATGGTCTAATTTTATTTGAAGTACAGTCAAGTGATTGATATTCATTTTATACAAATCTTTTTCTAAAAAATGTAAAACGCATAGGATTGTGTTCCAGATTTTTTGTTTTAATTCTTTTTGTTTGTTCTGTGATCTCATTTGAAGAGATGACATCTTGTCTGTGTCTCAGTTTTCTTGTCTGTAAATTGAAAGATAATTTCTAAGTGTTTTTTCATGTCTAAGTTTCCTAGATTCCATAGTGTTTTACATGTCTATAGTCTTGTAATAAAACTAACCAAATAATGTAGGACGGTAACTACTTGTTAGTGTATTTTAAATTATTAGGACTTCTCAATGAGTGAAGAAATCATAAGCTATTAAAACTTTTCAAAAGCTCTTTGACATTCTAAGGTCCAGGCTATCTTATGCTGTAACTTCAGATAGAAGAAGGAGCACTAGTTTTGGAGACCAGGATTACTCAAACCGTGGTTCCACCATTTACCAGTAAGATACAACTGTTTGAAGGTCCCTGAACCTCCCTAAGCCTCAGGCTCCTCATCTAAAAACTGGGAACTAGAAGGCTATAGATACATGTGTATGGTGGCTAACATTATGTCTGACAGATGCTACATTTATTTGATAATCATGATGTTTATTATTCAGTAAACTAGTTATTACACCAAAAGGAAAAGCAAGTTTTGTGTAGTTTCCTTGGAGTTACAAAATGACCTCATTACTTGTATCCTCTTGTCATTTTGTCAAACTCCTATGTAATCTCACATAAAGTTATATAACTATTTCCAACTTCATATACCAAATGAGCCCAAATTAGCACTTGATATATTTTCACATAAAAGTAATCTGAGGTGTTTCAGAGAACTTTCTACATCCTAGGCTAGTTAAAGAGCTATTATCAGTTCCTTTGGTGAGAGGCAAAGAATTCAGTCTAAAATGTAGATGTGTGTGGATCATTCAAACTATTTGGGGACTTTGATTCCTTATACACTATAATTTGCAAAGAAATATTTATCTAAAACAGTATCTGAGATAACAGGTTCCTTTTCTTTTTTTTAAATTGTGCTTTAGGTGAAAGTTTACAGCTCAAGTTAGTTTCTCATACAAAAATTTTTACACACGTTGTTGTGTGACCCTAGTTGCTATCCCTATAATGTGACAGCATACTCCCCCTTTTCACCCCAGATTTACCGTGTCCATTCAACCAGCTCCTATCCCTTTCTGCCTTCTCATCTTGCCTCCAGTCAGGAGCGGCCCATTTAGTTTCGTGTATCCACTTAAACTAAGAAGCACAGTCTTCACGAGTATCATTTTATGTCTTATTGTCCAGTCTAATCTTTGTCTGAAGAGTTGGCTTCGGGAATGGTTTTAGTTTTGGGTTAACAGAGAGTCCGGAGGCCACGTTGTCTGGGGTTCCTCCAGTCTCAGTCAGACCATTAAGTCTGGTCTTTCTTCTAGAATTTGAGTTCTAAGCCTTGCTTTTCTCCTGCTCCGTCAGGGATTCTCTGTTGTGTTCCCTGTCAGGGCAGTCATTGGTGGTAGCCAGGTACTATCTAGTTCTTCTGGCCTCAGGATGATGGAGTCTCTGGTTTATGTAGCCCTTTTGTCTCCGGGGCTAATATTTTCCTTGTGTGTTTGGTGTTCTTCATTCTCCTTTGCTTCAGCTGGGTAGGGACCAATTGATGCATCTTAGACGGTTGCTCACTCTCTTTTAAGACCCCAGATGCCACTCACCAAAGTAGGATGCAGAACATTTTCTTAATAAACTTTGTTATGCCAAATGACCTAGATATCCCCTGAAACCATGGTCCCCAGGCCCCTCCCCTTGATACTCTGTCCCTTGGAGTGTTTGCTTGTGTTCAGGAAACTTCTTAGCTTTTGATTTAGTCCAGTTGTGCTGACTTCCCCTGTATTATATGTTGTCCTTCCCTTCACCTAAAATAATTCTTGTCTACTATCTAGTTAGTGGGTTTCCCTCTCCCTCCCTTCCCATCCTCATAACCATCAAAGAGTGTTTTGTGTTTAAACCTTTTCTTGAGTTCTTATAATAGTTGTCTCATACAATATTTGTCCTTTTGCAACTGACTAATTTCACTAAGCATAATGGTTTCCAGATTCATCCATGTTATGAGATGTTTCATGGATTCTTTGTTATTTTTTATCGTTGCACAGTATTCCATCGTGTGAATATACCACAATTTATCCATTTATCTGTTGATGGGCACCTAGGTTTTCCCATCTTTTTGCTATTGCGAACAGTGCTGCAATGAACATGGGTGTGCATATATCTATTTGTGTGATGGCTCTTATTTTTCTAGGCTATATTCCAGGGAGTGGGATTGCTGAATCGTATGGTACTTCTATTTCTAGCTTTTTAAGAAATCGCCAAATTGATTTCCAAAGTGGTTGTACCACTTTACATTCCCACCAGCATGTGTAAGTGTTTCAGTCTCTCCACAACCCCTCCAACATTTATTATTTTGTGATTTTTGGATTAATGCTAGCCTTGTTGGGGTGAAATGATATCTCATTGTAGTTTTGATTTGCATTTCTGTAATGGATAATTACTGTGAGCATTTCCTCGTGTATTTGTTAGCTGCCTGAATATCTTCTCTGGTGAAGTGCCTGTTCATCCTTTGCTCATTTTTTAATTGGGTTATTTATCTTTTCGTTGTTGAAGTTTTGCAGTATCTTGTAGATTTTAGAGATTAGACACTGATCAAATATGTCATAGACAAAAGTTTTTTCCTAGTCTGTAGGTTGTCTTTTTACTCTTTTGCTGAAGTCTTTCAATGAGCTTAAGTGTTTGATTTTTAGGAGCTCCCAGTTACCTAGTTTCTCTTCTGGTATTTGTGCATTTTTAGTTATTTTTTTGTATTCTATTTATGCCATGTGTTAGGGCTCCTAGCATTGTCCCTATTTCTTCTTCCATGATCTTTGTCGTTTTAGATTTTATATTTAGGCGTTTGATCCATTTTGAGTTAGTTTTTGTACATGGTGTGAGGTATGGGTCTTGTTTCTTTTTTTTTATAAATGGATATACAGTTATGCCAGCACCGTTTTTTAAAGAGACTGTCTTTTCCCCATTTAACAGACTTTGGGTCTTTGTCAAATATCAGCTGCTCATAGGTGGATGAATTTATGTCTGAATTCTCAATTCTGTTCCATTGGTCTATGTGTCTGTTGTTGTACCAGTACCAGGCTGTTTTGACTACTGTGGAGGTATAATATGTTCTAAAATCAGGTGGTGTGAGGCCTCCCACTTTGCTCAGCATCTTCTAATATGTAAGTTTTGGGCACAGAAAATATAACAGATTTGGTTATAAAATTTAAATGTCTGCGATCTTTACAGAACCTATTGAAAAGGCCAAAAAGCTTGAAAAAGACCTGATTTCACAGTATTTAAAATGTCATCAACTTGATTTTTGAGTCTCTTAACACATTACTATCGACTCTTTCAGGAAGTAGTTGAATTAGACTAATACCTTCTATAATAGCATGTGTATAGGTGAATAAAGCCTATTTTGTTTTTTTTCAAAAATAGTTGTAAATCCATTAAATGCAAACATAGATCTCTGTCTCTGCATAAGAAATAATCTTAAATCTCCTTAAATTACCTCATTTTACATTCTTAAATAGTCAGTATACATGTCTCATACCTTCTCAGTTTCTGTATTTCTTTGAATTTGGATTTATGATTAGAGAACCTGAGATCTGGTGCTGGCTATGCCAATTGTTAACTGTGTATCTCTTAGAAATTCACAAATTCTTTCAGAACCTAAGTTTGATCTTTTGTAAAATAGAGAAAAATGCGTATTCTACTATACCCACTCCTCACTTATCGACATGGTTAGGTTCCAGAGACCAGGTTGGTATGTGAGAATCAACATTATGCAAAATGGAGGATGACCACATCAGATCACAAAATGAAGGATGACTACATCATTACATAACTGTCAAATTACAGAACTACATAACTGCCAAATTGCATCGTTTTACATAACCGTCAAACCACTGAGAATCATGGCCCAGCCAGATAGACACATAACTTTAATGATCCCGGCCAGTGTTACTCTTGCCTCACACCTCAGCATTTATTACTGCCAGGTGTACATCATTAATGCACAAAATAGTCAGAGAGTAGATTTTTACTATTGTCATAAATGCGAAATGTCGGATAACAAGATAGTCGATAAAGAGGAATAGATGGATATCAGTTTTGTATTGCCACAATAATGTCACATAATAAACATCCACAAAATTTAAATGACTTATAAACATTTATTTATCTGCAGATAAGCAGGGTCAGCTGGTTGGGTGAGTTTACCTATGTGTCTCAGATCAGCTGTGGGTTGACAAGGAGGTTCTGCTAATCCTGCCTGGGCTTCGTCACATGTCTGTGGTTGTCTGGTTGTTGCTTGGCTATTGACTGATCTAGGATGGCCTTGTGTGGGACTGTGAGAGCCTGAGCTCTGTTCTCTGTGCTTTTCATCCTTTAGCACACTTCATCTAGCACGTTCTTCTGGTAATGCTGAAGAATAAGCACTAAGTGGAAAAGTTCAAGTGTTTTTCAAGTCTCTGCTTGTGTTACCACTGCTAACATACCATTGGCCAAAGGAAATAACATGGCTAAACTCAGAATAAGGGACGGGGAAATATACCTCAAATATACTCCTCTTTTTCTAAGGAGCTACGAAGTTATGGCAAACAGCACAGATACAGAGAGAATGGAAGAATTGGGGCCACCATGCAATCTACCATTCTTACTTATTACATAGGGTTGTTGTGAAGATGAAATTATGCACTGGAAAGCCCTTAGTAAATTATAACATATTTTGCAAATTTTGTTATTATAGACGTCCTCATTATAATCATGACATTTATTAGAAAACTAGCTTGATTGACTTATGCTTAGAACAGGGGTCACCAACTATGGCCCATAGGCCACATCTGGCTTATTGTCTCTTTTTATACAGAAAAGAAGATAAGAATGGGTTTAAATTTTTAAACGGTTGGGAAAAAATAAAATTTTGAATATTTTGTGCCATGTGAAAATTATATGAAATTCAAATTTCAGTGTCTATAAAGAAAGTGTTACTGAGACATAACTCTGCTCATTCATTTACAAATTATATATGGCTACTTTTGCTTTACACTGGCAGAGTTGACTAGTTTCGACATCAACTGTGTAGACCTCAACACCTAAAATATTTACAGTCTAGTCCTTTACAGAAAAAAATTTATTGATGTTTTATTTTAGAATACTTTTAAGCATCTCTTTAGGTTTTTAAACAGACATTTTTAAAGAAACTTTGTCTAGCCTAGTTATGTGGGTGACTTCTCTAAGATGCCTCAGTGAGTATTTGAAAGGGTCAGGAATGATATTATATGACTTTTGACTAGAAACATTGTGAATGTACTTGCTTTGTCAGCATAACTTCCACCTATTCTCCCTTCCTCTCTGCTCTTTTGCTTTATTTAATCTTTCACCTTACACTGGCTTGCTATGTCTCTTTGAGACCTTGGAGCCCAGGTGTGGGCAATTAACTTATGTGAGTCTCAGTGACCGGTTGTTCCCTATGATGTTCCCCTAAAGGAGAAGTCCAGTTCTGGAAACACCCTACCAATATTCCCACCTCCGATGAGGCAGCAAAAACTATAACCTCCCCCAAGCTGGAGTCAGTTGGCTTTGACCTAACTGTTAAGGCTTACCCCTCAAAAATAAGTGGATAACTACTAAGAGGAATATCCTGGCACAGAACTCAGTTATTCTGACTCTAAATACTAGGGTAGTACTGTATCATACTGTAGGTATGGTTCAGTGAATGTTTAGCTCACATCCTTATTTAAGAAATTAAATATATATTTTTATTAAAATAAACATGTTAAAATTAAAACCCTACATTCAAGCATAACATTATTCTTACATATACTACTTTTCAGTTTTTACCTGTTTTCACTTATCTATATATTTGATTTTATGAGTAGTCACTACATAGCATCAAGAACAATTTTATGTAATTCTGATTTTATCCTCACACTTGATTATAAAGTTCCTTTCTAACTCATCCCCATTTGTTATCTTGAATTAGCTCTTTCTAGATGCTAGCATAAGGTTGCAGGTGTTCAGTGCAGTTTGGGATCAAAATACCCTCAATTTTGCCTGCTGCTGCCAGCTATGGGACATGTCCTCTGCCTATCAGAGATTTTCTGGCTCAGACACCAGTTTTCTTAGCACTTCTTGTCTCAGAATTTGCCTTCATAGTCACTCTCTCTCTCAACTGGTGAAACAAGAAATTTCCATCTGGTTCCTTCTCTTGGCAGTGAAAGCTTTATCTATGACTGCTTTTTCCAGTCACAAGGAATTGCCATTCCAATATCCTGAATCAGCTATTTTAACTCTATACACACCTTTCCTTTCACGTGACTGAAAAAGGGAGAGATTACAGCCAGGTAACTACATCTTTCAACAACAGTATTCAACTGGCATTTCACAATCAAATGTGAATACTTTTCCACTTCACTTTAAATAAGGTAGGAAAAACCTTCCTCTGTCTAGTGAAGTTCAGTGAATTGCTTTGATAAATGATGCTTGTAATTTAAAAGCTGGTTACCTTCTACACTTCTTAAATGGTGATCTAAATCATACATGTTGAAAATTGATTGCAAACAAGTTGGTAGAATAACTGTATTTGGGTATTATAAAATAGAATAACAATACAGACATTTCAGAAAGTGTAAATTAACCCATTTCAAGAGTATTTTGAGAGTGGTTTGCTCATTCAGTCCCTTCATTCTCCTTTGTTTTAACATTGCTTTGATAACTATGTTTCAAATTCTTTTTCTTTTAAATGATTCTCAGTTTAGATGAGGGACCCTTGTGGCGTAGTGAATTTTATCTCAGCCTCTCTTCCCTTATGCAGCAGAAAGACAGTTCTTAGTTCACGAAAAGCTAGAAAAGAGCAAGTGGAAGGAGCAGCAGAGTAGGCAGCCATTTGAGTGCTTAAGGATGTGGGGTTGGGTAGGGCAGAGATAGGCTTTGGAGAATGATAATAAAACAGGAGCTATTCTTACAAAGAAACCAGCATGTGTGCTGAGAACTATGGAGGAAAAGAGTATATAGCAGAGAAGCATTTTTCTGTGATTCTTACAATTGGCTTTTGTTCAGCGGACATTAAATTATTTACTTTCTTAATTCTAAAGATGCAAAGAATTCACTGGGTGAAAATATGACGGGAAAAGTCTAGTACAGTAAAAAATTTAGTCACTTTAGTGCTGCCTAAAAAGTTTTGTACAGGAGGGCAAAGCACACTTTGATCAAAGTACTCAGTCCTGTTGTGAAGCTTTAAAGAAAAAAAAAAACTGCAACATTCTAAATGCACAACAATGCAAAAGGGACAAAGGCAGATGGGAAAAGAGGGTGAGGAAAGTAGTCTTCCTTTTGTCATTTCCTTGCTCTTTACACTTTCATATTTATTGCCTTAGCATTTTTTTGTTTGTTTTCGTCCCTTTTTTCTTTCTTTCCTTCCCCTTTTGAAGGTAAAGGCTTTGTAAACCTGCTTCACAACAGGAGCCAAGGCTTCTGCTGAGTACTTCTTTTGTAGAAACAGGAAAACATTTACTGTAAGAAGCATTCAGAACTTATTCTGGTTGTCTGACTTTTAAGTAAGAGTATATTGTACCCTTTCCAACTTTTGAGTTACATTAACTGTGGAAGAGAAATATGACTTCTGGGCATTAGCAAAAGGTCCTGTGAGGTTGCATGGACACACAGTAACTCAAAAGTCATTCTTATAATGAAAAGAATATGAACTAAATTCCCCTTGAAATCTGTTACTGAAAATGCAGGATGTAGGTGGAGGCGGGGCAATATTTTGAGACTTTTGCTGAACAACACACATTACAAAAGCCTTTTTAATGTATTACCTGTTTCCCACAGGGCCAGCAGTTTCCTCCATTTATACTTTATCAAGGTGTTGCTGCTCAGAGACTATTTTCATAGTGACTTCCTGGCAAAGCCAGAGACCAGTAGATTAATGGTGGCAATAGCAGCCTCCTTGGTAAAAGAGTTCTAAAAATACAGTGCCTTTTAAAATCTCTGTTGATACAAAAGGTCCAGAGATGACATCTGGATTATTGCTTTAGGAATATATTCAACCAAGAGAGCATGCACTGTATAAAATAGGGGTAAGAATATCACACAATCTACATTTCCCCTTAAAAACTCATGCCCTTTGCTTCTTGGTTTTGACATATCATTCCAAAGCCTTTCCTGTTACTTTTAGATGAAGATTTTTTTTTTTTTTCCAGCCAGGTGGAAATGTGTTACAAAAGCATAATGGTAATTTTTTTAAATGTCTTATAGGAAAGTTTTTTATGTGGTTATCGAATTGAAGTGACATTAAAGAGGGTTATTATATGAATCTAAAGCAAAAGTTGCAAAATGGTGATTTATAGGCTATATCTGGACCATAGATGTATTCTGTTTGATCTAAAATATTTTAGAAGAATTTGAGTCAGCATTTAAAATCTATAAATTTTGCATTAAAAAGTCAAGGTTTCCAGCGTCTCCTGAAAACTTAGAAGATCTGGCTACCTTAAGCCTGCATTCACAACAGCTAAAATTGACCTAAGCTAAGTAACATTATCTCTAAAGGTCAGCTCTGGACAATGTTTGCCTTGCAGGACAATGTTGTCTGACAACAGTCTGCATCCCTTACATGATACGTGTGTTATGTACTGTACTCATCCCACTGCAATTATGCATGTCTCCTGCCCTTGAAGGCTTTTGAGTGTGTGATCATTGTTCCAATGAAACATTAAAATCAGAATATCTTTTCCCAAATATTAGTTGATAATAGTGATAATATGCTTGCAGTCTCTGAGTGTGTGTATCTAAACACTGGTTGTTGATGAAACAAAAATGCAGTTTACTGCATAGCTCACTCAGATTTTCCATAGTACTATTGTTGTTGTTAGGTGCTATGGAGTTGGTTCTGAGTCATAGTGACCCTTTCTACAACAAAACAAAACACTGCCCAGTCCTGCACCACGCTCACGGTTGTTGTTATGTTTGAGCCCATTGTTGCAGCCACTGTGTCAATCCGTCTCGTTGAGGGTTTTCCTCTCTTTCACTGACCCTCTACTTTACCGAGCATGATGTCCTTCTCCAAGGACCAGTCCCTCCTGATAACACGTTCAAAGTACTTGAAACGAAGTCTCATTCTTGCTTCCAAAGAGCTCTCTGGCTGTATTTTTTTCTGAATCCATAGTAGTACCCCCAAAAACCTGTTTCATTGATTCTGACTCACAGTGATCCTATAGGACAGAGTAGAATTGCCCCACAGGGGTTCCAAGGACCGGCTGGTGGATTTGAACTGCTGACCTTTTGGTTAGCAGCTGTAGCTCTTAGCCAATGAACCACCAGGGGCTCCCCATAGTACTAGTACCAAGGATTAAGAATAGGATTGGTTTTTCAATGAATCGGAGGGGAAAAAATAAAAAGTTCTGAGCTTATCCAGAAACTTGATCAAAAAATCTAGAAATAAACTAGTTTAATTTTATCATACATGAATGTTTTGTATTTTATAGCTTAGCATTGTTTTGATTTCAAATTACTATGGAGGTACCCGTAGTAATTTTAGTACTTTAAACTCTATAAATAATTTATCTAGCTAATTCTGGGAAATTGACTTTCAGAGCCCCTTTTGAGTCTTGGAGGTACTTTCGGGTGTCAGATTTATTTTATTTGACTATGGAGCAAAGGTATTTTAACATTGTGATCATTTCTGCTTACATGATTGGTGAATCTGTCTCTGTAACCCTTAGAAACCAGTGTATTTCCACTTGTTATTTTCTCCTTTTTTCTCAATATCTTTCTTGTTTTGTGATCACACATGTGAAGAAGGGTGAATTCCCTTCACTATCTACTCCCAAAAGATCCAGTTGCATCTCCTCAACATGTATGATTGAATGACCAAGACGTATGCCTTCATGATATCAGCAGCAAGTCACATTTTTGGGCAGCTTGTATATACTAAGTAGTCTCCTAGGGTACAGATTTTAAGTTCTATATATTTTCAGTGAAAAAAATTTCTGTAAGAGTTGGAGCAGACATAGAAGTGCTATTAACAGAAAGAATGATGACTAGTAAGCTAGGCAAAAGGTATTCTAAACACAGACAATGAGAAAAACAAAGGCTAAGAGATAGCATGTGCTTTGGGATTTTGGTAGAAGTATCAGGGAGAAATACGAGTAGACCTGTGTTGTTAGAGAAAAGATTTGTAAGAGAAGTTGGGGTGGAATGTGGAGTGCCTTGAATTTCAAGCTTAGGAGTTCAAACTTTATTCTATATAGATAAGAAATAGCCACAGAAGATGCATACCAAGGGGTGATGGCATGTACTGTGTGTTGCTTTAAACAGCTAATCAGGCAACAGAGTTTATTCATTTAGTAATTTATTTTTAGTATATATTATGTGTTACACACACTATCCTCAGTGCTATAAATCAAGGTTAAACAGAGATTAATGGGTAGAATTTATCATATAAGAAAGAAACAAAACACAGGAAGACTAGTTAGGATATTATTATGGTTTGCAAAGATGCTGTATCTCCACTTTAAACACTCACACACACAAACGCACACACGCATATCATCCACACTCACTTGCCTTCAGTCATACTAAGGTATTCTGACATTCCCTCTCCACCTCCTACAAGATCAGTGAGTACCTATTCCTTAGAACAAGTGGTACAGATAGTCACTCATTTTCTCTCTCAGTTGTTTTAGGGGATGAGTAAAATGCTAATAACTACTGGATTGAGAAGTTTTTGGAGTTGTGATCGGATAATCATCAACAGCAAGGAACCAGTGCCTGGATCCAGGGATTCTCATCACTTTACCTTCACACTATTATTCCTTTATATTTTTTTTAAGTCAATACTTGCATAGTGTTTACTATGAGCCAAACTCTGTATTAGACACTGACCTGTCAGTAGAGTAGAACCAAAGGATCCTAGAATTGGACTAAATCTTTAAAAGCAATTAACTCAATCACACTTATGTGCTTCTTCTGTATCCCACCCTATCTTTTACCTCTCTTGAGTACTAATTGAGTATTTCTTAATGTCACGACTATTTATACACATACACTGTCTCTTCATTACACATCGTCTTCTTTACAGCAGGGTCTAATCTTTTTCATCTTTATATCACTCACAGACCCTGCCTTTGTTCTTCTGAAACAGTGTATGTGTGTTTGATCAATGCCTGCTTAATGGAATTCAATGAAATAAATTATGACACTGAAAATGGAGTATCTCTTCTAAAACATATTTTAAATTATTCCAGTTTTTTTAGATGATAGTTGAATGACAACTATAGTTTCTTGTAAAGAGTATCTAATTCAAATTCTAGTTTTAAGTAAAATGATATCTAAATTTGACCATTATTATTAAGTCTTCTTCTTAAAGGTTAATGATCCTTGTTCTTTTCACCTTTTGAATTTATGAATTTTGTTCTTGCTTTTTTAACTGTAAAGGAGTATTAAATGAGTTCTCAAATTTATAGCCAAGATTAAAAAAACCTAAACAAAAATGGCATCAATTGGAAATTTTTATAGTCTAATATATTTAGATTGTCCTTCTTTGGTTTCCAAATGCAAGGAGAAGAAATGACTGTTCTCTGAAAGTGAAAACTCTTAGGGGAAAAATAATGGACTGTCAAAAGACATATTAATAAGTCGTGTCCTTGGGCTTGCTTAAGTGAATGCATATTCTCATGTGCTGTTAGAGAACACCGTGAAACTGGAGATGTTCTGTGGCTTTCAGAAATAGAAGGCTCTGTACTCCAACTGTGCTCATTAAAGATCTCAGTAGCACACACTGTAAAAAATAAAGTGTTGGTTTAAATGACCAGACCAACTTCTAGCATGAAAGACAGTTCTAAGCAGTTTTTTATTTCCTATGTGGACAAGCATTATTCCAAGCCTCTTTCCTCCTACAGGCAGCTACTTTTCAGAGATGGTGACATGCCTTCCCTGTGGGTGGAGGCAATTAGAGGCAAATCATTTATCAAGAGCTCTGAAAGTGCTGAAATAAAAATATGCTATCGAGATACCAGGTAGTATGTATTTTGGAAGAATTGAAGCACTCTTTATTATAGCATATGATAGGACGATTAAGGGTAAAAACTTTGTACGAAGGCAGATCTGAGCTCCTGGATGGACTTGGCATATGCTAACTGTGACTTTGTCAAATTACCTTTACCCCTATGAACTTCATTCTTCTCATCTGTAAAATGGGGATAACAAGAATACCTATCTTAGATTTTTTTATGAGAATCTAATAATGCACATACAAGTTCATAGCAGGCACTGAATACATGAGATATGTCCCATCATTATCATCATCAATATCATCATCATC
This sequence comes from Dugong dugon, assembly GCA_030035585.1. Classification (NCBI taxonomy): domain Eukaryota; kingdom Metazoa; phylum Chordata; class Mammalia; order Sirenia; family Dugongidae; genus Dugong; species Dugong dugon. The sequence goes on along the minus strand of CM057461.1, from coordinate 124,086,583 downwards.
ATCACCATTATCATCATCACGATCATGCCATCCTTCTGTCTAATTACCAAAGACATTTTTAAGGGATTATAAACTTTTCCCAGTTATTCATTTTGGGTGGGTGGGTGGGGATGCAATTCTTGCTTTCTTAATGTTTCTGTAGGTTAAAAGGGGAACTTTTAAATATGTTTCCAAGGTTTACTAGGTTGATTAAGCCATCCTAACTGCAACAAAGCTCCAGTAAAGAGTCTCCCGCAAAGCTCCGTAAGCTCTCCTGTTTTTGCATAATGGAGCACAAAAGATTTTACATTTAGCAGAGTGCTCTTCTGTGACTTGAAAGTGTACCTCCGTGGGCATGCACAGCAGAAGTTCAGCTGAAATATCAGGAACTTTGAAATGTGAAGTCTGACTTTTAAGTCAACTGCATTTGTGTAAAGTGTGTTCCCCCCTACCCCAGCAGTCTAATTTTACTACTTCATGAATGCGCCAGCTGGAAGCACTGTCTGACAGTTGGTTTGGAGTGTTTTAATTTAATTTTTAATGCAGAAAGGAACAATTGCATTTAAAGATCTTTTCCAACTTTGGTTCCCAGAATTCATTGATAAGAAAGAGGTTTTACTGGCTTCATTACTAAATAAGAGCTTTCGATGGGTGCTCTCAGAAAGGTTTTAGATGGGCAAAGGCTGATTTAAAATCTGAAACTACCTGAATTGGGCCTTGCTGGTCACTCATAATATAATGGATTCTATTTTATCAGCTCAAGATTAACAATAGGTATTATTAATTGGACAAATCCCTGAAGACCATTTTAGCACATTTTCACATTTTACAAATTTACACCAGAGAAGACACAAAACAGCAATGTTCAGACAAAATTTTCCAGTGAGGCATGGGGCAACTGATTTGAATCCACCTTAGTGTTTTAATGCTCTGAAAAAGCAAATGTTATGTAATGTTATAAACCTCCCATAAATGAGAATAGCTCAGGGTTTATAAATCTTGTGATCTATTTAACCAGGGACCTAGTAGGAAAAAAAAAAATTGCCACTACACCTTACCATTGCACAGTTGTTGTTGTTTTTTTTTTTTTTTTTTGGTACTTTAAGAGATATGCCAGTCCATACCTCCTTTTACTTAAATAGACGTAGATATTGTTTCTAGATTAAGAAACAAGCATCCTGATGTGCCCTGGTTTCAATACAACCTTGTTACTGAATATGCATTGTGGTCTGCATATGTATTCTATCACATGTGCATGATTTTTTAGCTATTAGATTACTTTGGGATAAATTTAATTGTTATAAAGTGTTTTTTATATATTTTTATCTTGATTTTAGCATGATTTAATGATTTACATATAGGCTGAGTTTGTAAATGGAATGCATAAGACAGTAGAAATGATTTATGATCTACAAAAATGTACCCTAATCTGTAATGACAACTTCAAGTGCTAAGAAATTTAACTACTTGAAGTTTTACCCATCTTAGTTTTGTCAAAACACAGATTGAAAAGAAGAAATATGAGAATCTTCCTTGCTATAAGCATTTTTCCTTGCATTTCTTCTTTCTTACCTCCAACGCCACTTAAACAGATCAGGCTTTGATTATAAGAGCAAAGAAAAAAATATTCACGTGTGTTTCTGGTATCTCTGCATACTCTGCCTGGCCATGAAGCCATTTTGCCTTCAATCATCTGGAGATGCCGAGTGGGGGGTCATGATTTTGGGTGACAGCTGGCTAATACTCAAGCTCTAATGCAGCAGGGACTCTGGGCAGAGGGTTTAAAGAAATTGCCTCTCCCATTGCCCAGTAGGGTTCCTGTCTTCGAGAGCTTGAAAGAGAAAAATCTAGCTGGAGGAGGCTGTGGAATTTTAAATCAAGTATTTAAAAATAATTACTCTTCCAAAAGACAAAAGTTTCTGAAATTTTGACCCTTACTTTCACCCTGGACTAAGTCATACAACTCATATAATACAGGCTGTAGTTTATACACAACCAAATGTTGCACTTCAAGTCAATTTAAACTCATGGGCAAAAAAACAAACAAATAAGTAATAATAATGTTTATTATGTCCTTCTCTGAGACTGTAATAATTTGATTGCATCTCTAATTGACCCTTGTTTTTATTATTTTGGTTGAATGAATTAAAGTAGGAATAATGCTTTGTCATTATTTTGCACCTTTTAATTTTCAAATCTATCAGCACCTGCCCACCATGGAAATTGGCACATTTTCTCTAGGGGAACTAAGGCACAAGAAATATGATGTGATTTAGTCAAGGTCAAACATAAACTCAGTGACTGGGGAGGATACCAGGATATCCAAGACGATGTCTTTACTCTGGAAAATGACATTATGTAAATATTTTGTGAAAATCTCACCTGTGTAGCTGTCTGTTTTAGTTTCCACTGTAACCCTTTAAAATATATTTTGAAAAGCAGAAGGCAGAGTATTACTATAAATTGGTATTTTGCACCTTTATATTTTTCTGTTAATAAAAAGCTTTCTATTATTCCTTTTCCAAGACTTTCACATATAATTTTTGATCAGTTGGCATGTTGATTGCTTGGTTAAACCATCTTCTACTGCTTCTGTCATTTTCTTAAGATCATATATGACATCTCAGAGCAGTACTAGGAGTTCTGGCTGTAAGATAATTGAGTTAGTATTTCAAATAACTTCTGCATTATCCTTCTACTACCATGATGACTATGATGACAGGTAACACATGTCTAGAAAAAGTCGATGTTAGTCTTAGGCCAGATTGTGAAGTAGTTAAATTTGAGCTCTATTAATTTTATCAGTTTTAAAATATCTGCTCTGTAAAAACAGATGAGCTTTCATTCAGACACTATATATAAGGTTTAGCATTATCTTTGTTTAAATATAAATGTGACATTTGAAACTTTTTCTTTTGAAATGCAACTTTTATTATAAAATAATGATAGATGTATTTTATCTGAACTATTTCCTCCTCTGACATTTCATATTTCTGATAGTTTTATTCTCTCATGTATATATGCTTTAAACCTTGGTGTCATGACAGTCTACCCCTTTGAGGAAGTAAAATGAACATGTTAACACTTCAGACATTGGTGTTATTACGCTAGTTGAGTTTGAATCCTACAGCCACTGTTCCTTTTCTGTTTGACCTCGGATGTGTTTCTTCAGCTCACTGTAGTTTACGTGTCTCAAATATAGTGATAATAGTGGTACTGACTTCATGGGCTGTGGTGATGAGCAAATGATATATTGCATAATGCATGATGTATAGTAATATCTACTACCAGCTATTATTAGCTATTGTTATTATTTGCCTTCAACCACTAACTACTGTTGTTGTTTTTAGGTGCCATAGAGTCAATTTTCAACCATAGCGACCCTATGTGACAGAGTAAAAGTGCTTCATAGGGTTTTCTCGGCTATAATCTTTAAGGGAGCAGAGCATCAGGTCTTTAAATATAAAACATTATAGTCCATGATCTCTAAGAGAGAAAGGAGAATAATTAGGAGAACTACAGATACACTACTTTAAATGCATGAATAATAACTTAACTGGGAATTTGACTTCTTTTCCTTAAGATATTGGAACACATGTCTTGAGCTCTTTCCTATCACATCTACAGTGCATTATTTGACAGATCATCATGGGATAATTGGTGTAATTATTTTTAGAATATATTTTAGTAATTTAAGCAAATGATGAGTACTGTCATTTCAGGCATAGTATTTCATTGAGAGTATTAAAGTGATAAAGCATTATGTTCAAGGTGGAAATAGATGTCTATACCTGATGGTGTGTCATTTATTTGACAGAACAAATTGATATCATACAACTTATTTTACTACTGTGGCTAATGTATGCATAAGATAAGGTGATAGCCTCAGATTTTCCATACTCTGGCAGGAAAGAAGATACTCAATACAGATACAGCTTTGTCTGATTTTCAATGAAAATATTGTGCTTATAACAGTCAGAAATAACAATGATGATAATAGTATAATGAATGTTGTCTATGATCCATGCTGGCTGATTTTTCTCGATATTCTTCCTTTACTTTAAAAAGACTTAACATTTTGAAAGGAATATTTTTCCTTTTTGAAAACCCTTTAGAAAAATGAAATGAGCTGAACTCTACAGTGCTGAAGAGCATCAAGATAGAATCTTTAATTTGATCTTAAATGTTTATGAGATTAAACTCTGACCTTAAAGTATCATTTTAAATTTTGTCTCGTTATGGCTTTTAGAGGTGTTTTGAAGGGTCTTGAGATTATAATTTTGAAGACCGTGTTTTATGTGCCCCAAAATAGCCATTTCTCGCAAAACCTAGCATATCTGATCCCATCTGTGAACTTTATTATTTTCTGGACACTTGGGGGCTGAAAATAGTTAGTAAAATCGTTTTTAAAAAATATAAACACTGTGTAAAGGGATTTGAACCACAGTAAAATTTTGAAAATGATCTTTAAGCATTTAATGAGGATTTCTAAGGGAAAAAATAGACATATATATATATATATATATATATATATATATTTTCTAAATATAATAATTATCTGGGTAACTCAATGATCATGTACCACTAGCAAAATTTGTATTATGCATGTCCTAGAGTAAAAATGTTTCAAAAGTGTACACAAGATAAAACTATTAAGTAAAAATCACAGGAATGAGGGACTCCTAATTGTTTATATCTGACATTATTCAAAATGGCTTTATTTTTCTTGTTAGAACCATGTTTTGACAGTGTCCTTAATAACAATTCATTTCCTGTACTATAATAGTTTTGAAGAGGCCAGGGGTGCAATATGCTTGTCATTCTTTATTAACTGGATATCTGATTATGTGAAAAACTGTTGGTCCAGTTAGTTATGAAACCAGTATCCTGGCACACAAGGAAAACACAAGGATAATTCCATTTCTAAAAAAACAACACCAAAGCCTTAAAGAGAGCAACCACTATTTAACTATTTTAATAAGCCAAAATTCTGATTTTTAAAGGCAGCAAAACAGATTTGTTGTATCATGTTCATCCAGGAAAAAAAAAAAAAAACTAACTGAATGAGCAACAATCCTCCAATTGGTTAAAAGCCTTTGACAGACTCAAAAAGGAAACAGATTCTTAAATGTTAAAGAAAAAACTGAGAGCAACAGTTTTTAAACCTCTGACACAATCACTAAGAAACAGATTCTGTTAGCTTCAATGAAGCTGGAAAGGATCTTTATTATTTAAATATGCTGACAGTTAGAAAGCAATAGAATTTTTAAAAAAAGAGAGAATCCTTGTAACCATTTGCATTTTTACATGTAGCATTCTGGGGTGGTCATCTAGTAGAGCTAGGGCTGGCGGTTCTGTCATATTTAATTCAGCCTTTTTTCCTTTCCCACACACACCAAAAATATATATTTCAAATCATGATTCTTACAGAGAAGGCCTTTCCCACTGAAAGTAAAGCAGAGAAGCTGGCCTATGCAGACCTCTCTTTCTACTCGTGAGGTCGGTCAGCTTGAGGCATGAGCAGAGAATAGCATCTCATGGTTCCACAGCAAAATTATAAATGAATGAAATGTGTTTGCTTTTGGTCTTTTCCTACAGTGATTTTCAAAATGTCTCCTGTCTTCCCCTTGGCTAAGTCCCCAGGAGATGGTGCCTCTGCCCTTCAACCTCACCATTTTCACAGTCACAGCCGGGGCTTGTTAGTCTCAACTTTTGATACACTTCTGATGTTCTAAAGTTATTTGCATTTTCACAGGGAGCTCTCAGGTTTTTTTTAAAAAGGAAAAGGGAATACATGAAAATTTATTGAGTTTGGGGTTCTTTTCACTACCCCTGAGATCATACTACAGAGGCAGATGCCAACTTGTAAGTCTTGTCGTAGCCACAAGATATCACAGTTGCTTTTAATGGAGGAGGGATATTTTTCTTTTCTTGTTTTACTGCATCATGTCGTTTGCCTTCCTTTTTTTTTTTTCTAAAATCACTTTTATACCTCTTTTGAAAATGGGCAATGGGGAGTGGAGGGGCACACTTTTAGAGGAAAGAGCCGCATGGCTGGCTCTTTCTGTGTGTTCACAGGAGAGCCTCTCATTTTATTTAGAATGTTATAAGAAAGGAAGCTGTGTTCATCAGGAACAGGAAACACGGTCTTTTAAGTTGTTAAAGGTGATTACTGGCTATCTATTTGTTAAAGCAAATAAAAGTCAGCCTATCAAGTTTCAAGCAGATTGCAAATATAGCAAAATTTAAAATAGAAATATTTGAAAAGAAATTCAACGTAAATAAAGAAAATAACCCATCACCTAGGGATGTAAGTTGTAGATGGTATGCATATCTGATACATTTCCACTATCTGTTTGATCAAAATTAATTTACTGGGAAATGTGGATTGAGGATAGAAGAATTTTCTGCATGTTTCAAACTGCAAATCTACCTGACCAAAGAGAATATTTTCCTGCAAACTATTTCAGAATTAAATCTACTCTTGCATAAAACATAAACCTGAGAATACAGTACTTAACACGTAAGGCAGGTAATTATCATTTAAAACAAACAAACAAAAATAACCAAACCCATTGCCATTGAGTCGATTCCAACTCATAGCGACCCTGTAGGACAGAGTGGTATCTAAAACGCACCAAATGTTTCAGAAGTATTTTCTCATTTAACCTCCACAACAACCCCATGATATTGGTCTTATTTTCCATTTTACAGATGAAAATTAAGGCTCAGGGAGATAAAGTAACTTTCCCTCCAAGTAAATGCAGAACCTGGGATTGAAATACAGGTCTGACTCTGAAGCCAGTGCTCTTTCTAATATACACATTTTTAAACTTTACTGAAGTATGATAGATTTTTAGGGGTCTATAGTTGTGAGCTTTAATAAAAAAAAATGAGAGTCTTATATGAAGTGCAAAAGCTTTTTCAGAAAATATGGCATATTAATAAGCCTGGGAAAGATCAATTTTATGCCATGAAAATGAAAAAGAGGCAGACTACAGTCATCCTACAAAACAAAAATTTGTATTCACTAACCCAGAGAAGAGAGTCAGAATGAATAATAAAAAGGGAGATTTGGTGCTTACACGTTGTCATGGCTTTTGAGCCATAATTTTAAGTGCATGGGTACATATTGTTTCCAGAGAAAGGCATTAATTTAACATGCTAAAAACTTCCATTGATATCTATAATATTCCATTCGTATGTGTAAAATGTTGTCTTCTTGTAGATTAAATATTTCCTGGCTCTGAAGTGAAAACAGAAGAATAGCAGGTTTAAGGGTTGAGGAGAGGGAATTAGAAAGAAGACGCTTTTCAGTCCATCTGTGCTAAGTGTGAGCTTTGAATCAAATTTGTAAGTGCTGTGAAAACTATGAGAGCAATGGGGTGGACATTGATTTTAGAACACCTGAAATCTTGTACTCAAACTGTTAACAATCTACCTTTGGAAAATTAACATTCTTATTTTTGGGAACCAAAAGTTGAGACATAAAACATATGAAGTTATTTTTCTTAGAGAGGAAGTCAGAGATAAGAAATCAAAACTAGAAACAATTGGATATAAGATAAATCATTGGAAGTAAACTGAAACCAGTTGTTCACTCATTAAATCTCTTTAGTAATAGATAAAAAACCGCTTGTTATTATTTTTAACATTTTATTATAAAGTAAAGCACAGATACAAAAACCACACACAAAAAATGTATAGCTTACTTAGTGATTATAAGACAAATATTCTTCTGTTCCCACTCAGGTCAAGAAATATATATAGCTTTACCACGTCCCCCAGAAGTCCTATCCATGTACCAATCTCAACCCTTTTCCTCGCCACAAAACAGTCATTACCCTGACTTTAAAAGTCATCAATTCCAAGATTTTCTTTATAGATTTGTCATTAAAATGTGCATCCTTGGACATTATAGTTTATTTAGTCTTGTCTATTATTTTTCAAAGAGTCCTGATGGTGCAGTGTTCAAGCACTTAGCTGCTAACTGAAAGGTCGGTGGTTCTAACCCATCAGCTCTTCTGCAGGAGATAGATGTGACAGTCTGCTTCCATAAAGAATACAGCCTTGGAAACCCTATGGGGCAGTTTTACTCTGTCCTACAGGGTCACTATGAGTCAGAACCCACTCGACGGGTTTGGTTTGTTTTTTATTATTTTTCAATTTAAAGTGTGTTTAAATCTCAGTCTATAGGTTCTCCCTCTATCTCTTGATTTTTCTTATAGTTTTGTTGTGAAAGTGCCCAGAGCATTTGACCTGTAGTAGTCCCACAGTCTGAATTTTGTTAAGTGCATACTCATGGTGAAATGCAACGTAACTCTCTGTCCTCTGTATTTCCCGCAAGTTGGCAGTTGGATTCAGATCAGACTTGGGTTCCATCCCTTTGGCAAGATTATGAGTGGTGTTATGTTCTTTTCTCCAGAGTCACATAGTATTTGCTTGCCTCTCTTTTTGTGATTTTGGCAATCATTAATGTGAATGCCTAGATCCATTAATTTATTGGGAGTTTACTAACATTTCTTTTTCACTTATTAACTGAAATATTTTTAGAAAAAGACAGTTTCCCCTATCTACAATTTAGTTAACCAATGGTTCAGTTCGTATAGGACAGGCAGACTAAATACTTGATTCTTTCCATTTATTCACCAATTTTCAAGATAAAATGAATTGGCCTCCTATCATCTTCCAAAGACCAATTAGATTTTTAAAATATAAGTATTAGCTCATGAATTTATACATATTTGAAAAGTTTCAATAAGTTTCAGTTATCCTTTTTGAAGCTTAAATAATTCCATTTTTGGCAGTGGAAGCATATTTAGTTTGGCTCCTGAGTCCTTTAGAGATGACCCTAGTAGTTGTTGCTAGCTTCTTCAATACCTGATATCTAATTTATACAGTATCTGCTCCAGATCTGGAATCAGCCTTTTCTTGAAGAAGTCTTGGTTTCTTTTTGTAGGAAATGATATTTCAAGGCCACAACTTGGGTATGAGGGATGCTCATTGCTACTGCATTGGTCATTGTCTCCAGACTTCTTCAGTAGACAGCCCTAGGAAATATATTTTTAAAATAAAATACCTCATGAGTTTCTACTAATACTTCCAATTCATATCAGAACTACAGGATTTTTAAAATTATTATTAATCTATCTGTAATTTCACGGCAACGATTCTAGTTCTCAGGGACTTGGGAATGATAGAATTCCAGTAGCCTGTAATTACATGTTTACTTTATCCCATATTACACATGTAACAGACTCAGAATAACAATACTACTAGTACTACTTCCGATGTAATTAAGGAAAACATTCATAAAATTTTTTCACACGTTATCTCCCCACGTCTCCCTCTCCCCCATTTTAAAGTAACACTGTATCTACATTATCTGAACAAATAGCCTTTTCTCTCTCTTTTAATTCTCATTTAGTCTTAGTTTTGTAAGTAACCATATGATTAATGAGCACCTCAGACTTTGTGTCAATGCCTCGTCTTGGTCATTTGACTTGCCTGAGGCTCATTCTTTAGTAGAATCCTCAAGAAGAGCTTATGGAAATAATCTTCCTTTAGTTCTTATGTTTTCATAACAGTCTATGCCTTTTATACTTGAAAGTCAGTTGTGCTAGATACAAAATCCTTGGCTCATATTTTCTTTCTTTGGGTATCTTAACTATGTTACTCTGTTTTAGGGGGGCATAAAACCTTGCGGTTAAAAAGTCTGAGAATAATTCAGTTTTCCCTTTTATAAATCACTTGTTGTTTTTGCCTAGACGATGTAAAGGATTTTTGTCTTTTTCTTTAAAGTTCAGTAATTTTATGTGAATATATCATGGTGTTGGTCATAACAGAACAGTATTCTCTGGTATGTGGTATGTTGTTTCCATATGTAGTTCCAAATCTTTTTTTTTTTTCAGGAACGGTTTCTGGGATTATAGTTTTATTATTTTTCCTGTTACTCTGTTTTGGTTTCCTTCTTTAAGGACTCTTGTTATCCATACCTTGGATCTTTGTCTATCTCCAGTATTTGTCACTTTCTCTCAAATTCATTTTCTTTCTCCATTTAAGTTTGATTTAAATATTTTCCCTCCTTTTCACCTATTTATCTTAAAGTATTATCTCTTGTGTTCATTTGTTCTTATGTTCCTTCTAGTTTTATCATCATTTCTGAAATTATTTTTTATTTTTAACTCTCCTGAGTTCTGTTACTCATTTCTGCACTTTCCAAATTCTGATCTATGTTGTTCCCTCACATTTTGTTTTATTTCTTAAAGTGTTTTAGCTCATTTAGAAGTAGTATATTACATTTCTGATATCTTTTTTGAATATATCTTTTTTGTATGATTTCATTGTCTGTAGAGATATTATTTTGTCCTTTTTTTTGTATAATTAGACCAACTGACCCACTGCTGTCAAGCTGATTCCGACTCATAGAGACCCAATAGGACAAAGTAGAACTGCCCTATAGGGTTTCCAAAGCTGTAAATCTTTACCAAAGCAGACTACCACATCTTCCTCCCACGGAGCAGCTGGTGGGTTCAAACTGCCAACCTTTCTGCTAACAGTTGAGCACTTTAACCACGGTGCCACCAGGGCTCCATTTTTGTATAACTTTTTATAATCTTTCAATAATTGTTAAAGACGTTATTTAGTAAAAATCATTCTTAAGTAATTGAGAAAATAATGTGTTTAACAACTACAGGTTTTTTTTATGCTCAGCTGGTCAGGAGTTGTGTTCCAGGCCATCTCATAGCTGTGAGGAGTACATATACCTTCTTAAGCTAGTTGCTGTTGAGATGATTTGGACTTATGGCAACTCCATGTGTGTCAAAATAGAACTGTGCTTCATAGCATTTTCAATGGCTAATTATGTACTTTCTTGCCTTTGTTAACTGTTCTTGAATCAGCCCCCAACTCATTGCAATACCATGTGTTACAGAGTAAAATGGTTTCATAGGATTTTCTTGGCTGAAATCTTTGTGAAAGCAGTTCACCAGGCCTTTCTTCCTTGGAGCTACTAGGTGGATTCTTATCACTAACCCTTAAGTTAGTAGCTGATCACAAACCACCCAGCCTCCAATATATACTTCATTACTTCCTCTTAATTGTTTTGCTAAAGGCAGTTCTCCATTCTTGGGGAAGGGCATTCCTGGGAAGAGCAAGAATCCATGATATAACGTCTGGTTATGCATACTTATTCCCAGGGTCTGTGAAGTCAGATTTTTGAGTTAGAGATTTAAATAATCGTAAGAACTCAGAGTCCTCATGTAAGAATCAAGTACACACACACCACACACTTGACAGTTCTCCGAGTGTTCAGTACTGCAGAGATCTGTGAATGCCCACTACCCCTCTCCCAGAGTGAAGTGAAATGACTCTATGTAAAGCTGAACTGTTGAAATGGGGGAGAGCAAATCTGAGTTCTAAGTCAATATATTTATTACCTATTGCACACATCTTTCTCAATGATACTAGATATCTATTTTCTGTTAGTTGTAAAAGCCTAATCTCCAAGCTGAAGTAAATGTATGTTCATTATTTCTAAATTCCGAAGTGCTGGGTCTTATATTATGCAGATTACTGCAAGATAAGAGAGTTAAAACTGTGGTGATTAATTATAGTTCCTCAAATATGTTTTCAATATAAGAATATACATCATTAAAATATGTAGATGCTTGTTAATAGCTAGAATTTGTACTTGTGTAGCACCTTTCTCTAAGGGGCTTTGAAAATACTATCTCATTAATACTCGCAGACTTTTTAGTAAATTATGAAATCACTGCACCATTCAAAATGAACAGCAATAGAATACTGTTTCTTCAACACATAATATCTTAATTGACTTCTTATCTGTAATCTCCTCTGAGATGCACACCTGTCTTCCTTTTTTCTATGTTTATTAATACAGGGAAACTTTAATACTTGTGTTTGGCTTATATTTCTACATATTTTTCAGATATTTGGAAATTGTCCTCATTCCTTTCACTCATTAAATAACAAATGTTACCTTCTTTTACTAGGCCTTTGTGTTATATCTTCCCACCCACAAGGTCCACAGGCTCTTGCCCCTCAGCCAACTTTGTTAGTAAGTGACATATTGCCAATTCTTGAGCCCCATGTAGCCATCTACCTTCTGCCACTAGTGGTTTCTCTCTTCCATAACTATTCTGATTAGCAGTAAAATATAGGTGATCATACCATGATCACATCATACAGCAGGTAAAAAGACTGGTAGCATATAGTCCCGGGTAGTACAAATGGTTAACAACATTCGGCTACTAACCAAAATATTAATGGTTCAATCCACCCTGAGAAGCCTCAGAAGCAAAGCTTGGTGATCTGCTTCCAACAAATCAGCCATTGAAAACCCTACCAGGAGCACACTTCTAACTCTGACACACACGGGGTTGCCATGAGTCGGAGTCAACTTGACAGCAACTGGTTCTGGTTGTCATACAGTTCTTGTAGATAAACCATTTAGAGAGTCTCTTCCTCCAAAAATACCCTATTCCCATTTAGTCAACACACCTAACATGTGGACATTTCAACATTAATACCTATGTAGATATAACCCAAATCTGATTATTTACCTTTTTATAAATTAAACAAAAAAATGACCGTGGAGTTTTTCTTTCATTTACTTATTTTGGTTCTTTTTAAAGTATCCTTTGGAACTCCAGTGTTCCCTTCTCCAGCATCTTTTTCTTTCTCACTTTCTTTTGCTGGACTATTTGCAATTTGCTGGCTGCTTTACAATGTTTACTCTTATTGGATTACATTTATTTTTGAAGTGGTTTCTAAATTTTTTCACGTGGCCCCCAGTTCTTGAACATCACTATTTTTTTTTTCTTTTCCAATGACTGAAAATAAAACACAAATGTGAACTTTCGTCAGTTTTGACCAGCTCACCTCCAGTACAGCATATACTCTTAAAATATCAATAGAGGAAAAAAAAAAACAAATTATTTAGAGAAAAATTATTAGAGACTCCTTTTGTCTACTGGATTTATCAGTAGAAAAATGTAGCAGTAAGCAATCTGCTCCCTACTGTCACACAAGCTTTTCAAACTTTAGCATACCATCTTTTTATTAAAGTATTCAAACAACTTTAATTGACACTTCGGGTGCAGAAAAATGTGAGTGTGTATATGGGTATGTGCACATATGCGTGTGCATGTACCATCGTAGCTGATCTTTCAGATACAGAAATTTGTGTGTGTGTGTGTGCGTGTGTGTGTGTGCGCGTGTACATGTAACAGGTGATTTTGTTTAGAGAAGTCTGACATGAGATCCACAATTCACTGTAGCCATGATCTAACTTTGTTATGAAATCTAATGTTGTTTACATCGATGTTAATTTCCCTTAGACAATGCCAGTGTCATGGTTGTAATGATAGATACAGGCTATCCTATTTGCAGAACTACACACAATTAGATAAGTCATTGTTCCAATAGATCAGCAGCAATATAAATCATAAGGAAAAAAAAGATGAGGCTATTCTTTTAAGCATCAAGAAAATATTATCAAATCTTAAGAACCCCAGGGAAATTGGTGTTTAACGTATTCCTCAAAGGACATAATTGTTTCACACTCTTTCAAATAACTGGTATCATCATTTTCTTATTAACTGGTAAAGAAAAGTCATAGAACAGCAGTGTATGACTTAAAAGAAATGCAAGATTACCTACTAAAATAATATGTATTCTGGAGACAGTTGTCAAAGTGTACGAGTAGCCTTGGTTTGCTTTCAGTTGAGGGATGGAGGAAGGAAATGTAAGATCAAGAAACAGTTTTTAGCCTTATTGCAATGGAATTTTATAATGGATCTCACGCCTATGTGGAAAATATAACCTTGCTGAACCAAGTCATTGTATTTTCAGTTGATTCATATGCATGCAAAAGCTGGACAGTGAAAAAGGAAAACCAAAGAATTGACATAATTGAATTATCATGTATGTGAAGAATATTGAATATGCCATGGACTGCCAGAAGAACAAGTAAATCTGTCTTGGAGGAAGTACAGCCAGAATACTCCTTAGAAGGGACGATGGCTAGACTTCATCTCCTTTTTTTTGGACATGTCATCAGGAAGGACCAATTGCTGGAGAAAGACATCATGTTTGGTAAAATACAGGGTCATCAAAAAGAAGGGAGACCCTCAATGAGATGGATTGACCCAGTGGCTGCAACAGTGGGCTCAAACATAGCAACAATTGAGAGGATGGTGCAAGGACCAGGCAGTGTTTCATTCTGTTATACATAAGGTCGCTATGAGTCAGGCCAACTCAATGGCACCTAACAACAACAAAGGTTGTTTCCACGTGTAGCTATGGCATAACCAATTATATCACTCCTGAACTTGCTGTAGTGGACAGATTCAGCAGTCATAAGAGCACAAATTTTCAAATAAAATATTTATTGTTTTCCCCATAATTCATCATTTCATGAGACTTTGCTACTGTAAAAATTTTCATGGGAGAAGTAATTGAGTTAATGAGAATCATACATAAAAGCTCAATGGGGTTAAAGACAGTGCTCTTACCCCCCATGCTGAACAATTCTCTTTTGATCAGATTTTAAAATTGGCTTATATGTAAAAATTCACTCAAACCTAAGGTCTCCACAGCTAACTTACAGCAATAATAAACAGTGTATAAAAATTTAAAAAACAAATATCAATGAATTCTATAAAGTTAAAATACTAACAATTTAATTGTTTGCAGTTCAAATCCACCAGGCACTCCTTGGAAACCCTATGGGGCAGTTCTACCCCTTACTATAGGGTCACTGTGAGTCGGAATGGACTCAATGGCAGCAGGTTTAGTTTCTTTTGGTACCATTTATATATGAAAATAGCACCACTGAGTTAAGTACATGGTCGAGAAGCAGGCAAATCCCTCTATATATCCATCAACAATTAGAAGCAGGAGAAAAGATAACCCAACTAAGAGTGACACAGAAGAATCTCAGACCTGATGGAGAACTGTGCAATTATGGGGCGGTGCTCACCAAAACCAAACCCATTGTCATTGAGTTGATTCTGACTATAGCGACCATATAGGACAGAGTAGAACTACCCCATAGGGTTTCCAAGGCTGTAAATCTTTACGGAAGCAGACTGTCACATCTTTCTCCCATGGAGCAGCTGCTGGGTTCAAACTGCTGACCTTTTAGTTGGCAGACAAGTGCTTTAACCACTGTGCTATCGGGGCTCCTTAAGATGGTGCCAGTAGAACTTTATTAGTGAGAAATTGGAATCCATGAATCTTTCTTCTAAACTTAAATTTGACAATGGCAACTGAACATATGTTCAGGAATGACTATGACAGGAGGCAGTTTGTGATCATTCCAGAGGTGACTTTTTCTACACGTTTGAAATTCTTAACAGCAAAAGAATGAGTTGCATTGGATTGCTCCATGAATCATCACTCCCTTGGAAAACTGAATTGACTTTAAATGGAATGTCCTAAATTGCGTTAACTCAGTATTTCTGTCTAATGAAATGAAATAACTTGGAACTATAAACCTCTTAATTGCTTAATAACTTTTTATTTCATTCTGAACAATTTAATATTAGTTCTCTATGTTATAAATTATCACTAGGAAATTTGCTTTGTAATTGTTCCCACATGCAGTGAACTTTGCTTTAATTAAAATTTCTTGATGAAATGTTTGATAAAAGTAACTGAGAGTGTCAACCATTAGTTTTTACTTACTGGAAAGGCACCCGGGCCATTTACTTAGAAACTCATCTTTTGAATGTACTATTCAGCCTAGTGATTTTCATGCAGGAAAAAGCTAAAATTGAAATTAACATATTATTTATTATGCCTCATAGCTCAGCTCTCAAAATTATGGATCCTTACTAGTGGTGTGCGGGTAAATGTTTAACAAGCAGCTCTCTATGGGGGGATTTGTATCTGTTGCCAATTTGTGTAGTGTAAATACTTCCAACATGGTTATCTCAAGCTACCAATGTGACATTATTGAATGCTAAGTTGAGAAGAAATACACAGTAATATACAATTATAAAGTATTTGTACCATATAGTTACAATAGGTGTAAAAAACTCAAGAGCATAGATAATAGTAAAAAGTAATAAAATGATTAGAAAGCAAGACTTTTTTGTTAGTGTTATTTCAAATATTATTATTGTAAATTTATATAATTTAATTTTTAATAATAGCTTTTTTTTTAACCACTGTCTCACATAATTCCTGAAAATATGACAATCATCTCTCGGGAGAGGTATGGGCTGTTATGAACTATTTTCAGCTGGCCCCAGCTCACTGCCGTACTGAGCTAAGTTTTCTTTGTTATTATACGTTGTTGTTGTTAGGTGCCATCTAGTCAGTTCCAACTCATAGAAATCCTATGTACAACAGAACTAAACACTGCCTGGTCCTGTGCCATCCTCACAGTCATTGCTATGCTTGAACCCATTGTTGCAGCTACTGTGTCAGTCCATCTCGTTGAGGGTCTTTCTTCCTCTCTTTCGCTCACCCTCTACTTTACCAAGCATGATGTCCTTCTCCAGGGACTAGTCCCTCTTGATGACAAGTCCAAAGTACATGAGACGAAGTCTTGCCATATTCAATGCAAAATGTCGTAGATTTGAAAGTGAGGGTGTGGGACATGAAAGTAATACTCTTTAGGGTATGGTTCAAGGTTCATCAATCATGGTCAGTTTCAAGGCTGAGTTTGTTACCAGCCATGTTCTTCCTAATGGGCATTTTTATTGTTGAGAAAAGATAGTTGGACACTAGCTTTTTTATTTCTTCCTCCTCATGATGCCCCTGACAAATCTAGAGAGGGAATTCAGGGGAGAGCTAATGGCCATAACAACTCTGTAATAGAAATGCTTTTTTCTAAAAAAAAACCCAAAAAAACCAAAAAAAAAAAAAACACTTCCCCATACTGCTCACGGGCTTTATTGGAGATCTGGAGGATTCAGATGAACAGAAAATTGTTCTTCAAGCAGTTGGTGAAACCTCATCTGGGGCTGCTCATATTCCAGGCAGGCTGGTGACCCCCAAGAATTTGTACTGGCCTAGGCAGGTTTGTCTGATCCAGATCTACAAGATATAGCCATGTAAAACCTTGACATCAAGAATGATGGAACATGAAAGAAAGTATGGAATTATAGAAGGGACTAAAGGGAACATTTCAAAGAAGAAAAGTAAAGATTGACAGCTGTCTTAAGAGATACAGCTTAGTTCAGATATTTAGATGAAGCCCTCCCAGGCCTTCCCTGGGACCTAACTGATTTTCATCTCTTGTAGACTAAGGTTTGTAAAAAGTGATTCACGTGTTCTCCCTCCATCACACACATTTATAACATACTAGCCGAGGTTGGTAACATTGTCTCTAGCAATGAAATAGAATATAGTTTGCATTTACTAACTCAGGCTAATAAAAAATCATTTTCATTTGTTGGGGAGAGGATATTAGCAAAAATTAGGATTGCAAATGCATGGAAATAAAAGTTTATTAGTGTTTACCAGGGGCTGGTGGGAGAAAGGAATGGGAGTCATTGTTAAAGAGGTACTGAGTTTAGAGTGATGTGAAACTTCTGCAAATAAATAATAATGATTATAGCACAACATGGTGAATGTAGTTAATGTCACTAAATTCTACACTTAATAATAGTGAAAATGGTATAAGTTTTATTATATATATTTTACCACAATAAAATTAAAAATCTATTAAAAATTTTTAAATGGTTAAAATGGCAAATTTTTTGTTGTATATATTTTACCATAATAAACTAAAATGTATCATATACCTCCCTGACTCATTAAACAGAACACAGTGGACACACACACATACTAATTGATACATTCCCTGTAAAATTTCTGGGATTGGCAGAATGGTTATTTGTTTGGATATTTGTTTTTTTATCTCCTAGATAAAGGAGAAAGTGAAGACTTTTTAAGTTTAAGTATTTGAAATTGAGATATTGTTTTTAGTTACTTAGTGCTTAACTCTTTTGCTATGAAGGAGGAGTATACAGTACGATAACAAAATTCTGAAAGCAAATTTTTATACTTATCAGATGGTAATGCTATTGCCCCTCCATTCACTAAACTCTTTCCAATAGCCCAATAAATGCACTTTCACTCTTAATGTTTCAATTACCTTAACCTGGTTGACTTCTTCCATTAAGAGTTACTTATGACCTGGGAAGAAATGTTAGAGAACTGCTAAACTCAGATTTCTTGGTTCCACTTTAGTCAGATTATCAGTCACCTTGTTAGGAAAGAAAAAGACCAAAATTAAGTGAGTAGGCTTTTCACTTTAGCAAAGGACATTTTGTCTTGCTGTTTTGTTTTATTCTCTCTGGATAAATGACAAGTAATCATTATGAGGTTTTGGGTCATTTGATCTGTTTTCATGTTTGGTCCATTTCTTTCTGCTCTCTGGGCCAGGCCCTGGCACAGTTCTCTGAGTGACTGCATTAGCCTCTCAGATGCATACCTAACTTTCCACTCTGGCCTCATTTTATTTATCCTAATATCTTTGAAATACCCCTTCACACCAGGCATTGAATCTGTGCCCCCGAACATAAAATATCCAATCACTTGTATATTCTTTTGCTTCAATTTTCTCCCTAATATAATATGTTTCCACTTCAAAAATCTACTAGTCTCCCACTACCACCTCCATTCCAGGTTCACCACAGAGCCATTCCCAATAATTCCAGAAATTTCTTCTGACCATCTCTAACAAGTCAGTTTCTTGCTATACATTTTGGTACTAGAATATGTTCAGTTAGTCTTTTGTTGCATATTATCTTGTATTATATCAATTTTCTAATTGCACATTTTATCAGCTAAATAAAATGTCAAGTGCCCTGAGGGCATGGTCCAAAAAAAATTTTTTTTGCATTGACCATACCACCTAATACTTTTCTAGACACCCAGCAGGTACTTAATAAATGCTTGTTGATACCAGAAAGTGGTATGACTGAATGGGAGAAATACAGTGACTAAACTAATTTATACATGCAGGAAAGGTCTGTTCATACGAGGGAATTATATATACAGTTTTCTAATGTAACTCCTTGCCTTTTGTTAGCTATATCTTCATTTTGACTCACATTTGTGAATTCTGATATGTTGGGATAGTTTTCTTGAAACCCTAAATTGGCTCTTAATGAACCACATGCATTTAGATTAAATATGACTTTAGGTTTATAGACAAAATATAAAGTCAAAAAAGGGGGGAAAATACTTGAAAACAGTAATTTGTCAATTATAACAGTATATTAGAAGAGGTTGGTTGAATGTTTATTGATCATTTTAGACATAATAAACAGAAACATAAATATAAGGGAACAGAACAGGGCTCAAAAATGGACTGTGTCATTTACCGTTTAGGTGACTTTGGACAAATCACTTAATTTCTCTAAATATTAATGCCTTAATTTCAAAAAGGAGCAAATTATAGTTGATAAGTAAAAATGCTGCTTTCAACTCCTTAATACCATAATTTCTAAGTATGAAATTTTTCTCAATAAGGAATTTTTAACTCAAAAATCTAAAATAATAATTTTTTAAAATATTTGCATTATCCAAATAGGCTATTTTATGCTTTGCTTGACTATCAAATGATGTTGTCATTGTTAGGTGCCATCAAGTCAGTTCCGACTCACAGCGACCCTATGTACAACAGAAAGAAATTCTGCCCTGTCCTGCACCATCCTCACAATCACTGCTATGTTTGAGTGCACTGTTTTAGCCCCTGTGTTAATCCATCTCGATGAGGGTCTTTCTCTTTTTCACTAACACTCTACTTTACCAAGGCACAATACCTTCTCTAGGAACTGATTTCTCCTGATAATGTGTCCAAAGTATATGCGATGAAGTCTCTCCATCTTCACTTCTAAGGAGCATTCTAGCTGTACTTCTTCCAAAACAAATTAGTTTGTTCTTCTGGCAGTCCATGATATATTCAATATTCTTCGCCAACACTCTAAATCAAAGGCATTGGTTCTACTTTAGTCTTTCTTATTCATTGTCCAGATTTCACATAAATATGAGGCAATTGAAAATACCATGGCTTGGTCAGGTACACCTTAGTCCTCAAAGTGATATCTTTGCTTTCTAACACTTTAAATGGGTCTTTTGCTGCAGATTTGCCCCAATGCAATATATCGTCTGATTTCTTGACTGCTGTTTCCATGAGCATTTATTGTGGATCCAAGTAAAATGAAATCCTTGACAACTTCAACCTTTTTTCTGTTTATCATGATGCTGTTTATTGGTCCAGTTATGAGGATTTTTATTTTCTTTATATAGAGATGTAATCCATACTGAAAGCTGTAATCTTTGATCTTTGTCACTTTCAGCAAGCAAAGTTGTTCCATCTGCATATCACAAGTTGTTAATGAGTCTTCCTCCAACTCTGGTGCCACATTCTTCTGCATATAGTCCAGTTTCTTGGATTATTTGCTCAGCGTATAGATTGAATAAATATGGTGAAAGGATACAACCTGATGCACACCTTTCCTGATTTTAAACCATGCGGTATCTCCTTGTTCTGTTCCAGTGACTGCCTTTTGGTCTATGTGCAGGTTCCACATGAGTACAATTAAGTGTCTAGAATTCCCATTCTTCACAATGTTATCCATAATTTGTTATAATCCATACGGTTGAATGCCTTTGCATAGTCAATAAAACACAGGTAAACGTCTTTCTGATATTCTCTGCTTTTAGCCAGGATCCGTCTGATGTCAGCAATGATATCGCTTATTCCATGTCCTTTTCTGAATCCAGCTTGAATTTCTGGCAGTGCCCTGTTGATGTACTGCTGCAGTATGTTTTGAATGATCTTCAGCAAAATTTTACTTGTGTGTGATATTAATGGTATTGTTCAATAATTTTCACATTCTGTTGGATCACTTTTCTTTGAAACGGGCACAAATGTACATTTGAAAAACACACCTTTCTGTTTCACAGAAAGGACAGTCAGTCCTTACATACTAAAATGTAATGTGTCCCTCTGTAAGTAAATAGACACCATCACCTCGTTGTATCCTGCAATAGTTACAATTCATTAAGCAGAAAAACAATTTTTGTATTATACTTTCTTCTACCAACGATGCTTAAACTTTTAACTGTGAGCTTCAACACTTTCTATTTCAATATCATTTTTCTTCTGTGCCTATTTTTTTATCTCTGACCTCAAGAAGATGAACGTGAAAAAATCTATACTTTCATATATTAAGCAAGTCAAATTTAGTTCAGTACCCTGTGTAAGAAAGTCTTTCTTAAGCTGAATTGTATTGATTAACAAATCATTTAATGTCTAGGTTTTTCCTGAATGCTCATTCAGGAAATGATAGTTCTCTGTGGGTTTAGCTAAGTATCATGCTATTGATCGTTGCAAATGAATTTTTATATTTAGTTTCAGATTCCATAATTTAGAATTTACTATTCTCCCTCTGACAACAAATCAATTATGTCTTCTTATTTAACATTGTAAATTACAGAAAAGCACAAAGAAAAAAAGTAAAATTTTCTATAATCCTACCATCCCAAAATAACCATGAATAACATTATGTTGAATATTCCTCCAATATTTTATGTTACAACATATGTGTCTTTTAAAAAGATAATAAATACCACTTTATCAAACACATAACTGTTGTCACAAGGTCCTCAAACAATAGATAACTTGAACTATGACTGTGGATACTAGACTTAAAGTCTTTGTCACAAAGTTTCTCCAGTTCATGTAACCCTTCTCTCCCTCTCAGAACAGCTAGACTTATTAATAAATCAATTTTCACAGTTTGCAGGAAGTGGATAAAAACAATAACAAGATTTTATGCTTCTAAATATGACTTTGAATTGCAGATTTCCATTGCTATTCACACCAGATACGTGTATCATCATTTCTCACTCTCTATTCCTTGCTCTTGAATGTAGACTAGCTAAAGCAATGGAAGAAATGATGAAGAGCTGAATAGAAGATTTCAAAGCGTGGCTCAAGCAGACAAAGTTAAGTATTACAATGAAATGTGCAAAGACCTGGAGTTAGAAAACCAAAAGGGAAGAACATGCTTGACATTTCTCAGGCTGAAATAATGGAAGAAAAAATTCAAGCCTCAAATTGCAATACTGAAGGAGTCTATGAGCAAAATATTGAATGACACAATAAGCATCAAAAGAAGATGGAAGGAATACACAGAGTCACTGTACCAAAAAGAACTGACCAACATTCAACCGTTTCAGGAGGTAGCATATGATTAAAAACCAATTGTACTGAAGGAAGAAATCCAAGCTACACTGAAGGCATTGGCAATAAACAAGCCTCCAGGAATTGATAGAATGCCAACTGAGATGTTTCAACAAACAGATGCAGCCCTGGAGATGCTCACTCGTCTATGCCAAGAAATTTGGAAGATAGTTACCTGACCAAATGACTGGAAGAGACCCATATTTGTGCCCATTCCAAAGAAAGGTGATCCAACAGAATGTGGAAATTACTGAGCAGTATCATTAATACCACACACAAGTAAAATTATGCTGAAGATAATTAAAAACTGGTTGCAGTAGTACATGGACAGGGAACTTCCAGAAATTCAAGCTTGATTCAGAAGAGGATGTGGAATGAGGGATATCATTGTTGATGTCAGGTGGATCCTGGCTAAAAGCAGAGAATACCAGAAAGATGTTTACTTGTGTTTTATTGACTATGCAAAGGCATTTTACTGTGTGGATGATAACAAATTATGGATAACATAGTGAAGAATGGCAATTCCAGAACACTTAATTGTGCTCATGTGAACCTGTACATAGACCAAGAGGCAGTCACTGGAACAGAACAAGGGGATACTGCGTGGTTTAAAATCAGGAAAGGTATGTGTCATGGTTGTATACTTTCACCATACTTATTCAGTCTAAATGCTGAGCAAATAATCCAAGAAGCTAGGGTATATGAAAAAGAACACTGCATCAAGGTTGGAGGAAGACTCATTAATAACCTATAATATGCAGATAACATAATCTTGACTGCTGAAAGTGAAGAGGGCTCGAAGCACTTATTGACAAAGATAAAAGATTACAGCCTTCAGTATGGATTACACCTCAATGTAAAGAAAACAAAAATCCTCACAACTAAGAAACAACATCAAGATAAACAGAGAAAGATTTGAAGTTGTCAAGGATTTCATTTTATTTGGATCTGCAATTACAACCATGGAAGCAGCAGTCAAGAAATCAAATGATGTATTGAATTGGGCAAATCTGTTGCAAAAGACCACTTTCAAATATTAAAAAGCAAACATAATCACTTTGAGGATTAAGGTGAGACTGACCTAAGCGATGGTGTTTCAGTTTCCTCATATGCATGCAAAAGCTAGACAGTGAATAAGGAAAACCAAAGAAGAATTGATGCATTTCTACCATGGTGTTGGTGAAGAATATTGAGTATACCATGGACTGCCAGAAGAACCAGCAAGTGTGTTTGGGAAGAAGTACAGCCAGAGTGCTCCTTGGAAGGGATGATGGTAAGACTTTGCCTCACATACATTAGACATGTTATCAGGAGGGACCAATCCCTGGAGAAGGACGTCACACTTGATAAGTTAGAGGGTCAGCAAAAATGACGAAGACCCTGGACAAAACGGTTTGACAAAGTGGCTGCATCAATGGGCTCAAACACAGAAAGGATAGTGAGAATGGCACAGAACCAGGCAGTGTCAAGTTCTGTTGTATGCGGTGACTCTATGGGTCAGAACCAACTTGATGGCACCTACCAATCCTTAGAATAATACTTAGAATAGGCACTCAGATATGTATTTGTTTAATGAATGGATACCTACTGAAATGGAAAGAAGGGAAGTCAGTCTATTTCACTGAGGCTTCATATAGTCCCTGTGCATTGGATTAGGTACTGTATTCTAAGATATGACCTATTGTTTTAGGAGTATCAAAAATACAGCTTTAGTCAATAAGTTGTACACCTGTAGAAAACTGAACTGGTAAGAGTTGTGTGATATATTTACAACAATCACACACACACAAAAAGAGTAGCTGCTGAGGCTGCCTATGTATAACCAAAAACCTCATGGGATTTGGTTTCTTGGTTTGGAAGTTTAGGACAATGGTTTCATGGGACATCCCAGTTAACTGGCCTAATAACACATTTAATGCTTCTGTTCTACCCCATAGTTTGTTGCTTAGTGCCTGATATCTTAAAAACTTGCAAGCAGCCACCCAAGGAACAAAATCCATCTCTATTTGCCTGGAGCAATAGAAGAAGGACAGTCAGGAATCAGAGGAGGAAATGGAATTTGTAGTTGATTGCCTCCATGAACAACTGCCTCCTTTGCCATGAGACCAAAAGAACTGAATGGTGCCTAGCTACCATTACCAAACATTTTGATCAAAGTTTCCATAGAAGAATCCTGATCAAAAGGGGAAAAATGTAGAACAGAATTTCAAATTTTCATGGACTGAAGGCTTCCTGTAACCATAAAGGCTGGACGAACCCCTGAAACTATTGCCCTTAGATAACCTTTAAACCTTAAACCAAAAATATCCCTTCAAGTCTTCTTAAAACCAAACAGTAGTTTGGCTTAATTAGTAAAAAAAAAAAAGTCTGAGTTGAGCATTACGGTCTTTTAAAACTACATGAGATCTCATTGACATCAGCAACTTGAAAGATTAGATAGGAACCTTAGGGTCAGTGAATTTATGCTAATGGGGGAGGAACAATTCAGAAAAGGAGGGTAAGAATGGTTATACAACTTGAAAGAATGTAATCAATATCACTGAATGGTACATGTAGAAACTGTTGAATTGGTGTATGTTTTGCTGTGCATATTCTCAACAACAAAATAAAATAATATTTAAAAAAATGCAGCTTTATGGCTTTAGCTTTGAGATGGAGGTGTCTGAGTTACCTAGTGCTGCTGTAACACAAATACCACAAGTGGGTGGCTTTAAAGAACAAAAATTTGTTTTCTCATAGTTTTGGAGGCTGGAAGTCCAAATCAGGGTCTTGGCTATGTCAGTTTCTTCCTGGTTGATAGCCCCGGCCATTCCTTAGTTCCTAGTCATTCCTTGGCTTGTAGATGATCCTTACGAGGCATCTGTCCTCTCTGGTGTGTGAGTGTTTCTGTGTTTATTCTGTTTTTTTTTTTATAACTCAGAAGTGATTAGGTTTAGGATCTACCCTACATTTATATGGCCTACTAACATAACAAAAGAAATACCTTATTTTCAAACAGGATCACATTCATGGTACAAGGCTAGAAATTCAGCACATATTTTTGGGGGACACAATTCAATCCATAACAGGGGGTAAATTCACTCTAACCAATCCCTAAAAGAAGAAAAATTAATTTCCAGTATCATAAAGCAAATGACAAGTGCCATGGAGTTAAGATTTTCAGAACTTTATCTTTTATGCCTTTTAGTTTTTAATCCATGTTCTGTTGAATGCCTCAAAGCAAATTACATAATGTAAGGACCCCTTTTAAGGAAAACAAAAAAGTTATCACATACCTTTAACCTTGACTTGAACTATCCTTATGTTGCTTAAACATGTATACACTTAAAACTAATGACAAGCTCCTGTTATGCTAGCACCAGTGGCACAATGGTTAACATCTATGGCAGCTAACCAAAAGATTGGCAGTTTGAATCCACCAGCTGCTCCTTGGAAACCCTAGGGGCAGTTCTACTCTGTCCTATAGGGCCGCTATGAGACAGAATCAATTCAACAGCAGTGGGTTCGGTTTTTCTTGGGTTATAATTATAAACTCTAAATTTACATGAAATACAGACAACTACAATCCAGTCACGTTTCATTTAGCAACATTAATGAGGTTTTTAATTTTTGTTATTTTGACTGAACTAAACCAATTTCATAGACAATGGATATGGTACTGACTACTAAGATAATGAGTTTTTTGGGAGGGCAGGGGGAAGAAGTCTTTTTTATTTTCTTTTAAACTGTTGTTGTTAGGTGCCATCAAGTCGGTTCCAACTCATAGCAACCCATTTGGACAGAGTAGAGCTGCCCCATAGGGTTTCCAAGGAGTAGCTGGTGGATCTGAACTGCCAACCTTTTGGTTAGCAGCTGAGCTCTTAACCACTACACCACCAGGGCTCCTTCTTTTAAACTAGCTTACTAAAATATACGTCGATAAAAGTACACAAATCGTAAGTGTACAGCTTTCTGAATTATCACAAAATGAACACACCCATGATCAAAAAATAGAGTATTACCATCAACCAGAAACTTCCTTTGTACCACATCCCCATCACTACCCCTACCATCCCTCGCATTCATCATCCAACACTAGTTTGTGTGTGTCATGCTTATACTATTGCATCACCCATGACTAACTCTTAGCACTCTTCTCTTTTTGACTTACTCTGAAATCAATTTTTTTACAACACTCTGTAACACCATTTGGCTTTTTCTTTCTTTTTTTTAAAAAATTGTACTTTAGATGAAGGTTTACAGAACAAACTAGCTTCTCATTAAACAGTTAGTACACGTATTGTTTTACGACATTGGTTAACAAGCTCACGACATGTCAACACTCTCCCTTCTTGACCCTGGGTTCCCTATTACCAGCTTTCCTGCTCCTCCTGCCTTCTAGTCCTTGTCCCTGGACTGTTGTGCCCCTTTAGTCTCGTTTTGTTTTAGAGGCCTCTCTAATCTTTGGCTACAGGGTGAACCTCAGGAGTGACTTCATTACTGAGCTAAAAGCGTTCCCAGGGGCCATACTTTGGGGTTTCTCCAGCCTCTGTCAGACCAGTAAGTCTGGTCTTTTTTTGTGAGTTAGAATTTTGTACTACATTTTTCTCCAGCTCTGTCCAAGACCCTCTGTTGTGATCCCGGTCAGAGCAGTCAGTGGTGGTAGCCGGGCACCATCTGGTTGTACTGGACTCAGTCTGGTGGAGGCCTTGGTAGTTGTGGTCCATTAGTCCTTTGGACCAATTTTTCCCTTGTGTCTTTAGTTTTCTTCATTCTCCCTTGCTCCCAAAGGGGTGAGACCAGTAGAATATCTCAGATGGCCACTCACAGGCTTTTAATACCCCAGATGCTATTCACCAACCATTTGGCTTTTTCTTGGACACAAAATTATTATTTATGTGCTAAGCCCACTCTTCTTCCCTTAATAATGATAACTAACATTTATTACATGCTTACTATGAGCTAGTTACTGTTCTAAATGCTTAACATGGAAAAAATTTATTTAATCTTTATATGAACACTATAAAGCAGACATTTTTCTTTTCCTTTTTTTAAAATAATTTATTTTATTTTATTTTGTTGTCACTGTTGAGAATATACACAGCAGATCATACACCACAGAGACACCAAATAATCTGCCCAAGGTCATACGGCATATAAACTGAGGTTGCAGGATTTAAGCCCAAAAGGTTGGGCTCCAGAGTCCATGTCCTTAATTTCCTGTCCTGCTTTACCACTTCCTATAGAAATTTTAAAAAGTACCATGCAGCACCAACTCCATGAAAACCATAGATAGAAAAAGATGTATGGATATTTCCTGGAAGTTCTAGTTAAGAAGTGATAATCCATATGAATAAGGATTAAAAAAAAAAAACCAAAACAAAACACGTTGCCACCTGTCGATTCTGACACATAGTGACCATGTAGGACAGAGTAGGATTGCCCCATAGGGTTTCCAAGGCTGCATCTTAATGGAAGCAGACCGCTACATCTTTCTCCCATGGAGCAGCTGGTGGGTTCAAACTTCTGACCTTTCTGTTAGCATCCCACAGCCGAGCATTTAACCACTGCATCACCAGGGCTTCGTTGACCAAGTATGCCAAAACCAAACCAAACCCACTGCCACTGAGTTGATTCCAACTCATATTGACCTGTAGGACAGAGTAGAACTGCCTCATAATTTCCAAGGCTGTAAGTCTTTACGGAAGCAGACTGCTACATCTTTCTCCCAAGGGGTGGCTGGTGGGTTCCAACAGCTGACCTTTTGCTTAGCAGCCAAGTGCTTAACCACCGCACCACCAAGGTCACTTTGACCAAGTATAGACTATTAATTTTTTCAGATTATCATTGAAATTCAATTTTAGAAAACTTGCTCATACAGAACATTTGAAAGTCCCCCTCCACCTGTATCACACAAATATAACTGTGACCCTTGTCAGAAAAACTGAATGAGAAGTTATGTAATATTTTTCTTAAAAATAAAAATTTACTGGGGCATAATCACATAGAATATCATCCCTGTGCCTTGCCTTCTACAGAGTGAATGAGTGACTAAAGAGCAGGTATTATTGTTATCATTCAATATTATTTAATAAATGTTACATGATATTAGATGTGCTGAAACTACTGGACACTAAAATGAGTTGGAAATATTATTGACTATTTCTTTTGTTAAACATAATCTGCGGTTTAAAAGGATTGTTACTGGATTATATTGTGAATAAGCAACAGTTTCAAATGAGTGACCTTAGAAATGCAAGTTAGGCCCTAATCGGATTATCTTGAGAATCAGAATCTGCTCTTCTCTCTCATTAGTGGAAATTACTAACTCGTTCTGTCTCTGCCTATATCTCTGTTGGTGTCTTCAGCTCGTGTACTGACAACCCCATCTCTCTGGATCAGTTATGAGCTCTAACCTCTGGTTTACAGCAGTGGTTCCCATTCATAACTTTAGTAATGAAATGATGGATGGTTGAGGAGTACCCCAAGCTGATGTGATAGTGCTAGGTCCATCCCACCAGATGGTGCTCAGAGTTCCCCTTTGGTTTTACTTTATGTATCAATTTTTAAATAGTTTTATTTTATTGACTTAGCAAGGTTATTGCTAGACTTTGCTTATATCAAATATACAAAGACTTATAGTTTGCTCAAAGTGTATAGTGTTAAAAATAGATATATGACTTCCAGAGGACTCCTCCAGGAGAATAACTTAGAGAACCATTGAGCTTATACAAATTTATATAGATCTTACCTGTCAGTTAATTCTAATCTATTCAGTACTTATTCATGATTGTCTGTTCTCCTCTTGAAACACTATCCTTCCTGAACTCAGCTGGGCCAAAAAGGCCCTCTCCCTACTTGCCTGCCTTGACTTGGGCTACTCTCTCCCATGTTCCTAAACTTCCTTCAGACCTTGGTATTTCAAGTACCCCATGTGGGCCAAGCCTCCTTGCTTAGGGCCTTCACTGGCATACTCTGGGATGAGCACTTTACATATACCATCACTATTTATCTTTCTCTTATCTCTGTGTTTTTTTCAAACTATAAGTATTCTATGTTCCTTTTCAGAAATTAAAAAGATTCAAAAATAAATATTAGAGGAAGTGAAAGTTTGCATAATCCTACCCCACATAGATAACCAACATGAAAAATTCTTTTGACACCTTATTTCCCTTACCTTTTCTAAAAAATATTTTTAAAGATGAAGTGTCAAGAATATAGTAATGACTAAAGAATACCTATGATACATATTATCATGATAACCATCAATCATGATCCACTACCCAACATTACCAATACCAACTCCCTTCAGATTTTTTCCTGATCCCATTCCCCAACTCCCTTTCTTCAGAGTATTATCTCTTTAATTTTTACAGAAATTCCCTAAGATAGATACTATTATTATATCCATTTTGAAAATAAGTAAACAAAGGCTTAGAAAATTTAATAACTGATAGCCACACAGCCAGTAAGTAATCCAAACCCGAAACTCTCAGAATCCAGAATTCAGGCTCTTAACCATGCTATAATGCTGTTTTTCTGGGCGTCTCATACCAGATTTGAGATCCTGATAAACGCTGTAATGGAATCTAGAACTTTACCTCCATTGAAGGATCATGATTATAATTATATATGTATTTGTATACATATTGGGATAATGGCAGTCTCCCACTAATTGGTAAGTCTGTGAGGATAGAACATAGATGTCATTTATTCACCACTGTAATGCCCAGTTAAGGAGCTCTGGTGGTGCAACGGTTGAGAGCTTGCTGCTAACTGAAAGGTCAGTGGTTTGAACCCACTCAGTGGCTCCATGAGAGAAAAGACCTAGTGATCTGCTCCTATAAAGATTACAGTCTAGGAAACCCTCTGGGGCGGTTCTACTCTGTCCTAGAGGGTTGCTGTTAGTCAGAATCAACTCTGTGGCACACAACCACAACAATGCCCAGTTACTGGAGCTCAATGTATATCAAATGAATGGATGGGTAGATCGATGTGGAGCAGATTATTTTCATGTCTACTAATTTCATAGACCTTCAACTGGTGCTAAAAAAGAAAAAGACCTAAGTTTCTCCTATATTGTATAAACACTATGTAAATCTGACCCCTTTCATTCCACCCCAAGTCCTACTGACTCCACCAGTGAGCAGCCTGCCCAGCAACTATGTCTTTTTCTCTTTTTTCACATTTCTCTGATTATATATTTCTCTTTTCATCATGTCCTCCTGCCTTCTCTTCCTCTTTAAGACTTGCAGACAGCTTTTACTTTAATAAAAATATTATTAGAGGAAGAGTGGTCTACTATGTGGTCACGATTCCACTTTCCACTCTCCTCTGGGAATAATCATGGTACAATTCTTGAAAATCATCTCCTTTTCAGTTGTAATCTTTAAAAGTGAATTGGCACAAAATACTGAGACTATAATGTCAAATATTGTAAGCCATTAAAATTGTAGAATGCCAATTAGCTACATATTGCCATTCTTTATCTTGAAAGATGCTATATTCTTTATTGATATTGTCTCTAACGTAAGTTTGTATATGCCATGTTTTCTACTTCTGTAAAAGAAGCTATAATTTTCCATATTCTTAAATTATGTAAATTTAAAAGACATCACAAACTTTAAATGATTTGAAACAATTTTTAAAATGGTTTTACAAAGCAAATTAAATCAAATTCAGAAAGATATTTAATGAGGTCATTAAAATTGAGGAATATGGGTGGAGAAATAAATAAGGCATAATACATTAATTAACACAAAGCTGAACCCTGCCTTGGTTTTCACCCTGAAAGATAGATAGTTAAAAACAACACTGAAGTATTTTTCACATGACTCTTGGGTTTCTGAATGGCTGCAAAATAAAGGTAATGATATAAAGGAAAAGTTGAATGTGAGACTCACAACATAAAAGCAAGAAAGTGATTAGTTTGATGCTATTGTTCTGTGTTTAACTCTCTAAATTGCTCCTATATTTTAAAGAACTGCTTAGAGTGCTTCAGTAATTAGCACATCAGGGATGCATTAATACAGAATGTTGGTTATAACTCTAAGAGTTTAAGCTTTAGTAACCCCCCTTCCCCAAAGCGTTACATGCAAATAATTTAAATTAAAACAATGTATCTCAGTCATCTAGCAATACACTGTAATATGTTAAATACACACAATAGCATACACATGCAAACCTGAAAATATTGCAGTGTTACCTGGTGAACATTTCTGTGGGTTGACTAAAGATATGGCAGCTTGATAACAATTCAATCTGAGAGCTATATGAGCAAAACTAGTGTTCTGGGAAACTTTTAGGCCATTCCTATTGTATGGGCTCTTCCCTTCCTATTCCATCTCAAGGGCTTACATCAATTTGGCTAAAAAGAGCACCTTGTTTCTGAAAACTTGCACTCAAAGAGTTATCTATACAGTGCTATTGTTTCCAATCCCACACCTATGACCTAATATTTCAAATTTTGCCAGAATATATTTGCACTTCTTAAAGTCCACGTTGGAATATAAAACTTCTGAGCTCAATTATCACACAAAGGCGTCCGGTGCCTATTAGACTCATTTCAAATTTTAGAGAAAATGTGTGATCATCATCTTCTTCATTCAATCTCAGGACTCCAGATTTACTCTGTTGTTTGTTATTGTTAGGTGTTGTCGAGTTGGTTCCAACTCATAGCGACCCTATGTACAACAGAACGAAACATTGCCTGGTCCTGCGCCATCCTCACAATTGTTGTTATGCTTGAACCCATTGTGCAGCCACTGTGTTAGTCCATCTCATTGAGGGTCTTCTTCTATTTCACAGACCCTCTACTTTACCAAGCATGATGTCCTTCTCCAGAGACTGACAACATATCCTCTTGATAGCACATCTGAAGTACATTAGACAAAGTCTCACCATCCTTGCTTCTAACGAGCATTCTGGCTATACTTCTTCCAAAACAGATTTGCTCATTCTTCTGGAAGTGCATGGTATATTCAATATTCTTTGCCAACACCATAATTCAAATACGTCAATTCTTCTTTGGCCTTCTCTATTCATTGTCCAGCTTTAACATGCATATGAGGTGATTGAAAATACATGGCGTGGGTCAGGGGCACCTTAGTCCTCAAAGTGACATATTTGCTTTTTAACACTAAGGAGGTCTTTTGCAGCAGACTTACCCAGTAAAATACTTTGTTTGATTTCTTGCCTGTTGCTTCTGTGGGCGTTGATTGTGGATCCAGGTAAAATGAAGTCCTTTATAACTTCAGTATTGTCTCTGTTTATCATGATGTTGCTTATTGGTCCAGTTGTGAGGATTTTTGTTTTCTTTATGTCGAGGTGCAATCCGTACTGAAGGCTGTAGTCTTAGATCTTCATCAGTAAGTGCTTCAAGTCCTCTTTGCTTTCAGCAAGCCAGGTTGTGTCATCTGCATATCAAAGGTTGTTAATGAGTCTTCCTCCAATCCTGACGCCAAGTTCTTCTTCATATAGTCCAGCTTCTCAGATTATTTGCTCGGCATACAGATTGAATAATTATGGTGAAAGAATACAACTCTGATGCACACCTTTCCTGTTTGTCACTCTACTTTTTGGTAAACAGATAAGCCAATAGTTTAGCTTAACTGGTAAAGACTGCCTGCCTTGAGCATTCTTTTAAGAATGCTCTTTTAAGATCTGTCTATATGGGATCAAATTGACAGCAGCAACTCAGATGGTTATGTAGGAAACTTAGGGGGCAGTAAATTTATGTTAAAAGGGGAGGAACAACTCTGAAAAGGGGGGCGAGAATCATTGCACAACTCAAACAATGCAATCAATGTCACTTAATTGTAGATGTAGAAATTGTTGAATTGGTGTATGTGCTGATGTGCATATTCTCAACAACAACAAAAATAAAAAGAATTTTAAAAAATAGATAAGCCAAATATTGCTTCCATTTCTCTATACTTTGTCCTATATAATTTGTCAAAATTCACTAGCACCACTGATTGCAATTATTTCAGTCATTTAAGATAATCTGCTTACATTGTTAACCAAATTGCTTGGCTAGATTAAACAAGTGAAGGGATTGTTAAAATTAATCATCATAAAATAATAATTACTTTGTGCTATAGAGTAATATTTGAGAAAATTTCCTACATTTAGATTTAAAAAAAAAAATTTCCTGTCTTCAA
Source organism: Dugong dugon (assembly GCA_030035585.1). Classification (NCBI taxonomy): domain Eukaryota; kingdom Metazoa; phylum Chordata; class Mammalia; order Sirenia; family Dugongidae; genus Dugong; species Dugong dugon. The sequence continues at coordinate 124,053,226 of CM057461.1, read as the reverse complement.
GCAATACTAGCAAAAGCTTGTTTATTTATTTTCATGATGTCTTTAAAAACTCTCTCATCATGGATAATTTTTCTCAGGGAAGCATCAGGCACATGAAACAAGAGAGTGAGAATCATTCTGTCTCGAAATTAAGCCTTTTGTGATAGTAGAGGAAATACTGGTAGCGTAGTGGTTAAGTGCTACGGCTGCTAACCAAAGGGTTGGCATTTAGAGCCCACCAGGTGCTCCTTGGAAACTCTATAGGGCAGTTCTACTCTGTCCTATAAGGTCGCTACGGGTCAGAATCGACTCAATGGCAACAGGTGATAGTAGAGAATAGGAAAGGTTTTTTATGAAGTTATGTTGGGACACTTCATTTTTATTTCAAATTTGAAACCCATGACAGGAATAAGTACTAGAGCTCTTCAAGACACTTCTGTTTGCACCATTTAGTTCTGCATTTCTTTTGAAATTACTTCAGAAACATCAGGGAATTTTGGCTGTGGTGGTTGACTATCTCCTAGACACAGAAATTGGAAATGCCTTGCTTGCTACTGAAAGTTCAGTTTTGTTCTTGCAATTTTGTCTTATTTTTGGTAGACGTTCTCTTATGCAACTGTAGGTTTGGGCATTTCTCTTGGTTGGTTTCCTAAGTTCACATTCCTAAATGGCCATAAATTTCTATATTATTTCATAAATGATAAGCACATGAAATACACTTATTTTATTGTAAGATTGCTGTCTATTTAAGTTGAATACAGATTTGAATGTGGCTTCAACGGCATTTCCTACTGGATTACTTAATAGTGTCCTTCATGGTTGTCTTCAAAGCATTAAAAACTCTTCCTAGATACTAACATGCTTTCCTGCAGGCAGCTCAGAGCCTTACTGACAAATCCTGCTTGAATAGAAGATAGCCTTTTAGTAAGCACAGGATTATAAGATATTAAAGCACACACCATGTCTGCTTTTCAGCATTCAAGTTAACTTAAAAGTTGGAGAGGAGGTGGTTAGGAAAGGACACTGGAGTTAAATAAAAGATTAAAGCACTGCTTTCTTACCTATCTATATCTACGCAGTCCTTCAGATTTCCTATTTTGAAAAGCTTTGGCTACATCTTTAATATAGTAATAATATAGTGAACAAGCATGAGACAACTCTGTATAATCTTATTTTACTGATACATACCATCGATTCTAAAACTTCAGTCGTTTGCATACTACGTCTTGATTTTTGCTTTAAAATTTTTGCTTAATTAATTTAATTAAGTAATTAACAAGTATAAAACAATAGTTATAACATGTATAAGTTATGAAGAATAATTAAATAGCCAAGTAGCCACTAAGTTTAAGAATAGAACATTTGAACTCCACTTTAATGCATCCTTTCTTCTCAACCAGTAGTATTACTGTGTTCATCATTCCTTGACTTTCTTTAAAGTTATAAGATACCTGTAAACCATATAGTTAAGTTTTGAATGTTTTTGAACTTCATGTAAGTGGAAACATACTGCATTCTTTTTCATCTTGCATGTTTTTCATTCAGAATTATGATTGTTTTATTTCTCTATGTGCTGATACATGTAACAAGATTTCATTCATTTTTACCAGTAAGTGTTATACCTTTGTATGAATATACTACAATTTATTTATCCAATATTAGTTTAACATACACATATTTTTTCCAGTTTTTGCTGTTGCAATCAATCTTGCTATGAACATGCTTATACATGTCTACAGGTGCTTCTGTTTAAGAGTTTCTCTGGGTATATACCTCTGAGTGGAATCACTGAATCATAGGTTCTGAATGTTTTAATTTTATTGGGTAATTCACATTTATTTTTCCAAGTAGTTGTAACAATTTACACTTCCTTCAGTAGTCTATAGGATTCCTGTAGATCTTTATCTTACCAATGCGTGGTGCTATCTAACATCTTAATTTCTGTCAATTTAATGAATATAAAATGCTAACCCACTGCAGGTTTTTTTTTGCATTTTATTTATTAATAATTGTGTTGATCATCTCTTAATATATCTATAAGTTATTTGAGTATCGGCCTGTGTAAAATGTACATAGTTTTTGCCTATTTTTTATTAGGCTATTTTTGTAGTCTTAAACTGATTTATAGGAGTCCATTACAGGCAGTTCCTGGGTAATGAATGTCCAACTTATGGACAGCTCCTATTTGACCTCTAATGTTTTGTAACTTTGCCCTCACTTTGAAATGATTAAATCAACCCCTGCTTGCAACAAATTCTTCATCACAACCACCTTCACTTGCTGCAGGTGCAGCTTTTAAATCATTGAAAAGACTTTAAGCCTTTTCTTGCACTAAAGTAAAGTTAAATAAGAACCAACCGTATGCACTTGTTCTGACTTACCTAAAATTCTTGAAGGTACAGTTAAGAACAGACATCGTTCATACCCTGGGGACTGCTTGTATATATTCTGCAGTTAAATTTTCTGTTAGCTATTTTTTTGTAAATATATTTTCCCAATGTTTAGCTTGTATTTCAAATAGATAAGTGTTGTCTTTTGATGAATTGAAGGTCTATATTGTGGTCAGATTAATCAATATTTACTTTATGGTTAATGTCTTTAGGGTTTTGGTTAATAAATCTCTCCTTTTTGCAAAGTCATAAAGATATTTTCCCAGATTATCTTGTAGAATTTTTACAGTTTGACTTTCATATGTGATCTATAATCCGCCTAGAATTGATTTTTGAGTGTGCTTTGAACTAAATATTCATATTTTCCCAGTAAAATGACCCATGCTTTTATGTGCTGGTCTTCACTGCCAACTCTATCACGTGGGAATTTTTCCTTATGTATGGGAATGTTTATGCGATTTCTGTGTTGCTAAATTGCTCTATTTGGCTAACCCTCTGCTGATATCACATCTCGTCATTATTGTAACTTGATAATGAATATTAATATCTGATAAATAGATCTCCCGGGTTTACTCTTCTTCTTCAGAAGTATCCAAACCATTCTTAAGCTTTTGCATTTCTTTAATGATTCTAGAATCAGCTTTAAATTCCACAAACAACATGTTTGGAATTTTTATTGAGTTTGCATGGATTCTGTGGTTAAATTTTGAGAGAAGTAACATTTTGACGATATTGACTCTACCTATGCAAGCACATGGCATATTGCTCCATTTTACTTAGGTGTCCTTTCATTCTACTCCGGTAACCTTTCATTAAAGTTTAAAATTTTTCTTCACAAAGGTCATACCCATACCTTTTGTTAGATTTATACCTAAATATTTTATAGTTTTTGTGGTTATTATTTATTTTTACTACTTTTTGTAACAACTTTTTTCTAGTATATATAAATGCAGCTGATTTTTATATTAATGTGTATCCAGCAAACTTGCTAGATTCTCTTATTAATTCTAAATATTTTTCAGTACATTTTTTTTTACTTGTGTATAAGTATATCACCTGCAAATTATTCCTTTCCAATAGTTTTATGTTCAGTTTGTTTCCCTTGCCTTACTGTGTGGGGTAGGTCCTTCAGTTTAATATGTAATATTTTCTTGTTCCAGTCTTAAAGATGAAGTTTCAGTATTTCATCGTTAAGAAAATGCATTAAGTATTTTATATAGGTTTTTTTTTTTTTTTGCAGAAGAGCTTTAAGGAATTTTATTCCATTTCTACTTTGCTAATACCTTTTTTATTATTATTATGAGATGTTTAATTTTATCAAATGTTTTTTCTTCCTCTATTGGAGATTATCACAGAGTTTTGCTTCTTTAATCTGTTTTGCTGCACTAACCAAGAATCTCAATGTTTCAGGGACTTACAATAAAAACACTAATTTCTTCCTCATGTTACATGACTGCTCTGGATCAACAGTGTATCAGCTAAGTTGCACATTTCTTAACTTTCCAGTAGCCATATTGAGTGAGCAGCATTTCTCTGAAATATGCTTTTCTTATGGTAAAAATAAAAAGTGATGGAAGAAAGCCAATCAGACAAGTGCATTTAAAGTTTCCTCTTGGACATGGTGTGTCACATTGCTTCACATCCCAACAGCTAAATCTATTCATTAAGTTCTTAAATTTCTTAAATTCTTAGTTTATTAATTTTCTTTTTTTTTCTTTTTTATATTTTATTGTACTTCAGGTGAAAGTTTACAGAGCAAATAGTTTCTCATGAAATAGTAGTACACATGTTGTTCTATGACATTGGTTAACAACCCCACAACATATTAAGCCTCTAAATTCTCAACCTTTTTTTTTTTTTTTTTGATGAAAATACAGATAGCCAAAGATACACCGTTTCAAAAATTTCTACATTCACAGTTCAGTGACATTGACTACGCTCTTCCAACTGTGCTGTTATTCTCACTTAAGATGAAGGCTTACAGAACAAAATAGTTTTTCATTTAACAGTTACTACACATGTTGCCCTATGACAATGGTTAACAATCTCACAGCACATCAAGAATATCCTTACTCCACCTTGTGTTCCCTATCACTAGGGGACTTCCTTGTCCCCTTCTGTCTTCTGGCCCTTGTCACTGGACTACTGTACCTCTTTAGTCTCATTTGGTTTTTTTATTTTATTTTATTTTATTTTAACACCATTTCAAAACTTTTTACTTACACATTTAAGTGATATTGACTATGCTCTTCCAATTGTGCTGCCATTCTCACCCAAGATGAAGGCTTACAGGGCAAAACAGCCTCCCATTTAATAGTTACTACAAACGTTGCCCTATAGCAGTGGTCAACAATCTCACAATACATCGACAGTGTCCTTATTCAATTTGTGTTCCTTATCATCAGTTTCCTACTCCCCCTCTGCCTTCTGGCCCTTGTCACCGGACTCCTGTACCTCGTTAGTCCCATTTAGTTTTACTGGGCTGTCCACTCCCAGGCTTAACATGGAACCTCAAAGGTAACTTCACCTCTGAGCTGAAAGGGTGCCTGGGGGCCACACCCTTGAGGTTTCTGTAGTATTCTTTAGGCCAGTAAATCTGGTCTTTTTTTTGGGGAGTTAAAATTATACTCTACATCCTTCTCCAGCTCTGTCCAGAACCCTCTGTTGTGATCCTGGTCAGAGCAGTCAGTGGTGGTAGCCGGGCACCATCTAGCTGTACTGGACTCAGTCCGGTGGAGGCCTTGGTAGCTGTGGTCCATTAGTCCTTTGGACTAATCTTTTTGTTGAATCCTGTTCTCTTCATTCTCCCTTGCTCCCAAAGGGATGAGACCAGTGGAGTATCTTAGATGGCTGCTCATAGGCTTTTAAGACCCCAGACACTACTCACCAAGGTAGAATGTAAAGCATTATCTTTATAAGTAGTGTCATGCCAATTGAGCTAGATGTTCCCCGAGACCATGGTCCCCAGAGCCCTCCGTCCAACAACTCAGTCCCTCAGGGGGTTTGGATGTGTCTATAGGGCCTCCATGACCTTTCCTTGTGCAGGTTGTGTTAGTTTCCCCTGTACTGTGTACTATCTCACCTCTCACCCAAGTTACCACTTACCTATTACCTATTTAGTATTCCCCCCCCCCCCCCGCCCCATCCCTGGTATCCAACAAGGATTGTTACATTTTGCATGTGAATTTTTTCATGGGTTTTTACAATAGAGGTCTCATACAATATTTGTCCTTTTGTGATTGACTTATTTCACTCAGCATAATGTCCTCCAGTTTCATCCATGTTATGAGATGGTTCACAGATTCATTGTTGTGCTTTCTCGTTGAATAGTACTCCATTGTGTGTATGTACCATAGTTTGTGTATCCATTCATCTGTTGATGGACATCGAGGTTGTTTCCATCGTTTTGCTATTGTGAATAATGCTGCCATGAACATAGGTGTGCATATGTCTATTCGAGTGATGACTCTTATTTCTCTAGGATATATTCCTAGGAGTGGGATTGCTGGATCGAATGGTACGTCTATTTCTAGCTTTCTGAGGAAACGCCATATCATTTTCCAAAATGGTTGTATCATTTTGCATTCCCACCAGCAGTGTATAAGAGTTCCCGTCTCCCCGCAGCCCCTCCAACATTTGTTATTTCCAGTATTTTTGATTCGTGTCAGTAATGCCGGGGTGAGATGGTATCTCATTGTGGTTTTAATTTGTATTTCTCTAATGGCTAGTGATCGCGAGCATTTCTTCATGTGTCTGTTAGCCATTTGAATGTCTTCCTTGGTGAAGTGTCTGTTCATTTCCTTTGCCCATTTTTTAATACGATTGTTTGTCTTTTTGTTGGAGAGGTGTTGGATTTTCTTGTAGCTTATGGAGATTAGACCTTTGTCTGACTTGTACTGCCCAAAAATTTTTTCCCAGTCTGTAGGTTCTCTTTTGACTCTTTTGGTGAAGTCTTTTGAAGAGCATAGGTGTTTGATTTTTAGAAGATCCCAGTTATCTAGTTTATCTGTTGGGTTTTTTGTGTTGATGTTTATGGTTTGTATCCTGTTAATGCCATGTGTTAAGGCCTGAAGTGTTGGTCCTATTTTTTCTTCTATGAACTTTATAGTTTTAGGCTTTATATTCAGGTCTTTGATCCATTTTGAAGTAGTTTTTGTATATGGTGTGAGGTATGGGTCCTGTTTCATTTTTCTACAAATGGACATCCAGTTTTGCCAGCACCATTTGTTAAAAAGACTGTCTTTTCCCCATTTGATGTATTTTGGGCCCTTGTCAAAGATCAGGTGACCGTAGGTGGATAGATTTACATCTGGGTTCTCAATTCCGTTCCATTGGTCAATGTCTCTGTTGTTGTACCAGTACCAGCCTGTTTTGAGTACTGTAGCTGTATAGTAGGTTCTCAAGTCAGGTAGTGTGAGTCCTCCAACTTTATTCTTCTTCTTCAGTAGTGCTTTACTTATTCGGGGTTTCTTCCCTTTCCATATAAAGTTAATAATTAATTTTTCCATCTCTTTGAAGAATGTTGTTGGTATTTGTATCCGGATTGCATTGTATTTGTAGATTGCTTTAGGTAGAATTGCCGTTTTCACAATGTTGAGTCTGCCTATCCATGAGCATGGTATGTTTTTCCATTTATGTAGGTCCCTTTGGGTTTCATGCAGCAGTGTTTTGTAGTTTTCTTTGTATAGGTCTTTTACATTCCTGGTCAGATTTATTCCTAAGTATTTTATCTTTTTAGGGGCTATTGAAAATGGTATTGATTTCCTAATCTCCTTTTCATCGTTCTCTTTACTGGTGTATAGGAATCCAACTGATTTTTGAAAGTTTATCTTGTATCCTGCTACACTGCTGAATCTTTCTATTAGTTCCAGTAAATTTCTCGTGGAGTCTTTAGGGTTTTCTATGTATAGTATCATATCATCTGCAAACAGGGAGAGTTTAACTTCTTCATTACCAATTTGGATGCCCTTTATTTCTTTCTCTTGCCTTATTGCTCTAGCTAGAACTTCCAGCACAATGTTAAATAGGAGTGGTGATAAAGGGCATCCTTGTCTTGTTCCTGTTTTCAAGGGGAATCTTTTCAGCCTCTCTCCATTAAGAATGATGTTGGCTGTTGGTTTTGCATAGATGCCCTTTATTATGTTGAGAAATTTCCCTTCTATACCTATTTCATTGAGAGCTTTTATCAGGAATGGGTGTTGGACTTTGACAAATGCCTTTACTGCCTCAATTGAGATGATTATGTGATTTTTTTCTTTCCTTTTATTTATGTGGTGGATTACGTTGATGGATTTTCTAATGTTAAACCATCCTTGCATACCTGGTATGAATCCTACTTGGTCGTGGTGTATTATTTTTTTGATATGATACTGAATTCTATTGGCTAGAATTTTGTTCAGAATTTTTGCATCTATATTCATGAGATATATTGGTCTGTAATTTTCTTTTTTTGTGGCATCTTTGCCGGGTTTTGGTATCAGCATTATGCTGGCTTCATAGAATGAATTTGGAAGTGTTGCTTCCTCTTCTATGCTCTGAAATAGCTTGAGTAGAACTGGTACAAGCTCTTCTGTAAATGTTTTGTAGAATTCTCCAGTGAAGCCATCTGGGCCAGGGCTTTTTTTGGTTGGGAGTTTTTTTATTACCTTTTCAATCTCTTCTCTTGTTATGGGTCTGTTCAGATTTTCAATATCACTTTGTTGTAGTTTGGGTAGGCCGTATGTTTCTAGAAATTTATCCATTTCCTCTAGGTTTTCAAATTTGTTGGAATATAGTTTTTCATAATATTCTGTTATAATCCTTTTTATTTCGGTTGGGTCTGTTGTAATGTCCCCCATTTCATTTCTTATTTGGGTTATTTGTGCCCTCTTCTGTTTTTCTTTTGTCAGTCTGGCCAGTGGTTTGTCGATTTTGTTGATTCTTTCAAAGAACCAACTTTTGGTTTTGTTGATTCTTTCTATTGTTTTTCTGTTCTCTATTTCATTGATTTCTGCTCTGATCTTTACTATTTCCTTTCTTCCGGTGGTTGTAGGCTTTTTTTGTTGTTCTCTTTCTATTTGTTTGAGTTCTGTAGTTAATGTTCTGATTTTGTCCCTTTCTTCTTTTTTGATATGTGCATCTATTGCTATAAATTGTCCTCTGAGGACTGCCTTTGCTGTGTTCCAAAGGTTTTGGTATGATGTGTTTTCATTTTCATTTGATTCCAGGAATTTTTTGATTCCATCTCTGATTTCTTCTATTACCCATTGATGTGTAAGCAGATTATTATTCAGTTTCCATGTGTCTGATTTTTTTTCCTTGCTCTTTCTCGTGTTAATTTCTACCTTGATGGCATTGTGGTCAGAGAAGATACTGTGAATTATCTCAGCATTTTGGATCTTGTTGAGGATTGCTCTGTGGCCTAAGATGTGGTCTGTTCTGGAGAACGTTCCATGTGCATTGGAAAAGAATGTGTATTTTGCAGCGGTTGGATGGATTGTTCTATATATGTCTATGAGGTCCAGTTGGCTGATTGTGTCCTTTAGGTCTTCTGTATCTTTGCTGAGTTTCTTTTTAGTTGTTCTGTCCTTTACTGAGAGTGGTGTGTTGAAGTCTCCTACTATTATTGTGGAACTGTCAATTTCTCTTTTCAGTGCTGTTAGAGTTTTTTTTTTATGTATTTTGGAGCCCTGTCATTGGGTGCATAGATATTTATTATGGTTATGTCTTCATGATGGGTCATCCCCTTAATCATTATATAGTGTCCTTCTTTGTGTTTTACGGTAGATTTTGTTTTAAAGTCTATTTTATCTGAGATTAGAATTGCCACTCCTGCTCTTTTTTGATTGTTGTTAGCTTGATATATTTTTTTCCAACCTTTGATTTTTAATAAATTCACATCTTTGTTTCTAAGGTGTGTCTCTTGTAGACAGCAAATTGATGGATCCTGTTTTCTTATCCATTCTGCCACTCTCCGTCTCTTTATGGGTGCATTGAGTTCATTTACGTTCAGTGTAATTATTGATAGATGTGAGTTTGTTGCTGTCATTTTGTAGTGCTTTTTTTTGTGATGCTGAAGTTTTCTTTGTTCTTCTTACTCTCTTGTGCTGAGTTACTTTTGTGTGTGGATTTTGTGTTCATTTCTTTTGTTTTTGTTTTTGTTGAGACTTTATGTTTTTCATCTTTATTTTTATGAGTTGGTTTGTTAACTTTTTTTGTGGTTACCATGAATTTTACCCTTATCTTTATAATTTTGAAGCAGTCTACCCTTACTTGGTATCGCCTTGCCTTCCTCTCCTTTAGAAGGTTCTATACTTATGCTGTTTGTTCCCTCTTTCATTGTTTTGATGTTGTTGTCATCCTTTGATTGATTTCTCTGATTCCCTGTTGTATTTCTTTTGTTTTTGGAAAGTCCTCTGTAGTTCAGTTCCTAGAATGGTATCTGGTTCATGTGAACCTGCGTCCTAGGTCCTAGGTCCTGCCTGAGGGCTGAAGCTGTTTGTCCTCAGATCGAAGAACTCCCTTTAATAATTCTTGTAAGTTTGGTTTGACTTTTGCATATTCCTTTAGTTTCTGTTTATCTGGAAATGACCTAATTTCACCATCAAATCTGAATGAGAGTTTTGCAGGATATATTATTCTTGGCTGACAATTTTTTTCTTTCAAGATTTTATATATGTCATCCCATTGCCTTCTTGCCTGCATGGTTTCTGCCGAATAATCAGAGCTTAGTTTTATTGTTTCTCCTCTGTATGTGCCTTCTTGTTTTTCACGAGCTGCTCTCAGGATTCTTTGTTTGTCTTTAGTTTTAGTGAGTGTGAATATGATATGTCTTGGTGATTTTCTTTTGGGGTCTCTTCTATATGGGGTTCGTTGAGCTTCTTGGATGGCCAGCTTTTCATTTTTCATGATATTGGGAAAGTTTTCTGTCAGCAGTTTGTCAATGATCCTCTCTGTGTTTTCTGTTTTCTTCCCCTGTTCTGGTATGCCAATCACTCGTAAGTTTTTGCTTTTAATTGTGTCCCACATAACTCTTAGGGTCTCTTCTTTTTTCTTTGTTCTTTTTTCTGAGTTTTCCTGAAACAGAGTTGTATTCAAGTGTTTGTGTTCAGTTCCACTGATCCTGTCTTCCATGGTTTCAAATCTACTTCTCAGCCCTTCTGTGACACCGTCCATTTCTGAAATCTTGTTCTTTATCTTTTGGATTTCTAATTGTTGTTTTTGTATAATTTCGAGTTGTGAATTTATTTTGGTGTTTTGTTCCTGCATTATCTTCCTGAATTCTTCCAATTTTTTGTCTGTATTTTCCATAAATTTGTCTATTTTTTCCTCATGTTTGTCAGCTTTTTGCCTCAATTCTTGGAAAATTCCGAGTATTAGTGATTGAGTTCCCTATCAGGTAGTTCTAGTGCATTTTCTTCCACAGGAGAGTTATCTGGTGTTTTAATTTGGACGCCTATTGGAGCCATCTTGTCTTGTGTTTGTAAATGTTTTGATATTGTTTGCTGTTCTCGGGGCATTCAGTAGATATTTCTCTCGTTTATTGATTGTAGATTTTTTTGTTTGTTTGTTTCATCCTTGTGGTACAGCTGGGCAGATCTAGCTGAGGAGGAGCCACTGGGACGGGTTGCTTGTGGCACTCACCACAGCCACCAGGATGGTCGGTAGTCAGTGCTGTGCAGGTTCCAATAGGGCGTGCCTGCACAGCTTGGTGGTGTGATGTCTAGTGCACGGTGCAGGTAGGTAGGGTGCAGCGGGAAGATGGTTATGTGTGAAGCTAAGCTGGATATGGGAGAGAGGAGAGAGGAGGAGGAGCAAAAAGCATACAAACATAAAAGAATGCTAGGGGAGCTTGTCGTTGGAATGTACAGATGAGAGACTATGGGATGGAGGAAACCAGAAGGGGGAAGAGAAAGAAAAGGAAAGAATGACCAAATAAAAATCAGGAAAGTTAAAGAACTGCAAAGTTCCCAGGGATCCCACCGATGCAGGTATGAGGTCTGGGGGAGTCGGTCTCAGTTTTCACAGCACAGCCTGGCCAGAAGGTACAGAGGCATACATCGCCTGGTATTCAGGGATCAGAAAGAGAAGGAAGAGATAGAGAGACGAGAAATTAAGCAATGAAGAAATACAAAAGGGAAAAGATGACAAAACTAATCAAAAAAGAAGAAAAATAAAATTAAAAAAAAAAAAAAAGAGCAACACCAGCAGTCAGTGCCAACAAATGGGACCCAGAGAGCCCCCACTCAGGGGCGCGAATTCCAAGCAGCCGGCAGTCTCGGGGTTAAGAGACCGTGGCCACGGGTAGCAGAGGGGCGAACGAACAAGGGCCCTGGGATTTCGCCAGCGCGGCAACCCAGACCTGGAAGCATCCACACGCCCAAATGCAGTCCCACAGCCCCGCAAGAGAGACCAAAGACGGAGCTCGGAACCAGGCACCCGAGCAAAAGGAGGGGGAGGCAGTGAGAGGCAAGCGAGAAACCAGAAGAAGCAGAAAATGCCACACCAACAGCCAACAAATGGGACCCAGAGAGCCCCCACTCAGGGGCGCAAATTCCAAGCAGCCGGCAGTCTCGGGGTTAAGAGACCATGGCCACGGGAAGTAGATGGGCAAACGAACAAAGGCCCCGGGGTCTCACCAGCGCAGCAGCCCAGACCTGGAATCCACCACATGCCCGAACGCAGCCCCACAGCCCCACCGGAGAGAGCAAAGACGGCACTCGGAACCAGGCACCCAAGCAAAAGGAGGGGGAGGCAGCGAGAGGCAAGCGAGAAACTAGAAGAAGCAGAAAATGCCACATCAACAGCCAACAAATGGGACCCAGAGAGCCCCCACTCAGGGGCGCGAATTCCAAGCAGCCGGCAGTCTCGGGGTTAAGAGACCGTGGCCACGGGAAGCAGAGGGGCGAACGAACAAGGGCCCCGGGATCTCAACAGCGCGGCAGCCCAGACCTGGAAACAGCCACATGCCCGAACGCAGCCCCACAGCCCCGCAGGAGAGAGCAAAGATGGCACCCGGAACCAGGCACCCAGGCAAAAGGAGGGGGAGGCGGCAGAAAAAGGTTCTCCAGCTGCCAGCAAATGGCTCCCAGAAAGCCGCCAGCCCAGGTGCGTGGAATCCAAGCACTGGCGCCCCCCAGCCCAGGGACCCCAGCCACGGAAAGCAGAGGGGCAAACGAACAAAGGCCCCGGGATCCCACCAGTGCGGCAGCCCAGACCTGGAAGCAGCCACACGCCTGAACGCAGCCCCACAGCCCCGCAGGAGAGAGCAAAGATGGCACTCAGAACCAGGCACCCAGGCAAAAGGAGGGGGCGGCGGCAGAAAAAGCCCCGCCAACAGCCAGCAAACGGCTCTCAGAAAGCCGCCAGCCTGGCCGCGCAGAATCCAAGCACCGGCGCCCCGCAGCCCAGGGACCCTGGCCACGGAAAGCAGGGGAGCCCCAGCCGAGGCGGAGAGGGGTGGGGGGTGGGAAAGCGCGCACCGCAGTTTACCGGTCGTTCTGTCTCCCACCGGATGCTCTGCAAGGCTGCTCTCCCGTTCGCTGGTCTCCGATAGGAATCCAAGATGGTGGATCCGCGCTGGGTTAGCTGGTAAGGAATCTCTGCATGAGTCTCTCCTCGCTCTCTGTTCTCTTTTAGTATTCTCACTCCGTTTGGTGTTTGGCTGAGTTCTTTATCTCTTCATTTGGTGTTCTAGGGTTTCAGGATTGTTGATTCTCTGTTAGGCTTAGTTTTTCGGATCTTTGCTGTGGAGAGACGGCGTGGTGCTTCTGCCTAGAGCGCCATCTCGCCCCTACCCTAATTTTCTTTTTTTTATTGACAGCATTTCAGGTTATTATTTTCTCTCTAAAGACCTCCTTAGCTGCATTCCCCACATTTTCATATATTTTTGTTATTGGTCATTTCTAAGTTACATTATCTTTTTTTCTTTCTTGAGCTTTGAATTATATTTAGAACTGTGTCTCTAACATTTTCAAATATATGAGAATCTTCAAGTTATCTTTTTTCTATTGATTGTTAAGATAATCATATTGTGATCAGAGGATAATGGTGTGCATAACCTCAATCTCTTGAAATTTGTTTTTACGCATTTTATGGCCTACCGTCTAGTTATATTTTGTAGACGTTTCTGGTATACATAAAAGGGATGTGTGCGATGTTCTATGTTTTTTATTGAATCAAGCTTGTTGTTTTTGTTGGTCAAACGTTTTGTCTCCCTAGAATTTTGGTCTGCTTGATGTATTAATTACTGTCTGTTAAAATCTCCCACAATGATAAAGGATTAATCAATTTTTTTCTTGTAGCCCTGTCATTCTTTGATTTATGTTTTTTCAAGTATATTTTAGTTACCTACCATTAGCTACATGTTTTTTTTCTTGTAGTTTTTTACATTTCTGCTTTATATTTATTGCAGCTATATTATTAGTTACATATTTATACTTGTCTAGTGAATTAAATTTTAATCATGTGTATTGATCATTTTTAGCTCTGATGTCTGTAATATCTTTAGATTTAGCTTTGAGTCTTAAGTCTATATTTTCCTGATTAACATAGCTATATGTTTTCTTTTGGTTGGTTTTACTTGACTTATCTTTTTTCATCATTTTAATTTTATTTGTACTTTCATTTGTATATAAAACCAAACCAAAACAAAACTAAAAAACCAAACCCATTGCAGTTGAGTCAATTCCAACTCATAGTGACCCAATAGGATGCAGTAGAACTGTTCCATGGGGTTTCTAAGGCTAAGCAGACTGCCACTCTTTCTCCCATGGAGCAACTGGTAAGTTTGAACTGTTGACCTTTTGGTTATCAGACCAGCATTTAACCACTATGCCACTAGGGCTTCTTTTTATTTATGTCTAAATTCGATAATCTTTGTCTTTAAGCTTAAATTTATGATGATTACTACTATATTCAGATTTATTTCTTTAAAATTATTTCATAATTTTTATTTTTTTAAAAGCATTTTCCACTTCCTCTTTTAAATAGTTTTTTGATCTTATTTTAATTTTTTTCTGTGTGAGTTTGCAGAACTAACCATTTACTTTTTATCCTAGAAAATGTAACATGTATACATAATTTAACAAAGTATAAATATAAGCAATATCTCACCCCCCTGCTGAACAATAACAGCATATTAGAAAGCTAATTGCCCCACAATTTATGTACTATTCTTTTCCAGTAATTTTGTTCTATCCTTTAACCCCATGAAATATTGTTTATACAGTTGATATTTATAACTGCATACTTAATGTTTGTTCCTAATAATTCTTTCTTGCATATAGGCACTTTTTTCTACAATCATTTTCCTTCTTTCTTAAGTACCTACTTTAGGCATTACTTTAGTGCAGGGTTTGTAAATGTTGGTTCTATTGACATTTAGGGCCAGATAATTCTTTTTTGTGGAGGCTGAGTCATCCAACTATTATAGTGTTTTAAGCCATTGAATTAGATGAGATTTGCTACAAAGAAGATGAGTATAAGGAAGGAAAGAGAACTAAGGGCAAAGAGCAGAATATTTCAGAAATTATTGATCTGCTAAAGAAGTAGATACCAGCAAAGGAAAATGAGGAAGAAAACCAGGTGAAGGTGTACTTTTAAGATAAGTGTTCGTGATGAAGCTAAAATGATCAAAGATTCTATAGAAGATTCCTGATCAAATGGGGGCAAATGCAGAACAGCATTTCAAAATCTTATGGACTCCAGACATTCTGGAGCCATAGAGACTGGATGAACCCCTGAATCTAACTGCCCTTAGAAAATCTTTAAACCTTAAACCAAAAATATCCCCTGAAGTCTTCTTAAAATCAAACAATAGTTTAGCTTAACTAGTAAAAAATGTCTCCATTGAACGTTATCCTCTTTTAAGAAATATCTATATGAGATCAATTTGACAACAGCAACTTGAAAGGTTACATAGGAACCTTAGGGGGAAGTGAGTTTTGGTTAATGGGGGATGAACAACTCAGAAAAGGAGGGTAAGAATGGTTGCACGATTTGAAGAACATAATCAATGTCACTGAATTGTACATGTAGAAACTTTGAACTGGTGTATTTGTTTTGCTGTGTATACGCTCAACAACAACAAAATAAATAAAATTAAAAAAAAAATTAGTCCAGCCAACCAAGTTGCATAATTTCTCTAGCAAGTTTCAGCTGCAGTAATATAGGTGTAGAGTAAGCAAGTGTTTGGGTTAACAGGAGTTGGGGTTTTATTAGGCAAGTTTGACCATGGTGTAAAGGGGCAAGGCAGTTAATGTGTTTGCAAAGGAGTGATTTTGTACTGAACCATGGAATCTAAGCTAGATAAGGGAACAGTTGAAGGAAGTGGACAGTAGATAAGAAAAAGAAAGTAGGGTCATGGTTTGGAAGGCTCACTGTGCTCTGGGAATTGTTGGATTAATGTCCTGGAGAAAAGAGCTTGAAGGAGAGAAAATTATTTTCAGTGAAAGGGATAACAAAACTCACATACTGAAGGAGATACAGCTCTTGGAGTTATGACAAGATCTAGGGTATGGCTCCACGAAAAAGGTGGCGTGGCTGAGGTGTTGGAGGTGAATGGAGGAAGTGAGACACGATGGGATTCAGCCTAGATTTTAGAGGACATGGCAGTCAGTCAAGACCAAAGTAGGAGAAAAGATCATTGTAGTTAAGAAATATAGGAACTAAGAGGCCAAGATTTTGGATAAATAATCCACTTGACTGTAGAAATCTCAAAGAACATAGAGCAGGAGTCAGGAGCTAGTTGCTGAGATCATCGGTAAGTGATGTACAGTGGCCAGGAAGTTAGTCAATGACAATAAATGGGAGAGGTAAAGAATGGTAAAGGTTGATGGTGTACTTTAAAGGAGTTGAGGTTTTTGAAGGAGAGTGGAAAGCAAAGAGGGGCCCCTACTGTAGCCCCAGGCCCTAAGGTACATGAGGTGTGAGAGAAAGAGAGAAAGAACTGGCTTCTACTTGAAAGTGCAGCATGAAATCAATGTTCTCAGGAGAAAGTAAGGTTTCAATAAGAGTTTGGTGGTAAAGGAAACATAGAAGAGGTTGAGGATGGAGGAAAGTGAGCTGTTGATGACATGAGAATTCCAAAAAACACTGGGGAAAGGTTTTGGAAGTCACAGATAGAGGGGAGAGAGGAGGATTTATTAGGGAATGCACAGAGCATTTGGAAGATTAGGAAAATGTTCATCCATAGAATGTGAGGGGATCTGAGAAGGTTGAGTTTCTGATGCTGTTGAGGTGAATGGAGGTGTGAGAGTGACAGAACAGTTGCTGGAAGTCTGAGCACACAGTAGTGACTAAAAACCTTGGTTTGAAATCTAGTTGCCCTCTGGAGCACCAAAGCAATTGAGGATCTTGAGAAGACTGGTCACAGCACATCCTAAATTCATTTTAAGCAATAATTTCTATGAAAGGACATGTTTGATGCAGTAATTCTCATTTTTTTTCTTAATCTATATTAAAATAAAGATAAAACTATCAAAATAAAAATTATTTTTCCCTGCAACATTTATATACCAGTAGTCTTATACAGAGAAGCCTGGGTGGTGTAAGGGGCTTGCTATAGGATGCTAACCGAAATTTGGTGGTTTGAACTAATTATTTTCTTACAGAACTTAAAGAAAGTAGTGAGGAATTTAGAAGATTAAAATATATATCAAAATTATGAGCAGAATCTAGAGACCTTTTTCTATAATTATTTTCTAGAAATAGAAGTACATTTTCAAAGATAACTGTGGGTGATGGAAAATTTGAGTGTGGCCGAAAAGAAAGAAGTGAAGAAAGACCCAGAGGCTTAATTGAGCAACTTCTTTATGTTTTGTCCGTATCGAAGAGTGATATTCAAAATAGTGATATTCAAAATATTTAACAGCTGTAAAGCAACTGTCCCTACGTGTCTGTCAGTTTGTCATACTGTGGTGGCTTGTGTGTTGTCATGAGTTGGAAGCTATGCCACCAGTATTTCAAATACCAGCAGGGTCACCCGTGGTGGACAGGTTTCAGCTGAGCTTCCAGACTAAGACAGACTGGGAGGAAGGACCCGGTAGTCTACTTCTGAAAAAATTAGCCAGTGAAAACTTTATGAATAGCAGCAGAACATTGTCTGATATAGTGCCAAAAGATGAAACCCTCACATCATCTTGGAAGGCACTCAAAATAAGAGTGGGGAAGAGCTGCATCCTCAAAGTAGAGTCAACCTTAATGATGAAGATAGAATCAAGCTTTTGGGATCTTCATTTGCTGATGTGGCACAATTCAAAATGAGAAGAAACAGCTTCAAACATTCATTAATAATAGGAACATGGAATGTACAAAGTATGAATCTAGGAAAATTGGAAATGATCAAAAATGAAATGGTACGCATAAACATCGATATCTTAGGCATTAGTGAGCTGAAATGGACTGGTACGGCCATTTAGAATCAGACAATCATATGGTATACTATGCTGGGAATTACAACTAGAAGAGGAATGGTGTTGTGTTCATCATCAAAAAAAAAAAACATTTCAAGATCTATCCTGAAGTACATGGTGTTGGTGATAGGGTAATATCCATACACCTACAAAGAAGACCAGTTAATACAACTATTATTCAAATTACACAGCAAAGACTAATGCCAAAGATGAGGAAATTGAGCATTTTTACCATCTTCTGCAGTCTGAAATTGATCAAACATGCAATGAAGATGCATGGACAATTACTGGTGATTGGAATGTGAAAGTTGGAAACAAAGAAGGATCTGTAGTTGGAAAATATGGCCTCGGTGATAGAAACGACACTGGAGATCACATGACAGAATTTCGCAAGACCAACAACTTCTTCATTGCAAATGCCTTTTTTCACCAACATAAATGGCGACTATACACATGGACCTCACCAGATGGAATACACAGGAATCAAATTGACTACATCTGTGGCAAGAGACAACGGAAAAGCTCAGTATCCTCAGTCAGAACAAGGCCATGGGGTGCTGTGGAACAGACTATCAATTACTCATATGCAAGTTCAAGTTGAAGCTGAAGAAAATTAGAACAAGTCCATAACAGCCAAATTCAAGTGAGTATATTCCACCTGAATTTAGAGACCATTTCAAGAATAGATTTGACTCATTGAACACTAATGATGGAAGACCAGATGAGTTGCGGAATACCTCAAAGACATCATACATAAAGAAAGCAAGACGTCATAAAAAAGACAAGACAGAAAGAAAAGACCAAAGTGGATGTAAAAAGAGAGTCTGAAACTTACTTGTGAAGGTAGAATAGTTGAAGCAAAAGGAAAAAATGATGAAGTAGAATAGCTGAACAGAAGATTTCAAAGGGCAGCTCGAGAAGACAAAGTATTCTAATGAAATGTGCAGAGACCTGGAGTTAGAAAACCAGAAGAGAAGAATCCACTCTGCACTTCTCAAGCTGAAAGAAAGGAAGAGAAAATTCAAGCCTCGAGTTGCAATTTTGAAGGATTCTACAGGGACAATATTAAATGACACACGAAGCATCAAAAGAAGGTGGAAGGAATACACAGAGTCACTGTACCAAAAAGAACAATTTCAGGAGTTAGTACATGCTCAAGAACCAATGGTACTGAAGGAAGAAGTTCAAGCTTCATTGAAGGCATTGGCAAAAAACGAGGCTCCAGGAATTGACAGAATATCGATTAAGATGTTTCAACAAATGGATGCAGTGCTGGAGATGCTCACTTGTCTATGCCAAGAAATTTGGAAGACAGCTACCTGGCCAACCAACTTGAAGAGATTCATATTTGTGCCCATTCCAAAGAAAGGTGCTCCAATAGATTGAGGAAATTATTGAACAATATCATTAATATCACACACAAGTAAAATTTTGCTGAAGATCATTCATAAGTGGTTGCAGTAACACATCAACAAGGAACTGCCAGAAATTCAAGCCAGATTCAGAAGAGGACGTGGAACAAAGGATATTACAGCTTATGTCAGGTGGATCTTGGTGAAAGTAGACAATACCAGAAAGATGTTTGCCTGTGTTTTATTGACTGCGCAAAGGCATTTGACTGTGTGACTTGAAACAGATTTTGGATAACATTACAAAGAATGGGAATTCCAGAACACTTAATTGTGCTCATGAGGAACCTGTACGTAGACCAAGAGGCAGTCATTCGAACAGAACAAGGGGAAACTGAATGGTTTAAAATCAGGAAAGGTGTGTGTCAGAGTTGTATCATTTCACCATACTTATTCAATCTGTATGCTGAACAGATGGAGCCCTGGTGGTGCAGTGGTTAAGAGCTATGGCTGCTAACCAAAAGGTTGGCTGTTTGAATCCATCAGCCACTCCTTGGAAATCCTATGGAACAGTTCTACTCTGTCCTATTGGGTCTCTATGAGTCAGAATCGACTCAACGGCACACAACAACAATAACAATGCTGAGAAAATAATCTGAGAAGCTGGACTATATGAAGAAGAACAGAGCATCAGGATTGAAGGAAAACTCATTAAAACCTTGTGATATTCAGATGATACAACCTTGCTTGCTCAAAATGAAGAGGACTTGAAGTTACTTACTGACAAAGATCAAAGACTACAGCCTTCAGTATGGATTTCATAACATAAAGAAAACAAACATCCTCAGCTGGACCAATAAGAAACATGATAAATGGAGAGAAGATTGGAGTTGTCAAGGATTTCATTTAACTTAGATCCACAATCAATGCCCATGGAAGCAGCAGTCGAGAAATCAAATGACGTATTACATTGGGCAAATTTGCTGCAAAAGACCTCTTTAAAATGTTAAAAAGCAAAGAGGTCACTTTAAAGACTAAGGTGTGCCCAACGCAAGCCATGGTGTTTTCAGTTGCCTCATTTACATGCAAAAACTGGACAATGAATAAGGAATACCAAAGAAGAATTGATGCCTTTGAATTATGGTGTTGGTGAAGAATATTGAATATACCATGGACTACCAGAAGAATGAACAAATCTGTCTTAGAAGAAGTACAGCCGGAAAGCTCCTTTGAAACAAGGGTAGTAAGACATTATTTAGACATGTTATCAGGAAGGACCAGTCCCTGGAGAAGGACAACATGCTTGGTAAAGTAGAGGATCAGCGAAAAAGAGGAAGAGCCTCAATTAGATGGATTGACACAGGGGCTACAACAATGGGCTCAAGCATAACAACAATTGTGAGGATGGCACATGACTGGGCAGTGTTTCATTCTGTTGTACATAGGGTCGCTATGAGTTGCAACCGACTCAACAGCACCTAACAGCATCTAACAAGAGCACCTGTGAA
This sequence comes from Dugong dugon, assembly GCA_030035585.1. Taxonomy (NCBI): domain Eukaryota; kingdom Metazoa; phylum Chordata; class Mammalia; order Sirenia; family Dugongidae; genus Dugong; species Dugong dugon. Next base: position 124,032,608 of record CM057461.1, on the reverse strand, counting down.
TCAAAACTGGCCACAGCTGGAGCCCTGCTCTAGAAGTCCCTGCTATGACAACTTTTAACCCCTTAATTTTGTGCTGTCCATTGGAAGGACTCGGCTGCTAGGTCAGCCAGAAGAACAGTTGGGAAACTTAAGACTGAATTTTTTCTGACTGGTGAATAATGAGTTTAATATTAAACAATATCGGCTGAATAACAATATTATCCATTACCACCTCACACCTTCATATAAAAAAAAAAGATGCTGTATACTGTACATGGAATAACTTATAGTCTGTGCAAATTCCAATTTCTTGTCTTTAATTCTGTGGTTTTTCAATTGTTTTTCTTCTGTGTGTCTTATTCTTTCTCTCACCAAGTATCATAAGGTAGTGGAATATAGTAAGAAAAACATGTATTTAGAATTATATTTGGATTCACATCCTAATTCCACTATATGCTAACCATGTAACTTTTGGGAAATTGCATAACTTCTTTATCATTTAACTTCATCTTCCATGAAATGGAGCTTGTGAGGTTTAAAGATAAAGAGTAGACCACATTCAGCACAGCATCTGGTTACCCAATAAGTGGTAACTATTGTTACTACTTTGAAAATTGGAATATCTCTAAGGCAAGTGGGTTTCATCTAGAGTTTTATCTATTGTTGGGCTTCAAGATGTCCCCAAGAGCCAAAAAAAAAAAAAAAAAAAAAAAAACCAATTTCTTTCAAGTTGATTCTGACTCATAGCGACCCTATAGGACAGAATAGAACTGCACCATAGGGTTTTCAGTGAGTGTCCAGTGGATTCAAACTGTTGACCTTTTGGTTAGCAGCCATAGCTCTTAACCACTACATCACCAGGGTTTCTAAGATGTCCCCAGTTACCCTGAAGTTGCAAGTAAAACTGAGGATGAATGTGTATATACGGGGGGAGGGTCCATAGTGTTTATTAGATTCTCAAAAGAGTGTTTTGAGTTTACAACAATTAAGAAGTAGTATGCTAGATGAAAAGTGGGCAGAAATCAGGGGTGGATAACAAAGAAAGAGAAAGAGGTATAGAACACAAAGAAAGGGCAGCAACTAAATAGGGACTCATTAATTTAAGCAGGAGAACTGATGTGGAGAACTTAGAGACAGAGGAGACCATAGTGTTGATAAGGTCTTGATGAGAAGCAGGAGTTGGTGGAAATGAGTAGATGAATAAGATGGAATTATGAAAATAGGTAGAAAATAATGCAGATTTGTAATGGGGTCTGCAGAAAGAGCAGTGATTCTTAACAAATCCCTGGGAAGTTACTGTATTTCAAATTGCTTCCACTTTATATTTTCTTGATACTTAAGATGGTTTACATAGCTCAGTTTACTGTAGTATGTGTTTTACATTGATATCTCTACCCCACATTGAGATGTTCAAGCCATCTGATCAGTGTTGTATTATCATAGATTGTCTGATGTTACTTATTCTCATTAGCTGATATTGAGATTTGATGAGGCCTGTTCAGAGGACTCTTCTCTAAACAGGTTAAATGTTCAGACTTGCATTTCAATCTCTATTCACTCTGATAGTTGGTCATTTGACTCTCCTGAACATTTTCAGTATGGAAAAAAAAGTTAATGATAATTTTCTGGAACACCAAACTAATCAGTTCTTTATTTAAAAGGAGAGTTTAGTGATAACATTGTGTGTTACTCTGAGAGGAAGAAAATAAGAGAAAATCAAGTGGATATTATTAAGTCATTAACAATATAAATATTCCCCTGATCATCAAGAATTGTTATCAAGAGGCAGGACCAGATGGCAGAGTATTCTGATGCTTCCTGTGGTCGCTCTTACAACAAAGACCTAAAAAACAAGTGACTTGATTATATATGACAATCTAGGAGCCCTGAACATCAAAGAAAAAGTTGAGGAATTGGACTGAGCAGAAGGAAGAGGGAGAGATTGTTTAGATGCAGTGAGGAGTTGCCAGACCTAACCTGGCCAGCACCTGCACCCTGCAGTGTGGATTGGCTGGCATGCATGGTGAGACAAGCAGGAGAGACCGAGCAGCAGAGAGTCTGCTCAACCCTCCAGAACCAGCAAGAAGCAGTGCTCAGTTGGTGAAAGATAAGTATGTGTGTCTAGCCTAACACCCAGATCAAATCCCCCCTTTTGGGAAGGACCTCTCTCCCATTTACTTGCCCCCTCCCCTCTCTGCTTCGGGTCCCTGTCTGGCTTCAGAATTGTTCCCCCCACCTCACCCCAGGCTGGAAGTAAGACCTGTTGCATGCCCTGAGCCATTCTCCTGGATTTGGAGAGGGAACAAATTAACAATCAGGAAACAATAATCTGCCAACTCCCCTAAGTTGGGAACTCATGGTAGGCACAGCCCCTTTGCCTAGGCACAGGCATAAGGGGTCCAAGGACTTTGAATGCCTTTCACCCCTGCATAGACTTGTGTAGGACCATTTCAAAAGCATAGGCCCTCATTAGCACAGTACAAGATGGTATATACCTGAAGCCTCTTCTCATCTGTATCACCTATAAGTGGGATGGCAGATTCGTAACACTTGACACCGCCTTGCCCATTAAGCAGGGTCCTCACTTACCCATACCAGGGGCCTGAGGACTGGTGGCTCCACCTACTCCACCGAGCCATCCATGACAGGGGTACAAGAATAAGTGGTGACTCCCAGTCCTTACAGCCAACAGCACTGGGTGTCCATAGTCCAGCTGCAAAACCCACCTACCTATGCACTCTAGGGGACAGGGACATTCCTTCCACCCAGAAACTCAGGGACAACCGTCAGCCCCTGCCTTGATCAGCAAGATACCTGTGCCTACATCAATCATCCCTGCCCATCTAGGACTGTAGATGAGAGCCTGCACCACACACTTGGTGATCGATGACCTGGACACCTGAGCTGAATCCACACAAGAAAAGTAAATGGACTCCTGGGCTCACATACCTAGTAACAGCTCTAGTCACCTGGAGACAGAACATGAGAGCTTCAAAGATGCTAATAATCAAACTAGCTCACACAAGCAGCCTATTTGGACATATCAAAACAAAACAAGACAAGAAGCTAGGACACAGTAAGCAAACATAAAATAATTAAATATAATAACTTACTGATATCTTGGAAAATAGTCACTATCAAATCATATAAAGAGGCAGACCATGATGACTTCAGCAAGCCACCAAAACAAAGAATCAAGAAACCTTCCGGAGGAAGAGTACTTCTTGGAATTACCAGAGATAGAATTCAAAAGATTAATAAACTGAACTCTTCAAGAGATCAGGAAGGAGATCATTCAAAACACAGAACAAGCCAAGAAACACACAGAAAAAGCAATAGAGAAACTTAAGAAGGTTATACAAGAGCACAATGAAAAATTTAACAGGCTGCAAGAATCCAGAGAGACAGCAAATAGAAATACAAAAGATTAACAATAAAATGTTAGAAATAGACAACTCAATAGAAAGTCATAGGAAGAGAATTGAGACAATGGAAGTTAGAATTAGTGAGACTAAAGATAAAGTACTTTACACCAACTTACATGAAGAAAAATCAGATAAAAGGATTATAAAAAAATTAAGAAACCATAAGAATTATGTGGGACTCTATCAAGAGGAATAACCTATGAGTGATTGGAGTATCAGAAATGGGGAGGGGATAACAGAAAATACAAAGAGAATAGTCAAAGATTTGTTGGCAGAAAATTTCCCTGATATTGTGAAAGATGAGAAGATATCTATCCAAGAAGCTCATCAAATCCCACACAAGGTGGACCCCAAAAGAAAGTTACCAAGACATATTATAATCGAACTTGCCAAAACCAAAGATAAAGACAGAGTTTTAAGAGCAGCTAGGGATAAACAAAAAGTCATCTACAAAGGAGAATCAATAAGACTAACTTCTGACTACTCAGTAGAAAGCATACAGGCAAGAAGGCAATGGGATGAAATATATAAAGCCATGAAGGAAAAAAATTACCAGCCAAGAATTACATATCCAGAAAAACTGTCTCTCAAATATGATGGCAAAATTAGGGCATTTCTAGATAAATAGAAGTTTAGGGAATTTGTAAAAACCAAACCAAAATTACAAGAAATACTAAAGAGAGACCTCAAGTTAGAAAATCAATAATATCAGATAACAACCCAAGACTAGAACAAAGGACAGAGCAACCAGATACCAACCCAGATAGGAAGTCACAAAAACAAAGCAAAGTTAAAACACTGAATATAGGGAAACAGAGATGCCAATATGTAAAAGATGACAACATTAAAACGAAAAAGGACTAAAAAATGTAATCATAGATCTTTCATACAGAGAGGAAGTCAAGGCAATATAAAGAAATAAAATAGTGGTTTAAACTTAGAAAAACAGGGACAAATATTAAGGTAACCACAAAGGAAACTAACAATCTTACACATCAAAATAAAAAACAAGAAAAACATAAAGACTCAGCAAATTAAAAAAAACAACAACAAAAGAAAAGAAAAGAAAATACATAAAGAAAGCTGACTCAGCACAGAAAATTAAGTGGAACAAAGAAACTGTCAACACCACACAGAAAAAGACATCAAAATGACAGCACTAAACTCATACCTATCAATAATTATGCTGAAAGTAAATGGACTAAATGCACCAATAAAGAGACAGAGAGGGCAGAATGGTTAAGAAAACACTATCTGTCTATATGTTGCCTATAAGAGACACACCTTAGACTTAAAGACACAAAACTAAAACTCAAGGATGGAAAACAATATATCAATCAAACAACACTCAAAAAAGAGCAATAGTGGCAATATTAATCTCTGACAAAATAGACTTTAAAGTAAAATCCACCATAAAATATAAGGAAGGATACTATACAATGATAAAGGGTCAATATAGCAGGAGAACATAACCATAATAAATACTTACACACCCAGCAAAAGGGCTCCAAAATACGTAAAATAAACTCTAACAGCATTGAAAAGAAAGATAGACACCTCCACAATAATAGCAGGACACTTCAATACACCACTTTCAGTGAAGGACAGAACATCCAGAAGGAAGATCAATAAAGACACGGAAGGTCTAAATGCCACAATCAACCAACGTGATCTCATAGACATATACCAAACACTCCACCCAAGAGCAGCCAAGTATATTTTCTTTTCCAATGAACATAAAACATTCTCCAGCATAGACCACATATTAGGCCACTAAGTAACAGAAAAAGCAAGAAAAAATAAAATAAAATAAAATACATGGAAACTGAATAACACCCTGCTCAAAAACTACTGGGTTATAGAAGAAATTAAGGACAGAATAAAGAAATTCATAGAATCAAATGAGAATGAAAACACGTCCTACCAGAACCTTTGGAATACAGCAAAAGCAGTGCTCAGAGGTCAATTTATAGCAATAAATGCACACATCCAAAAAGAAGAAAGGACCAAAATCAAAACATTTACCCTACAACTTGAACAAACAGAAAGAGAGCAACAAAAGAAACCCTCGAGGACAAGAAGAGAGGAACTAATAAAAATTAGAGCAGAATTAAATGAATTAGAGAATAGAAAAAGAATTGAGTTAACAAGACCAAACCTGGTTCTTTGAAAAGATCAACAAAGTTGATAAACCACTGGCCAAACTGACAAAATTAAAACAGGAGAGGAAGCAAATAACCTGAATAAGAAATGAGATAGATGATATCACAGCAGACTCAACTGAAATTAAAAGAATCATAACAGAATAACTATGAAAAATTGTACTCCAACAAATTTGAAAACCTAGAGGAAATGGACAAAAATCTAGAAACTCACTACCTACCTAAACTAACACAAAACAGAGGTAGAAAAACTAAATAAACCTATAACAAAAGAAGAGATTGAAAAGGTAATTAAAAAACTCCCAACAAAAAAGCCCTGGCCCCGATGGCTTCACTGGAGAATTCTACCAAACATTCAGAGAAAATCAGTTAACATCACTAATACAAAAGGTATTTCAGAGCATAGAAAAGGATGGAATACTCCCAAGCTAGCAAAACCACGTAAAGACAATATAAAAAAAAGAAGATTACAGACCAGTATCTCTCATGAAAATAGATGCAAAAATCCTAAACAAAATTCTAGCCAATTCAACAACATATCATAAAAAATAATTCACCATGACCAAGTGGGATTCATACCAGGTATGCAGGGATGGTTCAACATTAGAAAAACAATCAATTAATCCAGCACATAATAAAACAAAAGGCAAGAACTACATGATCTTGTCAATTGATGCAGAAAAGGCATTTGACAAAGTCCAACACCCATACATGATAAAAACTCTCAGCGAAATAAGAATAGAAGGGAAATTACTCAGCATAATTAAGGGCATTTATACAAAGCAAACAGCCAACATCATCTTAAATGGAGAGAGTCTGAAAGCATTCTCCTTTAGAACCGGAACCAGACAAGTACGCCTTTTATCACCACTCTTATTCAACATTGTGCTGGAGGTCCTAGCCAGAGCAATTAGGCTGGAAAAAGAAATAAAGGGCATCCAGATTGGTAAGGAAGAAGTCACAGTATCCCTATTTGCAGATGATATGGTTTTATACACAGAAAACCCCAAAGAATCCACAAGAAAACTACTAGAACTAATAGAAGATTTCAGCAGAGTATCAAGATACAAGCTAAACATACAGAAATCAGTTGGATTCCTGTACACTAACAAAGAGAACCTCGAAGAGGAAATCACCAAATCAATACCATTTACAATAGCCTCCAAGAAGATAAAATACTTAGGAATATATCTAACTAGAGATGTAAAAGACCTATATAAAGAAAACTACAAGACACTACTGCAAGAAACCAAAAGAGATCTACATAAGTGGAAAAACATACCTTGCTCATGGAAAGGAAGACTCAACATCGTGAAAATGTCAATTCTACCTAAAGCAATCTACAGATACAATGCAATCCCAATCCAAATTCACATATTTTTCAATGAGATGGAGAAACAAATCACCAACCTCATATGGAAAAGGAGGTGGTCCCAGGTAAGTAAAGCATTACTGAAGAAGAAGAACAAAGTGGGAGGCACCACACTACTGATTTTACAACCTATTATACCACCATCATAGTCAAAACAGCCTGGTACTGGTACAACAACAGATAAATAAACCAATGGAACAGAATTGAGATTCCAGATATAAATTCTTCCACCTATGAGAAGCTGATATTTGACAGACTCCAAAGTCTGTTAACTGGGGAAAAGATAGTCTCTTTAACAAATGGTGCTGGCATAACTGGATATCCATCTGCAAAAAAATGAAACAAGACCCATACCTCACACCATAGGTAAAAACTAACTCAAAATGGATCAAAGACCTAAATATAAAATCTAAAATGATAAAGATCATGTAAGAAAAAATAGGGACAACACTAGGAGCCCTGATACATTGCATAAACAGAATACAAAGCATAACTAACAATGTAGAAACACCAGCAGTGAAACTAGATAACTGGGAGCTCCTAAAAATCAAACACTTATGCTCAGCAAAAGATTTCAACAAAAAAGTAAAACGACAACCTACAGACTAGGAAAAATGTTTTGCTACCACACATCCAATCAGGTTCTAATCTCTAAAATCTACAAGATACTGCAAAACTTCAATTACAAAAAGACAAATAACCCAATTAAAAAATGGGCAAAGGATATGAACAGACACTTCACCAAAGAAGACATTTAGGTGGCTAACAGATACATGAGGAAATGCTAACAATCATTAGCCATTAGAGAAATGCAAATCAAAACTACAAAGAGATACTCTCTCATCCCAACAAGGCTAGCATTCATCCAAGAAACACAAAATAATAAATGTTGGAGAGGTTGTGGAGAGACTGGAACACTTATACACTGCTGGTAGGAAAGTAAAATGGTATAACCACTTTGAAAATCAATTTGATGCTTCCTTAAAAAGCTAGAAATAGAAGTACCATACAATCCAGCAATCCCACTCCTTGGAATATATCCTAGAGAAATAGGAGGCGTCACACAAATAGATATATGCACACTCATGTTCATTGCAGCACTGTTCACAATAGCAAAAAGATGGAAACAACCTAGGTATGCCCATCAAAGGACGAATGGATAAACAAATTATGGTATATTCAAACAATGGAATACTACGCAATGATAAAGAGCAAGGATGAATCCACAAAACATCTCGTAACACGGATGAATCTGGAAGGCATCGTGCTAAGTGAAATTTGTCAGTCGCAAAAGGAAAATTTTGCATGAGACCACTATTATAAGAACTCAAGAAAAGGTTTAAAACAGAAGAAAACATTCTTTGATGATTACAAGGGTGGTGAGGGAGAGAAAGGAGAATACACTAACTAGATAATAGACAAGAATTATCTTAGGTGAAGGGAAGGACAGCACACAATACATGGGAAGTCAGCACAACTGGAAGCTAAGAAGTTTCCTGAACACAGTCAATCACTTTGAGGGACAGAAAGCAGGAGCGGGAGTCTGGAGACCATGGTTTCAGGGGACATCTAGGTTAATTGGCATAACAAAGTTTATTAAGAAAATGTTCTGCATCCCACTTTGGTGAGTGACATCTGGGCTCTTAAAAGCTAGCAAGTGGCCATCTAAGATGCATCAATTGGTCCCAACCCACCTGAGCAAAAGAGAATGAAGAACACCAAAGACACAAAGAAAATATTAGCCCAAAAGACAAAAAGGCCACATAAACCAGAGAATCCATCAGCCAGAGACGAGAACTAGATGGTGCCTAGCTACCACAATGACCGCCCTGACAGGGAACACAACAGAGAGTCCCTGATGAAGCAGAAGAAAAGAAGGGTACAGAACTCACATTCTAGTAGGAAGAGTAGGCTTAATGGTCTGACTGAGACTGGGGGAACCCCAGAAGACATAGCCCCCGGACTCTGTGTTAACCCAGAACTAAAACCATTCCAGAAGCCAACTCTTCAAAGATTAGACTTGAGTATAAGACATAAAATGATACTTGTGAAGAGTGTGCTTCTTAGTTCAAGGAGATACCCAAGACTAAATGGGAAGCTCCTGTCTGGAGATGAGATAAGAGAGCAGAAAGGGATAGGAGCTGATTGAAGGGACACGGGAAATCTGGGGTGGAAAGGAGGAGTGTGCTGTCACATTACAGTGATAGCAACTAGGATCACATAACAATGTGTATATAAATTTTTGTATGAGAAACTAACTTGAGCTGTTTTGTTGTTGTTAGGTGCCTTCTAGTCAATTCCCACTCATAGTGACCCTATGCACAATAGAACGAAACACTGCCTGGTCCTGCACCATTCTCACAATCGTTGCTATGCATAAGCCCATTGTTGCAGCCACTGTGTCAATCCATCTTGTTGAGGATCTTCCTCTTTTTTGCTGACTTTCTACTTTACCAAGCATGATGTCCTTCTCCAGAGACTGATCCCTCCTGATAACATGTACAAAGTATGTGAGATGTAGTCTCGCCATCCTTGCTTCTAAGGAGCATTCTAGTTGCACTTCTCGCAAGACAGATTTGTTCGTTCTTTTGGCAGTCCATGGCATATTCGATATTCTTCGCCAACACCACTATTCAAAGGCGTCAATTCTTCTTCAGTCTTCCTTATTCATTGACCAGCTTTTGAATACATATGAAGCAATTGAGAACATCATGGCTTGGGCCAGGCGTACCTTAGTCCTCAAGGTGACATCTTTGCTTTTCAACATTTTAAAGAGGTCTTTTGCAGGCAATTTGTTCAATGCAACACATCTTTTGATTTCTTGACTGCTGCTTCCATGGGTGTTGATTGTGCATCCAAGTAAGATAAAATCCTTGACAACCTCAATCTTTTCTCCTTTTATCATGATGTTGCTTATTTGTCCAGTTGTGAGGATTTTTGTTTTATGTTGAGGTGTAATCCATACTGAAGGCTATGGTCTTTGATCTTCATCAGTAAGTGCTTCAAGTCCTCTTCACTTTCAGCAAGCAAGGTTGTGTCATCTGCATAACGCAGGTTGTTAATGAGTCTTCCTCCAATCATGATGCCCAGTTCTTCTTCATATAGTCCAGCTTCTCAGATTATCTGCTCAGCATACAAATTTAATAGGTATGGTGAAAGGATCCAACCCTGACACACACCTTTACTGACTTTAAACCATGCAGTATCCCCTTGTTCTGTTTGAACAACTGCCCCTTGATCCACATACAGATTCCTCCTGAACACAATTAAGTGTTCCAGAATTCCCTTTATCTGCATAATTTGTTATGATCCACTCAGTCAAATGCCTTAGCATAGTCAGTAAAACACAGATAAAATCCCTTTCTGGTATTCTCTGTTTTCACCCAGGATTCATCGGACATCAGCAATGATATCCCATGTTCCACGTCCTCTTCTAAACCTGGCTTGAACTTCTGACAGTTTTCTGATGACATAGTGCTGTAGCTGCTTCTGAATGATCTCCAGCAAAATTTTGCTTACATATGATATTGTTCGATAATTTCCACATTTGGTTAGATCACCTTTCTAGTGAGTAGGCATAAATATGAATCTTTTCCAGTTGGTTGGCCATGTAGCTGTCTTCCAAATTTCTTGGCATGGACGAGTGAGCACTTTCAATGCTGCATCGGTTTATTGAAACATCTCCACTGGTATTCCATCAATTCCCAGAGCCTTGTTTTTCGCCAGTGCCTTCAGTGCGCCTTGGACTTCTTCCTTCAGTACCATGGGCTTCTGATCATATGTTACCTCCTGAAATGGTGGAACATCGACCAATTCTCTTTGGTATAGTGACTCTGTGTATCCCTTCCATCTTCTTTTGATGCTTCCTGCATCGTTTAATATTTTCCGTAGAATCCTTCAGTATTGCAACTCAAGGCTTGAATTTTTTCTTCAGTTCTTTCAGCTTTAGAAACGCTGAGTGTGTTCTTGTTTTTTGGTTTTGTATCTCCAGTTTTTGCGCATGTCATCATAATACTTTACTTTGGCTTCTTGAGCTGCCCTTTGAAATCTTCTGTTCAGCTCTTTTACTTCATTAATTTTTTCCTTTTGCTTTAGCTACTCTATGTTCAAGAGCAAGTTTCAGAGTCTCTTCTGACATCCATTTGGGTCTTTTCTTTCTCTCCTGTATTTTTAATGACTCTTGCTTTCTTCATGTATGATGTCCTTGATGTCATTCCACAAATCGTCTGGTCTTTGGTCATTAGTGTTCAGTGCATCAAATCTATTCTTGAGATGGTCTCTTAAGTTCTGGTGGAGTATACTCAAGGTTGTACTTTGGCTCTCGTGAACTTGTTCTAATTTTCTTCAGTTTCAACTTCAACTTGCATATGAGCAATTGATGGTCTAATCCACAGTTGGCCCCTGGCGTTGTTCTGACTAATGATATTGAGCTTTTCCATTGAGTCTTTCCACAGATGTAGTCGATTTGATTCTTGTGTATTCCATTTGGCGAGGTCCATGTGTATAATTGCCGTTTATGTTGGTGAAAAAAGGTATTCGTAATGAAGAAGTCGTTGGTCCTTCAAAATTCAATCATGCGATCTCCGGCATCGTTTCTGTCACCAAAGCCATATTTTCCAACTACCAATCCTTCTTCTTTGCGTCCAACTTTTGCATTCCAATCACCAGTAATTATAATTGCATCCTGATTGCATGTTCGATCAATTTCAGACTGCAAAAGTTGGTAAAAATCTTAAATTTCTTCATCTTTGGCCTTAGTGGTTGGTACATAAATTTGAATAGTAGTCATATTAACTGGTCTTCCTTGTAAGTGCGTGGATATTATCCTATCACTGACAGCATTGAACTTCAGGATAGATCTTGAAATGTTCTTTTTGACGTTGAATGCAACGCCATTCCTCTTCAAGTTGTCATTCTTGGCATAGTAGATTATCTAATTCAAAATGGCCAAAACCAGTCCATTTCAGCTCACTAATGCCTGTGATATTGATCTTTATGCATTCCATTTTTGATGATTTTCAATTTTCCTGGATTCATACTTTGTTCATTGCAGGTTCTGATTATTTTTGGATGTTTGCAGCTGCTTCTTCTCACATAAGCAAATGAAGGTCCTGAATGGATAAGAGATGATTTATTACCTTTATGCCCTTCTTTCCTTCTTCATCATTATAACTAAAGCAAAGTAATGTGTTTTCACTCCTCCATAATGTCCTTTATGCTTTCAGCTTATGATTTCTTTTCTCATGAAAAAAATGGATAAGAGAGGAAGGGGAAGCTAAGCAGGAAAAGCAACAAGAGGACTGGATTCAAGAGTGCCATCTCTAAACTTTCACTCCTCATATACTGAGTATTTCAAATATATAGACTATTTTATGATCTATGTAGACATTATATAGTGTTTATAAGAAGATTGATGCAAAGATCGTGTAGAGTCTGAAGTCAGTGGTTTCATTGTTTGTGCTTCGTTTCTCTAGAGAAATTTGTCAGGAACAAAAGTTTGCATCATTTTAGACCTCCTAGATTGGGTTTACAAAAGATTAAACTATTCACACAGGTCTTTGAAATTTCAAGAAAGAATATTTAAAATACATTAGAGTCTCGTATGAACTATACCTATAGTACAATAGAATCCTTTCTGAAGGGCTTGCAGAATAAAGTTATTTTAAGGAATTGTAGATGGGCATTGTTGAATTTTTTTCTAGTATTATATTGTCATTTATACCAAATACTTGACCATAAACTTGTTTCTGTGGGAAATATATACTACAGATGCTATTGTTATTATTATTATTAAAGATAAATGTTTGTTGAGGGCTATCTATCTGTCATATACTATGCTAAGTATTTACATACAATATCTCAATAAATAATCACAATAACCTATGAACTACATATCATTATCCTCCTTTTGCAGATGAAGTTTTAGATTGCCCAAGATTTCAAAGGAAATAAATGGCAGAGCTAGGATTAAAACGTAGGTCCATCTGCATGACTTCAAATCCTGGTGCTTTAAGAATATTAATATTCCGTCGATAACTCCTGTTGAGTTCAGTAAAGTGCCTGAGTAAATATAATGAACAGTGGGCATATGTGTTTAGTCATTTAGCTTTACTCGGTTGAAAATGATACATTCTAAACGTAGAGCTCTAGGCCTGGATTCTACTAAAATAATGTTAAAATCGTGATGTTGGAGTCAGATTTGTCCCTTAAGCCTCATTTTGTTCCAAGTGAAGTAGAATTACAACTCTGAGTTTTTGTGAGGATTAAGTCACATAAAGTAAAGCCCTTGGCACACAGAATTCACTCCAAAAATGGTGTCTGGAGCTACATTAATTCCAAAGGTACAATGAAAGGTGATACCTGAACCCAGATTTCTTGAAGTCTATCTTTCTTCAAATAGTCTGTATATTTGAAGAGACTTAAAACAATGTGTTTTTGGATAGAGAAAAGCAATTTCTGATGAATTTTTATTGTTATGAAAGTACTGAAAATATAACTAATATTTATAAAGTACCTACAGTACAGGATCACCAAAAAAACCAAACCTGTTGTTGTCAGTTGATTCCAACTCATAGCGACCCTATAGGACAGTAGAATTACCCTCATAGGGTTTCCAAGGAGCAGATGATCTTTTGATTAGCAGCCATAGCTCTCAACCACTGAGCCACCAGGGCTGATAAAATATCTTATTTAATCTTCATGACACTCCTACTAAATGGTATTATTTTTATTCCCATTTTCAGGATGAGAAATCAAAGGCTTAGAACGTTTAAGAGACTTATTCAAGAATACACAGCTATTTTGTCGTTTTGAACCCACTCATACAAATTCTAAAGTCTCAGCTCTTTCCACCACAGTGCAAACTTAAAATTCCCTCCTTTGGAGTTTTCGTAATTAAAACTGGGGAAATTTATGAAGTGCTTAGAAAACAAAACATTTTATTTTGCTTCATGTTTTGTAAAAATCATGCACTAAAATATTTTGCTCCCACATTTATTAGATGTTCGTATTTTGAAATTGATTTGGGGGCATACAGAAAAAAAATTGCCATTTTTATTTTTTAATTAAAAAAACAGCCAATATGCATTCTGGCAATGTTATTTTTCCAAAAAGCTTTCAAAACTTAGCAGTCTGTCTTCAGCATGAAGCATTAATTATTTCAAGATACATTGTTGTTGCTGTTAGGTGCCCTCAAGTCAGTTCTGATTCCTAACAATCTATGTGTAACAGAATGAAATGTTTGTTGGCCATCCTCACAATCGTTGCTGTCTGAGCCCATTGTTGCAGCCACTGTGTCAATCCATCTCATTGAGGGTTTTCCTCTTTTTCACTGACTCTGTATGTTCAAGATTTAAGTGATCATATTTTTTAAATATGCTTTTTTGAATGCTATTCATGGTCTGGTTCTTTTCAGAATTTTTGGGGGAGTATATGACTTTAGTTATATGTACATACCTGCTAACAGATAGAGTCTCAGTAAGGGTTCACAGGTTCCTCTGCTGTTTGTTTACTCACTCATTTGCTGAATACTGATGGACTGCCTCCTAGGACCAGGTATTTTGCTAGGAGAGTAGAAACAAAGCATACAGGGCCCGCGCCCTGATGGAGCTTAAAGCCTAGTAGAGGAAACAGACATCAAACAAACATTTGCAGTGATAAGGTGAAAAATGGCAACTGAGATATGTTCCATGAGGGAGATGTACATGGTGCTATGAGACTGCCTGACAGGATAATTTAACCTTATCAGGAAGGTCATAAAAGGCTTCCCTGAAGAGACGACATTTGAACCAAAGGTTGAGGAATGAATAGGAGCTGACTAAGTGAAAAGGGAAGAAAAAAATTTCTTCGTGTGGTAGCAACATATGCCAAGGCTTCTTGTTAGCTTCTTTCATACTGAATAGGTATCATATACTGAAACATGTCCCTCAAGAATATTACTGAACACCTTGGTTACGCGTTACAAGAGAGACCCACTACAGAGCTGCTTAACACATAAAAAGGTCTTTATTTTATACATAGTTTTACACAAAAAATGATTTTTACCATGCTATCATAGAAACAGGAGACTTGGTGGTACAGTTGTTAAGCACTCAACTGTTAACTGTAGGTTGGTGGTTCAAACCCACCAGCCACTCCACTGCAGAAAGATGTGATGATCTGTTTCCATAAAGATTATAGCTTTGAAAACCCTATGGGGCAGTTCTACTCTGTCCTATAGTGTCACTATGAGTTAGAATCAACTTGACGACAATGTTTGGGTTGGTTTAGGTATCATAGAAACATTATGAAGTATTTCCATTTACATATAAAATTATTGTACTATATGCTTTAGAATTGTGGGAAAATGTGCAAAAACTTTAGCCATGTGAAATTTACTCAGTAGCTCTCCGTGTGCTGGGAATTGTGCTGGACTCTAGAGATTCAAAGAAATATAAGATAATGCCCCTGTGCCTTAAGAGCCAATGATCACACCAAAGATCCAAGGAGCAATGAACTAATTATCATCTAGTATAACAAGGCTCAAACTCCTTAGCCTGTTTATGTGCTATAAGAACATAGAGGTGGGAACAATTATTTTTTCCTTTACTCTTCACTGTGTTGTTTGGCTTTATCTAAAGACTCAATATATTAGGAGCATATTGACTATCTTATTACCCTATCGTATTATCTTATTATATTAACTATCTTATTATATGAGTAAACATGCTCATATAACCCTGTGTTGTTAGCATGAGGATATATTGATATAAGCAAACATGTTCAAATAACCCTGTGTTGTTAGCATGAAGATATATTGATATTGCTGTTTAATCGTATAGGTGACTGCAAATATAGCTATACTTAATTATGCTCAGTTATGATCCAACAAAGAGAGGTTTGAAGTAAATTTTCTAAGTTGGAAATAACCTCTGAAAATTTCTCCTTTTCTTTTTTATTGTACAAGTATTTAATGGCAACACATCATCAGGGAAGCCTTTCAATCCAGTAAAATGAAAGGTCAAGACCTGGGATTTGTTCTCAGGTTCTGCCATTGCCTCACTGAGTTCTCATGAGGAATTTCCTGTCCAAGAGTCCGTGCCCAAAACAAGAAAATGGATGCTGTATTACTACTAGGCACGGTGGCTTATTAGGAGAGAGTTAATATTTAAATTACTTCAAAATAATAAGTGGATATAAAAATCTTTGAATGCAAAATAGTACCTGAGGATTGTTATTAAAAAAGTAAGAATAAAAATGGTTTTCAGAATTTTCTGGCATATTTTTATTCTCTAGTCATTTGCCATTTGTATAGATTTAAGATTTTTCTTACAACAAAAAGAACTGTAACATAATTATTCAGATATAATCTTTAGGAAATCTTCAGCACACAAAAAAGGCTTTGGTGATTTTTTATTTCAAAATCCTCTCATGAATAACAAAGAACATACTCTTCCTCTGAGGAGGTTTTTCTTGAATAGGTTAGGAGAAGAAAACATTCAGGTGAATTTATTTAATAATTGATAATGGAAACAGAGTGTTAATGAAATTTCCATCTTCCTGAAACATGAACTCTGTATTTCTTAACTTTATTATTGCATAATACTGATGTGTGTAGTTACCTGGCATAACTTAGATAAAACTATTAACAATATAAAGTATATGCTTTGGAAAATTTTTCAAGCACAATCTCTCTCCATTAATCTCAGACAAAACCATATAACCAGTGGTGAAGAGAAAATGCTCACGATACAAGCGTGTTCTCTTGCTTAACACATTTTAACTTAAACTAGTATTTGTTTTTCAGTTTCAGAAACTGGACACAGTTAATGCTAACATTATTTCATTGAAACAGATAGTTATTGTTGCAGGTGATCTATAGAGTCATCTAACTTCAAAATCACCACCTTATAAGTCATAAAATTTACACTTTTATTAAATAAACTTCACAAACTATACATTCATAGAATTATAACATTTAGAAAGGATCATCAAGTATTGGGGCTACTTCCCTTCCAACACCTTTTATCTTACAGATCTGAAGATATTCAAGTACAGAAAGACATTAAATTCAATTGCCTAATATCCTAGGACCAGTTAATCAGGAAAGACAAAAAATTAGAAGTGTCCTTGGCAACTCATTATCCCATAGAAGTAGCAAACTGAAGTAGCAATCGAAGTAGCAAATCGAAGACAAGTGGGCATCCTTCTTCTGCTGGAATCCTGCCAATGACAGGGAGCTTTCCACTGTCCCAAAACTTTCCCTTCCATTTTTGAACAACTCTATTTGGGAATTCCACTTATTGGTCCCTCTTCTGCACTCTGGAACTATGCTAAATCTTTTCTATCTTCTATAACAGTCTTTCAGCTCTTTGATTACAGCTCACACGTCCACTTGGGGATCTTCTCTCCTGCTCATTCTTAAAACTTTTACCCATTCCCCATAGGAATTTTCCTTCAAACCTTTAGCATTCTGCTTCCCTCTTCTCTAGGGGATAATCTGATTGTGATATCATTGGGCACTGTAGAGTCTAGAGGTGCTATGACCATTGCTAGTGTGGCCACTAAAATTTTAGAAACACAATCTAAGATTACATTATCTTATTTTAGTCTTATCTTATTTGTAACATCTTTAAAGCTCATCTTAAATAGATACTCTGAATTATTATTATTAATGGTAATCATGTAATAAGCGCTTTTTAGAAGATGGTCTATTACATTTTTCTGGGTATTTGAAAGAGTAGCAATGATCTAGAAAGGATACATTTAGAAAAAGAAGCCAATTAACTAATCTAAGGATTGTAGTACTTTAATATAATTGAAAACATTCTATAGCACTGTCTAAAATAGCAATTAACCAATTCCCTCAGTCCAGAAAAACAGAGCCTTTGTAAAGGCCAGATTATTGGAGCTCCCTTCCAAATAAGTAGGTCAGACATTAGCTGGAGGCATCTCCAATGCTGTTAAACATTCATGAACGTTCTGTGAAAACACTGCTGCTGTAAGGAAACCATACATTTCTAACAAAGACGCCAATACTTACTAGCAGCTTATTTAGGAAAATCTACACTCTCTTCATTTGAGATTTTTTTTTTTTTTGCTTAACACTAATAGATAAAATGAATTGAGTTCTTACTTCATGTTACTTACTAGGCACCATGCTAAGGCCACTATATGTATTACCTCTTCTATTTCTTCACAATTCTTCGAATTAGATGCTATTATTATACCCATTGTAACAATGAGGAAAATAAGATTTATAGAAAATAATTTGTCCAAGATCACACTTCTACTTAGTGACAAAGGCAGGACTTGAACTAAGCATGCCCACCTCTGAAACTCAAGCTCTTAACTACTTTGCCGTCCATCCATCCATTAATTAAATATTAAATAAGTAAGTATTGGCAAGGCTCAGATGTGTTAATACAGCCAGAAAGTGTTGGGTTTTAAATAACAACAAAAACTGAGTAAGTGCGATCTGCTGACTCCAAGACCAACCCAGCACTCTTTTGACACTGCTGAGGAGACGTTGAGACCCAGAGTTCTAAAATATATATCACATTTAGCTCTATTTGGATTTCATATTTTGACTTGAGAGAAACTGGCATATAGTTTGATGTCTCTCCATCCCTCTTCTCCCCCATAACTTAAGTTAAAGCTTCTGAAACCATCGCACCAAAATACTCCTTAATGGCAGAGGAGAATGAACTGTATCCTCGCAATACAATTGATAGAAGCCTCTTGTGCAAGCTATACATTTCTAGGAATTTTTTGTTTTAACTTAAAAATTAATGCAAATTTTATGCTCATTTATTCTATTCTTTCATTCATTTAAAAATGCTTATTGGGAACCTACTTTATGTAAAGATGATACAGAGATAAATAATACATAATATCTGCACAGGAAGACCTCAAAATCATAGTAGGGGAGACAACCTGACAAATAACTCTGATACTTACTGACCCTTCAATAATAAATGCTGTTTCAGCAAGTCTTAATAGTTATTAATAAAATATTAACACATTATTTTAATCTAGCTTTGTATTTGAAGTCAGGATGGGTGGTTTCCAGGCAGTGAATGAACATCAGCACCAGTATCTTGGGCTCGGAGCTGCTTAATAAACTGGTCCCACGTGCCATTAGGTAGACACACAGACTGAGGTTCTCCATCCTCTTACTTGGGGCCAGTAGCCTGATGACCCTGGAAAGCCACCATTGAAGCCCCTCTGTATTTATTGGTGCTATTGACAGACTTTGGTATTTTTAATCACCATGATATTTTCAATTGCCTCATATGCATGCAAAAGTTGGACAATGAATAAGGAAGACTGAAGAAGAATTGATGCATTCGAATTATGGTGTTGGCAAAGAATATTGAATATACCATGGACTACCAGAAGAATGAGCACATCTGTCTTGGAAGAAGTA
Organism: Dugong dugon; assembly: GCA_030035585.1. Lineage (NCBI taxonomy): Eukaryota > Metazoa > Chordata > Mammalia > Sirenia > Dugongidae > Dugong > Dugong dugon. The sequence goes on along the minus strand of CM057461.1, from coordinate 124,013,264 downwards.
CAGCCAGAATGCTCTTTAGAAGTGAGGATGGTGAGACTTCCTCTCATGTACCTTGAACATGTTATCAGCAGGGACCGGTCCCTGGAGAAGGACATCATGCTTGGTAAAGTGAGAGTCAGTGAAAAAGAGGAAGACCCTCAACAAGATGGTTTGACACAGTGGCTGTAACAATGGGCTCAAGCATAACAACGATCATGAGATTGGCGGTGCAAGACCAGGCAGTGTTTTGTTCTGTTGTACATAGGGTCGCTAGGAGTCGGAACTGAGTCCGCGACACTTAACTACAACATTAACAGACTGTAGACAAAGGCCATATGTGTTAGTTTTCTATGGTTAGGTAACACATTATCACAAACTTAACAGGTTAAAGCAACACCCATTTATTATCTCATTGCTCTGTAGGTCAGAAATCTGCGTAGGCTTAACTGAGTTCTCTGCTCAGAGTCTCACAAGGCTAAAATCAAAATGCCAATAAGGCTAGTTTCTTATCTGGAGGGTTTAGGGGAAGAATCCTCTTCCAAGGTCATTCAAGTTGTTGGTAGAATCCAGTGCCTTGCAGTTATAGGTCTGAAATCCCTCTTTCCTTGGTGACTTGTCATCTGGGGTCCTCTCTCTGCTTCTAAAGGCTACCCATGTTCCTTCTGTCATGGCCCACTCCACATTCAAGCCAGCATTGGTACAAGAAATCCTTTTCACACTTTAAATCACTCTGCTTTCCCCTTCTGCCACCAGTTGGAGAAGGTTCTTTGCTTTCAAGTGTTCGTGTAATTAGATCAAATCCACCGGAGAAACTCCCTATCTTAAAGTCAACTGTGCCATATAACAGAATACAATCACAGAAATGTTATCTCATCAAATTCCAGATTTTGAGGACTAGAGTGGGACATCTTTTGGGAGTGACCATTTTGCAAATTCTTTCTACCACATCACAGAATTGAGTGGGAGCAAATGGAGAATAGATAAAACAATAAAAGAATAGGCAAAAAGAAGGAAAAAAGAACTCCAAATATCATAGGTTACTTGTTGGGGCTCTGTGAAGTGCATAACATACCAGCTAAATTTTTCCTTCTCTGTGATAGTGTGCTAGATCATGTAGATATATGAGAAGCAGATGTGGTAGTGTTGAATTTTAGTGTAAAAATTCTTTTACTCTCTCCTACATGGAAATTTTCATTCATCACCCATAAAGATAAAACATAGATAAGTAGATTTGTAAATATGGAGAGGTTAGAAAACGCTTTTCTTGTTTTCCGTAGCTTGAAACCTCAAAACATTTCATGTTTTGCTGTAAGCATTGAGTTGACAAAAATAGTCCAGTTTTTTTTTTTTTTTTTTTTTTGGACCATTCTGATTGCATATCTTTTTGTTAAGCCTGTAGAGGTTTCATGGTGTTTGGAAACCACTCATTTATCCCTTTCTAGAATTAGATGGGCAAATAACTATCATGGCCTTATCAACCTGGGGAAGAATATATATAGTAAGAGATGATCCATATGGGTTGAGAGACATATCTTGAAAGAAGTTCGAATCTTCCCATAGGGCATCAATGTAAAAAGTTTCCCAAGAAAATATGTACTCTCTAGGTTTTATCAGAAACTCTCAGAGTAACCTCATTTGGGAGAAAGCATAGAGAGCTTGAAGGAGTAGAACACTGTGGCTCAATGCACACTGCAAAATAAATAAAGAAATAAATAGATTTGTGGACTAAGTTGTATTTATAGGATTGTTACTTTCTGGGGTCAATCAACCCTAGTTAAATGGGCAGTCTCTATATCTAGCAGTATTTTAGCCTTAATAAAACAATGCACTGAGTGTAGTCTTCATTTGCTATAACAATGTTAAAGATTTTCAGAGAATAAATGACAAAATAAGTAAAGAAGAAATAAGACGGCTGAGGAAAGCAATTACTATCATTTTGTTTTAAAAACTAAGGAGGTTACTTCCTTCTAGATATATGACCCACTACTGCAAAAAAGTAACTCACTCTGAATTGTGACTTTGATTAGCTATAACTAAACAAAAAAAAAAACCAAAACCAAACCAAACCCGTTGCCTTTGAGTCGATTCTGACTCCTAGCAACACTATAACTGATTATTGAAGTGAATGTTGATCTTTTCTACAGGGATATCAATAGATTAAATCGTATGCTTTGGAGAACCCCAAATATTGGTCAGATTTCAAACAATTGAAGTGCCCTTTTGGTCAGATTCAAGACAGGATGGCTTAGCTCACCATTTTCATAAGAAAAAATTCTGGATATAATGTGATAGAAACCAAGGGAGCATTCTTACTGGTAAAAATGAAAAATAAATAAGTCTAATGTATAAATCTGTTGGATATTGTTCTGGAATCATTAGTCACTGTTAGCTATTTTATTTATGTGGACAACTTTACTAAAAACAAAAAATATTTTAATTTACTAAGATGACACACTGCTATTTCCACCATTGATTTCCTCTCATTTAAATGACTTCTTACTTTCTAAGTTTCTTTTCAGAGCAAGAGGTATTGACACTGAGTGAGTTATTGTAAATATCACAGTGCCAGATGCTGTGTAGTCATTTTCTCAAGTCTATTTTCCTAAAGACTCCTTGGTGGTACAAATGGTTTACACTTGGCTGCTAATCTAAAGGTTAGCAGTTTGAACTCACCCAACAGTGCCACAGAAGAAAAGCCTGGCAATCTGCTTCCATAAAGATTACACCCAACCAAGAAGACTCTATGGAGCAGTTCTACTCTGTAACACACGAGGTCACCATGAGTTGGAATTGGCTCAACAGCAATGGGTTACTTTTCCTGACGTTACCCAAAAGGAGTTCCTCAAACCCGAGGCAGATGATAGGTGAGGAGAAACAGATAGGAAAGGAACATACAAAGGAAAAGGCAGTGCGGAGAAAAAGAGCAGTGTGCACTATGGTGGTGAGGTCCAAATCCATAAGCTGAGGAACTGCACTATCTGCCCACCGAAGAACTAATTCGAACTTTCCACTATAATTTCCCCCTAATCCTTGCAGGGAGCCCTGATGGTGCAGTGATTAAGAGCTCGGTTGCTAAACAAAAAGGCTGGCAGTTCAAATCCACCAGATGCTCCTTGGAAACCCTATAAGGCTGTTCTGTTCTGTCTTACAGGGTCGCTATGGGTCAGGATCTACTCAAAAGCAACTGGTTTTTTGTTCGTTTGTTTTAGTTCTTTCAGAGTCAGAGCCATTATTTTTAAAAGTTTAGATAAATCTTATCTAATAGTATATCAATCTGCTTTATTAAGCATTTTTCTTTAAATAATTATATGCATTTCATTGTTTTCCATAATATAAATGCAATTCATTTCAGTTATAAAATTTCACATATACTTTCCCTGAAAGGTGCACCTTAATTTACTGTGTAATAAGTGTAAAGTGACATATTCTAAGGAGATTTTTGCAAATCAGTACTGATAAATTGCCCAGTATGGTGTCTAAAACAAAATCAATAGTCTGAATGATCACCAAGGAGGGGTGCTCTGAGCCAGCCAGCTGCCCTGATTGATACAGTAAGTTTGAAAGGTGAGCTCGCTTAACAGTATTTGTTAAAACATAACCATTAAAACACTGGGAGGGCAGTTCTTAGAGTCATTACAATATTTCAAAGGAAGAAATTCCATTAACTCAAGGGTTTCTCTAAGTAATAGCTTGGGCTACATACAACTTCAAGTTTTAACTGCATACATATTTCTATTTTCTCTCCGTTGTACCCGATAAAGTATTTCTAAAATTCTCAAACCATAAACATTCTTTCATCTCACACTTCCCCAAAGGCCCATAATTTGGCCAGTATGCTCTGCCTTGTTAAACAATTTCAGTGTGACAGTAAACACATATTGAAATCTCTGGTATATTACTTAGTGCTTTTCGGGTTACTTTGTGTTACCTCTAGCCTCTTGATTATCCATGCTCCATTCTATGATAACAGCAAGAAAACAGCTGCATGGTGATGTAGATTTTAAGCTAAGCAAGTATCACTGCAGCGTAAAAGCACATCTCTGGCTTCCAGCAGACATGTGCAGGTGTTTCTGCTGCCGGGTGCTCTCTTGCTCCTAGGAGTCACCAGAGTGTAATACAAATCAGAGGAAAATTACAGCATCAATAGTGATCCTGCATGAATCATTCAGTATTTACAACAATGCACGCTTTTAAAAGCCTTCATTCTCTATGCCTTTTCTTTTTTTTTCAATTTTTTTTTATTGTACTTTAGATGAAGGTTTCCAGAACAAATAGTTTCTCATTAAACAGTCAGTACACATATCGTTTTATGACATTGGTTAACAACCCCACAACATATCAACACTCTCCATTCTCAACCCTGGAGGAACTTTTTTCTTTTTTGTGAAAATATACATAGCCAAAGATACACCATTTCAACAATTTCTACAAGTACAATTCAGTGACATAGATTACATACTTCCAGTTGTGTTGCTATTCTCACTAGCCTTTCCAAATTATTCCATCATCATTATCTTTAACTCACTGCACCCTAGGCTTCCCATCAAACATTTTGATTTGCTGTTATCTATTTGATCTCACATAGCAGATTCTTTTTTTTTTTTTTTTTGTACTTTAGATGAAAGTTTACAGAACAAATAGTTTCTCATTAAACAGTTAGTACACATACTGCCTTATGACAATGGTTAACAACCCCATGACATGTCAACACTGTCCTTTCTCAACCTTGGATTCCCTATCGCCAGCTTTCCTGTCCCCTCCTGCCTTCTAGTCCTTGGCCCCGGACTGCTGTGCCTCATTAGTCCCATTTTGTTTTATGAGGCTGTCCAATCCCCGGCTGAATGGTAAACATCAGGAGTGACTTCACCACTGGGCTAAAAGGGTGTCTGGGGGCCGTACTCTCAGGATTTCTCCAGTTTCTGTCAGGCCAGTGAATCTGGTCTTTTTTTGTGAGTTAGAATTTTGTTCTACATCCTTATCCAGCTCTGTCCATGACCCTCTGTTGTGATCCCGGTCAGAGCAGTCAGTGGTGGTAGCCCGGCACCATCTAGCTGTATTGGACTCAGTCTGGTGGGGGCCTTGGTAGCTGTGGTCCGTTAGTCCTTTGGACTAATCTTTTCCTTGTATCCTGTTCTCTTCATTCTCCCTTGCTACCGAAGGGGTGAGAACAATGGAGTATCTTAGATGGCTGTTCACAGGCTTTTAAGACCCCAGACGCTACTCATCAAGGTAGAATGTAGAACATTTTCTTTATAAACTGTGTTATGCCAGTTGAGCTGGATGTTCCCTGAGACCATGGTCCCGACAGCCCTCTGCCCAGCAACTCAGTCCCTCAGGGAGGTTGGATGTGTCTACGGAGCTTCCATGACCTTCCCTTGTACAAGTTGGGCTGGCTTCTCCAGTATCGTGTACTGTCTTACACTTCACCAAAATTATCACTTGTCTATTGTCTATTTAGTTCTCCCCCACCCCTCCCATCCCTTGTAACCAACAAAGATTGTTTCTTTTTGTGTGAAAACTTTTTCATGAATTTTTACAGTAGAGGTCTTATACAATATTTGTTCTTTTGTGATTGACTTATTTCACTCAGCATAATGTCCTCCAGTTTGATCCATGTTATGAGATGTTTCACAGTTTCATCATTGTTCTTTATTGTTGCATAATACTCCATTGTGTGTATGTACCGTAGTTTGTTTATCCATTCATATGTTGATGGGCATCTAGGTTTTTTCCATCTTTTTGCTATTGTGTACAATGCTGCAATGAACATGGGTGTGCATATGTCTATTTGTGTGATGGCTCTTATTTCTCTAGGATATATTCCTAGGAGTGGGATTGCTGGATCATATGGTATTTCTATTTCTAGCTTTCTAAGGAAGCGCCATATCATCTTCCAAAATGGTTGTATCATTATGCATTCCCACCGGCAGTGCATAAGAGTTCTGATCTCCACACAGCTTCTCTAACATTTGTTATTTCCAGTGTTTTTGATTCATGCCTGTAATGCGGGAGTGAGATGGTATCTGACTGTGGTTTTAATTTGCATTTCTCTAATAGCCGGTGATCGCGAGCATTTCCTTATGTGTCTGTTGGCTACTTGAATGTCTTCTTTGGTGAAGTGTCTGTTCGTTTCCTTTGCCCATTTTTTAATTGGGTTATTTGTCTTTTTGTTGTAGAGGTGTTGGATTTTCTTGTAGATTTTAGAGATTAGACCTTTGTCTGACTTGTAATGTCCAAAATTTTTTTCCCAGTCTATAGGTTCCCTTTTTGCTTTTTTGGTGAAGTCTTTTCAGGAGCATAAGTGTTTAATTTTTAGAAGATCCCAGTAATCTAGCTTATCTTCTGGGGTTTGTGTGTTGTTGGTTATGGTTTGTATCCTGTTAATGCCATGTATTAGGGCCTCTAGTATTGATCCTATTTTTTCTTCTATGAACTTTATAGTTTTTGGCTTTATATTAGGTCTTGTGATCCATTTTGAATTAGTTTCTGTATATGGTGTGAGGTATGGATCCTGTTTCATTTTTGTCCAGATGGACATCCAGTTTTGCCAGCACCATTTGTTAAAAAGACTGTCTTTTCCCCATCTGGTGGACTTTGGGCCCTTGTTGAAGATCAGGTGACCGTAGGTGGATGGGTTTACATCTGGGTTCTCAATTCTGTTCCACGGTCAGTGTATCTGTCGTACCAGTAGCAGGCTGTTTTGACTACTGTAGCTGTATAGAGTAGGTTCTGAGGTCAGGTAGTGTGAGTCCTCCTACATTATTCTTCTTCAGTAGAGCTTTACTTGTCCAGGGATTCTTCTCTTTCCATATAAAGTTAATGAATAGGTTTTCCATATCTTTGAAGAATGTTGTTGGTATTTGGATTGGGATTGTCTATGCCTTTTCTTTAGGAGGCACTGTAAATAGCTAAATTAAAATGTTTTCAATTAATTCTAGAATTAAAAAATATGTGCTGTGTGTCCACTGCACATATGACATGCAATAGGGTCATGGTAGATACATAGACAAGATTCAGAGACAAGCATTAACCTCAAGGTCCTTACAATCTATGGGGTGGGGAGGGGAAGCTTGTGCAAATGGAAATTAACTAACATAAAAAAAATAAATGACAAGATAATAATGCAAAAGGTATTGTGTTCTAGCTCAGTCCTTACATAGGGGATGACTAATTCATATTTGTTGCTATGATTAATATACTAGCTGGTTGTGCATATAAATGAGTGCCTGAAAAGTCTAGACAGAAGTCATCACTGTGGAGTATTCAGGAAGCCTGCACAGAATTGTGGTAAGGATGGGTAGGACTTGAGATAGTGGATTTAACCAAGGCAAAAACTTCCTTACTTAAAACCTACCTTAAAAACTACCACACAGTCTCAGTTACTATAGACTTCTTAGTTATCTAGTGCTGCTATAAAAAATATACCACAAGTGAGTGGCTTTAACAAACAGAAGTTTATTCTCTCACAGTTTAGGAGGCTAGAAGTCCAAATTCATGTATAACCCATGTATTGGGTCGTGTTCATAGTTCCACTTGAAAGATGTTCTCTGAGTAGCCACATTAATTGTCCTTCTTCATAGGAAATAAGGAAATAAAGGAAAATGACCACTTGGACTTCATTGAATCTGAAATGGTGAAGAAAGACGTTTAAGGTTTTCCAATTATTAAACTTATCTAAATGCCCCAGACTCTCTGACTTTTTTTTATGTCATAAATTTTAATTAAGCTTTTTATTCTGAGATAATTATAGATTTACATACAGTTGGAAGAAATAATACAGAAATATCCCATTTACTCACAGGGTACATGTTTCCCCCAGTGGTAAGATGTTGCAAGGCTGTAGTACAATATTACAACCAGGATATTGATAATTAATGGAGTCAAGAGACAGACCACTCCATCATCACAAGGAACCCTCATGCTGCTCTTTACAGACACAGTTACTTTCTTCATGCCCCCATCCTCTCCTTAATCCCTGGCAACATCTGATACATTCTCCATTTCTATATTTTTATCATTTCAATGATGTTATATAAATGGAATCTTAAAGCTTTTGGATTTATCTTTTTTTTTTCCCCCACTCAGTATAATTCCCTGGAGATTGGTCCAGGTTGCGTGTAGCAGTAGTCCATTCCTTTTTATTTCTGAGTAATATTCCACAGTATGGATGTATCACAGTTGTTTAACCATTCATTCAGTCATCCACAGGACATCTGTGTTATTTTTGTGTTTTGAGCTATTATGAATAAAGCTGCTATAACAGTCATGTGTAAGTTTTTGTTTAAGCAAGTGTTCATTTCTTTAGGATAAATGCCCAGAACTGTAATTCCTGAGTTGTATGGTAGTTGCATGTTTGGTTTTTTAAGAAACTGCCAAATCAATTTACAGAATGACCATACCAGTTTACATTCCCACCGTGTGTCAGTGAGGCAGATTCTCTGCATCATCACCAGCTTTTGGTGTTGTCAGTATTTTTAATTTTAGCTATTTTGATAGGTGATATCAAAGAATCTATGTAGTGATATCTCACTGTGCATTTTTTTAATTCATTGGGTTTTTTATTTGCATTTATCTAATGGCTACCGAGGTCAGGCATCTTTTCGTATGATTATTTGTCATCTGTGTATTCTCTTCAGTGAAATGTCTCTTCTTGTCTTCATCTATTTTCTCACTAGTTTTTTAAATGTTGAGTTTTGAGGGTTTTTATATTATATATTCTAGATATTGATTCTTTGTCAGATATGTGGTTTGCAGATATTTCTCCCACTCTGCAACCTGTTTATTTTTTTTTAAATTCTCTTAGCATGGTTGCTCACAGAACAAAAAGTTTTTAATTATTATTTTTTCTTTATGGATCATGTTATCAAAAGCATGGTCCATAAAATATCTAAGAACTCTTTCCCTATTCCTAGATTCTGAAATTTTTCTCTTTTTTTTTTTCTAAAAGTTTTATAGATTTGCGTTTTACATTTATATCTGTAATCTATTTTGAATTAATTTTTGTATTAGATGTGAAACTTACTTTGAGGTTCTTTTTTTTTTTTTTAACCTATATATGGTATATCCAATTGCTTCCGCTTCATTGTTTCTTTCATCCATTGAATTGCTTTTGAACTTTGTCAAAGATCTGTTGGGCATAGTTTTGTGGGCCTATCTCTGTGTTCTCTATTCTTTTCCATTGATCTCTCTGTATCTACCTTTCCACCAATACCACACAGTCTCAGTTACTATAGGTGTCTTAGTTATCTAGCACTGCTGTAAAAAGAAATAGCACAAGTGGGTGGCTTTAACAAACAGAAGTTTATTCTCTCACAGTTTAGGAGGCTAGCAGTCCAAATTCAGGGCTCCAGCTCCAGGGGAAGCCTTTCTCTCTTTGTCAGCTCTCTTTGTCATCATCAATCTTCCCCTGGGTCTAGGAGCTTCACAGAGCAGGGACTCTGAATCCAAAAGGCATGCTCCACTCCTGGCTTTTCTCCCGGCTTTTCTCTCTTGGTGGTAATGAGGTCCCTCTTCTTTCTACTCCCTTCTCTCTTTTATATCTCAGAAGAGATAGACTCAAGATACAATGTAATCCTGTAGATTGTGTCCTTCCTCATTAACGTAATTGCCTCTAATCCTGACTGATAGACATCATCCCCAAAAAACCAAACCCATTGCTGCTGAGTCAATTCCAGCTTATAGTGACCCTACAGGGTAGAGTAGAACTGCCCCATAGGGTTTCCAAGGAGCAGCTGGTAGATTTGAACTAACAACCTTTTGGTTAGCAGCCAAATGCTTAACCACTGAGCCACCAGGGTTCCCATTAAAATCATGGAAGTTAGGATTTACAACACATAGGATTATCAGATCACAAAATGGAGGACAGCCATACAATACTGGGAATCATGGCTTAGTCAAATAGACACATATTTTAGGAGGACACAATTCAATCCATAAAAATAGGTATATAATAAGTCTTGAAATTGAGCAGACTCATCCCTACCACTCTATTCTTCTTTTCAAAAATTGTTTTAGCTATCATAGTTCCTCTGCCTCACCATTTAAACTTTAAAATAATCTTGTCTGTGTTGCTAGTTAGCTAGTTACCATCGAGTTGATTCCAACTCATGGCAACCCCATATGCTCAGAGTAGAACTGCTTCATAGGTTTTCAAGGCTGTGACCTTTTGGAAGCAGATCTCCAGCCTGTATTCCAAGGTGCCTCTTTTATCAGCACTGGGTAGTTTTCAGCATACAAGTCCTGTACATGTTTGTTAGATTTACACCTAAGTATTTCTTTTTTTTTTTTTTTTTTTTTTGAGTAATTGGAAATGATATTGGATTTTTAATTCGGGTGCCCACATGTTCGTTGTTTATCATTGCTGATGTATCTTGTGGCCTTGTAGAACTCATTTTATTAGTTCAAGAGTTTTTCGGTAAATTCCTTGGGATTATCTATGTAGACAATCACATTGCCTACAAATAGGGACGGTTTTATTTTTTCTTTTCCAATCTGAATGCCTTTTATTTCCTTTTCTTGCTTTATTGCACTAGCTAGAACATCCAGCCCTATGCTGAGTAAGAGTTGTGAAAGTAGACGTGCTTACCTTATTCCCAATCTTAGGGTGAAAGTATTCAGTCTCTCTGACTTTCTGATATTTCAGTCTTGGTGTTATAGTTAACTATTATGTCAGTTATTTACGTTTGTTTTTTTTTTTTTTTTCCCATAATAGGTCAAGAAAAGACTGTACTGAAAGACCTTGTAATATAGTGCATAATGCATGGTCTTTGTGTTAGTCAGAACCAGGTGTAATTCCATGCTCTGTTCCTTCCTAGCAGTGCTATGTTGGGCAAGTTTCTTCACCCTTCTAAGCCTGTTTCTTCATCTACAAAATGGTGCAATACATTCATTCATTTAGTAAACCTTTATTGAGTACCTACCATGGGTCAGGTGGACAAACAGGATACAGCAGTGAACTAAGCAGACTAAATCCCTGTTATTATATTGTAATAGAAGGAGGCAAACAGTGGATAAAAAGATAAACCTACTATATATTAGAAAGTGAAAAGTACTATCAAAAAAATGAAGCTGTGGAGGAGGACAGGGCATGCTGGGGCAGGAATTGAGAACAGTTACAATTTTAAAAGTGGAATTAGAAAAGGAGTATTTGATGGAGACTTGTATATTAAAAGACTTATGATAAATATGCCTGCCTATCTCACAGAGTTATAAGGATTGAATGAGAAAATGCTGGCAATATATTTATCACAGGGCCTAGCATATGATAAGAATTTAAATTTTAGCTATTATCACTGTTTGTATTAGGACCACAAGTAACAAAAGATTATCCTGTAAGAATCTATGTGTATCAGTGGTTCTCAATCACTGTGAGGGGGTGATTTGCTTCCCCAAGGGGTATGGTAATGTCTGTAGATATTTTTAGTTGTCACGGCTGGTGGGAGAGAGATGCTATTGGTATCTAATGGGTAGCGGCCAGGGATGCTGTGAAACATCCTACAATGCACAGGACAGACCCCATAACAAAGAATTATCCAGCCCAAAATGTCAATATTGCCAAGGTTTAAAACCTTAATTTACATGGGATAACAGATGTATGTGATCGTTGTTTTTAGGTGCTGTCAAGTCAGCTCCAACTCATGGTGACCTTATGAATGACAGAATGAAATATCCATCCTCACAATCATTGCTATGTTTGAGCCCATTAGCTTACAGTTTATCAATCAATTCCCATTCTTGCTTTAACTCTTGACAAACCTACCTTCTCCAGGATCCCTTCTTTGATTGGCCACCCAAATTCAGAACTGTCCTTAGTCTGGCATCCTTTCAATAATCTGTGAATTTATACTTATAGACTTTAATTGGGCCCTGAACCAGAGAGTGAATATTTGCAAGCAGGCACTGCATATTCCTTGGGAATAACTCCTCTCCTAGTACACACTGCTGATAGTCATCAAATATGTTTAATAGCTCTTCTTTTGATTTTGCTTCTTTTTGGTCTTGAACTTTGATTTCTTATGAAATTCATGTTTTTCTTTATGCCTATTTCAGCAACTCCTCAGAATTAATGATGTGACACATTGTTTATCAATAAGATTTCATAACAGTGCTAGAAATTTGTTCAAAATCCAGAAACCTATTTGTCTATATGCTCAAGTCATTAATATTTTCTGTTAAAAGTACCCCCAAACAGCAATGTATATAAGATGACCTCATCTTGATATTCAGATCAATATTTGAAAAATTGACTCAAAATTAGTAGAAAAAATTCAACAGATGACTGAGTACAAATCCTTTCTCGAGGAGCTGAAGCAGTGTCTGAACCTATATGCCTCTAGTGACTGTTTTGGCCTCCTATAAAGTTTATCACTGACCACAGGCACTTTTAAAGCACAAACTCTGGTCTTTGAAGGTGTAGCTAGAAATGTTTAAATCATGTTGAAAGCTCCAAATTGTGTTGATACCTCAATATAAAAGATAAACAAGCCAAAAACTTTATCCTCAAGTATCATACCTATAGCTATAGTATGCTTCTGTTTGAACAATAAGAATTGAGAGCTTCATCCTATTGCAAAAAAATGCTCTCCTACAGTCCTACCACTGAGTCTGAATTGCCTCCAGGAGAGAGACCCCTTTGAATGAAAATACTGTGTTTCTCACATGGATGTAACAAAATATAATGCAAATGTGAGCACTAAGAGGGGTAACACACTAGAGCTTTTCATCAACTCGTGTTGACTTGCATATGAACGTAACATACGTAACATAAAGAAGAATTAAGTGGTGGAGAGGGCCTAGAAATGTGGGAAATTTCCACAAGAAAACATGTGGATGGGAGAGAGGGGTTCCCCTAACTATTAATATGGAAAAGAACATAATAAACTGTCAGACCAGAATTAAAGGCACAGAGGAGGTGCATTTTGATGGAGGCAAGATGATGGGGTATTGTGAGGAATGAAGAAGAAAGAAAGCCTCAGTATTTAGTCCTTCTAATTGGGGCCCTACCTAAGGAATTCCCTAAGAAGAGCCCCTCCTGTAAGATACTATAGTTAAGAAGAACCAGGGGGCAGCCAGGAGGGCAGGAGGACGGACTGGGGAAAGTGGAGGGTTGAGGATTAAATTGCAAATAACAAAGACAAGCTCTGTCACTCAGGAATATGCGTCCGGCTGGCCCTGCAAATCACAGTACAAGACTTGGAGCCTTGGAGGAAAATAAAATATGAGTAGCTTAGTTCCTTGCCCACAGGAATTTACAGCCTAATCCAAAAATTTTACATGGGATATGTGGCTTCCATTTGAAAAAATACCTAAAAAACCACTGACTGTGGCCAGTGTACTATAAAATGTACTGTGTAAGATGACATATGTAATATGTGATGACTATGTCACATCACTGAAATTCATGTTCAGTTTGTCACTTGGCATTAAAATTCTGGAGCTCTGAATCATCCAGGCCTGGAAATGAGGGAGAAAACTTTTATCTAGAGAGTGAAAAAAAGAGAACATGAGAAACTAGCCAAGGCTGATTTTGCAGGAGTTAGAAAACACAATAAGGGTCCAGCAAGTATCTGGAAAGCAGCAATGAACACAACATTAGCTCTTTAATTTACAGCACTTGGCAACACCTCTAATGAATGTCCTACAAACAGACAAAATGATCCAGTTAAAGCTGGACACCATTTAGTGACAAATCTTTCCTCAGAGGAAGATGAATGTTTTAGATACATTTAATCATTTCTTCCTCTCTGTTCCTATCCTCAGCTGAGATTCTGACTTACCCAGTATTTGACAGTGCTAATTTTAAGCTGTCTTTGTGAAATAATGCAACCCCATAACTTGTTCTTATTGCCAAAAGGAAAATGTGATAAACAAGCACTACTAAACATCAGTACAGAAAGGAGACAATTTCTGCATGATTCTAAAATACTGGAGACCTAAGTAGGTGCAGAAAGGAAGCTCTAATGAAATGGAAGTTGATCTTCCAGAAAAGGCTGAAGTGAGTTTTCACTGTATTTTTTTAAAGTAAAGAAAGAGAATCATTCCTATTAATTGTGGGTGAAAAGAAAGCCAATGTAGGGGGTATATTTAATAGTTTTTCTGACGGCAAGATGTCTCCAGAAAGCCTTCTGGCTTGTGGATGACAACTCATAAGGAAGTCAGGCTTTCTTGTGAATGAGAACAATAGGACTTTGCAACAGCTTCTCAAAAGTGAGAAACATCAAACGCTTAATAGTAAAAATTGGACTGTTTTCCTGACAATTTTATCAGTGGTCATTTCATGCAAGATGAAACTGAGAAAATTCTAGGTCAAGATCTCCCACTTCTCATTAGGTAACAAAGAAAAAGAAGACATGAATAGATCACTCCAGACACAGTTACTATCCAAAAGGACTTAGCAGAAATTGTGATTCAGATGTATGCTGCCAAGGCAGCAGTTCTGGGTCTGCGTGTGTGGGAGTAAAATCAGCACTAAATTTGCCAACTTCTAAGGTCAAAAATCAAGATTAAACTCATAGACTCTTGGGGCAGTAGATAATTGAGAGCATCCCCCACCAATCTGAAATAGGCAATCATTATACAGCTATGCAGGGAAAGAGACCAGAAAAAGCACAGTCATCACTTGGGGGACCTATTATGATTATCACTATTACTCGTTATTATTATCACCAAGAATAGTATGTCCATTGTATTTTTTTCCCACTGGATTTTGAGAAACTTAAGGATAGAGACTGTGTCTTTCCCATCTTTGTATCCCAATGCCTTGCTCATATCCTGGCACATAGTAAGTGCATGTTAAATATTTGCTGAGGAAATGGAATTGTAAAGCAGCTCCAAAATATGACCTCTGGGTCAATTGTGCTAAATCATCACTATTCAGTTGGACTATCTGTGATGGAAATGTTCTGTACTGTCTGATACAGCAGCCACTACCCAGATGTAGTTATTAAGCTCTTAAAATGTGACTAGTGCAACTAAGGAAAATTCTTTTTTTAAAAAAAAATTTATTAATTTAAATGTAAATGTAAGTAGCCACATGTTAGACAGGTCAGGGCTACAATCAGCAAAAGAGTAAAAGGAATAGAGGGTGTGGGTTTTCTCACATGCTATATTAATACTATTGAACTATTATCTACCCCTTCCCCCCAGTTTATCATCTTTCATCAAGTAAGAAGTTCAAGAGAAAAAATAATAGTCTTATATTTCAGGTTAGTAAAAAGTGACCAGTCTTTTCCTTGTTGACTTTCAATAAGCTACCTCATAATCATTGACTCTGTGTCTATAATAGAGTATAACGGAAGAATCCTAAGAATCTGTCATATACTTGCCGTGTAACCCAGGATATGTGCACAAGCTCTCTGAGTCTCAGCCACCTTATCAGTGAAGTGGGGATTAGGATACCCGTCTGATAGGTTGTTAAGAGGTTAATGAAATTATTCTTAGTTCCTATTTCAGTGTCTAATACATAAGAGATAGTAAATGGCAGCTACAATTACTATAATTGTTGTTAAGTGTAAGATAATGTGGTAGGTGCTGAGGCTATTGAAAGATGGAGTATAGTCCTTCAATTTTAAGAGTTATTTCTTAGAAACTTGCATTTAGTTTATGTAGGTACCAAGAATTTGGTCCCTTGTCAATATGTCATTAATCTTAGCTCCTGATGTAAAGATTATAAAGTCTTTATCCAGGCCCAGCATGCTTCTGAGGAAGGCATTCCTGTCTTACCTGTATCTACATACTCTTAGCACAGAGCCTGGTAATTAATGAGTGCTTAAGAATAATTATTGAATTTGAATGTTATAAAAACAATTTTCACTGATGCTGCTAAAGGAAAACAATTAATGTCCTTATAATACGATAGCTATAAATAGAAGATAGGCTACAACAGAAAACATCTCATTAACTATAGTAACATCCACCCCACACACAATTCCTTCATCACACACACAAGGTAGATCAGTCAAGTAGGGAAAATATTTAACTATAAATCTGAAGGATCCACAGGAAGAAAATGATCAAACCTTATTTAATATATATAAAGAAGAGGTAAATTAGTAGAAAGGCATACCTTGTTCCTGGATGGAAAGATTAAGTATTGTAGAGAAGCATAATCTTTTTAAAAATCAGTGGTTTGTGGAGAGTTTCTAGGAAACTTTTGAAAAACAAGAATAATGAATTGACCCTATCAAGTGTTAAAACAAATTACAGAGCTACAATAAGTTAATCAAGGTAATATAGGTAAAACAATAGACACATAATAAGCGGAATAAAATGGTTGATTCTAAAACGGTCCCCAGTAAAACTAAGTTTAATGTCAGAAAAGGGTTAGCTGCTTGGAAAAACAATCCGTTTAGCATCTCACCTCATATTACACACCAAAACTAAATTTTAGATGGATTAAGGGATTATATGCAACAACAACAAACTAGAAGAAAATATCGTACATCTGACATGTTGTGTGGGGAAGGTATAGCAGGCATCAAAGAAAGTAAATCACATAGATAGCAATTTATAATTATATCTATTTAAAATATTTAAATGTTTTAGAATATTTTAAATGTTTTTAAAAACAAAGTTAAATTATAGAGTACAGCCTGTAAAAAAAAAAAATCATAGGACTAAAATCAAGGGAAGTTTATAGAAGACTGCAGTTAGGAATACTAAAGACCTTGGTTTAAATCCTGACTGGGGCACATGTTTAACCTAAATTTGTTTATTTTTTTATCTTTAAAATAAAATTTGAAAAAATATATATCTCATCAGATTAAAATAACAACTGATTTTGTGAGAGTGTGTAAAACAGTGCATCACCTAGAGCATAGTATAATAGTCAATAAATGGTAGCTTAAAAAATAACAAGGGGTTAATATCCTTGCTGTACAGTTTTATAATTAATATTAATCTTAATCTTTTTATGATGTATATCTTGTAAATATTTTCCCAAAGTACTAATTCGTTTTGACCTTTATTTCTCCTGTCTATTGTAATAGAGAAATTTTTCATTTTTATTTAGTCAAATCTATCAGAGTTTTTCTTCATGGTTTCTAAGTTTTCCATTTTATTTAGGAAGTCCTTTTCCTCCCTTTCAACTTCCTCCAAATAATTATAAAGAGATTTGCTTCTTTTTTAATCTACTATTTGGATATTTAATCTATAAAAAGATATTTGTTGGTATACAGCATAGTAGTTGATTTAATTTTATTGCATTTTAAAAGATTAGCTGATGGTCACAAAACTATTAAATAGTCTATCCTTTCCTTTCCAAGTTAAGAAACCAAAACCAAACCAAACCCTTTGCTGTCCAGTTGATTCCGACGCACAGCAACCCTATAAGACCAAGTAGAACTGCCTCATAGAGTTTCCAAGGAGCACCTGGTGGACTTGAACTGCCAACCTTTTGATTAGTAAACATAGCTCTTAACCACTACACCACCAGGGTTTCCTCTAAGTTAAGAGTTCGGCTGCTAACCAAAAAAATGTCAGCAGTTTGAATCCACCAGCCACTCCTTGGAAACCCTATGGGGCAGTTCTACTCTGTCCTATAGGGTCTCTATGAGTTGGAATCAACTCGACTGCAGCGGGTTTTCTCCCCCTTATTCTTTCCATGAATTTTTAAATGCCATGGATTCAAGCTACATTCATATTTATTCATAGGTCTCTTTCTAGACTCTATTCCTTTCCATTGATCTATTTATTTATCTACTCCTCTGCCAACCTCACTGTTTTAATTACTACAGATTTGTGTTTTGATATCTTTTAGGATATTCTCCTTTATTGAAAGTTTCTTCCTATTTTTGAATATTTTTTCTTCCATATGAATTTTAGGATCACTTTATCTGCTTCTATCAATGTATTATTGAGATTTTGATGGGAATTTCCTTAAATTTATAGGTTATTTGTGGAGAACTGATACACCCGAAAAAAACTGTCTTCAAATCTTGGAATCTGATATATTTCTCTGTTTATTTTTCTGAGTTCTTATTTTTTGCACCAACCATTCAGTAAACTTGCACTTTTCTTCATTCAGGTATCATACATTTCTTTAAAAATGTATTGTCAAACATTTTATTCTTTGTTGTTATTGTTGCTATTGTGAATAATATTTTTTCCCATTAAATTTTCTAATTGAGCATTGCTACTTTATAGAAAAGTTACTGGGTATATTTGATGAACTTGCTGAATTACTTTATTACTTCCTATAGTTTTTCAGTACACTCATTGGATTTTCCTGCTAGGAAATCCTATCATCTGCAAATATTAACATCTCTACAGTATTTATACTTTCATTTACCCAAGAATAATGATAACCCTGTGTGTTCTGCCATTCTGCAAACTTAAGGTTGAAAGTGGTTACTAGTTCTCATGTTCAGAAACATGAACAAACTGTTGTTAGGGAGTATCTCTGGGAATAAAGACTCTTCATAAGGAGAGATGATGCGTGTACTACACCCCATGTAGAGGAAGGAAGGCATGTGTAAAGGATGAGATAAAGCACCAGAAACTAGAGAATCACAGAAGTTCTTTAGTCTGAAGACCCTCTCCCCTCTTCCAGTTAATTTCACATCTCTTCCCGAAGCAAGGGAAGGATGGCAAGCTTGTTCTTCTATGACATCGGTGATCCAGTTTCTTTGTTCCCCGTGACCCTGTTCTTGTAGGGGGCTGTCAAAAAAGAAGAGTTTTTTTCCTCTAGTCCCACCACACTTTTTTAAAAACTTTATGTTACAATGCAATGTATGCCAATAGAAGAAAGCAAATATATTTTCCTCTCAATACAAATACTCTCATGAAAGGATTATCTATCTGCATCTCTATCTCTGTATCTAGCTATAGATATAGATGCACATGTATTCCTCTGGGTTTTCAGAGTCACTTGATTTTCTAACAACTCTAATTCATTATTCTTTATTTTTATGCAACATGATACTTTTCAGAAAAGACAGTATACATATGATATGATACTTCTCTATATTGTAAAGTCAATTATTCAATCATTCTATAGAGTAATAATTCTGGGTAATTATTATGTACAAGTCATTGCTATACTCTGAGGCTAAAGAGGAAAATTAGATACACTCCCTGCTCCCAAGGATCTTACTCACTAGAAAAATTAAAATGTTCTCCATGTCAATCACTCAGTTAGCCAAATCTAACCTGGAAATCAATGCAATGACAGATGTCTGGCCAGATTACTTCAGAACCCGTGCCAGCTACTAAGCAAACACAAGATTTTAGCAATTCCAGGTCAAATATATTAAAATTTCATTATATAAACAATGAAATACAAAAATTACTGGTAGTCTTGTATCACACAGTATTTACTTCACTTGAAAATATTTAGCCATGAATTTTAAATCATTCCTATAGACTCTGGAGTATGTATTGTCTTAGTATTTATTATTCACAAGCAAAGTTCACATGCAAATTAAACTTTTCATTTATCAATTATTTTTCTTTTAATATATGTTTAAGAATATAGTTTATTTAGGAAAAACATATTACTTTAGCTTCAGGGTACATTGGTTTTATATTTTTCATGTTTTTAAATATGACATTGATAAGTTAATGATTGCTTGTGGTCAGA
Source organism: Dugong dugon (assembly GCA_030035585.1). NCBI lineage: Eukaryota > Metazoa > Chordata > Mammalia > Sirenia > Dugongidae > Dugong > Dugong dugon. Next base: position 123,993,709 of record CM057461.1, on the reverse strand, counting down.
TATGCTTATTGTATTCGCCATTGTGTGCTCTCTGTTATACCAATTACAACACAGACAGATGAGGAAATCAGCTGCCAGTCACAGACATCTACAGTAACTGCAGTTACCCGAATCTGAAAGACCTAAGCCAGTGTAGTTGTTTGACACTGGAGAAATCAAGACTCCCATGCTAAATGCTTCTGGCAAAATGTGAGAGGATATATTTTAATTTCCCCATAGATGTGAAAAAAACCTCTCTCAGGACTAAAAGGGAATTCACTCACAATTCAACAATTTCTTTTTCATTCGAAAAGTGCGATCTTTAAATTACCACAGTGCAGGGGCTCAGTGGTAATACATTTTTAAGCTTTTTCTCTTTGATTGGTACCACATAGACTAAGAAAGACAGCTCACAAGGGGTCCTGGAGAAATAATTCAACGTAAATAATTGAAGTTCATTAAGCTTATTTCTCCTATACTTCCTTTATTGATAATTGTCTTCAACTAATTATGTTTAATGTCTACACCTGGAGTTATTATAAAGGCTAAGTTATTAATTCTTATTTTAAAAAATCCTACAATCACATAAATCTTTAATAATGACTCTGTAATGGGTGTAGATTGAACTCATCTATGTAATGATAGATAGCACATATTCCTAATTATGGTACTACTAGTCCACAGTGGTACTATTAATTACTACTAATTAACAGTGGTACTACTAATTATGGTACTACTAGTTACAGCTGGTTTCAGAAGAGGATATGGAATGAGGGATATCATTGCTAATGTCAGATGAATCTTGGCTGAAAACAAAGAATACCAAAAACATGTTTACCTGTGTTTTACCGACTACGCAAAGGCATTCAACTGTGTGGATCATAACAAATTATGAATAACATTGTGAAGAATGAGAATTCCAGAACAATTAATAGTGCTCATGCGGAAACTTTACATAGACCAAGAGGCAGTTGTTGGAACAGAACAAGGGGATATTGTGTGGTTTGGGATTGGGAAAGGTATGCATCAGGTTTGTATCCTTTCACCATACTTACTCAAAGTACTCAGCAAATAATCTCAGAAGCTGGACTATATGAAGAAGAATGTGGCATCAGGATTGGAGGAAGACTTATTAACAACTTGTGATATGCAGATGACACAACCTTACTTGCTGAAAGTGAAGAGGACTTGAAGCACTTACTGATGAAGATCAAAGACTACAGCCTTCAGTATGGATTACACCTCAACATATGGAAAAATCCTCACAACTGGACCAATAAGAAACATCATGATAAATGGACAAAATATTGAAGTTGTAAAGGATTTCATTTTGCTTGGATCCACAATCAATGCCCATGGAAGCAGCAGTCAAGAAATCAAACAATATATTACATTGGGCAAATCTGCTGCAAAAGACCACTTTAAAGTGAGAATTAAGGTGTGCCTGTTCTAAGCCACAGTTTTTGTTTTTGTTTTTAATCTCATATGTGTGCAAAAGCTGAACAATGAATAAAGAAGACTGAAGAAGATTTGATGTCTTTGAATTATGGTATTGGTGAAGAATATTGAATATACCATAGAGTGCCAGAAGAACAAACACATCTGTCTTGGAAGAAGTACAACCAGAACCCTCCTTAGAAGCAAAGATGGCGAGACTATGTCTCACATACTTTGGACAAGTTATCTGAAAGGATCAGTCCCTAGAGAAGGACATCATGCCTGGTAAAGTAGAGGGTCATCGAAAAAGAGGAAGACCCTCGACAAGATGGATTGACACAGTGACTGCAACCATGGGCGTACATAAAGTCGCTATGAGTCAGAACTGACTACATGGCACCTAACAACAGTAGCAGTCTACAGTTGAGACAAATCAGTAAGTTAATCTCAGCTGAGATATTATGACTGAATTTCCTACATCACAAAATTTATTACTCATCCAACCGTATATAGATTACCATATATCAGATATGCCAGTCATCTTTTTCTGCTGGTAAAAGAGACTTTGAATCTTTCATCACAGCAAATAAATCAGTCTACTTCTTAACATTCAGGTTTTCTCTCACTGTGTTAAACTTCCCTTTCCTATCAAATAACAGCATCTTCCATTAAAAACAATTTATGATTATTAGTAGTACTACAATTATTTGATGAGACTTTGGACATGTATTACAAAGGCTATAAATGTATTGCTTACAGAAGGCTTTAATCCAAATATGTCAAGCATTCTGTGGGTACTCTGTGACTCTAAATATTTATTATCTTAATTAACAAATAGCCTATGTTTGCTGACATTTTTGCTTAGTTGTTTTCTCATAATGAACATTTTGTATTTGAGAGTGTAACTGAATTGCCTACGTATGAATAGCATATTTTTATTGAATATTGAATTACACAATCACAAATTAATAAAAACAAAATTATCCCACATCCATAATTAACATAAACTACACCAACATTTAACTACATTTAAACAGAACATAACTAGGCAACCTATAGGTTCTAGCTCTGTGGCAGGATCACACTCAAATAAACTCCACTTGATCAGCAATTATATATACATTTTTTAAATTTAAAATAGATACTAAGATTCCCACAAGACTTCTGCAACCCTCTTTCCCCCAAGTTCCCAAAGACTCTTCTCATCTCTCACCTCCCAAAGTCTCATCCAGAACTCCCTCTAATGTCTTCTTGTTTCAACACCTACCCCTACCTTTCTTGATTCTTTCCTTTCATTAGTAGTCTTCTCTCTTTCCAATATAAATTATCCATTGAAATACCCAGTATTGCAGCTCTTTCTACCTATTAGCCTAAATGCATAGCAGAATACTAGGAAGCTAGACAACAAAGTCTTATGTAGTGGGCTGGGTCTGTGAATATTCTCACATTAATATTTTTTCAGTTATGTAAGTCTATCTTTTTAATCTTGTAGTAACTACAGTGCATTTTTTTTTTCTTTCATAGGGGATCTTGCTGCTTGGGCTAATATCAACTGAAAGTTGATTCTTCCTAAATCAGCTATACCTCTAAAATTGTTCTTTCCCCATCAGCCACCCCACCCTCTGGTAGCTCCTTCTTACATAAAGTGAGAAAATATTAATGGGCAAGATTTGTTTAAGACTTACCATGTACCAGATACAGTTCTAAGTGCTTTAGCTGGACTAACTCATTTAACCTTCACAACAACTCTATAAGGCAGGAACTCTTTTTAATCCCTCTTTTATATATGAGAAAACTGAGATCCAGAAGTGTGAAGTAACTTGCCCAAAGTCACACAACTAGTAAATAACTGAGCCAGGATTTGAACTCAGGGAGTCAGACTAAAAAGTCTGCGTGTTTATCCACCATGATATATGAAACTCTGTCTGAATCTTCCTTTGGTAGGATGAAAAGAGTTATTATACAACTGTGAATGGAATTAGAGAAGATTCGGAAAAAGCTTTAACAATTGATAAAAGAGGTAGCAAACCTATCACATAAGGAATTACTAAAATGATTTTGGGAAGTGTATGTGTATGATAGAAGTTCATAAAATGACAGATGATATATATAAAATGAATAAGGACTTTTCCAGTTAATGTTAGAATATCATAATTTGGAGAGAACCTTGGAAATTGAGAGGTGAGAGTGTAAATAAAAGGCATTGCACAGTAATGACTGATAACAGGCCAGATTTTATGGTATGCACTTACAGCCATTATCTTTTTTTATTATCAGCGGACGATAATGAAGGTAGGTATGCTATTTGCATTTTTCAAATGGAGAAACTGAGATTTATATAGGTTTAGAATTAGGATTCAAATCTTGATTTCTGTTATTAATTCACATGTAATAATGCCTCTCAAAGAGTCTTCAAATTATTGGGTCAAAGACAATATTAGCTAATACATAAATAGTGTAAACTATGTGCAGTTACTATTGTAAGAACTTTATAAATATTAGCTCATTTAAAATTTATCATAATCCCATAGGTATTCTTTTCCCCATTTTACAGGAAACTGAGGTTATCAGTGGCACAGTGGTTAAGTGTTTGGCTGCTAACCAAAAGATCGGCAGTTACAATCTACCAGCTGCTCCTTGGAAACTCAAAGAGACAGTTCTACTCTGTTCTATAGGGTTGCTATGAGTCAGAACCTACTCAACGGCAATGGGTTTGGTTTTTCTTTTTTACGAGAGGTACAGAGAGGTTATATAATTTGCCCAAGGTGATTGAGTCTCAGAGCTGGGCTTTGAACTCAAGTAGTCTAGCTCTGAAATCCATGTTCTTAACAGTTGCTGTTGAATTGATTCCGACCAAGAAGAACTTTAATTATATCAACATTTTTCAATGTGTTCATGTTGTTAGGCCTTATATAAAATGAAATTCTATAGTCAAATCATTTCTTCCTCTCAAGCCTTATTATATCCTTCATCTTTCATAAGAAAATCTTATCCATGTGTAGATTATTACCATTAGGTTAAATTATATGAAAAATTTTAATTTTAAACCTGCAAAAATGGCAATATGTGGGGCTATGATACGCATTATCTCTAGTTAAGATTTCAGTGAAATAAAACATTTTAGAAAACGCTAATGTAGTTGTGAGTGATCAACAAATTTTTGTTTCTAAGAAAAACTAGAATGGAAAGACATCTTCAACGTCTCTAAATTAATGTTGTGGAAAATCACCATGCCCTAGGACAAATCACTGTGTATCAAATACAGAATACAGAGCTAGATAATCCATGAAGTTTTTACAAACTGCCTTGCAATTTATAATGTGAAGGAAATTTTAAGCCACAAAAACTGTATCAGACCATATAGTGTATTCTACCCATGTCAACCACAAACAATTCAGGAACTCGCCTGAAACAATTTTACTTGTTTTTTTCCTATCTTTAACTTATGTTTTCTCTAATGATTAGGATCATAGGATAAAAATATGAGGTTCTTTACTACTGCCCTTTTATTTTGCAGATTACAAATCTAAGAAAAAAACAAAAAAAGATCCTTGAAACAAAAAGTATGAGAGGCAAAACCAGGAATCAAAGCAATAATTCCATACCAGGAATTTTTATTGGTTTCCCAATCCCATCTCCTGGTAGCTTTTGATTCTCTAGGCATCTGTAATAAGGACTTTTTATTTTTAGGAGATCTCCAACCATGTTTTATGACTAATTACAACTGGACTCATAGTGACACATACATAAATATGAACTGGAGAATTTACCACTGCATTACTGGAATCTAGGCATTAAGAAATGATGTTTTAAACCTAGAAGAAAATTCAGAGATTTTCCCTTACTTTTTTCCCTTCCTCCTTCAATAAATGAAGAAATTAAAACCAAGGGAGACACTAAAGCTTCTTTTGGTACATAGCTATTTAACTATAACTATTCTGTGTTATCCATGAGGTTTTTATTGGCTAATTTTCAGAAGTAGATTGCCAGGCCTTTCTTCCTAGTCTGTCTTAGTCTGAAAGCTCCACTGAAACCTGACCACATGGGTGACCTGCTGATATTTGAAATACAGATGGCATAGCTTTCAGTATCACAGCAAGGTGTAAGCCACAACAGTATGCAAACTGACAGACTGGTGATAGACATCATATTTAGTAAAATATGTTTGGTAAAGTAGAGGGTCAACAAAAATGAGGGAAACCTTCAGTGAGATGGATTGACACAATAGGCACAACGATGGACTTAAACATACCGACAATCATGAAGATGGTGCAGGACTGGGCAACGTTTCGTTCTGTTATACAAAGGGTCACCATGAGTTGGAGCCAACTCAGTGGCAACTAGCAAAAACATTCTGTGTTAAGACTAAACTAATTTAACTTTATTTGATCGCTACCTCCTTGAAGGATCTCTTTGATGACACTTGCTGTTGATAGGCAATAAAAGAATGGAATAGTTACATTAGATCCAAGGAAACCACTCTATTCTGTACATTCCATCATGATAAATTGGCTGATGTCCTTCCCCCTTTTCCCTCACTGGCTCACACAAATGGAGCATGAATACCATCATGTGAAGGCATTGTACTGACCCAGTTATGATACTCCCTCCCGTGATGTTTTATATGAATGCGCCTGATCCAAGCCATGGTATTTTCTGTTGCCTCATATGCATGCGAAAGCTGGACAGTGAATAAGAAAGACCAAAGAAGAATTGATGCCTTCGAATTATGGTGTTGGCAAAGAATATTGAATGTGCCATGCACTGCCAGAAGAATGAACACATCTGTCTTGGAAGAAGTACAACCAGAATGCTCATTAGAAGTGAGGGTGGAGAGTTCGTCTCATGTACGTACTTTGGACATGTTATTAGGAGGGACCAGTCCCTGGAGAAAGACATCATGCTCGGTAAAGCAGAGGGTCAGCAGAAAAGAGAAAGACCTTCAGTGAGATGGATTTACACAGTGGCTGCAACAATGGGCTCAAACATAGCAATGATTGTGAGGATGGCACAAAATTGGGCAGTGTTTTGTTCTGTTGTACATAGGGTCGCTATGAGTCAGAACCGACTCAACAGCACCTAAAAACAACAATAAAACAAATGTATTAAGCACACAAATTATTTGCAAAACCCTACAGAAGCGTGTATAAAATGACAGTACATAGGAGAGATTCCAGCCTTCTTCCCCTAGTTTGGAGGACAAACTGAGATAAGTTAATATGTCTCAAAGTGTAACAAAAAAAATGAGTATTAATTTTTAAGTGGTGCCTGTTTGCCCTGCCTCTTCAGTAAGCTAGAAGATTATTGTCAGCAGGGTCACATTATTAGTATCCCCCATGCCATGGATCACCCTTACATATTTTCTGACTTTAAAGTATCTTTAAGTATTATCCTTAATCTAGATACTTATACAAAATGCATCATGTCTTTTTAAAAATAAGGTATAATAAGAAGAAGAAATTAGATTGATAAACTACATGCCTTGGAACAAGAGTAGTTTAATTACTATGAAGCATCTTCCAGGATTTGGTGATTAATTTGCAATTGTCAATAAAGTCTGTAGTTATCAGCAAATATTTAAGAAAGCAGATCATTTGATCAATGATAGGGCTATATCTGAGCTTATTTATTAAAAGGGTACCTTTGAGGGGAAGGATATAATTGCCTTCTGTTTTTGTTTTCAGGCTGTGCTGTCACAAAGGAAATCTTTAATAGACCAGCTATCATCTGGCATTGATTTTGGAGGGTTTCCTAGGAGACACTAGGGAAAGGCAGTTAGGTTTTTGGAAGAATTGGGTATTCTAGGCCAAAAACTTAATACTGCTTGTCGATCTACCTTAGAGAGAATTATAGGAGATTTCATTACTTCTCCTTAAGGAACTTCTCAATACTACCCCTGGCCTTTCGCCATGATGGCCCATAGGCTATGTAATTTTGGTATTTTCTGACCTTGTGCTCCTTAGCAATATCTTCTAAGGCCTAGTTTTCTGAACATGTGTTAATAGAGTACAGCATATTTGTTAAGGCAGATGATTTTTTTCTTAATTAATAACCTTGTTCTTTCCATGGTTAATGACAAAATTGTCTAGCACAGGTCTTCACACACAGTAGTTGATGAAAATGATTGAATGAATGAATAAATTGAATGATAGCTAAATGAATTGTACATTCAACAAAAGCTGCCCACGATTACAATATCCTTAAGGGCAGATTTTCCCTTTTCATACGTGTATCCCTAACAGTGCCTAGAAAAATGGTTTACCCATGCCAGAATGTTAACAAATGTTTGTCAAAAAAATTAATCAGAGTATACATGAATCAATATTTAATGAGCCATAGCAACACAGACTGGTCCAATGTCTCCTATCTAGCCACTCTCATCTTTTATGTCTCCACTTAATTAATTTATATGATTGTGTAATTTAAAATTAGTTTACTGTACTGCACAGTTCTCTACACCTTCTGTAGTACACATAGATGAGAATCAGAGATGCACAGTATGCTACTTCAGTTAGTTTGGGAGAAGATACAATTGATCCATTAATCCATTATTATCTACGGTCATAAATGTATACATTTTTATAGATCACAAGTAATAAAAAATGCAAATATAATTTTCAACCAAATATAAAAGTTTATTAAATTTGAGTTTAAACACTAAGATAAGTTATTCCATCTTCAGAAAGTAAAATTACATATTTTATTTCCAAATAGTACTTTTTTAAAATTACTAGTAATTACTTTGTGTGTGTTTAAACTTAACTTCAATGTAAGTGTGTGTGTGTGTGTGTGTGTGTGTGTGTGTGTGTGTGTGTGTCCTCTCAAGTGGTCTTTAATATGCAGATTTCATAATAATGAGCTTATTTAATGATATTGTAGAATTTGTACAATAAAATTCATTATCAGAGATTATGAGAATAATTTGCTTTTATCATTCTTAGTCGTACTGTTGATTAAGTGCTCCACTACTAGCTAAAAGGCTGGCATTTCAAATACACCCAGAGGCACCTCAGAAGACAGGCCAGGTGATCTGCTTCCAGAAGGTCACAGCCTTGAAAACCATATGGAGCAGTTCTACTCTGCATACGTGAGGTCACCATGAGTTGGAATCGACTCAAAGGCAACTAGCAACAACAAGAGTCATACTGCCACCCAGAAAAACTGGACATTTCTCATTTACAAAATAAAGAGGCTTCAGACTAAATAATAGGGAAACCAAAAACCAAACCTATCACCGTCGAGTCGATTCCAACTCATAGCGACCCTATAGGACAGAGAAGAAGCACCCCACAGGATTTCCAGGGAGATGCTGTGGATTTGACCTGCCTACCTTTTGCTTAGCAGCCAAGCTCCTAACTATTGAGCCACCAGGCTTCTGTAAAATAATAGGGATGGGGGTAGATAAAACTCTTCTAGCTGCAATAGTCTATGATTATATGACCTTATAATCATTTTACTATTACTATACAGCATTTACTTACAAGATCTAATTTTTTTTTCATTTCTCTGCTTGATAGAATAGTAATAATAATATGCATTATTCTAATAAAGCTAAAAATTTAACTGAAATATTATTCATTTTTTTCATTTTTATTAATTGTAAAAATAAATATAAGCGTTAAAAGCTCCATAAATTTTAGATTTGTGATTATCAGACTTAAAAGAAGCCAAAATCATAAGTACCTCATCCTATGAAACAAGAAATTAGAAAAAATATTCTAAATAGCATATCACTTTAATGCTGTAGAAGATTTTCCTCTGTACCAGAAATTGTATTTTAGTCATTTTTACAGGTTTCATTTATAACACTTTCAGATTCCCTTTTTAAAAGTTTTTGGTTTTTGGTACATTAATAATACATTTACTCCATTAGAAATGCTACACTAATTATCAGTTGCCAGCAAATGTTCTCCAAACAATTTTTGTACGTCTTATTTGAAGCCACCATCAATGCACTCAAAATGCCTAACTCCAGCTCAGCTTTATATGTATGACTTCTCATTTTCTCAGCGCTACTCTTCATTCCTCTGACACACTGACCCATCTGAACCTCTGCTGGAGACTTGTTGCTCTGATTTTAGAAATTCTTAAAACCAACTGATAACCTCCCAGGATATCCTTCTCTGCTATTCTTCTTTCTCACCCTCGGTTCCATAATCACTCTGTTCACTGACTCAAATCCACCACTTCCCAACCTTAAACTTCACCTTTCCAGGACTATGCCATGACTTAATATATGTAAAGCCTGATAAACAAGCAAACAAAAAACCCCACACAACATAGTCAGGAGCAAATTGAAAGCCATGCCACAGGCATAGATGGGATTACTGAAATTTCCTCTTTAGAATGATGTCTATACTTTTAAGCAGAAAATGTGTAAGTAGAATTTTGGGGGAAAACTACAGTACATTCCTGAGTGAAAATCAATTTTCTTTGCAATATAAATTTTACAAATGATTTCTACCATTTGACATTTTCCCCATGTTAAAGGGAAACCCCAGGACACAGGTCAAGTCTAATGACTTTTACAGAATTTGGATTTCTATGTTACTTCCTTTCATTTTTCATCTTTCCATCAACCCCTAGTTTCAACCTGATTTAAAGAAACTGAGATTTTATATATAAAATCCTTTATATATAAAGACAGAGAGTCCAGGAAAGGTGATGGGCTAGGAAGGCTGGAAGGGAATATAAAATCATACAATCTGACCCAGCGCGGTGGTTAAGTGCTCAGCTACTAACCAAAAGATTGGTGGTTAAAACCCATCAAGCCACTCCACAGAAAGATGTGGCAGTCTGCTTTCGTAAAGATTACAGCCTTGGAAAATCCAATGCGGCGTTCTACTCTGCCCTATATGGTTGCTATGAATCAAAATCTACTTGGTGGTAACTGGTATAAGAACAATCTGACCCGCTTATTTTACAGATGAGGAAATCAAGACCCAGGGAGGTCAAAAGCGATATTCGACCAAAATCACATAACGAACTACTGACACACGAGAAAAATAACCCAAGTTTTCTAAAGTCAGGGTTACTCCTCTACTCCACCAGATATGATTCAATACTTTTGCAATTTTTTTTTTACTATAAATTCTTTTTTGTTTTTAATACTTTTTTTTTATTGTACTTCAGGTGAAGGCTTACAGAACAAATAGTTTCTCATGAAACAGTAGTACACATGTTGTTTTATGACATTGGTTAATGACCCCACAACATATCAACCCTCTAACATCTCAACCTTTTTTTTTTGGTGAAAATACACATAGCCAAAAATACACGTAGCCAAAGATACACCATTTCAAAAATTTGTACATGCACAGTTCAGTGACATTGACTACGCTCTTCTAATCGTGCTGTTATTCTCACTTAAGATGAAGGCTTACAGAACAAAATAGTTTCTCATTTAACAGTTACTACAAATGTTGCCCTATGACAACGGTTAACAACCTCACAACACATCAACGATATCCTTACTCAACCTTGGGTTCCCTATCAACAGCTTCTTTGTCCCCTTCTGCCTTCTGGCCCTTGTCACTGGACTCCTGTACCTCGTTAGTCTCATTTGGTTTTATGGGGCTGTCCACTCCCAGGCTGAACCGTCAACCTCGGAGGTAACTTCACCACCGAGCTAAAAGGGTGTCTGGGGCCATACTCTTGGGGTTTCTCCAGTCTCCTTTAGGCCAGTAAATCTGGTCTTTTTTTTGTGAGTGAGAATTACGCTCTACATCCTTCTCCAGCTCAGTCCAGAACCCTCTGTTGTGATCCTGGTCAGAGCAATCAGTGGTGGTAGCTGGGCACCATCTAGCTGTACTGGACTCAGTCTGGTGGAGGCCTTGGTTGCTGTGGACAATTAGTCCTTCGGACTAATCTTTCCCTTGTATCCTTTTCTCTTCATTCTCCCTTGCTCCTGAAGGGATGAGACCAGTGGAGTATCCTGGATGGCCTCTCACAGGCTTTTAAGACCCCAGACACTACTCACCAAGGTAGAATGTAGAGCATTGTCTTTATAAGCTGTGTCATGCCAAATGAGCTAGATGTTCCCCAAGACCATGGTCCCCACAGCCCTCCGACCAACAATTCAGTCCCTCAGGGAGTTGGGTTGTGTCTATGGGGCTTCCATGACCTTTCCTTGTACAAGTAGTGCTAGTTTCCCCTGTATTGTGTACTGTCTCACTCTTCACCCAAGATACCACTTATTTATTGCCTATTTAGTATTTCCCTGCCACCCCTCCCATCCCTGGTAACCAACAAAGATTGCTACATTTTGTGTGTGAACTTTTTCATGGGTTTTTAAAATAGAGGTCTCATACAATATTTGTCCTTTTGTGATTGACTTGTTTTGCTCAGCATAATGTCCTCCAGTTTCATCCATGTTATGAGATGGTTCACAGATTCATTGTTGTTCTTTCTCATTGCATAGTACTCCATTGTGTGTAGGTACCATAGTTTGTTTATCCATTCATCTGTTGATGGGCATCTAGGTTGTTTCCATCATTTTGCTATTGTGAACAATGCTGCCATGAACATAGGTGTGCATATGTCTATTCGAGTGATGACTCTTATTTCTCTAGGATATATTCCTAGGAGTGGGATTCCTGGATTGAATGGTATGTCTATTTCTAGCTTTCTAAGGAAGTGCCATATCATTTTCCAAAATGGTTGTATCATTTTGCATTCACACCAGCAGTGCATAAGAGTTCCAATCTCCCTGCAGCCCCTCCAGCATTTGCTGTTTCCAGTGTTTTTGATTCATGCCAGTAATGCTGGGGTGAGATGGTATCTCATTGTGGTTTTAATTTGCATTTCTCTAATGGCTAGTGATCGGGAGCATTTCCTCATGTGTCTGTTGGCCATTTGAATGTCTTCTTTGGTGAAGTGTCTGTTCATTTCCTTTGCCCATTTTTTAATAGGATTATTTGACTTTTGGTTGTAGAGGTGTTGGATTTTCTTGTAGATTATGGAGATTAGACCTTTGTCTGACTTGTACTGTACAAAATTTTTTTCCCAGTCTGTAGGTTCTCTTTTTATTCTTTTGGTGAAGTCTTTTGAAGAGCATAGGTGTTTGATTTTTATAAGATCCCAGTTATCTAGCTTATCTATTGGCATTTGTGTGTTGATGGTTATGGTTTGTATCCTGTTAATGCCTTGTATTAAGGCCTGAAGTTTTGGTCCTATTTTTTCTTCTATGAACTTTATAGTTTTAGGCTTTATATTTAGGTCTTTGATCCATTTTGAAGTAGTTTTTGTATATGGCATGAGGTATGGGTCCTGTTTCATTTTTTTGCAAACGGATATCCAGTTTTGCCAGCACCATTTGTTAAAAAGACTGTCTTTTTCCCATTTGATGGACTTTGGGCCCTTTTTGAAGGTCAGGTGACCGTAGGTGGATGGATTTACATCTGGGTTCTCAATTCTGTTCCATTGGTCAAGGTATCTGTCATTGTACCAGTACCAGGCTATTTTGACTACTGTAGCTGTACAGTAGGTTCTGAAGTCAGGTAGTGTGAGTCCTCCAACTTTATTCTTCTTCTTCAGTAGTGCTTTACTTATTCACGGCTTCTTCCCTTTCCATGTAAAGTTAATGATTAGTTTTTCCATCTCTTTGAAGAATGTTGTTGGTATTTGGATCGGGATTGCATTATATTTGTAAATTGCTTTGGGTAGAATTTTCACTTTCACAATGTTGAGTCTGCCTATCCATGAGCATGGTATGTTATTTCATTTATGTAGATCCCTTTGGGTTTCTTGCAGTAGTGTTTTGTAGTTTTCTTTGTATAGGTCTTTGACATCCCTGGTCAGTATTTTATCTTTTTAGGGGCTATTGAAAATGGTATTGTTTTCCTGACTTCCTTTTCCTCATTCTCCTTATTGGTGTATAGGAATCCAACCGATTTTTGAATGTTTATCTTGTATCCTGCTACTCTGCTGGATCTTTCTATTAGTTCCTGTAGATTTCTCATGAAGTCTTTAGGGTTTTCTGTGTATAGTATCATATCATCTGCAAACAGGGACAGTTTAACTTCTTCATTACCAATTTGGATGCCCTTTATTTCTTTTTCTTGCCTTATTGCATTAGCTAGAACTTCCAGCACAATATTAAATAGGAGTGGTGATAAAGGGCATCCTTGTCTTGTTCCTGTTTTCAAGGGTAATGTTTTCAGCCTCTCTCCATTAAGAATGATGTTGGCCGTTGGTTTTGCATAGATGCCCTTTATTATGTTGAGAAATTTCCCTTCTATACCTATTTTATTGTGAGTTTTTATCAGGAATGGGTGTTGGACTTTGTCAAATGTCTTTTCTGTGTCAATTGAGATGATCATGCGATTCTTTTCTTTCCTTTTATTTATGTGGTGGATTACGTTGATTGATTTTCTAATGTTGAACCATCCTTGCATACCTGGTATGAATCCTACTTGGTTGTGGTGTATTACTTTTTTGATATGATGCTGAATTCTGTTGGCTAGAATTTTGTTTAGAATTTTTACCTCTATATTCATGAGAGATATTGGTCTGTAATTTTCTTTTTTTGTGGCATGTTTGCCTGGTTTTGGTATCAGCGTTATGCTGGCTTCTTAGAATGACTTTGGAAGTGTTGCTTCCTCTTCTATGCTCTGAAATAGCTTGAGTGGTACTGGTACAATCTCTTCTGTAAATGTTTCGTAGAATTCTCCAGGGAAGCCATCTGGGCCAGGGCTTTTTTTGGTTGGGAGTTTTTTTTTATTACCTTTTCAATCTCTTCTCTTGTTATGGGTCTGTTCAGATTTTCAACATCACTTTGTTGTAGTTTGGGTAGGCCGTGTGTTTCTAGAAATTTATCCATTTCCTCTAGGTTTTCAAATTTGTTGGAGTATAGTTTTTCATAATATTCTGTTATAATCCTTCTTGTTTCAGTTGGGTCTGTTGTAATGTCCCCCATTTCATTTCTTGTTTGGGTTATTTGTGCCCTCTCCTGTTTTTCTTTTGTCAGTCACACCAGTGGTTTGTCGATTTTGTTGATTCTTTCAAAGAACCAACTTTTGGTTTTGTTGATTCTTTCTATTGTTTTTCTGTTCTCTATTTCATTTATTTCTGCTCTGATCTTTACTATTTCCTTTCTTCCGGTGGTTGTGGGATTTTTTTGCTGTTCTCTTTCTATTTGTTTGAGTTCTGTAGTTAATGTTTTGATTTTGTCCCTTTCTTCTTTTTTGATATGTGCATCTATTGCTATAAATTGTCCTCTGAAGACTGCCTTTGCTGTGTCCCAAACGTTTTGGTATGATGTATTTTCATTCTCATTTGATTCTAGGAATTTTTTGATTCCATCTCTGATTTCTTCTATTACCCACTGATGTGTAAGCAGGGTATTATTCAGCTTCCATGTAGTTGATTTTTTTTCCTTGCTTTTTCTATTGTTAATTTCTACCTTGATGGTATTGTGGTCAGAGAAGATACTTTCAATTATCTCAGCATTTTGGATCTTGTTGAGGATTGCTCTGTGGCCTAAGATGTGGTCTGTTCTGGAGAACGTTCCATGTGCATTGGAAAAGAATGTGTACTTTGCAGCAGTTGGATTGAGTGTTCTATATATGTCTACGAGGTCAAGTTGGCTGACTGTGCCCTTTACGTCTTCTGTATCTTTGCTGAGTTTCTTCTTAGTTGTTCTGTCCTTTACTGAGAGTGGTGTGTTAAAGCCTCCTATTATTATCTTGGAACTGTCAATGTCTCTTTTCAGTGTTGTTAGAGTTTGTTTTATGTATTTTGGAGCCCTGTCATTGGGTGCATAAGTGTTTATTATGGTTATGTCTTCATGATGGATCGTCCCCTTAATCATTATATAGTGTCCTTCTTTGTCTTTTAAGGTAGATTTTGTTTTAAAGTCTATTTTATCTGAGATTAGAATTGCCACTCCTGCTCTTTTTTGGTAGTTGTTAACTTGATATATTTTTTTCCAACCTTTGACTTTTACTAAATTCACATCTTTGTTTCTAAGGTGTGTCTCTTGTAGACAGCATATTGATGGATCCTGTTTTCTTATGCATTCTTTTACTCTCCGTCCCTTTATGGGTGCATTGAGTCCATTTACATTCAGTGTAATTATTGATAGATGTGAGCTTGTTGCTGTCATTTTGTAGTGCTTTTTTTTTTGTGGTTCTGAAGTTTTCTTTGTTCTTACTCTCTTGTGCTGAGTTACTTTTGTTTGTGGTTTTTTTTTCATTTCTTTTGTTTTTGTAGGTTTTGTTTTTGCTGATACTTTATGTTTTTCCTCTTTTTTTTTAATGAGTATGTTTGTTAACTTTCTTTGTGGTTACCATGAATTTTACCCTTGTCTTTCTAAGTTTGAAGCAGTCTACCATTACTTGGTATCACCTTGTCTTCCTCTCCATTAGAAGGTTCTATACCTATGCCGTTTTTTCCCTCTCTTATTGTTTTGATGTTGTTGTCATTTACTGATTAACTGCTCTGATTCCCTGTTGTATTTCTTTTAGTTTTGGATAGTCCTTGAGAGGTCATTTCCTAGATTTGTATCTGGCTGTTACGATCCTGCATCCTGGATTCTCCCCATGGGCTGAAGTTGTTTATTCTCAGATTGAAGAACTCCCTTTAATAATTCTTGTAAGTTTGGTTTGACTTTTACATATTCCCTTAATTTCTGTTCATCTGGAAATGACCTAATTTCAGCATCATTTCTGAACGAGAATTTTGCAGGATATATTATTCTTGGCTGGCAATTTTTTTCTTTCAAGATTTTATATATGTCATCCTATTGCCTTCTTGCCTGCATGGTTTCTGCCGAATAGTCTGAGCCTAGTCTTATTGTTTCTCCTCTGTATGTGACTTCTTGTTTTTCACGAGCTGCTCTCAGGATTCTTTGTTTGTCTTTGGTTTTGGTGGGTGTGAATATGATATGCCTTGGTGATTTTCTTTTGGGGTCTCTTCTATATGGGGTTCGTTGAGGTTCTTGGATGTCCAGCTTTTCATCTTTCATGATATTGGGGAAGTTTTCTGTCAGCAGTTCCTCAATGATCCTCTCTGTGTTTTCTGTTTTCTCCTCCTGGAATTCCAATCACTCGAAAATTTTTGCTTTTGATTGTGTCCCACATGACTGTCAGGGTCTCTTCATTTTTCTTTGTTCTTTTTTCTGAGTTTTCCTGAAGCAGAGTTGTATCCAAGTGTTTGTCTTCAATTCCACTGATCCTGTCTTCCACCATTTCAAATCTGCTTCTCAGCCCTTCTATGACACCGTCCATTTCTGAAATCTTGTTGTTTATCTTTTGGATTTCTAATTGTTGTCTTTGTATAATTTCTAGTTGTGAATTTATTTTGGCATTTTTTTCCTGCATTATCTTCCTGAATTCTTCGAATTTTTTGTCTGTATTTTCCATGAATTTGTCTATTTTTTCCTCATGTTTGTCAACTTTTTGCCTCAGCGTTGGATAATTATGAGTATTAGAGATTTGAATTCCCTATCAGGTAGTTCTAGTGCCTTTTTTTCCACAGGAGAGTCATCTGGTGTTTTATTTTGGATGCCTACTGGATCCATCCTGTCCTGTTTTTGTATATGTTTTGATATTGTCTGCTGTCTTCTGGGAATTTAGTAGTTATTTTCCTCGTTTATCGATTGTAGATTTGTTTGTTTCGTCCTTATTTTTTGTTTTATTTGTTTGTGTCTGAGCAGGCAGGCTGTGCATTCTTTGTTGTTTGTTCATCTGTGGCCACAATACTTTTCACCTCCTTGTCCAATGGGCAGGTTCAGTCACTCAGTTATGGTACAGCAGGGCATGTTTAGCTGAAGGGGAGTTGCTGGGATGGGTTGTTTGTGGCACATACTAAGGCCTACAGGGTGGGCTGGGAATTGGTGCAGGGCTTGTTCTGGTAGGCTGTGCCTGTGCTTCTTGGGAGTGTGATGTTCAGCACATGGTGCAGGTAGGCAGGAAGAAGGGGGGAGATTGTGATGTGTGGAGGTAAGATGGGTATGGAAATTGGAGAGAGAGGAACAGGAGCCAACAACATAGACACGAACAAAAAAGGTTGCTAAGGGAGCTTGCTATTGGAGTGGAGAGATGAGAGACTGAGAAATGGAGACAAATAAAAAGGAAAAAAAAGAAAAAGGCTAAAAGAAAAAAATGAATAAATTAAAATTAGAGGGGAAAAAAAGCCCTCAGGGATCCAACCAGTGCAGCTGCTAGGACTGGGAAAGTTGCTCCTAGGCCGTAAAGTATAGCCTGGCTAGAAGGGATAGAGGTGTCACACAGTGTCAGGTATTCAGGAGATAGGAAGAAAAGGTAAGTATAGAGAGATGAGGAACTGGAAGTGAAGAAAGACAAAAAGAGAAAACGAGAGAGAAGAAAACAAAACGAAGAAAAAAAAAAAAACAAAAATAACAGAACCAAAAAAGAAAAAAAACAAGAAAAAAGAAATGCCCCCAGGGATGTCACTGTGCACCTGCGCAGAGTAAGGGAATAGCTACCAAGCCACGCAGTACTGCCCAGCTAGAAGGGGCTCAAAAGCCACGAAAAGCAAAATAAAGCAAACAAATCAAAACAGAACAAACAAACAAAAGCCCTGGGTGTCCCACCAGCTTGGCAGCATGGCCCAGGAAGTAGTTTTACACTTGAGTGGTGTTTCCCAGCCTTTCAGGAAGAAGTAAAGATGGCACACGGAGCCAGGTATTTGAGAGAAAGTAAGGGGAGGTGGTGAGTGGTAAGGAAGAAATCTAATGAAGTGGAAAAAATCAACACTAGCAGCCAACAAATGGCACTCAGGGAGCCGGCCAGTGAGGGCGGGTGGAGTCCAAGCGACACTGGTGTGAAGCTGGTGCTTCCCAGCCAAGAGACTGTGGCCACAGGAAGCAGAGGAAGCTGAGTGGGGGTGAAGAAGGGTGGGGGGTTGGAAAGCGTGTATTGCTAATTACTGGTTGTTCTGTCTCCTGCTGGAAGCTCCTTGAAGCTGCTTTCTCATACCCCCTGTTTGCTGATCTCTGATAGGCGTCCAAGATGACAGATCCATGTTGTGGTAGCTGGTAGGGAACCTCTGCATGTATTCTCTCCTTGCTTTCTGTTCTCTCAGTTTTTTATTCCATTTGGTGGTTGGCTGAGTTCTTTATCTCTTCATTTGATGCTTAGGGTTTCAGGATTGATGTGTGACTCTGTTTCACTTAGTTTTTCAGATCTTTGCTGTGGAGGGATGGCGTGGTGCTTCTGTTTATAGTGCCATGTTGCCCAGAAGTGCGATTTTTTTTTTTTTTTAACTTTAAAGATTTAATACTCCAAGTCTTGTCTCTTCCTAAAGCCCTCAAGTGTTCGGATGAGGAGGGCTAAGTCATATACTCCAATTTTAGCCTCGACAAAAGTCAGCATATAAGAAACAGGATTTATGTAATATATATGAATTGGATGGAATTGAATTTCACTCTTTTATCCCATGAGTCATAAATGGAATTTTAAAAGTAGAGAACAGACTAAAGTGAAAAATTCAAAATGCTAGGCCATACCTGTGATAGCCAGTGTATAATTAGAACTTTGACATAGTAAAAAAACATACAAACAACAACAACAAAAAAAAAACACCTGATTTCTACTTTGGCAACACTTAGGATTTGAAGGCAGGTTAGAAACCCATAGTTTTAGAAACTACGTCAGCAATTTTTCTTTCTCTCCAGTAACTTTAATTTAGTGTGAAATATGAAATCATTTTGTTAATTACTTGAAAATTCCCTTGTAAGCAATCCAGGAGAGAAATCATGCTTTTCTTGCCAGTGTATTAAAAGTATGTGTCATTTGTACATTTTTGCATGTGCGTTCATAATTATAATTGCATTCATGAACATTCTCTCAGAGGTAGAACTTTTTGCTCATCACAGCCTTTTTAAAAGAGAAAAAAATTAAAACAATGGGAGGGTTTAATAACTTCATTGTTTTACTAGCTTAACAATAAATAAAATTACTCTTAATTACACTGCATTGAGAGTGTGCTGCATAAGTGATAAGTAATTATAATTAAAAGTAATAATAGATGAATAATACTTTCTGTGTGCACAGGGTGGTGATAAGATTCTTAAGGTAGGATTATGACTTTGCATTGCAACAGAGCATTTGAGAACTTTAATAAATTTTTTAAGCCTTAAGACAATCTGACAAAGAATGCACAAGTCACCCTGACCACTGAGGCAAATCCTAGATAGTTTTAAGTTGTTAATTGAGTCCCTTAAGTGATACATTTTTAATGTCTTTTGCTTTATGTAAACAGCGGATTACAGCAATTGCCTGTTTATTTACAATTAGCATGTTTGTAGACAATGTCTGAAGTGCAGAATAATAAAATGAAAAGCTTGTAATAGTGAGGTTCACAATGTGGGAGTCTCAGTGATTTTCTATGCTTTTTAGAAGTTAACAAGTGAAATCTCCTCTGACTAGCTATAGGCTGCCTGCACACTGGTGCCTGGAAAATAAATACCTGCTTTGTGTGAATGTAGGACTCAGGACAAGGAGCATAAGTGACCCAAAGCCACAGGTGATACACTTATGCCAGCTGGAGATATGAAATTCTGTTAATAACAGCATACAATCTGAAGTTCTGTAAACAGTGAAAAGTGAAATCCTTCAAGAATGTTGGAGAATGGCTGACCTGAACAAGGACTGCAAACATTGAAAGCCTATCACTATAACTTTTAATTGTCGATTTAAAAAATATTTTTATGAATACATCTTTTTTCTTTTTCGGTTGTGAAATGTTTCAAATATAAAGAAATATAAAAAATTTAATGAACAAATGTGAAACTGCTACTTATCTGAGGAAATGTAACAACAGAAAAACAGTTCAAGAACCCTCCCCAATAGCATTTTCTTCCCTTCTCACTACTCAAAAGAGTCACAGTGCAGAATTTGGTGTTTATCATTCTTATGCATGTTTTTATACTTTAATACAAATATATGTATCCCTCAACAAAATATAGAATCACATTGCATATTTCATCTTTATAAAATAGTATTATATGTACATATTCCTCCTTAATTTGCTTTTTGACGTTCAATATTATGTTTTTTAAATTTATCTACTTTGATACATGTAGTGCTAGTTCACTCATTTTCATCACTGAATAATATTGCATGCATGAATATTCTACATTTTGTCATTCTTTGGTTGGAGGGCATCTAGGTAGTTTCTTTCTCTTTTATTTATTTATTTATTTTGTTATAAAGTCCTTCTATGATTATTTATTATATATTTCTCTTTGTGTGTTTAAGAGCAGTGCTATTCAAAGTTTGGTCCATGAACCAGTGCTAATATATGAATTATTAGTTATCATTCTATTTGAGGTAACTACAAACACAGAGTAAGCATTTGAAAACTACTGTAGCAATTTGACATTGCTTCAATATCAGTACATGTGATTTTATGTTTTACAATATTACTGTTCTGCAGTGTGTTAGACATTTTTTAAAAATTGTCTTTAACCACAGTTTGAGAAATACTGCTGTAATGTTTATACCTTGGGACTAAATTATTTTGTTGTGTGGGATGACAACTTAATGTTTAAGATATTACAAATCATTCTTCAAAATGGTTGTACTAATATACATTCTCATCAGAAGTATGTAAGAGTTCCTGTTCCTTCATGTTCTTTATTTGCTCTGCTTTTTCTATGTTAGTTATTTAATTTTCTTTTGGGAGAGGAGTAGTTCAGTTTTTTTATTTCTATTTCATTTTCCCTCTACTATCGAATTTAAGGGATTTTGTAAGTGGTGCAAACAGTTAATGCTCTAGACTGCTAACTGAAAGGTTGGAGGTTTGAGTCCACCAGAGGCATCTCGGAAGAAGGGCCTGGTGATCTACTTCTGGAAAATCAGCCACTGAAAACCCTACAGAGAACAGTTCTACTCTGGCATACATAGGGGCACCATTAGTCTGAATCGGCTCAAGGCAACTGTTACTGGTATGGAATCTAAACTTTCTATGATGATACCCCTTTAAAAATTTAGCATGCATACTTAACTATAATTATCTTCTCCCATCTTAGGTTTTATAGTTTTCCAAAATATATGTCCCGGTCCATTTTTGCCCTTCAGAGTTATAGTTATTATTGTTTAATACCATCACTGATTGTTTTGGATCACCCAAACTTGAACTAGTTTTTTGCCTAAATTCCCTTTGAGATTTCGCTCTTCCTTTTGAAATAATTTTTAATCTTGGTAGCTAAGAATTTTCTAGTGCTTTAGAAGTTTTTTCATTCACTGAGGATTTGTTGCTGTAAATTCCAAGTGTTGTTTTGACTAAAATACATAGTCTTCCTTTTTCTTGAATAAAATTCTACATGACAGTTATTTGCTTTTAGCATATTAAAGAAATTGTTCTACTACCTTCTGATTTCTATTGATGCTATTGAGATATGTGCAGTCACTCTAAATATAGTTCTTTGGAGAAAACTTACCTTTCTTTCAGTCTGCTTTTGAAATCTTGTTGTAGCTGATGTTTTGCAGTTTCACTATGACATGTCTCACTGTGTACTCCTTTTTATTTAGTTGATTGAGATTTATTGGCTTCCCCTGAGCTGATGATTCATGCTTTTCAATTCTGAAAAATATTTGTGGTTATTGTTTCTACAACCTTTCTCTCATTATATCCGGTCTCTCTCTCTTTTGTTTTTCACCAGTGGCTCAATTAGACACATGTTAAAGCGTCTCATTCAGTCCTCCAAGTACCATAAGCTCTCTGTCATATTTTTCGTCTTGAGAGTCTATGCTAAATTATGGGTGATTCATTCAATACGTATTATTTGTTTATTAGTTATCCCTTCAGCTGGTGTCTATTATAGCCTGCTATTTAAAGTTTCATTGGATTTCAGATTTCAATGATCATTTCTTATTTCCAGAAGAGCTTTTTAAAATTATGGCTATCTTTTTAAAATATATATTGTCCTTTGCCATGTTTCAGACCTATTTTATTTTAAGCATTTAAATACCTTTATTTACATAATATGTCCAATAATTAACTTATTTGGTGTTTTTGTGGATCTAAGTTTAATCGAGTACTTTGCTGATTCTTCCTCGTGTGTTTTGTACTCATGGGCTTTGTGTTCATGTTTGACAGGACTTTATCTGTGGGAATCCTCAGATGTCCTTCTGCCTTCTTCCAGATATCCTGGTAGAATATCAATCTGGGATCAAACCCATTGCCTTTGAGTCAATTCCGACTCATAGTGACCCTACAGGACAGAATAGAACTGCCTCATAGGATTTTGAAGTCTGTAATCTTTACAGAAGCAGACTGCCACATCTTTCTCGCTCAGAGTAGCTAGTGGATTCAAACTGCCAACCTTTCGGTTAGCAGCTGAGTATGTAACCACTGTGCACCAGGGCTCCTTAATCTGAGACCACTTAGAGTAATTTACTATTTGGTGTCTCATAGACCACCCAGAGCATGTAAATTTGAACTTTAAATGCATGTGAAGGTAGACTAATGATTACAAATTTTTAGAGGAGATTTCTTCCTATTCAAAACCAGGTTAAGAAAAATTAGTTCCTTGTTTTTTTGGGGTGTGTGTGTGTGTGTGTGTGTGTGTTTGTTTGTTTTGTTTTTTTCAAATCCTCCCTTTTACCAGGTTTGGTGCCACCCAGTGCAGTAGCTTATAGTGTCACCCCTGCCCCCCAGGATCTCCTCCTGTACCAGACCATATAGAAACCTTAGTAATGTTTATTATCAATTTTATTCATAGAATAATATGTGATAGATATAGCTGTAAATTGCTTAAGTGTAATATTTCTTAGATCACATGAATACTAACAACAAAATTGTTTTCTAAAATCTTTCTACGTTGAATTACAACATTTTAGTTACAACATTATTTGTAACTAAGCAGAAGCTCAGTTGATTTTTCTCCTTTTCTTTTAATTACTTCATTCTCAAAATATTTATTGATATAGGTTCACAAATACTACTTACTACAATATTGTGTAGCTAAAACAACAGAAAATTTGACACAATCAATGTCGATAAAAACATGAGCAGCAACGAAAAAGAAACCAAGTGATCTGAAGCATCATTATAATTGGGTAATAATGACAACTCTGACCAGTGCTCATTAGAAGGTTCAAGAAGTAAATTAGCATAGAATTTTAACCTCGTATGTATAGTGATACATGTAAGCTGGGCTTATGAAAAACATTTTTGTTGTTATAAGTAACTACAGAGACATCTTTATTAAAAATAAATAAATTTCTGCAGAAACACTGCACAAAAATTTTATGGACAGTCATTTTGGTGTCACCCCCTCTGACAGTGTCAGCCAGTGTGGTCCACACCCTCCACACACTCTAGCAATGCCACTGTTCACGAAGGTCTAATCTTCATGGGTTCTGATTTTGTGTGCTACTCTCGCCATAAGCCTGCCTAACCATTTAATTCTCAGTCCTCTTTGTGACTAAGATTGGAAAATACTTCCAGGGCAGCCATGTTGTCTATATCAGCTTTCACTCAGGATTTTACCATAGTCTTCATTTTTGATTCCTGATTATTTTGTTTTATTTCTTGGAAGTTCTGTTCTGAGTTTAAAATGCGTATTTGCTATATTTTATCCAGCATTTCTAGGTGCACTGTATTCATAGAATTTTTAAAACTACCTAATGTGCCATATGCTGAAATGAAAGTAAAACACTATAGTTTCTATTAGTCACAGTCTGTGCATCTGACTCCATATCTCTGTTCCAAACATCCACTTTTCTTGCAATGACTTTCTCCATTTATCTTCGTTCTATCCATAACTTAAGACTCAACTCAATTTCTGCCTCTTTTGTGAAGTTTTCCTTGATTATGAACTGCACAATATGGGGTAAGAGTCAGACACTGTTTAGCGGTGACATCATCTAGATTTCTACTCATTATTAGTGTCTCTGGAGAGGAAATGAGTGCTACTCTTAATCAGTACATATTCGGTACATTATTGTGAAATAAAACTACCAGTTTAATTCACACTATGTTTAGATGTGCAAAAATATATATAACTCCTTTTTTTCCCCCATTACAAATGTTTCCTTTCCCTAACCTCACATATTGCTTAGTGACTGAACATTAACTTAATGCCTAATCCATTCAATTATTTTTCAGATCTGCTAACTTAATTAGTCCCTTTAAGTAATGTTCACACTCTCTAGGAAAATAACATGTCTTAATATCTCATATTTCTTTGCTCACTATCACCTTCTCAGTTCCTCCCTAAAATGGCATCTGGGTATTGGAGAACAGAGTGTGTCTTACACAACCTTGTAGCAGAGGGCAGAAGTCAATGTCTAGAGGTGTGACATTTTCTGGCTACACATGTCACTGACAATATCTCTTGTTCACTATTTGCCACTCTCCCTGCTAGAACTTTTATATACTGAGTGAAAAACAGCCAAACCCACTGCCGTCAAGTCGATTCCGACTCATAGCAACCCTACAGGACAGCGTAGGACTGCCCGATAGTGTTTCCAAGGAGCACCTGGTGGATTCTAACTGCTGACCTTTTGGTTAGCAGCCATAGCTCTTAACCACTATGCCACCAGGGTTTCCAGATACTGAAGGCCAGAGTAATTCAAGATCCTGTCTGTTTTGACTCTGGATGGGGCCTCTATGTCATTGTGACAACCTCTGTTTGCCCCTCTGCCTGTTGGTCCACCTCAGTTCCAACAAAGAAGGACTATGGTGTGATGCAGTAAATTGCTTTTACATGGCCTTCTTAGCCATGGTCTTGTAACTCCCACAGAATGATTGGTTGGGCCACAATCTTGCAAGGGATTGATTAATTTACTATGCAAATAGTGGCTTGAAAATCCACCCAGTAGGATTGAGACTCTTGTGATCCAACTATGGGACTGATTGGTTTTGCCATCCTGCTACGCTTTTTTGAGGGCCAATCCCACGGAGCTTCAGGGGAACTCAAGACCTTCAAGAGGAGTCTGCAGCAGACCACATCCTTTGGACCTAGGGTTCCTGGGCTGAGAACTTCCTAGACCTTGAAGAGAGAGCTGTCACACTGAAGGTGGAAAGAAGCAGCTGTGGTGGGCTTGCTGGCCCACAGAGAGAGGTGGCTGTGGTGGGCCAGCAGAGAGGTGGCTAGAGTGGGCTTGCTGGCCCGCGGATGGTGGGTTGAGCACCTTCAGGCAGGAGGCTTGCCAGTAGAGCTGGGTGCCTCTGGTCAAGCCTGCTGGCATTAAAAGAGCTATAACACTTGTCAGACCAGGGCAGAAGCCTGAGTATGCCCCGAGCAGAGGTTGCACGCCTCCGTCCCTGGGCAGCGGTGCAGGCCCAGGTAGCGTGGTGGAAGCCAGTGGCAGCAGTGACATAAAGAAAGCATCTAACGTGAACCATGGTGCACCGGCTCAGAGACATAAGAATGGACATGGGCAATTTGGGGAAGGATAAGTGGTTCCCCTTTGGGAATCTCTTGTTATTGTTTATTGCTTGCTTTCTATAAATAATAATAATAGCTTTCATTTTGCCAACACTGTGTAAGTGTCCCGTGTGTCCAGCTTGATCACAGATGAATGTAGCACCCACCCATGGAAAGGTTGATGCCTGTGGCTATATGTGTTTCATTCCTAGGAGTCTTACCCCTGGCTGGAAGTTTGAGCTGTCTGCATGTGCAATGCATACATATGGTATGAGAGTTAGGCTTCCTAACTCTCAAATTAGCACCCATGCCAAGTGTGATTGAACGAGGCTTGGAAAATCAAACCTCAGGCTCTTTCTCTGCCTGGTTTATCTGTATCTAAATGTTTACTTTGTTATGCAACTTCCCTTAACTGGTAAGGGACAGTGTGCTTTCTTCTCAGGACCCCTACAGGGAGCAGTGTCTGGAGTGCCTCTTTGCCTCATTTATCTAACACACCTTCCCATTTCCTGGCTGAGGTCTGCAGAATTGAATTCAAGAGACACATCTTACTGCTTTGTTCCTTCTCCCATTTTTTCATTCCTCTTCTGCTTGTGATAGTGAAGCCACAGTTTTGCTGCCCAAGGATAGGGAGATAAAATGTAGAAACACTAAAAGAAATGCCCACTTATTCTGTTACCTGTGAGACAATGGGAATGAAAACACAGAAAAGAAACATGAGCTGTGAGACACTGGTAGTTTAGTGGTAGAATTCTCTTCTTCCATGCAAGAGACCCACATTCAGTTCCAGCCAGTGCACCTCCTGTGCAGCCACCGTCCGTCAGTGGAGGCTTGTGTATTGCTATGATGCTGAACAGGTTTCAGCAGAGCTTTCAGATTAAGACAGACTATGAAGAAAGACCTCGTTATCTACTTTCAAAAATCAGCCATTGAAAACCCTATGGATCAAAACAGTCCTTTCTGCAACTGGTCATGGGGATGGTACAAGACCAGGCAGCGTTTTGTTCCATTGCACATGGGGTCTCCATGAATCAGGACCAACCAGTTGGCAACTAACAACAACAAAGGAATGTGATACTCACAATAAAATCATAAATACCTCCCAGGCGATCAAGTGAGGCTTGTTTTCTTGGGCCCCAGACACTCTTAGGTTATACTGCTATAATATACTTTGCAAAAAGTTTAAAACAATGTGCCAGTATGATGTTGAAAGTTTATGCCATACTCTCTTGACCTTATTTTCAATTTTTGGATGATATGTGATGGGTTCTCTTTCCAAGCTCATTCTGATGTTCAGTTTAACCCATCGTTGTTATATAAAAGTCTGGTTAAAGGAAGAGACAACAGTGAGTGTAATGTTCCCTGAGCTTTCCTTTCTCCTAAAATCATTTAGAATCTGAACCTCCTAGGGATGGCCCAAATTGAGCAGCCAGACTGAATTAGATTTGGATTCAGATTCCTTAAGACTACAGCCACCTGTCCCAAAACAGTCCCCAGAGTTTTATGGCCCTGTGAGACCCTCCTCTGGCCCCTCTACTCATTTGAATCCTTGACATCGTCAGTGGCTGGATTTTAGGAGTCACTAATCCACTCCACAGCTCCCCCCATCCCTTTCCTCTACTTTCTGCAAAATCTCCCTTCAAAGGGGAAAAAAGTTTGCCTTAACTTCGTTTTATGCACTCTTAGCACTTTCTCCCTTAACTAACTCATCATGCCTCTGGGCCAAAATACCTAAAATACCTTCACAGTGAATTCCAAAAGAAATATCAATGGAAAGGTTGGACTAAGTGATCTCTAAGGGCCCTCCTAGAGATGAGTTCTGTGACTTCATATGAGGGCAACAATGCAGAGGAAAATTCCAATCCAGACCTTAAAGCAAAAAAATTCACTAAGTATTGGGAATTCGTTATGTGTGAAATGCTAAATGGCGGCAGACTAAAAATAAAATAAAAGGCACATTTCCTAGCCTCAACCACTCTACAACCTCATTAAATATAGAAGACCAAAATGCAAGAAAAGTTAAATATTTGAGGAATCCATTCATTTATTCATGCATTCATTTATTCATGAATGATAAAGGAGCTCACAGTCTTGTGGGTGATACAGATGATGAAGTAAGCAATTACAAGGGACCACAATAGGAAAAATGGAGCACACTCAGAAGAGCACCCAATCACCTCTCAAAGGGAAGGCAAGATGTCTTCTTGGAAAAAGTGAAGTCTCAGCTGAGACTTGAAGATTGTGTGTGTGTGGGTGTGTGTGTGTGGGTGTGTATGCGTGCATGTTGTAGAGCAGTAGTTAAACTGAATCAGAGGGTTCAATAATCTAGGCAAAGGGAATTGCACATGTAAAGGTCTAGCAGAGCAAGGGCACCTCCTTTTCAGGAAACTAATAGAAGTTCAATCTGTCTGGAAAACAAAATTAAATAGCAACATAAAACCACATGATAATGTATAGTTCAGATGCCATAGACTGTAGCAAGGGAATTGCCAGCTGTATGATATAAACAGAATGCTATGACTTCCGCAGGACTTACTTGAACTAGTTCTTTTGAAATTAGCCGCACTAGCACAGATAGGGAGTGTTGCAGTTTTTAGTTGTCTTCCAGTCGATTCCGACTTATGGTGACCCCATGCATGCAGAGTAGAATTGCTCCATAGGGTTTTCAAGGCTGTGACGTTTCAGAAGCAGATCACCAGGCCTGTCTTCTGAGGTGCCTATGGATGAGTTGAAACTGCCAACCTTTTGGCTAGCAGTTGAGTGCTTAATCATTTGTGCCACGAGTAATTTCTTGTAGAGTCATCGGCGTGATTAAAGGCACAGTGAGAAGAATGTGTAGAGGGTTCAGTGGACTGTATTTGGGCCAGTTTGAATAAGGGTATGTATAGGGATTAACTGGGCAAAGTTTTCCACCTCCAGATAGAGTTAGCATTGTCCTACTGTTGAATAAAAAGAAGAATTTTGATAGATCCACAAAGAGACCTCCACTGCTCACTGGGAGGGAAGGGGTATTAGAGAATCAGAGAGAAATGATTTCTGAGTGCAAAGCTGTGGCCACGTTATGCCCAGCTAATGTGAACTAGAGGTGCCCTGGCTACTTGCCAGCATTAGGCATCATCCTGTGCCCATAGTATGAATTTTCAATTGTGTTGAAAACAAATGTTGTTTGGAGCTGAAAGTACCTGATTATGCCAGGCTGTGGGATTTTCTTCAGTTACTAATGCCATCAACCCCTCACCAGAGTCCCTGTCTGCTCAGAGCAAAGCAATTTCCCACTCGCTAGGTCATTCATTTTAGTTCCCTATGTGTAGTGGCTCCATAGAAGAAAGACCTGATGATCAGCTTCCATAAAGATTACAGCCATGAAAATCCTATGGGGGACTTTTATTATATCACTTGGGATCACTATGAGTCAGAATTGACTCAATAACATCCAGCAACGATAATCATGTATATATATGGAAGCCAAGGCCCATATTCACAATATGGCTCCTCTGTAAGAATATCAGCCCAAATACAATCCCAAATACTAGATTTAGGACCTAAAAACCTCAAACCAAACCCGTTGCCATTGAGTCGATTCTGACTCACAGTGACCCTGTAAGGACAGAGGAAAACTGCTTCATAGGGTTTCTAAGGCTGTAAATCCTTACGGAAGCAGAATGCCACATCTTTTTCCCTCGGAGTGGCTGATGGGTTTGAACTGCCAACCTTTTGATTAACAGCCTAGCACTTTAGCCACTGAGCCACCAGGTTTCCTTGCTTAGGACCTAACATAATAGAATACACCTCTCTGAGAAAAAAAGGTATAAAGAATCTGTTAGGTTTAGAACCAGGTAAAGGAGTAAACCAGATTTGTAAATTGAGAAACCTCATAAGGCAGTAGAGTCCATAGTTTTATGACTCTATAATTATATCTATATCTTTCAGCTGGATGAATTTCTCAGGTTTGGAGGAGATCGAAGTATTATTTTATTTGGAAAATATAATTCTTTAAAATTTTGTGTTTTAATTCAAAGTATGCAAAATATAAAACATTAACTATTACACATTCAGGAAGTAATTATATAAACCACAATGTGCTTAGAATTTGCATTAAACTTAAATAAGTATACAATTAAAGGTACTCAAATATTGTTAACAAAATTATTTCACACAGTTTACATTATTATTCATTAATCTCCATTTTCAACACGTCTGTTTGTCCTAGTGTGGTGGCTTGCATGTTGCTGTGATACTGGAAGCTATGCCACTGGTATTTCAAATACCAGCAAGGTCACCCATGGTGTACAGGTTTCAGCAGAGGTTCCAGACTAAGACAGACTGGGAAGAAGGACCTGACAGTCTACTTCTGAAAAAATTACTCAGTGAAAGCTTTATGAATAGCAGGGAAATGTTGTCTGATACAGTGCCAGAAGATGAGCTTCTCAGGTTGGAAGGCACTCAAAAGACAATGGGGAAAGAGCTGCCCCTCAAAGTAGGCTCGACCTTAATTCCATGGATGGAGTCAAGCTTTTGGGACTTTCATTTGCTGATGTGGCACGGCTCAAAGTAAGAAGAAACAGTTGCAAACATCCATTAGGCAAACAGAACGTGGAATTTATGAAGTATGAATCTAGGAAAATCGAAGATTGTCAAAAATGAAGTGGGACACATAGACATTGATATCATAGGTGTTAGTGAGCTGAAATGAACTGATATTGGCCATTATGAATCAGACAATCATATGGCTTACTATGCCAAGAATGACAAATTGAAGAGGAAAGGCGTCATGTTCTTCATCAAAAAGGACATTTCAAGATCTATCCTGAAGTACAACACTGTCAGTGATATGATAATATACATATGCCTACAAGGAAGACCAATTAATACAACAGTTATTCAAATTTACACACTAACTACTAAAGCCAAAAGTGAGGAAACTGAAGATTTTTACTAACTTCTACAGTCTGAAATTGACCAAACATGCAATAAAGACACACTGATAATTACTGGTGGTTGGAATGAGAAAGCTAGAAAAAAAGAAGGATCTGTATTTGGAAAATATAGCCTTAGTGATAGAAAAGATGCCTCAGACCGCATGATATAATTTTGGAAGACCAATGACTTATTCATTGCAAATACCTTTTTTCAACAACATAAACAGTGGCTATACACATGGACTTCACCAGATGGAAACATAGGAATCAAATCGACTGTACTATTTAAAGAGACAATAGAAAAACTTAATATCACCAGTCAAAACAAGGCCAGGAGCCAACTGTGGAACAATCAATTGCTCATAGCAAATTCAAGCTGAAGCTGAAGAAAAGTAAAACAAAACTACAAGAACCCAAATACAACCCTGAGTGTATCTCACCTGAATTTGGAAACCATCTCAAGAATAGATTTGACGCACTGAACACTAATGACCCAAGACTAGACAAATTGTGGGATTGCATCAAGGACATCATAGATGAAGAAAGCAAGAGGTCATTAAAAATGACAAGAAAGAAAGAAAAGACCAAAATAGATGTCAGAAGAGACTCTGAAACTTGCTCTTGAACATAGAGTAGCTAAAGCAAATGGAAGGAATGATGAAGTAAAAGAGTTGAACAGGAGATTTCAAAGGGCGGCTTGAGAAGACAAAGTAAAGCATTATAAAGAAATGTGCCAGACCTGGAGTTAGAAAACCAAGCTGAAAGAACTGAAGAAAAAATTCAGTCCTTAAGTTGCAGTTTTGAAGGATTCTATGGGCAAAATATTGAACGATGTAAGAAGCATCAAAAGAAGATGGAAGTAATATACTGAGTCACCGTGCCAAAAAGAATTGGTGGATGTTCAGCCATTTCAGGAGGTAGCATATGATCAGGAACTGATGGTATTGAAGGAAGAAGTCCAAGCTGCACTGAAGGCAATGGTAAAATACAGGGCTCCAGGAATTGACTGAATACCAATTGAGATGTTTCAACAAATGGATGCAGCACGGGAGATGCTCACTTGTTAATGCCAAGAAATTTGGAAGACAGCTACCTGGCCAACTGACTAAAAGAGATCCATATTTGTGCTCATTCCAAAGAAATGTGATCTAACAGAATGCGGAAATTATGGAACAATATCATTAATATCACGCTCAAGTAAAATTTTGCTGAAGGATAATTAAAAAAAGGAGGCAGCCGTACATCAATAGGGAACTGCCAGAAATTCAAGCAGGGTTCAGAAGAGGATGTGGAATGAAGGATATTTTGCTTGATGTCAGATGGATCTTGGCTGAAAGCAGAGAATACCAGAAAGATGTTTATCTATGTTTTATTCAGTATGAAAAGGCATTAAACTGTGTGGATCACAACAAATTATGGATAACATTACAAAGAATGGAAATTCCAGAACACTTAACTGTGCTCATGTGGAACCTGTACAGAGACTAAGAGACAGTTGTTTGAACAGAACAAGGGAATATTGCACAGTTTAAAATCAGGAAAAGTGTGCATCATGTTGTATCCTTTCACCATACTTATTCAATCTGCATGCTGAACAAATACTCCGAGAAACTGGACTATATGAAGAAGAATGGGGCATCAGAATTAGAGGAAGAACCATTAACAATCTGCAATATGCAGATGACACAATCTTACTTGTTGAAAGTGAAGAAGAACTTGAAGCACTTACTGATGAAGATCAAAGACTACAGCCTTCAGTATGGATTACACCTCAACACAAAGAAAACAAAAATCCTCACAACTAGATGAATAAGCAACATCATGATAAATGGAAAAAAGTTTGGCATTGTCAAGGATTTCATTTTAGTTGGATCCACAATCAATGCCCATGGAAGCAACAGTCAAGAAATCAAATGACATATTGCATTGAGTAAATCTGCTGCAAAAGACTTCTTTAGGTGTTGAAAAGCAAAGATGTCACTTTGAAGACTAAGATGCACCTGACCCAAGCCATAATATTTTCAGTCGCCTCATATGCGTGCAAAAGCTGGACAATGAATAAGGACGACTGAAGAAGAATTGATGCCTTTGAATTATGGTGTTGGCAGAGAATATTGAATACACCATGGACTACCAGAAGAATGAACAAATCTGTTTGGAAGACGTACAGCCAGAGTGCTCCTTGGAAGAGAGGATGGTGAGACTTCGTTTCTTGTACTTTGGACGCATTATCAGGAGGGACTAGTCCCTGGAGAAGGACATCATGCTTGGTAAGGTTACAGGGTCAGCAA
Organism: Dugong dugon; assembly: GCA_030035585.1. Lineage (NCBI taxonomy): Eukaryota > Metazoa > Chordata > Mammalia > Sirenia > Dugongidae > Dugong > Dugong dugon. The sequence continues at coordinate 123,960,740 of CM057461.1, read as the reverse complement.
AAAGAGGAAGACCTTCAATGAGATGGATTGACACGGTGGCTGCAACAGTGGGCTCAAACACAGCAAAGACGGTGAGGATGACACAGGACCAGGCAGTGTTTTGTTCTGTTGTACATAAGGTAGCTATGAGCTGGAATCGACTTGATGACGTCTAATAACAACAGCAATCTCCATTTGGTTCGAATTATGAACTAGGTAATAATTCACAGCTCTTTCTCTTTCTTCCAGACATGTTTTTACTCTTTTAAAACTTAGCAACTGTGTAGCCAGCTTTCTTTCTGTTAATATACAAGTCATCCTGTTAATTTTAAAAAACACTTATTTTCCCAATTTAAAACGAATGTACACTCATTGGAAAGTAAGGACATAAATAAAAAATTACATGATTAATAATGAGGTGGAATAATTTTCAAGTTTATAGGCCATTTATATTTCTTGTACTAACTATTCATATCTTCCATTACATTTTAGTCTTTTTCAGATCAATTGAATAGAACTTAGTGTTGAAAACATGAACTGGAAAAAAATTTAAATATCGATAATAGTAAACATGACCTTGCAACTAAATGAATACTTAAAATTAATCAAATCTTAATTTACTGTCAGTTAACTCAATGAGGCTTTTAATCAACATCATAATTTTTTAAATTCAATTCCATTTGTTTGTTTGTTTTGTTTTTTAAGTTTGGCTTTTACTTTTGCATTCCCAAATCAGGGTTCACATCGAAAGCTTGCACATTCACACAGTTTACTTTCATATACTGCATGCCCTTTCTCTCAGGCCACATATCCCATGCCACATGCTCAAACTCAGTACCTAGTAGCAGCTAAAAATGATTTTTAAAAAAGTTCCTGGACCAGAGAAATGAATCTTTAACAATAGAATTTAAACCTAGTACGTGAGAGTTTTTTAAACAGAAATGTATATTTTTCTACTATGTAGTCAGCCATAGTTTATAAAAACTGTCCTGAACAAAATGTTAATTTTTCTAACACAATGAAAATAATGTAAAAATACTGGGTGTGGAATTTATTAAGAAGGCAGCTAATATGCTAACAAGAAGTAAAAAAGTTTTGAGAAATTGGAGTAAACTTTAAATATGATTATCCTGCATCCTAGTTGTGTCCAAGCTATAAGTGAAACCCCACATTTTTTGACGTACAGAAGTTGTGGAAATTTTCTCGTTGACTTTATCAAGAATCTGCTTCAATACCAAGGAAAACAAATCATCCATCTCAATAACAGGGATGGTGCGAGCTTTCAAGGGGAAAGGGTCAACACTGAGAATTGAAACTTTAAACAACCAGAATGTCTTTTTATATTTAGAATATTTTCCATCAGAGAAACAGTAGTTGTGGAACTCACATTAAAGCAGAATTTTAGTGCCCACATCTATCACCTGTAAGGCATCTAGAAATCAAAACAAGAAAAATCTTTCAGAAGCGTGGAGGTTTTACTTTTTTCCTGGTGATTTGAAAAATAAAAATGCATCTGTATTCCTTTCCCATAGATTTCTAGTTGTAGATCTCTAGGTGTCTGTTTATTGCTGGCTACTGGACCATCATAAGTTTGATAGCTGCTAAAACAAGTACCCTAATCAGATTCAACAAATCTCCTCTGAAATTATTTACCTTGTCATAGCTACAGAGCAGGCTAAATTGGAAAAGCAAAATTAATCTGCCTGTATAAAGGTGAACTCTAACGCATCATGTAATCTGTGAAATAATTAATTCTGCTTTAGCTTTCTTTCCATACCGAGCTCCATTTAGGCATGTGGAAAACCTGTGTTGGGCTCCATTCCTTTCAGCCACACGGGATGACAAGAGATTGGCATGTTTGCACGCTTTCAATATCTCACAAAAAAGCTTCTGATAGAAGTTTTCTCCTTCCAGTTCTCATTTCAATTTTCATGTAAGATCAGATACTTTTCTGTTTTCTAGTGGGAGCAAAAGAATTGATCATGAACAAACCCTATGGTAGTTTGCAAAAATATTAATAAAAATAAATTGATGATATTTCAGGGCTAATTTATGAAATAATCATAAGATTTTGATGATATTTTCCCCATGTACTACTGTTTTTGAGTAGAAATAGATAAAAGATATTTTTAGCTGTTCAGTGATACTCACTTTTGACATACTACTCCTGACACCCCTTTTTTTAATATCAAAAATTTGAGGAGGGGCTCTTTTCTTCTTTTGAACATAGATTTTTCTTGCTTCTCGGGTAAAGGTGGATTGTCATTTTTATTTTTTTAAAGGCAAGAAAATCTCAGCTAAGGTCATAGCATGAAGAAAGGGACAGATATAAGACAGATATGAGAGATTTAAAACAATAAGGTCAAAAGGTCAAAAAGATTTTAGGTGAGGTGAAACCATAACAGTGGATGAGATCAACAAAGCAGAATGGCAATAGTCTATAAGTCAATGCCCATTCTCTAAATGGAAAATTATTAAATTTTCCTTAATTTGAGGACCACTGAACAATCCCTATTGAACCAAATAATAGATTTGCTAGAATGTTCATATTTACTCTTTGCTCTCTTCTTTTTATCAACCATGACTGTGTATAAACCAACCCAGTGCCATTAAGTCAATGCCGATTCATAGTGACCCTATAGGACAGAGTAGAACTGCCCTATAGGGTTTCCAAGGAGTGGTTGGTGGATTCGAACTGCCAACCGTTTGGTTAGCAGCTATGTTGTTAATCACTGCGTCACCAGGGTTCCTGACTGTGTATAAGCAACATAAATCTAATTTAAAAAATTTATTTAAAAGAGATAATGAGGCCAACAGCTACAATTAAGGAAAATGACTGTTTTCTTCCTGAAACAATCTGATTTGGAAGCTAATCACTAGTATAAAATGGAACTTTCTTTAGCTAATTTTCTAAGTAAATTCTCCCTTTTGAAAATGTTTGCTATGTGCATATTTTCATGTCAATGAAAGAGGCATCCAAAGGCCAAGATTCCTTAATAATTTAAATTATAGTTCTTTATGGATTAAGATTTTATTTTTTAGGGTGTCTGTTTAACATTAGTATCTGACTACCATCTATGAGAAATGCAAGCAATGCTGCAAATAATGTTTTTTGTTTGTTTTAACACAGTACTAGTATAGATTACTAAGGGATAAATAAGTTAGTCCACAAATTCTGGGATGAAAAAAATCCCATTCTGGGAGAAAATAGACTGAGTAAAGGGTTTAAGCATATATCACACACAGAGTAGGAAAACAAAGATTTGGGGTAAACAGAACATTTTTTGAAGACGGATCATTTACTTGTTTCTTAAATGGAAGTACGTGGGAAAATGTCTCTATAGATTGTAAAATTCTAAGATTCTATTAGCTTCATTAAAGGTAGAATAGTGTTCTCACAACCACTTTTTTTTTTCTAACCTTTCTTTAAAACTTTGAAAATATATAACAGAAAGAAATGCTCGGCTATATAAATAATAAAAATTCAATATTAATTTAGAAATGAAAACCAATCTTCCAAAAACACAACACATTTAAGAACAAAATAAGAATTTCAGAGTATCAATACCTCCACAGAGCATAGATATTTTTTTATAATTAAAATAAATAGTAAAAACACTATGTTCTATTTTTATTAAAACCAGAAAAAACAAACCCGTTGCCACTGAGTCGATTCCAGCTCATAGCTACCCTATAGGACAGAGTAGAACTAACCCGTAGATTTTCCAAGGCTGTAAATCTTTACGGAAGCAGACTCCCACATCTTTCTCCAGTGGAGCATCTAATGGCTTTGACTGCCGACCTTTTGGTTATCAGCCGAGCGTTTAACCACTGTGTCACTAGGGCTCCTTCTATTTTATTAGGCCATAATTTATCTTCCTGCAATCTATATATACCAAAAGCGTTGTTGTTAGGTGCCAAGTAGATTTTAGACTCACAGCAATCCCACGTGACACAGTAGAACTACCTCATAGGGTTTTCTTTTTTTTATTTATCATGCTTTAGGTAAAAGTTTACAGCTTAAGTTAATTTCTCATACAAAAATTTATATACATATTGTTATGTGACACTAATTGCAATCCCTATAAACTGACAGCACACTCCTCCTTTCCATCTTGGGTTTCCTGTGACCATCCAACCAGCTTCTGTCCCTTTCCACCTTCTCATCCTGCCTCTGGACGGGACCCACCCATGTGGTCTGCTGTATCTGCTTGAACTAAGAAGCACACTCTTATTATTATTTTATGTTTTATTGTCCAAGCTAATCTTTGTCTGAAGAGTGGGCTTTGGGAATGGTTTTAGTTCTGGATTAACAGAGCATCTGCCATGTCCTTGAGGGTTCCTCTCGTCTCAGTCAGACCCTTAAATCTGTCTTTTTAAGTGAGTTTGAGTTCTGCACCACACTTTTCTCCTACTCCATCAGGGACTCTCTGCTGTGTTCACTGTCAGTGGGGGTCATTGGTGGTAGCAGGGCACCATCTAGTTCTTCTGGTCTCAGGCTGATGGAGTCTATGGTTTATGTGGCCCTTTTGTCTCTTGAGCTAATATTTTCCTTGTGTCTTTGGTGTTCTTCATTCTCCTTTGCTCCAGTTGGGCTAGGACAAATTGATGCATCTTAGATGGTCACTCAAAAGCTTTTAAGAAGCCAGACACCACTCACTAAAAGTGTGATGCAGAGCATTATCTTAATAAACTTTGTTATGCCAATTGACCTAGATGTCCCCCAAAACCACAGTCCCCAGAATCCACCCCTGCTATTCTGTCCTCAAAGCATTTGGTTATGTTCAGAAAACTTCTTAGCTTTTGGTTTAGTCCAGTTGTGCTGACTTCTCCTGTATTATGTTGTTCTTCCCTTCACCTAAGATGATTTTTTTCTACTATCTAGTTAGTGAATTCCCCTCTCCCTCCCTGCACACCCTCATAACCATCAAAGAATGTTTTCTTCTGCGTTTAAAGCTTTTCTTCAGTTCTTATAATAATGGTCTCAAACATTGTCCTTTTGTGACTAACTAATTTCACTCAGCATAATGCCTTCCAGATTCATCCATGTTGTGAGATGTTTCTTGGATTCATCATTGTTCTTTCTCATTGCATATTTTAACATTATGTGTATGTACCATAATTTGTTTATCCATTTGTCTGTTGATGGGCACCTAGGTTGTTTCCATCTTCTTGCTATTGTGAACAGTGCTGCCATGAACATGGGTATGCATAGCTATTCCTGTGACAGCTCTTATTTCTCTAGGATATAGTCCAAGGAGTGGGATTGCTGGATTGTATGATACTTCTATTTCTAACTTTTTAAGGAAGGGCTAAATAGATTTCCAAAGTGGTTGTACCATTTTACATTCCCACCAGCAGTGTATAAGTGTTCCAGTCTCTCCACAACCTCTCCAACATTTATTATTTTGGGTCTTTTGGATTAGTGCTAGCCTTATAGGAGTGAGATGGTATCTCATTGTAGTTGTGATTTGCATTTCTCTAATGGCTAATGCTTGTAAGCATTTCCTCATGCATCTGTTAGCGGCCTGAATGTCTTCTTTGGGGAAATGTCTGTTTATATGCTTTGCCCATTTTTTAATTGGTTTATCTGTCTTTTTGTTGTTGAAGTTTTGCAATATCTCGTAGATTTTTTTCCCCCCAATTTTTTTTTTTTCCTTACTCTTTGGTGAAGTCTTTTGATGAGCATAAGTGTTTGATTTTTAGGAGCTCCCAGTTATCTAGTTTCTCTTCTGGTGTTTATGCATTTTTAGTTATGGTTTGTACTCTGCTTACGCCACATATTAGGGCTCCTAGCATTGTCCCTGTTTTTTTTTTTTTCCCATGATCTTTATCGGTTTAGATTTTATATTTAGGTCTTTGATCCATTTTGAGTCAGTTTTTGTATCCAGTTATGCCAGCACCATTTGTTAAAGAGACTACCTTTTCTCCATTTAATGGACTTCGGGCCTTTGTCAAATATCTACTGCTCATAGGTGAATGAATTTATGTCTGGATTCTCAATTCTGATCCATTGGTCTATGCATCTGTTGTAGTACCAGTACCAGGCTGTTTTGACTACAGTGGTGGCATAATAGGTTCTAAAATCAGGTAATGCGAGGCCTCGCACTTTGTTCTTCTTCTTCAGTGATGCTTTACTTATCCAGGGCCTCTTCCCATTCCATATGAAGTTAGTGATTTGTTTCTCCATCTCCTTAAAAAATGTCCTTGGAATTTGGATCGGGATTGCATTCTATCTGTAGATCACTTTGGGTAGTATTGACATTTTCACAATGTTGAGTTTTCCTATCCACCAGCAAGGTATGTTTTTCCACTTATGCAGGTTTCTTTTGGTTTCTTGCAGTAGTGTCTTCTAGTTTTCCTTGTATAGGTCTTTTACATCTCTGGTTAGATTTATTCCTAAGTATTTTATCCTCTTGGGGGCTATTGTAAATGGAATCGATTTGGTGATTTCCTCTTCGAAGTTCTCTTTGTTGGTGTAGAGGAATCCAACTGATTTTTGTATGTTTATCTTGTAACCTTAAACTTTGCTGAAATCTTCTATTAGTTCTCATAGTTTTCTTATGGATTCTTTGGGGTTTTCTGTGTATAAGAACACATTACCTGCAACTAAGGATGCTTTTACTTCTTCCTTACCAATGTGGATGCCCTTTATTTCTCTTTCTTGCCTTATTGCTCTGGTTAGCACCTCCAGCACAATGTTGAATAAGACTGGTGATAAACGGCATCCTCGTCTGATTCCCGTTCTCATGGGGAATGCTTTCAGACTCTCTCCATTTAGGATGGTATTGGCTGTTGGCCTTGTATAAATGCCCTTTATTATGTTGAGGAATTTCCCATCTATTCCTATTTTGCTGAGAGTTTTTATCATGAATGGGTGTTGGACTTTTTCAAATGCCTTTTCTGCATCAATTGATAAGATCATGTGGCTCTTATCTTTTGTTTTATTTATGTGAAGGATTACATTGATTTTTTTTTAATGTTGAATCATCTCTACATACCTGATATGAATCTCACTTGGTCATGGTGAGTTATTTTTTTGATATGTTGTTGAATTCTATTGGCTAGAATTTGGTTGAGGATTTTTGCATCTATGTTCATGAGGGATATTGGTCTGCAATTTCCTTTTTCTGGTTTTGGTATCAGGGTTATGCTGACCTCACAGAATGAGTTCAGGAGTATTCCGTCCTTTCCTATGCTCTGAAATACCTTTAATAGCAATGGTGTTAACTCTTCTCTGAAAATTTGGTAGAATTCTCTAGTGAAGTCATCAGAGCCAGGACTTTTTTTTTGGCGAGAGTTTTTTTAATTACCTCGTCAATCTCTTCTTTTGTTATAGGTTTATTTAGTTTTTCTACCTCAGTTTGTGTTAGTTTAGGTAGGTTGTGTGTTTCTAGAAATTTGTCCATTTCCTCTAGGTTTTCAAATTTGTTGGAGTACAATTTTTCAGAGTATTCTGTTATAATTTCTTTAATTTCAGTTGGGTCTATTGTGATATTGCCCATCTTATTTCTTATTCAGGTTATTTGCTTCCTCTCCTGTTTTAATTGTGTCAGTTTGGCCAGTGGTTTATCGATTTTGTTGATCTTTTCACAGAACCAGCTTTTGGTCTTGTTAACTCTTTCAATTGTTTTTCTATTCTCTTATTTCATTGATTTCTGCTCTAATTTTTATTCTTTGCTTTTTTATGGTGCCTGAGGGCTTCTTTGGTGCTCTCTTTCTATTTGTTCGAGTTGTAGAGTTAATGTTTTGATTTTGGCCCTTTCTGCTTTTTGGATGCGCGCATTTATTGCTATAAACTGACCTCTGAGCGCTGCTTTTGCTGTGTCCCAAAAGTTCTGGCAGGGTGTGTTTTCATTCTCACTTGATTCTATGAATTTATTTTTTTAACCCCTTGATTTCTTCCATAATCCAATAGTTTTTGAGCAAAGTGTTGTTCAGCTTCCATGTATTTGATTTTTTTTCCTTGCTTTTTCTTTTATTGATTTCTACTTTTATGGATTTATGAGCAGAAAAGATGCTTTGTAATATTTTGATGTTTTGGATTCTGTTAAAGCTTGCTTTGTGGCCTGTGTGGTCTATCCTGGAGAATGTTCCATGTGCATTGTAAAAGAAAGTACACTTGGCAGCTGTTGGATGGAGTGTTCGGTATATGTTTATGAGATTACGTTATTTGATTGTGGCGTTTAGACTTTCCGTGTCTTTATTGAGTTTCTTTCTGGATGTAGTCCTTCATTGAAAGCAGTGTGTTGAAGTCTCCTACTGTTATAGTGGAGCTATCTATCTCTCTTTTCAATGCTGTTAGAGTTTGTTTTATGTATTTTGGAGCCCTGTCATTGGGTGCGTAAATATTTTTTATGCTTATGTCCTTCTGGTGTATTGACCCTTTATCCATTATATAGTGTCCTTCCTTATCCTTTGTGGTGGATTTTACTTTAAAGTCTATTTTGTCAGAAATTAATACTGCCACTCCTGCTCTTTTTTGAGTGTCGTTTGCTTGATATATTATTTTCCATCCTTTGAGTTTTAGTTTGTTTGTGTCTTTAAGTCTAAGGTGTGTCTCTTGTAGGCAGCATATAGATGGATTGTGTTTTTTTATCCAATCTGCCACTCTCTGTCTGTTTATTGGTGTATTTAGCCCATTTACATTCAGTGTAATTATTGATAGGCAAGACTTTAGTGGTATTGTTTTGATGTATTTTTTTTATGTTGTTGACAGTTTCTTTGTTCCACTTAATTTTCTGTGCTGAGTTTGTTTTTCTTTATGTATTTCTTTTCATCTTTTTCATTGTTGGTGATTTTGTATTTCTGAGTCTTTATGTTTTCCTTCCTTTTTATTTTGACGTGTAGGATTGTTAGTTCCCTTTGTGGTTACCTTAGAATTTAGCTCTACTTTTCTAAGTTTAAATCAATCTTTTATTTCTTGGTATCACCTTAACTTCCTTTCCATGTGAAAGTTCTGTGTCTACACTGGTTTGTCCCTCTTTCTTTTTTGGTGTTGTCATCTTTTACATATTGACCTCTCTGTTTCCCTGTTTTCAGTGTTTTAGCTTTGACTTATTTTTGTAACTTCCCTATATGGGTTGATATCTGGTTTTTCTATCCTGTGTTCTAGTCTTGGGTTGTTATCTAATATTATTGATTCTTTAACCAAAGGACTCCCGCTAGTATTTCTTGTAATTTTTGTTTGGTTTTTACAAATTCCCTAAACTTCTATTTATCTGGAAATGCCCTAATTTCACCATCATATTTGAGAGACAGTTTTGCTGGATATATAATTCTTGGCTGGCAATTTTTTTCCTTCATGCCTTTATATATGTCATCCCATTGCCTTCTTGCCTGCATGGTTTCTGCTGAGTAGTCAGAGGTTAGTCTTATTGACTCTCCTTTGTAGGTGACTTTTCATTTATCGCCTGCCACACTTAAAATTATCTCTGTATCTTTGCTTTTGGCAAGTTTGATTATAATATATCTTGGTGACTTTCTTTTGGGCTCTACCCTGTGTGGAGTTGATGAGCTTCCTGGATAGATATCGTCTCATCTTTCATGATATCAGTGAAGTTTTCTGCCAACAAATCTTCAGCAATTCTCTATGTATTTTCTGTTATCCCTTCCCCCACCCCACCCCTGCCATTCTGGTACTCCAAGCACTCATCGGTTATTCGTCTTGCTAGAGTCCCACATAGTTCATAGGATTTCTTCATTTTTTTAAATTCTTTTATCTAATTTTTCCTCAAATTAATTGGTGTCAAGTGCTTCATCTTCAGTCTCACTGACTCTAACTTCCATTGTCTCAATTCTCTTCCAATTACTTTCTATTGAGTTGTTTAATTCTGAAATTTTATTGTTACTCTTTTGGATTTCTAGCTGATGTCTCTCTGTGGATTCTTGAAGCCTACTAAATTTTTTCATTTTGCTCTTGTATAACCTTCCTAAATCCCTCTTGTGCTGTCTGTGTGTTCCTTGAATTGGTCTGCATTTTGTATGATCTCCTTCTTGATATCTTTAAGAGCTTTGTATATTAATCTTTTGAATTCTACCTCCAATAATTCTAAGACCTTCTCTTCCTCCAGGAGGTTTCCTGGTTCTTTGTTTTGGTAGCTTGCTGAAGCCATCATGGTCTACCTCTTTATGTGATTTGAAATTGACTATTGTCTCTGAGCCATCAATAAGTTATTACATTTATTTATTTTATGTTTGCTTACTGCATCCTAGCTTCTTGTTTTGATATGCCCAAATCAGCTGGTCATGTGAGCTACTTTGATTATTGGCATCTTTGAAGCTCTCACATCCTGTCACCACTTGGTTAGATCTGCTACTAGGTATGTGAGCCCTGGAGTCCATTTACTTTTCTTGTGTGGATTCAACTCAGGTGTCCACATCATCGGAAACTGAGAGTGTGGTGCAGGCTCTCATCTACAGTCCTAGACAGACAGGGCTACATTGGAGTGATTGGAGCAGGGACAGCTATCTGGCTACAGTAGAGGGTATGAACAAGGTAGGGGGCCAACAGCTGCCCCTAAGTGCCTGGGTGGAAGGTGTGTCCCTGTTCCCTAGAGTGTGTAGGTGGGTGGGTTTTGTAGCTGGACTTTGGGCACCAGTGCTGCTGGCTGTAAGGACTGGGAGGCACCAGTTATTCTCAGACCCTGTCATGGGTTGCTCAGTGGAGTGGGTGGGGCCACCAGTCCTCAGGCCCCTGATGTGGGTAGGTAAGGACCCTGTTTAATGGGCAGGGCAGTGTCAAATGTCATGAATCTGCCACTCTCCCTTAGCTGTTGCAGTTGAAACTAGGCTTCAGATATATACCCTGTTATACTATGCTAATGAGGGCCTATGCTGTTGACATGGGCCCACACAGGTCTAGACTTGGGTGAAAGGCATTTAAAGTCCATGGACCCCTTACGCCTGTGCCTGGACAAAGTAGTAGTGTCTGCCCTGAGGTCTCAGCTTAGGTGAGCTGGCAGATTACTTTTTCTTGTTTGTTATTTGTTTGTTTGTTTGTTCCCTTTCTAAAACCGGGAGTCTGGCTTGGGCATATGCGATGGGTCCCTGTACCAGCCCAGGGGGCCTGGCAATTGCTGAAGCTGGACTGTGACCAGAGCAGAGCACTGGAGGGGGCAAGTGAAGGGAGACAGGCACTTTCCAGAGGGGGAAGGGTTATTTTGATCCCACGTGGTAGGTTAGATGCTTGCACTTAACTTTTGCAGATTCAGCGCTGCTTCAACTGGGTCCAGAGGATTGTGCAGACTCTCTGTTCGGTTTCTCTCAATGTAGAAAAGTTGTCCTGACTGCTACTGCTTGCCTCAGCCCAAGGGCACCAGTCGAACCAGCCTGCAGGGTGCTGACCAGGTCAGGTCTGGCAAATCCTCGCTGCTTCTGAACTGTCTCTCTCTCCCCCTGCCACTCAGTCTGACTCCTCAGCTTTGTCTTTGATGTTCAGACCTCCTAGATTGTCATATATAATCGATTCACTTGCTTTTCGAGTCTTTGTTGTAAGAGGGATCACAGAAAGTGGCTGACCATTCTGCCATCTTAGCCCCACCTCTCCGCATAGGGTTTTCTGGGCAGTACTCTTTATGGGAGCAGATCACCAGGTCCTCTTCCTGCAGAGTGGCTGGGTGAGTTTGAACTGTCAACTTAGAACTCAGCAGAAATGAAAAACAGCAAGATTCTATGCCTCAAAAATCACAGAGATTCCTCCTAAACTCAGTCTCAAAACCCTAAACTTTGCCTCTAAGGTTTTCAAAATATCTCTTGATTGTGAAGATACCACCCTGGGTGGTCCGTGTTGTGACCCCAAATTGACCTCTATGCCATTCTGCAGGAACAATACAGAAAGGGAACCCCAGCTTCTCCTGCCATTTCATGATCTTAGTGCTGAAAGATTGACTTTATCCACTGAGTTTATGACTTTTTATTCAGCTTTCGATCCTCTCATCATTTACCCTCATTGCTTATTTGTCCATTTCTAGCCTCATCTTTCATTCATTGATATAAACCAATAATTTAGTTTAGCACTAAATGGAATATAAAAACAATTAAGAGTCATGGGAGAACAAGTGTTGCAATATTTTAGATAAAGTGGTCAGGGAGCATCTTTCTGAAAGATGGAATTTGAGCAGAGACTTGAATAAAGTGAAGGTGTGATCCAAGTAAATATCTAGACAGAAGGAATATAGAGGTGCAAAGGCCTTGAGTTGGGAACAATGTGCCTGGCACTTTGAGAAGAGAAGACTGGATTTCAGTGAGTGAAAAGTAGAAGACTAGAAAATAAGGTATAAGAGGTAGCCACTTGATACTTAACAACTTCCTCATATCTCTAACCTTGACATTTTTCAAACATTGTCTGAATTTCCCACAGCTAGTGGTTAAGAGCTCGGCTGCTAACCAAAAGGTCAGCATTTTGAATCCACCAGCCACTCCTTGGAAACCCTATGGGGCGGTTCTATTCTGTCCTACAGGGTTGCTATGAGTCAGAATCGATGGCAATGGGTTTGGTTTTTTTGGATCCTGCCTCAGGCTGCCTTGACTTGTAGATGTTGTGGAAATTTGTCCTTACAGTTTAGCTGGGCTCTAGCTGCTTGCTCATCCGCCTCTCACTCAAGAGACTTCTGTTGTTAGTTTATTTCTAGGCCTCCTACTTGTTACCTTTAACCAATCTTACCGGACCTGTCCCTCACCTACCTGGAAGTAAAACAGAATGAAATGCCATTTGATCAGCCGTGACTGAGTATATCTTTTAGTGCACAGATAACTGTATAAATTATTTTAATCTTAACAGAATACACGTTAGAATAAACTACCATTGATGACCTAAACAAAATGTTAAAAGAATTAATCATTTGTTAGAGAAAGTGGCATTTAAATATAAATTGAGTAATGGCAAGATCATTAAAGGTAACTTTTGCCCTGATTTAGTATTTTAAGCTGAGAAATGCTTAGGACATCAAAGTAAGCAAAAAAGAACAAAAAGCATATATATATATATATATATTTTTTCTTTAATTGGAAAAACAGAACAGAGACAAAATATTTCAAATGATTGTTGGAAGGAGCTAGAGCTTGTCCACCTGGGCTTAAATAAAGGAACCTCCAGTCAACTAGGTGTCCCTGGGTGGTACAAACTATTAACACACTTGGATGCTAGCCAAAAGTTTGGAGGTTGAAGTCTACTCACAGACATCTGGGAAGAAAGGCTTGGTCATCTATTTCTGAAATATTAGCCATTAGAAACCCTATGGAGAACAGTTCTACTCTGACAAGCACGGGGTTGCCATGAGTCAGAGCTGACTCTATGGTAACTGGTTTTTCCGGTCAACTAGGAGTATTTGCCATATTCTCTGCAAACCACTCAATACGAGAGGGTCACAAGCTTTTACTGCATCATCTTTAACATAGGTACACTTTTCCAACTAGCTATTGGAGAAGAACCCCAACTGGTATTGTTCTTTCAAGAGTATTAATGTGAACAGTATGAGTCGTCTATTTTTATCCTTTCCTTTTTGGCTAACTAGGTTCTCACTGAATCTTAAAGCAAAAAGGGACTTTAAAAATCATCTGCTTCAGGGATAAATAGCACGTGTGGCACCTCTCCCCTCTTCTCCCCCCTCCCCCTCTCCTCTCCTCCTCTTTTTCCCTCAAGGGAGACATCACTGCTATATGGAAAGCTCTTTCCCATGAAGCCTAGAATCTACCTCACAATTTCCAGTACAGCATTAAGGCAGCCACTTCCAATCAGTTGATGCCCCGGGTAAAAACCACTTGCCACACCTGATCTAGCCCAAATTTCCATTTTATAATTAAGGAGAGCGAGAGAGACCTAGAACTCCTTTGCAACTGGGTTAGAGATTCAGCCTATGATATTGAAATGGAACTTTTATTTACAGAAAATAAATTGACCCATACAAGATAAAACTTAATCTCCTTTACCTCATATGCCAAGTTCTGGAACCAAAATACTGACACAGAACTCTGCAATATAGATCTGACAATTTGAAAAGTTTAATTCTTTACCGTTTCTACTGAACACAAAATTAATAGAGCATTTAGGGAGTTGTCACCGATTCTTTTAATATAGTCAAAATAAAATCTTACTAAATACTGGGCAATGTGCTGATGTCTTGTAAATCAAAAGGACAATAAAGCCAGCAGACACGAAATCTTCCACCCCCAAATTATCTGCTTTGCTCATGAGTGAATATCAAGGCAGAGTACCATCATGTGTAAAGTGCCCTGAGGGAAGATGCTGGGCATATGGGTGATCACCTTTCTGGATCTGCTTGGTCTCATTTAACTCAATGAGCCTTCTCTTTTTCTTTCTCTGAGGCCTAGTGTGGAGAATAAGGCAATCACCAGAATTTAAAAATAACATAATGTAGAACCGTTGCCCCTATGTCTGTAACAGGTGATGTTCTGCAGAGATCAGTCCTGGGCTAATTTAACATCTCTGTATGTGATTGATTACGAGCTGGAGAGAGCAGTCATTAAGTTTGCCAAGTATATCATATCATCAGGATGCATGAGCACCTTGGAAGACAGGGTGAGAATTAGAAATGACCTTGACAGTTTGAAAAATGATTAGAAGCAAATGAAATTGAGTTCGCTAAAATCAACTGTGCAGCAACATACCTACTAAAAAGACCTCAGACTGTACAAATTCAAGTTTCAAATGGATCAGTTGAGCAGAGTGCTGGTTGTTACCTAGTGAATCATAAACTGTACTTCCGTCAAAGTTGTTTTGGAAGAAAGTTAGCATCATTCTGGATAGTACAACTAAGAAAAGCAGAGCAGTATGTATTTCATAAAATGTATTATCTCTTATTAAATATAGTATACAAATCTGTTAATGAACAAATAAAAATTTAGATTAATCACTAAATAACACTTCCAAATTACTTAGCAAGGTTTATAATTAAGAAAGGCTTGGAAAGCCTGGAAAAGAATCAGAGGCAAAGGATGGAAATAATTACAAGGGCAGAAAGTAGAAAAGGTTAGGAATTCTAAAATTTTTTTCAAATTCGGAAATGTGCCAAGCTGGTCACTGTCTGACGAGAAATGAAGAGAAAATATATTAAGTAGTTGCATAAAAATTTAGAGCAGAAATAAAGACTATTCACATCTTTATTATGTCTTGAAAGTTATAAACCCTAACTTGATTTCAGGGCACTGTTTCATAGAGATAGCATCAATCTAGTCTAGTCAGCTTACCTCTTAGGTTGAATCTAACAGTGCAGAAGACCTAGAATTCTGTGATCTTATAAGGGTATAATATTTATGTGGAGGTTTCATTTCCCTCCATCAAGAAATGCTAATTTTTTAAACAGTTTAAATTATATAAGCTTACAAAATAATTACAAAGTTATTGTTTCTGCTGTTAAGAAATTAGAAAATTCTCTTAAAACCTCCCTCAAAACGGTTTTACAAAGCCTAAAAATCTTCATATTCATAGAGACTATCACAAAGAATATGCAACATTCATTAGCAGTGCCAATACCACATAAAATTCTTATTGTGTAAAGCAGCAAAAAATTGGTCTGGGATTTTTTTGTATTATCCATGAAACTTGAATGCTAGAAAGAACTTTTGACTTAATTTGATCAAACCATTTCTTTGGCATATTTAATGTAATAACCCTTTTAATGGTTATAAATACCTGGAATGATGGCCACCCACTACTCTTTAGTGTGCAGCAAAAAAAAAAAAAAAAAAAAGACCAACTCACTCAAGAAAGGAGCCTTTAATTTTCTTTAAATGCACATAAAATACATAGCTCAAATGCTAAATCTAGCTGCTACTGTGATTTACAAATATTATATTTCTTAAATAACCTAGAGAGATATTTTTTACCACACTGAAAGAATTTGTTTGTAACACTAAAAAAATTTCAGAATTTTAAAAAAAGTATACATGCCTTTGGGTATCTGTAGCTGATACTCACACTTCACCTCCTGCAGATGAGTCTTTGTATAATTAGAGGGATTTATATCACTTGTTTTCTTAATTTCCTACAAGTAACACTTTATTTTTTGCAAGATTCCACCCGTTATTATATCCTCATCTAATAAACAAAAGAAGAACCAGATGGTGGCTTCTAAATTAACCTCATAGATGTTCCAAAAGAAATATCTAAATGTCTCTTCAGCAACCCCTTAGATTCTGAACACCTTAACTTTTGTGTGCAGGTGTTGGTTTCAGCAGCTTTCCTTTTACCATGAGAGAAATGTTGGTATCTATTACTGGCTGTGTCCAAAGCATGGGGCTAACAGAGAGGGAGTACAAGAGAGAATGACTATAGGTACAGAGTGAACAAAAAAAGCTGGAGATTGGGTTAAGGGTACTGGGACTTGGTGGTAGAATGGCTCTCTAGGAAATAATGCACTAACAGAAACATTGGCATACCTTATTAAATACATATTTGAAAATACACTCAGGTTTCTGATAATAAAAAAAAAAGGATTTCTAATATGTTCATCTGGATTGGCTACATTCCCTTTTCCTTTCCCCATGCTCTCTTCTGCACATCCTCCAGAAAACTTGCTTCAGATTTGACCTGGGGAAGTGGGATATGAAACAGAAAGAGAGACTGACAAAGACTAACAATGGTTCAAGAGATTGCGTGAACCCAGTGACTCCAGGAGAAATATTCACTGGTTATAAAGCTGTGTGACGTAAACTAGCATGTTCTTTTGAAAGACAGTGATAGAGATGAACCTGTTCCCCTGAAATTCTTAAGGGCTTGAAAAAATTACACGTCTAATTTGCAAGGTGATGAACTAGCACGTATGCTATGTAGCCAAAGATAACTGCCAGATGAGAGGAGACTTGGTCCCAAAAGGTCATGAAAGGCAGGACTTCTTTGCCATAGTCCTTCTTTCATCCTCTGTGCATGGGATTAACCAGCCGAAGGCAAGACAGGAAAGGTAACAACAAAATAAGCATATGAAACATTTGAATGAAAGTATAATACCCGAGTGCTTGTCCATGGAAGTTTTGAGTCAATAAATATATAAATTGGTCTGTTTCAAAGGTAATTTTTATTCAATTATCTCTCCTCAGTTATGAGATTGAATGTTTTGACAAGTACTATAAACAAAGGTAGAGAAATTATCTTCATTTTCAATTAGAAATGGGAGCTTTGCAGATTGAAAAACATCAAATAGGTGCATGGCTCTATTGTTATTAGTTATCAAGACTGAAGATTTGGCCAGAAAGCAGGGGGAAAAAAGATGGAAAACCACATTATCACATACGAGAAGTGGCAATTCTTATGCCTGCCCAGCCTGCGCCAACTTAAATAATCAAAGAACAGTATTGAAAATGGCATTTCCGAATTACACTGGGTGCCTTTTCTGGAAGAAAAAAATCTGCTACCAATGTTAAATTAGATCATATTTTTTTCTTTCTAATATTGACTACGCTTAGCTGAGGACATTTGGAAATGTTTAACATCCCCGCTTTCAAAGTGAGGCCTTCTCTTTCCCGTAATACAGAATACCTGTCAATTCTGTCTGCCTGCATTATTACTCCCATTATACAGATGAGGAAATGTGAAACTATTTGCTTGAAGCAGAGCAAACTTTAAATATAATTTCCATTACTTATGCCAGGGGTCAAAAAAAATCAAGGCTCCAGGGCTGAATTTGGCCTGTGGCCGGTTTTTCATATGGCTTTGGAACTAAGCATGGCTTTTACATTTTTAAAGCATTGTTATTTTAATAAAATGCAGTGACAAAGAACTTACGTTTCCCACAAAACCTAAAATACTATCAGGCCCTTTACAGAGACGATTCGTGATGTGGTTCCTTTAAATGTAACTTAGCTGTTTGATTATTAGTAAATTGTATGATATGATTTTGACTGGATGAAAATGAAAGGTATCTATCTAAACCCAGAAAATGAAAATATGATGCAGACACTCTTATTCTCTATATGAAGCGCTGTGATCTGCTTCTGATATAGTATTAGTTGATGAGGTGTCAAAAACACATCAATATTTTGATACCAAGAAGAACGAAGCATTTCTATATCTAACCTTGGATAGCTCAACAGAAACCAAGTAAATCGACAATGTAAACCTGTACAATATAGTCAATAAATAGGAGCCATGAAATAAAAACCTCGTAATTTTATTTTAATATCAATATACAAGTAAAGTAGTGTTAAATTCTGCAGTTCATAAACAAAGGCTTTGAGGATCACTGCAGGGAGATGTTGAAAGCATTAACTGCAGTCCCTTTTTGCAGCTTTCACTGGCTCTGTTAAGCCAGATCACCTAAGTCCTCACACCTGTTCCTGCTGTTAAATGTCTAAGCCTGCCCACTGCCCTTAGCCAAGAGTCCATTTTCGAAAAGGACTCCCGATTTTTGTGGGAAGAAGTGTCATGGAGAAGCCCTGAAAACACCAGTGTGCTCATTGCTTTTTCATTCTCCTACCCACGTCTGGGGACTGTATTTATTAGCTGGACCCTCTGGTTCTTAGCAACGTCCTCCTTGGCTTGGATGGCTTCCACCCCTTTTCTTGCCAATGTACTTACAAATGCACCAGCCTCCTCGCCTTAATATAACTTTAGTGCTGACTGCAGATTGTGGGTGAAACCTTTGTCTATCAGGAGGCTAGGAATAGATCAGGAAACTCAGCACAACTCTGAATTAAGTAACCTTTCAGCTGTGGGAGACTTGAATCACCTCACCACCCTAGCACACTATTCTTAACTGTTTCTTTGTCAGTGTTTTGTTAAATGGAAAAGGGTAAGACTGCTTCTCCTACGCCCGCTCTCTCTCTCTTTTTATGGTCAATTTAATAAAAGGAAAAACTAAAAGTGGACTGAAATCCCTCACTTCTGCATGAGACTTTAACCGTTACTTCAACACCCCTAATTCTTTCAACAAGTGTCTCAAGAAGTTATTGACTAGGTATATAAGACTGGATGCATCAAAACACTGGAAATAGGACTGTAATCTGTAATAGGAAGAGAAGGAAATACTAACAGGAAGAACAGGTATGTGACTCTTAACTGAGTATAAAAGAAACCATCCACAATGTGGGTTTACATTTCAAAAAGATTCTTCATTATTTCTGTAATATAAAAAAAAAATTCCAACCACAATATTAATAGTAAAAAAAATGTTCTGTAGATTTTATGTGACAGCCAAATATCTACTATTATCCATTTCCAACATAGCGACATGACAAAACAAAACTGTGTGACCTAAGATTTCAATCCACTTGATGACTCATTACAAGTAAGTTGTTCAGCCACTCACTGGCAGCAATATATGGGTTAGTTATACGACTATGAAGACACTTGCTATTTATTTTTATGCCATTGGATGGTTTCTATTTTGTTTTTTGTGTCCTCTACAATGTATGTAGCTGTTTATTTCTGGGGAAATTTCTTTTCTGTACAGGGTGGAATTCTGAAATAGGAACGGTTAGACGTGACTAGAGGTTATTGATTTTTTTTTAAATAAATAATTATTGAACTCTTGTTATATGCTTGTTATGTGCTGGGCACAGTTATAAACTCTGGGGAAACAAATATGAAGGAGGATTCCTGCCCTGTTGAACTCACATTCTAGTGTGAGAAGACAGACCAAAAAACAAACAACAGCAAAAATAAAAAAATAGAAATAAAAGAAACACAATTTCAGATAATGTGATGTAGGTAATAAATTGGGTGGTGTATAAAGAAAATGACCTTGTTAGGGGAGACAGTTTGATTGTTTAAGGAAGATCTCTCCGAGATGATAGTTGAGACGAACCCTGAAGGCTGAGAAGGAGCCAGTCATTAATGAGCTAGAGAAGTACATTCAAAGGAGAGGATCCAGCAAATGTGCATGGTCAGGAATTGAGGTTGGGCATGATCCAGAAACAGAAACTTTACTGTGGCTAAAATTGTGAGAAGGAAGGAGTGTGGTATGAGATGAAGTCAAATGGTAGGCAAGGACCACACCATGGTCCTTAAAATCTGTAGTCAAGAGTTTAATTTTTTTTTTTTCTAGATTTATTGGGAAGCCATTGGAAGACCTGAGGATATGCTCTGGTTCACATGTTTAAAAGATTACTCTGGCTGACGTGTGTGAAAAATGGTTTAAAGGAAGTGAAGAGATTAATTAAAAGGCTCTTACAATCATCCAAACTACAGATTGTAGTCACTAGGGTAATGCAGTGCAAATGGAGAGCAGTGGATGGATTTGGCATGTATTTTGGAGAGAAAACCTAGAGGACATGCTGCTGATAGACTGTGTAAAAGACTTGCTGCTGATAAATTGGGTACTGGAAAAAAAAAAAACCTAAAAAAATGACTCTAAAGTATTTGGCTCGAGCAATCAAGTGGGTAGTGGTGATGGGGAAGACTAGAGAAGATGACCTTTCTTTTGTTTGCCTTTGCAATTATTCTAGACCTTGGTTCCTTTGTGATATGCTTCTGTGTCTCCTTCCAGTCCAAGTCAGTTTAGGCATTGATCCATCAAGATCCTAATCACTCTACTCACTTCCCTGTATTAGAGTTAAAATGTAAGTCAAAAAGGTTTTTTTTTTTTTTCTGCTTTTGTGTTTTTAAAATATTTGCTCCAGTTCTTTCCTATTTGCAGCTATTGCACTTGCCAAAACTTCAGGAGGTGTGGCCCTCGTCCCACTCAGATGCACTAGGATAAATGCCTAGTACAAGATGTCTTCTTTCCTGCCGTGCTGTGATTGGGAACTTTCTAAATCTCTTTGATTTAGGTGGGATAAAACTATCTTCAAGCGTATTTCTCCATAAATGAGTCCAAAAGCCCTTTATCCCCAGTTGCCTCCATGTTCTGTAATTGAATATCTCCTTTCCCTCCTCTGCTCTCAGCTCCCATCCAGAGCTCCTTACTTAGTGCCTATTTGGGGTTTTGTAAATTTAGCTAATGCTTTTGACATTGAATTAAGCTAATCTAGCTTTCCACATCACATGCATAGTTTTCTTCTTTGTTTTAGATTTTATTTTCTTCCATTCATTTCTCAATGTAACAGTTCTTACGTTAATATACAAAGACTGTAACGACAACATCCAAACCAGTTGCCATCAAGTCGACTCTGACTTATGGCAACTCCATGTATGTCAGAGTGACATTGTGCTCCATAGGATGTTCAATGCCTGATTTTTTGGAAAAAGATTACCAGGCCTTTCTTCCCAGGTGCTTCTGGGTGGTTTCATACCTCCAACCTTGCAGTTAGCGGCTGAGTGTGTTAACTGTTTGCACCACCCAAGGACTCCTAACAACAACCATATTTTGGAACATGTGTGCCCAAGGATATACTACAGCTAAATAGCAGAGGTAGTAGCGGCAAGAGTACTTTTAAAATCATCATTACTTGCTATCCTTTTCTATTAAAAGCCACCTAAGGATGAGACCTATAAATTCAGTTTGCTCCTATGCAAAATCCATAGTTTTAAAACTTATTTTATCAGTGGGAATCCTTCTTCAAGCAAAATCCTATGTGGAGGCTCAATATGTAAAATGGATCAGAGGAGGGCTGCTCTGCTGGAAGGGGAAGGTGAGCCCCCTTCTGTCTCTTCTGTGTAACCTGTGATTTTGCTTGAGACATACGTGTGATTTGGGGGCTCTACAAAACTCAATTGGAAAACCTCAGTGCTAAAAAATTATTCCGTATTTGTTCCTTTAAATGTCAGGATTGGGAGTATTCCTACTCGTTCTATTTATTATGACTATAATTCACTAATCTGATGAGTCTCTCTCTCTCTCTCACACACACACATACACACACACACACACACACACACACACACATCTCTTAATCCTAGGATCATGATAATACATCCAAGCTACTGAGAAGAATGCTCCATTCTCTACCTCTGATTAAACACGGAAGAGATCTCCTTCTTCAGAAGTGGAGTTTTTCTTCAATAAATAATGATGTCAACTTTCAGGACCCTCCCCATCCCTCTCCTGAGTCACACAAATAATGGCCTCCACTGAGATTGTTTGGCCCAGAAAGCCTCAGGACGTCAAAGTGACATTGCCACACTCCCCACTCAGAATTCTTATTCCTTTTATTTCTACATCTCCTTATGAGATAAGGAGGAATAAAATCTTTAGTAAAGGCTTGAAAGTGAAGAAGCTGGACCATATTTAGGGAGCCAAATTAACCATCCAGATTATCTACTCATGAAAACATGGTTGGGGTGATGCAGGTATCAGAAAACAAACAAACAACAACAAAAAAGAAAACCCATGGCCTGTCTCATGGGATCCCGGTTAGCCAACCTCCACATTTTGACCCTACTAATTCAGGTTTAGGATTACACCTACCATTGGTCACATGGAGGGAGAGGCAGGAGAGTGGATATGTTAACTGACAATTCATAAATATTACTGGAGAAATAAATCTAGACTATATCAAATAAATAATGGATTAAGAAAGCCAACTTTGCTTTGAAACAGAGGTTATAAATTTATTACACACTTTTCTAGTAAAGCTCAATTTGACAAACACCCAAATTTTGTTTTGGGGGAGGGAGGTGCAAGGAAAAGATCAAAGTAATAGTTAACCTAACACAATGGTTAAACACTGCTGGTTAAACACCAGTGGCTCCAAGGGAGAAAATACCTGGCAATCTGCTGTCATAAAGATGACAGACTAGGAAACCCTATGGGGAAGTTCTACTCTGTCCTCTAGAGTCACTATGAGTCAGAATCGACTTGACAGTACACAACAACAACTCTTAGAGCCCCTTGACATTAAATCTGATAATCAAGCCACTAGGATCTATAACAAACAGAGATTACTTACTGGATGAAGATACCATGAAGAAAAGTTGTCCCTTTTTTTTTTCCCAAATAATTAAATTCAGATTTATGCTGTTCCTTAAGCTTTTCCCTAACTTTTCTTCCAAGAATCATAATTTGGTTAGTATTCAGAGGTGGGAAGGTTAGGAACTGAGTCGTCTGCGTCATTGCTTCCTTTCTTATGGTACATATGTGACAATGTTTTAGTTGTCTACATTCTATGGTCCTTTAATAGCTTGTTCGGTGCAGGAGTAGTGGGAGGAAGAAGGGACGAATTGCCAATCCACCATTGTTGCTATTCAATAATATGACTAGTTTTCTTGTCTTGGCAGCAATTACAGATGTAAGCTGTTTCCTGGGAAATGCTCTTTTTGGTATATGCAGTAGAACTTGGATGTGTCTTGGCTGCATGATCCCGTATTCTTATATTTACTGAATCATCTCATGTTCTTAGGGTATGAAAAAAACGTAAGACAGAGCTAAATGAATTTGGCATCGTATAGATACAAAAGGCAAGACCAATGAAAGGTGATATGTTTTACCGTAAGAAGGTTGTTTGACTACTCCATAGACATAACCAATCTCTACAGTACAAAAAGAGATATATTCTTTTTTGTTTGCTATTTATCATCACACATGCAAATGTTTTTTTCTGGACAAAGCTGGAGAAAGGAAACTATATGAACCAAAATAGACTTAAGAAAACAGAGAGAGAGTATGGTTGACAGCATATGTGTGTGTGTATATCTAAAAATAAGTGTTTTTGCTGCTGCTGCTTCCGCTATGTTATATTTTAGAAAATTCTAAATGCCATAAGGACAAAGGCTTCACAATACAATTGATATTAAAAATAATATCAGGGATTTTTAACAATGATTCTGTGTTAGTTCTTTCACAGCAAGTTAGTGATAGAGCTGGGAAGGTATTGCAAGTGCATGTCATTTAGGCTTTAGGGTTGAAAATATATATTCAAAAGAAACCTTATTACACTGTCTTCTAAAAGTCTTGTTTACATCCAAACCCCAATGACAGTTTCCCAGAAAAATGATATTCTGGTTTTAAAATATCTACCCAACTATAAAACGGATGTAGTTAAAGTGTTTGATGAAGCCTATACAAGTCTACTTAACGGGAATGGCAGATCACTTATAAACATGAAGTAAGTTGCATAATAAACAAGCAGGAAATTAAATACATAAATTATGGGCAACAAATTATAGCCACATCATTGCAGTATTCATGTTTATGAAGACATTTAATGCCAAATGAGATCTTTGCTTACAAGTAACATCTAAGTAGGATAGTTAGAAATTGATAGACATGAAGATATGTCTTCTATAGGAAAAATGTATGTGTGGTGTACGAATCTGGGCTTAAATCAGGCACAGAGTCTTGACTAATATTTGGCTGTGATGATGATGAAAGTACACAAAAAAGAGGCATATTACAGATGACTTTCCACATGAGGTTGATACAGATGTTTTCTTACTTTCAAAGTTTTTGGGTTTTTATTTTTACTGTACAAGAAATCCCTACCACGTGTCTGTCAGTTTGTCATACCGTGGTGGCTTGTGTGTTGCTGTGGTACTGGAAGCTATGCCACTGGTATTTCAAATACCAGCAGGGTTACCTATGGTGGAAAGGTTCCAGTGGCACTTCCAGATGAAGGCAGAGTAGGAAGAAGGACCTGGCAGTCTACTTCTGAAAAAAATTGGCCAGTGAAAACGTTATGAATAGCAGCAGAACATTGTCTGATATACTGCCAGAAGACGAGCCCCTCAGGTTGGAACGCACTCAAAATACCACTGGGGAAGAGCTGACTCCTCAAAGTAGAAAACCCAAAAAACTCAAATCTATTGCTGTCAAATTGATTCCGACTCATAACAACATTATAGGACAGAGTAGAACTGCGCCATAGGGTTTCCAAGAAGCAGCTAGTGTTCAAACTGCCGACTTTTTTGATTAGCAGCCATAGCTCTTAACCAGTGTACCATCTCGAAGGAGAGTCGACCTTAATGACGTGGATGGAGTCAAGCTTTTGAGACTTTCATTTGCTGATGTGGCACAACTCAAAATGAGAAGAAACAGCTGCAAACATCCATTAATAATCAGAAAGTGAAACGTACAAGTATGAATACAGGAAAATTAAAGTTGTCAAAAATGAAATAGAATGCATAAAGTTTGATATCCTAAGCATTAGTGAGCTGAAATGGACTGGCATTGGCCATTTTGAATCAGACAATCATATGGTCTAGTATGATCAAAATGACAAATTGGAGAGGAATAGTGTCACATTCATTGTCAAAAAAGAACATTTCAAGATATATCCTGAAGTACAACACTGTCAGTGATAGGATAATATCCGTATGCCTACAAGGAAGACCAGTTAATACGACTATTATTCAAATTTACATACCAACCACTAGTGCCAAAGATGAGGAAATTGAAGATTTTTACCAACTTCTGCAGTCTGAGATTGATCAAGCATACAATCAAGATGCATTGATAATTACTGGTGATTGGAATACAAAAGTTGGAAACAAAGAAGAAGGAACAGTAGTTGGAAAATATGGCCTTGGTGATAGAAATGACACTGGAGATTGCATGATAGAATTTTTCAAGACCAAGGACTCATTCATTTATGTAGTTGTTTTTCAACAACGTAAACGGCAATTATACACGTGGACTTCACTGTATGAAAAACATAGGAATCAAACTGACTTCATCTGTGGAAAGAGGTGATGAGAAAGGTCAATAGAATCAGTTAGAACAAGGCCAGAGGCCAACTGCAGAACAGACCATTAATTGCTCATATGCAAGTTCAAGTTGAAGATGAAGAAAATTAAAACAAGTCCACCTGACCTGGGAATAGACCTTGAGTATATCCCACCTGAATTTGGAGAGCATCTCAAGAATAGATTTGACTCATTGAACACTAATGACCAAAGACCAGACAAGTTGTGGGATGACATCAAGGACATCATACATGAAGAAAGCAAAAGGTCATAAAGGAAATAGAGAAAAGACCAAAATAGATATCAGAAGAGACTCTGAAACTTGCTTTTGAATGTAGAGTATCTAAAGCAAATGGAAAGAACAATGAAGTAAAAGAGATGAACAGAAGATTTCAAAGGGCAGCCCGAGAAGACAAAGTAAAGCATTATAATGAAATGTACCAAGACCTCAGTTAGAAAACCAAAAAGGAATAACACACTCTGCATTCCTCAAGCTGAAAGAATTGAAGGAACAAATTCAAGCCTCGAGTTGCAATTTTGAAGGATTCTATGGGCAAAATATTGAACAACTCAGGAAGGATCAAAAGAAGATGGAAGAAATACACACAGTCACTGTACCAACAACAATTGGTCAACCATCAACCATTTCAGGAGGGAGCATATGATCAAGAATTGATGGTACTGAAGGAAGAAGTCCAAGCTGCACTGAACGTATAGGTGAAAAATAAGGCTTCAGGAATTCATGAAATACCAACTAAGATGTTTCAATAAATGGATGCAGCACTAGAGCTGTTCACTTATCTATGCCAAGAAATTTAGAAGACAGCCACCTGGCCAACCAACTGAAAGAGATCTGTATTTGTGCTCATTCCAAAGAAAGGTGATCCAACAGAATAAGGAAATTATCTAACAACATCATTAATGTCACACACAAGTAAAATTTTGCTAAAGATAATTAAAAAATGGTTGTAGCAGTACATTGACAGGGAACTACCAGAAATTCAAGCCAGATTCAGAAGAGAATGTGGGATGAGGGATATCATTCCTGATGTCAGATGGATCTGAAAACAGAGAATACCAGAAAGATGTTTACCTGTGGTTTACTGACTATGCAAAGGCATTTGACTGTGTGGATTATAACAAATTATGGAAAACATTGATAAAAATGGAAATTCCAGAACACTTAATTGTGCGCATGTGGAACCTGTACATAGAGCAAGAGGCAGTTGTTAGAACACAACAAGGGAATAGAGTGTGGTTTGGAATGGGGAAGTACCCTTTCACCATACTTAATCAATCTGTACGCTGAGCAAATAATCTGAGAAGCAGGACTATGTGAAAAAGAATGCAGTGTCAGGACTGGAGGAAGACTCATTAACAACCTGTGATGACACGACCTATGCAGATGACACAACCTTGCTTGCTGACAGGGAAGAGGACTTGAAGCACTTACTGATGAAGATCAAAGACTACGGCCTTTAGTATGGATTACACCTCAACATAAAGAAAACAAAAATCCTTACAACTAGACCAATAAACAACATCAGGATAAATGGAAAAAATATTGAAGTTGTTAAGGATTTCATTTCACTGGGAACCACAATTAATACCCATGGAAGGAGCAGTCAAGAAATCAAATGACATATTGCACTGCACAAATCTCCTGCAAAAGACCTCTTTAAAGTGTTGAAAATCAAAGATGTCACTTTGAGGACTAAGTTGCGCCTGACCCAAGCCATGATAATTTCAATCACCTCATATACGTTTGAAAGCTGGACAATGAATGAGAAAGACTGAAGAAGTATTGATGCCTTTGAATTATGGTGTTGGTGAAGAATACTGAATATACCACGGACCGCCAGAAGAACAAACAAGTCTGTGTTGGAAGAAGTACAACCAGAATTGTCCTTGGAAGTAAAGATAGTGAAACTTAGTCTTATGTATTTTGGGCATGTTATCAGGAGGGACCAGTCACTGGAGAAGGACATCATGCTTGGTAAGGTAGAGGGTCAGCGAAAAAGAGGAAGACCCTCGACGAGATAGACTGACACAGTGGCTGCAACCATGGGCTCAAACATAGCAATGATTATGTGGATGGCGCAGGACTGGGCAGTGTTTCATTCTGTTGTACCATCAGAACTGACTCCATGGCGCCTAAAAGCAACATGAGAAATCCATACATATTACCCTATTTCTAATTTCAAGTTAAGCATACAGCTTTTGTTTTCATATTGACTCCAAAGCCCAACTTTCTGTTCTAGAGAAAAAAGAAAACAGAAAAGAAACGATTATCATTACATCAGTTATTTACTATGGCATTAAAACAACTACAAATTTAATGGCTTAAAACAAAAGTCATTTTTTTGCTCATGATTATGCAAATTGGGCTCAGCTCAGTTGATTGGCCTTTCCTGGGACACTCACAGAACTGCAGTTGTCAGATTGCCTGACTAGAGATGGGAAGTTAGTGGATAGCTCAACTATCTAGTCTGAAGCCTCAGCTGGAATGGCGGGAATGGCTGGGGTGACTGGCCCTCTCCCTCCACCTGGTCCGTCATCCCAAGCCTCTTCACAGTGTAGTGCTCTCAGAGTTCCAAGAGGGGAAAAAAAAAGAAGCTACCAGGCCTTTTGAAGTCTCATCTCAAAAGTCACATATTGTCACTGCTTGCACATTCAAAGCAAGCTCTAAAGCCAGCCCAAATTCAAGAGAAAAGGAAACAAAGAAATTCCATCTTTTTTTTTTTTTTAATTGTGCTTTAGGTGAAAGTTTACAGCTCAACTTAATTTCTCATGCGAAAATTGAGACTGCACCTTTTAATGGAAGGAACCGTGACATCACATTGAAAAGGGGTGTGCATATAAGGGTCCATATGCCTATTTTACAATCTACTGTAATCATAAATTTTAAAGAAGAATAATAAATAGATGCATTAATAGTAACCCAATCATGAGTCCATACGGGAAAAAATCCTGAAATTTTTAAATTTTATTTAAAAATCCAAGTTTTTAGTCTGTAAAAGTCCATTTTAGGTTCTGATGAGTTTTTTAAAATATGAGATTCTGAACATTCTTTGACTTTGTGAATTCATACATTCATTGCATTTCTGTATAATACACATAATTCCATCCTTTTAAACAAGCACAGATAAGACTTGTCAATATGATCAATTACAGCAATTACACTTCTAATTTGCCTAAACACTAATTGAATAGTGTTGCTGAAAATTTTTACTCTAACTGTGGGTCAATGAGATATGCCCCAGAAAACATTGCATTATTTACTCTTTTATCCCATTCTCTCTTTTTTATTAAACATTTATCCAGTTTTGTCCATTTATATTACATAGAGACTATCATTCAGTTATATATCAAAGTATATTTTAGAAATGCCTTATTAATCATTATCAAAGATTAATTTAAATTTTACTTTCTTCCAAAATCTCTGAATTATTAGAGTAAAAATCTGCATTTTATTAGATGTATCCCAATTTGGAAGAAGTGGATCTTTAGATATGCTATATTTTTTAAGTTTAATATTACTTTATTATATTATGTATTTATATTTATTTTATTAATAAATATATGTATTAATATTATATTTTATTCAACAGAGATACTTTGTCAACTATTGCTTTATGCAAAAAAATGTGTTAATCGTGGGGGCAGAATGAGTGAGATTGTGAGAGAGATAGAGATGAATAAAACAGATCTTAACGGAAAGTGTTTACAATCTAAAATCGAAACATAAGCACACAAAAAAGACAAGCATGCTAAGAAAAATAGAAAGAAAGGAACATATGGACTTTGAAGTAGGTATATTTATGTTTCCAAATTGGTCTCTTTTAAATCCCCTGGTTGATTTCGACAAATTTGGGAGGAGCAAGGTGAGAGGGAAAAGAGTAATAACAAAGTCAATCCAAACCCAAACCCATTGCCGTCGAGTTGATTCTAACTCACAGCAACCCTACAGGACAGAGGAGAACTGTCCCATAGGGATTCAAGGCTGTAATCTTTACCGAAGCAGACTGCTACATCTATCTCCCGTGGAGCTGCTGGTGGGTTTGAACCGCTGACCTTTCGGTTAGCAGCCAAGCGCTTAACCACTGGCCACCAGGGCTCCAGTGTTTTGTTGTTGTTAGGGCTCCACTGGCAGTGGTTAAATTGGCATCATCTGGTGAGTTCGAGTACAGACCAGCTGCAGGAACCTCTTCTCTGACCCTGCCCAAGGGTATGGTGGTGGGTAAGTATTCAGCTAGAATTTGACAGCAGTTTTCTTTATACTAAGCATTTTCATAAACATCCATATTCTCAGTTAATCCTACAAGACTCATTGAGATAAGTAAAGCCCTTGTTTTACAGATAAAGCAAGTAGGGGTGAATTAGGGAAAGTCACTTGCCCAGAGTCAAACAAAGAAATAAAATAAGACAGAATCAGGGCATAAATCTAGGCCTCATGTTCATCCCAATACCTTTTTCTTTCTACGTGGAGCAAATATGAAGCACAATTGGTAGGTAAAAGCTTAATGTTAAAACAGCATCTGTTAGTTGGCAAATGCTGCAAAATACAGTGGCTCCTACTTTGAAATCTAGATTCTTCAGCTATAACAGTTTCTCTAAGAGGATTAAATGATGCAATGTATGTAAAGACCAAAGGATGGATTCTAGCATGTGGTAGCTTCTCCAATAACCCCCTCCCCGCTGCAATAGCTCTAGAATTTCGGTCATGAGGCCCCTCCTACTGCTTTGTAACAGGTCCTTTTGATATTTCAAGAGCTAAACCACTTTAGGTGGTATCTGCAGTCCACCTTCTTGACTCTCAAGTATATTATATCTTGGTTCATTTCTCAGAGTAAGGTCTGAGGCTCGAAACATCAAGGATATATTATTCGGGGCTAAGAGAATGCTCTATCAGAATTATTTTACTTTACTGAAACCTTTAAATAAAAAATAATGGAGATAGACTTAATATATATGATCCCATGAAGACCAAAAGATTTCATATCGTGCTATATGAAGGAAAGTTTTGCAGAAGGTAAAATTAAACCTTCACACAGATACTATAGTAGAAGCCCACAATTCTAAATCTAAAAAGCTCTGAAAGCCAAAAAAAATTTAATGTAAAGGATTTTGAGTCATTTGGTAGCAAAACTTGATATGTATGGACATGAGGCTATTTATAGTTTTCATTTATGTATTTTATTGTGAATATTTATTTATTCTTATAATCTGATGCAAGGATTTTAATGCATTTGATTATTGACTACTGCCCCTTTCTAAAATCTGAAAAATTCTGAATTCTGAAATAAGGCTGCACCAAGGGTTTCTAGTAACAAGTTGTGGACCCACAGGTCAAGATTACTGCAAAGGAATCTGTATCATACGGCCAGTGCCCTATTTGTTTGTTTTAATGACAGCTTTATTGTGATATTGGTGTCCTATTCTTACTGCTGGTGTTTAGTCCAGCAAGACAACAGTAGTGATCACATAAATTACTATTTTTCTTTTGAATGGTGTTGTTTTCGTTGTTTTGTGTATATTAAATTTATAAATGCATTTTGGTTCTAAATGTGTTAAGAACTGTGCACATTTGAAATTAATTCCAAATTTTATGTCTCTACATATTTTATGTACTATTATAATAAAAGCATTTTAGGTCAACACTGGAGAGTTCACTAGATTTTCTTTCTTGGTTGATTAAAAGCAAGTACAGTAATCTCAATTGAGAAACTTTGTTTAACGTTAGTAACTAGAACAAAGATAACAAGGTGATAATTTAGAGTGACTTTCAACCTGGTTAAGCTTGACTATACTGACAAAATAACTCTGGGGAAAATGAAGTTATGACATAAAATATTACTGTGATATTTTGCTATTTATCAGGGGAAAACCATTTTTACTTTTATATCCTCATGAAAGTATATCTAAATTTTGCCCCTCATGGAAAACCTGATGAAAATCCCAGTCTCTTTACTCCAGGAAAGCAGTATCTACTCTTTGTAACAAATAGCTAGCCTATCTTTGCTACCAAACATCTGGTCACCTAGCTGAAGCATCCGTAGATTCTGAGAAACAAAAATATCCCTAAATATATAGTAACCAATTACAAACAATTTACAGGTATTAGTCAAACAGTCTTGTTTAAATAGTTGGGATGTTTTGAAACTTCAAAAATATAAGCAGGGATGTAATTTTTGAAATTTAGCATTTACCATAGAGGTTGTCTCCATTGTTTTGCCAAAAATAGGCAATAAATGTCTTTCTTACTAAGCAACTAAAATGTAACATTTAAAATACTACCCATTGTGGGAAGATTTATGAGCAAGCAATTATATCAAACTCACATTGAGTTGTTGCTGGTTTTACTTTCTAGATACAGGGGCCACCGAATATCTGAGGCAATGACCATAGAACAATCTTCCTCAATCTCCTCTGTTTGAGAAAGAAGGAAGTGAGGTTTTGAGAAGCTTCAGAGGTTATGCAAGATCATAGAGTTAATTGGTGTCAGAGTCAGAACCCATGTCAGGTCCCCTCAATTTGAGTCCAATTTTATGAACAGTTTTGTTATCATTTGATATGCTGCGCTCTAAATCTAAGGAGGAAGTGACCTTACCTGTCCCAAAGCTTGCAAATCAATTGTCTCATAGTGCCAAAGCAGTAGTCAAGCCCAGGAACAAATGAGCGTGACTCAGTCAGACCCCCTTTGGCTTTGAAGCTGAGTCACTGAAAACTAGATTGCAGAGTAAGGGTGCTGTTTGTTCCTAGCCCCATACCACAAGGAAAAATACAGAAAACCTCAACTAACTTGTGAAACAAGGGAGCATCACTTTCATGGAAGCTTCCTGTCAGTCCTGTTTACCTCTCACCTCCTTGTCAAAGGGATTATTTTGTATTTTACCCCTGGTAATCCTTACTAAGAGGGGCAGTGGTGGTTCAAAGGTAGAAGTCTCGCCTTCCATGTGGGAGACCCAGCTTTGATTCCCGGACAATGCACTTCATGTGGAGACACTATCTGTCAGCGGAGGCTTGGGTGTCGCTGTGTTGCTGAACAGATTTCAGGGAATCTTCCAGACTAAGATGGACTATGAAGAAACCTGGCAATCTATTTCTGAAGATCAGCTAGTGAAAACCCTATGGATCACAATGGTTCAGTCCCCAATTGATCATAGGGATGGCACAGGACCAGAAAGCCTCTAGTTCCATTGTGCATGGGTTGCCATGAGTTGGGGCCATCTCAACAGCAGCTAACAACAATGCTAACAACAACAATCCTTACTAAAGGGTTAAATGTTAAAGTATCACCATATAAAAGAGTACAGGGTAATGCTTCCCACGTTTACTTATATTTTAATAAGAGTCTCCAGAAAAACTTCTTCAGTCTTAAACAATAATGGTAAGTTGTGGTTAATGTTTTGGAGCAGCAGATCTCCACCTAATATCCCCCGAAACCAAACTATGTGGGCAGCTAACTACCTGTAAGGCCAAAAGGAATCTTACAACTCTGACCTTTTGGAATCACCTTTCTCATAAATCTCAAACTGCAAAGTGAAGTACTGTGTATTCATGCTCACCCAGCCATGTCTAAATTGCCCTTCAGTTGACCCAGCCTATTTTGCTTTGTAAGCTGGTTTGTACATGAGATTTCCCCAGCCCTTCCCTCAGACACTGTGCTTATCATCTTCAGATGAGGAGCCTGAGGGGAAGGGAGAGAGATTCGAACTCAGCAGTTTATTTTTTCACAATGAGTATCTCACCATTGCTTTTGATTTCTCTCATCGGTTTCCTCTTAGTTAGAAGGGTTGGAGGCATCTCTCTGCATGACTATAGTTTTCTTAATTGTATATCACGCCAAGTTCCAATCAATTCAGGTATATGGCATTACACTGTAGTTTTACTCCTGGGATTTTGACACTGCATTTTTCCTAATAGCTGTAAATATTACCCAATAAAAACTAATTTTCTATCAGTACAATGAATTAACAAGATGTCATTATGAAAAAGAAATTTTGAATCTTGGGAAAAAAAATCTGTAATTAAATACAGTTTTTGAAAGAACCCAAAAATAGTTGCAATAAAACAGAAGGTAATTTTCCATGGTTAGAAAGGACAAGCAGAGGGTATAGAAAGAAAAAGCAGGCGTATGACCTGCAATGCCTCTTCTTGTAATAAGGTACGAGTAAGCTCTCAGCTCCAAAAGAATGTGCCCCAAATACTTTGGTAATTAATATAATAGAACAATGATTCTATTTTTTGTTAAGCTGTTACAGTGGTGATTATTGTATTGTTCAGTCATTCATATATTCCATGTAGTTCTGAAAATAACTATTCATTATTGTTTGATTTATTAAAGTCTCATTCATCACTTATAGATACAAACGTGTGGTTATTAGCAAAGTGAGTTGTGCAATATGCCATGCTTGGATTGGAATACAAAGACAGTTTTTAAACTTGTGTTCATTTTTGCTTAATGATTTTCATCTGTCACAAATAAGGATCATAATACCAAAAAAACCCAAACCCTTTGCTGTCGAGTCGATTCCGACTCATAGCGACCCTGTAGGACCATATCCACTATTATTTAAAATCAAAATAGAAATTGAAATGCTTCTGCTTGGAAATCAGGAATATATCTAGGTATTTACTAAATTTCACTTGCCTGAAGTCTGTCATCATCACCAGTCCTGACCCCTCCTCAATCTTTAAACCTTGGGAAAATCATACTGCTGTATATCCTTTCTCTCCCTGAGATTTAATTATAATGAACCAATATAAACAAACATGTCATGACTCTCATTGTGCATAGGTAATACTAAAAATTTCCGCTATTTTTCTAAAATCTCTATTTGTCTCACTCTCTACTTTTCCCATAAGAACTATCATTCAGGTTTCTTGATACCCTGAGAGTATTTATATATATGAATTGTGGAGGTTTCTGCCTGTACGTTCCTCAGTTCCCACTGGTATCCTCTGTTTTAGGCTGTGCGCTCTGCCATCTACCCAACCAAACGTGCTCCTCAACTTACTGGCTCTGCTCTGCTAAAAGGGGTTCACCAGCAGCATCTGATGGTGGGCTGGTTGGATCTCTTCTCCTAGCCGATGTTCTTTCGCTTACCCAAGTCATTCATAGACCTTTCAGAAAATTAGTGATATTCACAGAGGGAACCTCCTTTCTACAACAATACATGCAGCACTGTTGTAATTAAAAATTACTGAGTTGCATCAAATGAAATTGAAGTGAATTAAATTGACTTGAATGCAATGGAATAGACTGGAATATGATGAGATGGAATGTAATAGGGTAACTTAGTTTTGGACCCCTCCTCTTTGAGGCTTCCCCTATTCATACTCTTATAAGTGAACTCAAGGTTCACTTCCTTGGGTGACATGTCCTTCCATGTTTTGACTTTTTTTTAACATCCTTATATATATATAGATATAGATATATAAAAGAGCATTGTTGGCACAGTAGTTAAAATGCTCGGCTGCTAACTGTTCTAATCCACCAGCCGCTCTCTGGGAGAAAGATGTGGCAGTCTGCTTCAGTAAAGATTGCAGCCTTGGAAATCCTATGGGGCAGTTCTACTCTATCCTACTATGAGCAAGAATCTTGCTATGAGCCTAAATCGACTTGACGACAATGGGTTTGGTTTGGGTTTTTTTTTAATATACAGTCATCCCTCAGTATTCATGGGGGATTGGTTCCAGGACTCCATGGATACCAAAATCCACTAATGCTCAAGTCCCTTAGATAAAATGGTGTAGTATTTGCATATAACCTATGCACATCTCCCTGTATACTTTAAATCATCTCTGGATTACTTAAAATACCTAATAAAATGTAAATGCTATGTAAATAGTTGTTACACTACAGTTTGGAGAATAATGACGAGAAAAAGAAGTCTTTACATGTTCAGTAGGCTTAACTATATAGTACATTTCAACACGAGGCAAATAATGAATGCTCAACAAGTGCTGGAGAGAGACTAAGGATCTGTGAAATGGTGGGAGACTACAGCAGGGTATGCCTACACATCACTTTTTTGATTTTTTTTTCTGATATTTTCCATCAATGGTTGAATCCACAGATGCAGAACCCATGGACAGATACAAAGGGCCAACTGTGTGTGTGTGTGTGTGTGTGTGTGTGTGTGTGTGTGTATGCATAAATCACGCTTACGAAATACACTGTTTCTTACTGAAGGATAGGCACTGGCTCTTATTCATTCTTTGTTACTTTGTAGGCACTTTGTAATTTTTTTTTTCTTCTGAGAACCAACTGATACCATTTCTAAGTGATGAACATGGACTGTGAACCATAAATAATGCAAACGAGTTGACACTGCCAGAGGACAAGAGTTCAGCTATAACTTAGAAAGACCTTTGTGACTTTGAGCTATGATGCCTATAAACACAAGTCAGGAAAGGTCATAGAGTTGTATTATCTGAATATTTTCAACAGAATAGCCTGGAGTACATGTGACCTGATCTATAGTCATGCCTATTTTGAATGAAAGTGGAGAACTACTACATGAATTAACAACAGCTCTTCATGAGGACGTTATTATTATTATTTTTAATCCACAGAAAGCAAATTTTGCTTTTCCATAAAGAATCATTTTAAAATCATTTTCAGAATATTCAACAATTAAGAAATCATTGTTTCTATGTAAATCTTTTTGTCATAGATCCAGCTGGCTGATTTTCTGAAGAAACGTGTTCTCTATCTGTGATTAGATTCTCTACCCAATGTGTGTCTGTTTTGGCTAGGGTTCCTTATTAAATCGGCTACTTCCGTTGCCATTATAAGATACACAGACTCTCAGGAAGCCTTGTACATATTCCAGAGGTGCCCACCCTGTGAGGGGTGAGCTGATCAGGGACAGTTTAGCTGCCAACAGCCCTGACCTTGTTCCCCAACTTGATGTTTCACTGCACCAAGGGCAAGAAACCCTACAGGTTTCTGTTCTATAAATGATATGTCAGACACTAACTAGAGAGATTAAAGAGTCTCCAAGCTGCTCATAGAAACTGGGGAAAACAACTGTCATGTTGATGTAATGTAGCAGAGGAACAGGAAGGACATTACGTCTTTGGAAATGTGATTGCAGTAGTTCTTTCCATTTGCTTGCAGCAGCCAAATACTGTATCTCCCTCTACAGGAGCTAGTGGTGAATAAACTCACATTTCAACTGATGTTCCCTTTCTGTCTCCCAGGAGGGAGTGAACAGTGGTTCTGTCCTACAAGGGAGCCAAGTGACCAGTTTAATGTGCTCCTGATTCCTGGGTAGAGATGAGCTTCATACTTCTCGGAAGTAGTGAAGTCCCTTCCTTCCTGCCTTATTCCCTCCTCAGACAGCACGTATAAGAAATGCCATGGCTCTCTGCTCAAATTATTTATAAGACTCTTGAGGATTCACACAGCCCCATAAGCCTCATAAAGGAGCCCAGAAAAACGTAAACCTGACATACATTTTTTTCATGCTATGCCTGGATTTCACTAATAAATAGAATTTTTTTTTTATCCAGTCAGTCCAAGTATAGGTCTTCCAGTAGACTGGCAGACATAACATAAAATTGACTATCTTGCCATACATAAAATCTCATAAACCTTAATGAACACAAATTTTTGGTTTTTAGTAGAATTGAAAATAATAATAATTTGACAGGACCTTCTGCATAGAAAGCCCATTTGTTTTCCCAAAGATAGCAAAGGATGCTTATCAAGAGAAGTAGGTCCCACATCCACATCCAGGGATTGCTTTTCTCTTTTCCATTTGTAAATGTATATATTCCAGCTTTCAGTTCTTATGCTATGAATGATCTGTCTGGGTACCTCTTTCAGAGTCAGCCCAAGGCAAATACTGAACTGGGCAAAGTACTCCAATTTTTCTTTTCGTTGTCATCTAACTAGGCTTCTCCCCTGACTTCCTGAGGTCCTAGATGCAGTGCCCAATTTTATCTGCCTTACATGGACACTGAACTGGCCGTCAGACCCTGAAGAGCTCAGGCCTGGGAGGCCTGGTTGAATCACTAACTGGTTTGTGGTATATTAGACATGTCATTGACTCTGTCTGTGAAATGGAATAATACTTTACAGGGATGTGATGAAGACTGACAATATATAGGTAAAAACACATTTGAAAATATGAAACAGAAAGCAAATATAAATATTTAAAATTACTAAAATGTTTATGTTGAATGCCTTGCTCAACAGATATTCAATTGCAAAAAAAAAAAAAAAGTTACTTTTCAATAATTATGTTCACTTCTCCCTCATTACTATTGCCTCAGCTAGTGTTGAAGGATCCACTGCTTTCCAAAAATCACACACACACACACACACACACACACAAACTAGATTTCCAAGGTTAGTATTTTCTCATAGCATTCATCACATTCAATTTATAATTACTTGTTTATTGCCTTTCTTGCTTGACTTTACATTCTGTGAGGGCAAGGACTGTGTCAATTTTGCTCACTTCGTTTTGCCAGGATCTGATATTTTGAAGGTACTCATTGAATGAGCAAACCAATAATTGAATGAACACATACAGACACACACGCACCACAACACCCTCTCCCACTCCCTTGATTCATGAAATTCTTCTATCCAGAGAAAATTATTACACTTTGAATTACCAACAATGAATATTCCCATGGCAGGGTAGCTTAACAATTGAATTTCACACTAAGATATAAATAATTAAACACAGATAGGTACATGAGAATTAATTCTTATAGGGTGAGATAAAAAGGGGGAAAGACCTAAGGCGAGAAAGGGTGCGGTTGAGCTCTGGGCAAGAAGATAAAAGCCATTTCACCCTCTTGACAATTTTGCTCAAAAATCTACCCCACCAGTTTTTAATGTGTCTCTGCCTTTTGTTCTGGCATGTTCTCAATCTTGATTCAGTCAGTGCCAGTAGATCTGAGTCAGCTTAAAATAAATCAGTGAAAAGGACTGAAGGAGAGAATATCCAATGAGTGACGTTCTTTAGAAATGCAGTAGAAATGCTTTCTGTGGAAAAGGTTCCAAATCACTACAGACACTTTTGGTTGTGTATGTATTCTAGCACAGGGGGTTGTCTCAATATTCCTTGCACCCAAAGGGCATGGCATCCTAGTGGAAAAAGCATGGATTTTGGAATTAGTCAGACATGGAATCAAATCTCAGTTAAGCCACTTATGAGCTCTATGACCTTGGGCAGGTGAGTTAATCTTTTTAGGCCTCTATTTCTTCAACTGTAGAATGAAGATAGGAATGCCTACATGGAAAGAGCCTGGCACTTGGTAGATATAAACATAAGAGATTCATTTTGTATTCATTTAATGAGAAAATTCTAGTAAACAACAGCCTTTTAAATGAAACTCTGCGACCTCAGCGAGGATTTGTAAGTCCAGTATGTGGAGAAAAACATAAATGCAGTATTTTATGTTGACATAGTCCTTTGCAGTTTATAAAGTACTTCCCCTAGAACTCTTTCTCATCTAAGTTGACATAACTCTGTGAGGAAGGAACAGGATATATTCTCTCAGTTTTACAGAACTGGTTAAAATTAGGTTAAGTGCCTTAAGTGCAGGAAATTTTTCAGGAAAGCTTGTAAGGATGGAGAAGCTGGGTCCAGAGCCCAGAGTCCAAAGTGCAAGACCTTTGGCCCCAGATCCACCATTCTTTTCCCCACATTAAGCCAGTTTCTGGAGCCCTGGTGGTGCAGTGGTTAAGAGCTCAGCTGCTAGCCAAAAGGTCGGCAGCTTGAATCCACCGGCTGCTTCTTGGAAACCCTACTGTGCGGTTCTACTCTGTCCTATAAGATCACTATGAGTCGTAATCCGCTCAATGGCTACAGGTTTTTGTTTTTGTTTTTTAAGCCAGTTTCCAGAGTAAGGATTTCCAGAGTAGTACACTTTGAGACCTCTTTAGGTTCCTCCTCTTTCTTTCCTTCTTCCTATACCTCTGAAAATAAAAATGTTAATGATTTGTTGTGGCCTGAAGTGAGCAAGAGTGAGGACAGAAATTGCAGGAAGAGTTTAATAAATTTTCCTGGTGGGAAGAGCTTCTGTTCTTCCTAGTTTTACCAGATCCAATTCAAAACTTATCTTTCCTTTCTCTTTTTCACCTCTTAGATCTTCATCGTTTTCTCTTATTTGCAATATTACTTTAGTGATCATCATGCTCTCTGCTAGCTCTAAACTTCTCTGATTCATCGCTCTTCCTTGCACCCTCTTGCAAATAAGTTCCCCCAAAACAACAACAACAGCAAAACAAAAAACCTAGTATAATTTTTGTGATTGGGGTGCACAGTTTTTTGTTCTTTTTTTTGAGAAGATGTGTTTATTTTTGTAATTTTTATGCATTGCACCCTTTGCATAAAGCGATCCCAAATATAGTATATTAAACCTTTCAACTACAAAAAATAACTTGCAGATAATGATACAGAATTAAAATATTTTGACATATGCATATATATGCATGCTGACTTGCTCCAATAATAGGTTCTATATATTCTTAAATAATGAAGTCAACTACAAAAGTCATGAGCATAAAGGGAAATAATTCCCCTCCTATCAGAGTGCTCATGGGTTGAGGCGTCAGTGTCTCTTCTCCAAGTAGTTTTAGGATAAACCTTAAAGGGCTCTTTTACCCCTGCTTCTTTTTATCTCCCTCCTTTCCCTGCTTTACTGCACATTCCATGTTCATCTGTTTTTCATACAGTCGGGACATTTTTAGAGAAAAGACATTGCTCCACAGCTTTTTTGAGTTGCTAGTGTACCAGCTGTTTGGCGGAGCTCCTTTCAAATATTAATCCAGCTTTATTATGCTTTAACTTCTTTTACCTTTTTATATCAATGTGCAATTTGTCCATTAACAAAACATACTTTGTTTTAAAAGCTCTAGAAGACACCAGTTTAGAACAGCTATGTTTACCCTCTTTCTTCAGCTTTATAACTTTTGTAATCTCCTTTTCTCCTGCCATGTAAGGTTCATCAGTCATTAGCACTGGCTGACAGTCATATTTCACCTTTTCTTTCTATTTCATTCTTATAATATCAAAAGGCCATTCCTGGTTTGACTTTTTCCTCTCAGAATATCTCTCACCATAATATCTATGCTATTTTTATTAAGTAGCACTGTCTTTGTGTGTGTGTGTGTGTGTGTGTGTGTGCTTTAAGTGAAAGTTTACAATTCAAGTTAGTCTCTCATACAAAAATTCATACATACATTGCTTTGTGACCCTAGCTGTGGTACAGCACACTCTTCCTTACCACCCTGGGTTTCCCATGTCCATGTTCCCAACCAGCTCCTGACCCTCTCTGCCTTCTCATCTGCCCTCTGAACAAGAGCTGCCCATTTAGTCTCATGTATCTACTTGAGCTAAGAAGCACACTCTTCACAAGTATCATTTTATGTCTCATAGTCCAGTCTAGTCTTTGTCTGAAGAGTTGGACTTGCGAATGGTTTTAGTTTTGAGCTAACAGAGTCCGGGGGCCATGTCTTTCGGGGTCCCTCCAGTCTCAATCAAACCATTACATCTGGTCTTTTTATTAGAATCTGAGTTCTGCACCACACTTTTCTCTTGCTCTGTCAGGGAGTCTCTGTTGTGTACCCTGTCAGGGCGGTCATTGTGGTAGCCAGGCACCATCTAGTTCTTCTGGTCTCAGGCTGATGAAGTCTTGGGTTTATGTGGCCCTTTCTGTCTCTTGGGCTAATACTTTCCTTATGTCCATGGTGTTCTTCTTTCTCCCTTACTCCAGGTGGGTGGGATGGATGTTTTTGAGGGAAAGGAGCATGTTGTCAAGGAAAAATATGTTTAAGTAAGAGACGAGAAAAGGTTAAGGATAAATAAAAGGAGGAAAAAAAAGAGTGGTTAATTTCCATAACTGCTCCAGTTCATCTTCTGTTTCCTGCCTAAAGGAACAGTTTCCATTAATCAACAGGTTCCATTCCAAGTATTTCTCTGATTACTTAAATCTTGGCATGTTAGATTTGGAAGACATTTTATCCCCTTCCTTCTCAGTACCTCTAACCCCCTAATTTTATAAATGAGAAAACAAAAACTAGAGAGTATCTATGACTCAAGCAAAGTTACATAGAAGTCAAAGGAGCAGCAGTTTTTCTCTTTTGCATCAAGCATTCCTAATACTTAGCCTCAGATAGTGTTAGAGGAAGTTTAAGCAAACCGACTATTAGTAAACCCAGAGGAAAAATTTCATGAGAGAATTTGAATTATTCTTATCATTAAAAAGAAAGTTACTTGATGTGCAGCTATGATCTCTCCTTAGCAAAGGATGGATGCTGCTATTAGAAAAAATTCACTTTCGTCAATTTCAGGCCTCTTTCAAAATTGGATTCAGTTTTAAATCACACCCAAATTATGTGGTTCTCCAAGTTGTTTACGGTTGGCAAAACCCCATTTCCTGCAAGTGAGTCAGCTATCTGAAAGACCATTTACAATGCTTCAAGCAGTTCAAACATAATTGTTTGGTTTAAATTAAATTCATAGTTCTATGGCTAACTGAGAAAGTAAATTGTAAAATGTCTCTGTGAACTAGTGAATTTTTTTAAACTGAAATTGTGATTTGGCTTAAATTTTCTGTTTGTTTATGAGTATAGTTAATTCTCAGGTTTAAACTCACATAAACATGATCTCCTTACTTCCAAGGTAAGGTATAGCACTTCTGGTTGATTCACAAATAAATTCTATTGTTTAAAAAAGGCATAAGAAAATATTTGGAACTGCCGCTGGGATATAGTCAGGCCATGCAGTTACATGCAGAAGAATGGGGCTTACAGTAGCCGCCAAAACCGAAACTTGTATCTATTTGCTGGAAAGGTCAGTCTCCAGAGTGTTAGATGCAGCTGTTGGTGCTGGGAGAAAGTCTATCCCATCCTGAATATCACATGCAAGAAACATGACTATAGGGAAGATAAGCAAGAGCTGGCTGTCCAGAACAGCATTTGGCATCAGAAG
This sequence comes from Dugong dugon, assembly GCA_030035585.1. Taxonomy (NCBI): domain Eukaryota; kingdom Metazoa; phylum Chordata; class Mammalia; order Sirenia; family Dugongidae; genus Dugong; species Dugong dugon. The sequence goes on along the minus strand of CM057461.1, from coordinate 123,918,284 downwards.
ATCCAATAGAGATTCACAGCGTGACTCAACAGGTAGCAAAGCACAGTGTCAGGAATCCCAGGTAGGCAGGTCAGCAGTTACCTCAGGCAAATCTGACTACAAATATCAGAGTCCCAGATATTAGACAGAGGTAGACTGAAAAGTCCACCGTGGGAGACTGTCCTAGAGGAGCAGAGACTAAAGCAAGTTACAAAGACTGTGTTTCAGACAAAGAAGTAGTAGGAGCAGAGTAAATGTGGGAAGGGACCCAGGGTAAGCAATAAGGCACAAAGGCTAGTTATTCTACGTGATCTGTAATACCAGGAGCAAACTAGAGGCATGTGTGACTTGATCCTGTGTCCCCAAATAGAAGGCTTTACAAGCTCTAAACCCTCCCATACAGGGTCAGATTCCAAGTTCTGGATCCCAGGCTTAGCCTGCCTGCCAGTGGCTTAGCTAGATAGGAGAGGGCTGCACAGAGGCAATGCCTGGTATGAATACTACAATTTTTTCACAATTACTGAAAAATTGAGGGATTATAGTCCTCAAATACCCACCATTTCATTGGCATTTCATATTATATGCCAAAAATGCTCATAGAATATTTGCTATTCTCATCTACCTGAACATTTAGCGTTCAGCTATGGCTGTTGACCAAAAGGTTGGCTGTTCAGATCCGTCAGCTGCTCCTCAGAAAACCTATGGGACAGTTCTACTCTGTTCTTTAGGGTGTCTATGAGTCAGAATCAACCAACAGCAATGGGTTTGGCTTTTTTTTTTTTTTCCTTCCTATCTGAAAAGTATTTGATCATGAGAAGAAACAGCAGTTAAAGTTTTTTACTTTTATAAACCTAGTATAATACATATATATGCATAGGGAAGAATATGGAACTGAGTCTCTAGAGTGGGCTTCTACTACGGACTGCCTGGGACTGGCTGTGGTGTCATGGACACACCATACAGCTTTGCTTTTCTCATGTGCACACCAGCAGGATGGTTCCTTTCAGCTCCAGCTTCCTACATTTTTATTCCAAAACTCTAAGGGATAAACACTATTAAAATATGCAGGGATTTTTCTTTTAGACAGTTCATATGGCATTCATAACATTGAATGCTTAAATGAAAAGAAAAAAAAGTCCCTTGCCCTCAGTAGCTTCAGAAAGTCATTACAATCTGTTAAGTAAATAGCTTACATTTCAAATGCATTCATACAACTGTATTAAGAGACAGTAATAAAGGAACTATTACAGTTCTATTGAGCCAGCTTCCTAACAGGTATATGACTGAGTTTTTGTTCCTCTATTTTTTTTTAATTAAAAGAAGAAGAAACTAAGACTTTAAAAAAATGCTAAAGTTAAAAAGAGACCATTAAAGCCCTGAAATAATGAGCTGAGACAGGTTCTCTGTCAACTTGAAGAATGGTTAATGAAGAATGAGAACATACAGCCCAAACTGTCAGTCACATTTGCGTTGTATTAAGCATTCATGTTTATTACTCTTCTGTAGTTTGTAGTGTCTGATGGAAAACATAAATATCCATACCTTAGAAATACAAAATGTGCCTGTATTTTTTAAGTTTCTTCCATGGCTATTCAGTGAATTACATGACTGAAAATAATTAAATATCGATAACACAAATTTCAAATTCTTAAAAAATCCACCCACTTAAGAGTAAGAAATTTGATAATAATTTCAATAAATGAAAAATTCTGATTCACAAATATGTTTATTCTACTCTTTTTATAACATATGCATAATTTATATAGTAACCAGCCCTCACAGGCTTTTTTTTCCCCTTGTGAACATATGCAGCAATTTACTTGCATATATATTAAACTATGATACAAATATCTCTTGGCATTTTCTTTACAAAGTTTAAAAATAGAAGTTCACTGCCAATTAAATATATTGCAATATTTCTGTAAAAGAGTCAACTATACTTTGTTGAACACAGTAACATTTTGGATAATTCTTCCAAAGCACGACCGAGGATACCTTTTGCTAATCTTAATTTTGATTTATACCAAATAAACACAAACTAAAAGTTAACAGAAATACTTGTATCTACCTAGTGGACTGAAGAAAATAATAATCTTCTATGTAGATATATTAAAATAATACACATTTTCTAACAATTCTGTGAATGTGTAGTTAATTAATAGAAATTTTGTAAATTCCCAAGCAGTGTAATTTTATAGCATGCTATTGTTCTAAGGAATTTCATCTTAAATCTCTACACCTGGTTTTTACTTATATTTTAATTTTGCTATCAGTAGTGTCTTTATTAAATTTTATTTAATAATTTTATTAAATAATTTAATTAAATAATTTAAATTATTTCATTTATTTTTGCATTTATTCCTTTAAGAAATGTTTATTTTAGCTTCGTTTTCAGATACTGCAGTATAAGGTCTTAAATGACTCATTTCATGTGTATATTTGTAGTGTCCAAATCACTCTTTATATTTGAAAATTATTTATTAAGCATTTATTGTGTGCCAGGTAAGTATTTTAGCCAGTGAATAAAACAGTAAAAAAAGCCCTCATAAAGCTTACATTCTAGATAAAGGAGTTAAAAATAAAAATAAATAAGTAAAACTAATAATGTGATTTATAGCCTTTCCGACCATAATCACATGGATACTCCACACCAGCCATACTTGGTTTTTTGCTGTGAGGGGAAAAAAAAAAAACAGAGTAAATCATCATAAAGCTTATTTCCTAGTGAAGGGACAGAAAGTGAACATGTATGATGATGGTAACATCTACTATTCTCACTTTTACTCCTCCACTCCAACTCCCAATTTTGTATGGAAGCCTACCATCCTTGGCCCACCTAATGACTTTTGGACTGAGTTAGTCACAAAGAAAGGGATAAAAAAGGATGGCAGGATGAAGGTATTTCATTTATTCCTAACCCTTTGTAAATTCAAATTGTAATAGAAAAAGATAATTTGAATGTAAAATATAAAGTATGATATTTTCAAGTATCATATCTAGCTAAAGAAACAATTTTATCATTATCTTCTTCCTCCTCTTTATAAATGGCCTTACTCACATGTATTTCACTATTGACTTTGGAGGAAACTCATTATATATTAAACTTTTTTTTTTTTTTTTTGAAAGCTACCTTGTTTTCTTGTGTCTGCTGAGTTCATGTCCTATAATAATATTCCTGCTTTTATACAGTGAAAAATTACATTACGACATGCCATCAAGAGAATATATCCTTTGAATGCCTGAATCCTCCCATCCCCATCCAGCTAATCAAATCTTAAACCAAACAAAAAAAAACTAAACCCGTTGCCATTGAGTCAATTCTAACTCATAGCGACCCTATAGGACAGAGTAAAACTGCCCCATAGAGTTTCCAAGGAGTGACTGGTGGATTCAAACTGCTGACCTTTTGGTCAACAGCCAAGCCCTTGTTCGAACCAGTGGGGCATTCTTGACACTCATCCTGCTCCTAACTCCACCCAGGTAGAGTGGTTCCACTTCTCTTTTGGGTACCCCTGAATTCAATATGTAATTCTCTCGTAGTAGCTGAAACAAAAATACCATACAGATCTTGATCTCCCCTGACCCTCACTTTTGGTCCCCAGAATACAAACCCTTCAATGACAATTACTCCGTCATATTTGTCTTGTGGCTTCAAGTAAAAATTACCTGTTCTTTACTAGGTACTTAATTGCTGATTAAATGAATAATGGATAAATGTTAACATGAGGTGGCGGATTAACAATCTCTTACTTTTCCTTCCTTGTACTTAATGATCATATTTTCAAGCCAACTAGTTAATTTAGGCAGGTAGTTTGTGGCCACAGGGTAGACCATGTGAAACTCAGCCTCATTCTCACCTTGTTATAAATAAATAAGCTGAAAATGGTTACAAAACATTTATTGAGCAACTCTTAGTTCCAAAACATTGCGTTAGGCCTAAATAAAATTGAGCAAGGACAAAAATGACCACACTTTAGATTTTAGAAAAGACTTTAAGCCAGGTAAATGTTCTGTGTATGTAGCTGGTAAAGACCATGAAATAGGAAGGAAGGGAAAGCACAGATGCCTGTTTTGAGAAGCAAAGTGTTGGTGCTGGTGAACTCCCCAGAAGACAATAGGCTCTTAGGCTAATAATGTCTTTCAGAGACTTTCACTTCTCCATGATGAACATTAAGTTGGCAGTGCAAGCATTATGCTTTCCAGATGGATGAAAGTGTTTTGTAAATATCTTGAAACAATAAATAATAAGCCTAAGTTTATACACTAAGCACTTTATAGCCATTATTTTATTTATACCCAGAAAAACACTTTGAGGTGTATTTTCATTGTAATTTATAGATTAAGAAATGGAGGCACAGAAAGGCTAAGTAATTTGTCCAAGGTCACAAACCTCAAAATACAAGAGCAAATATTTAATATAAAGCAGACTGACATCAAAGCATCAGTACATCGCTAACCACTGTCCTGCAGCGAACGTTATATCAAGAAAGTTCCTCAAATGATTTAATGATCCTGGGAGACCGAGGACAAACTGCAGATTTGTAATGCCCTAGTGTGTGTTTGGAATTATGAGAACAAGTACCCACTCAATGGTATCAGAACAACTGAAACACCATTCAGCAGCTGACTATTTACTAGGGCATGTTGGGATCTTTATACAGCAACATAATGTGACTTTTTCCTTTCCATTTTATTTTACCATTCAGTAAAATTGTCATCTTTTTGGTACTTCTTATCAATGACAAAATATTTTTGTATCCTGTTAATTTTTCCAACAGTTAAGTGTAAAATATCCCAGTGAGTGAATATACTAAATAATTAAAATCTATTTAAAGAGCCTATGTTGTCTAACTTAAGTAAATGTTAGGTGAGATGTTTCCTAGAGCTACTTATTTTTTTTTTCAAACAAAACAATTCATTTGCACATATTACATAAAGAAGTGATTATAAGGAAAGAAATATATTTTATATTACTCCAGTCTAAGCATTATATAGAAAAGACCTAATGCAGAAAAAGCATACCACAGTAGCTGAAGGAGATTGACAATCATTATTCACTCCTAGGAGCAATATTCAGATATGGGTGGCAGGCTTTCTGCCAGCCCAGCAGATGGACATATTGAAGCCCCTACTTGTTGTATGAAATATTAATAATGAGGGCATGATTCCAAGCTGAGAACATAAAAACAAATTACTTTGGAGGTTAAGGGGATATGCCATCACTAATCCATTGCTGAGCTGAATTAGCCTTCAGAAATAAAAATGTCTCCTTATAACATATCTACCCTAACATTAGACTTATTTTAACCAGGTGGGTTTGGGAGGGACTGTAGAAAGCTACTATGGAATTTTCCATAACATAAAATGTGGAATAAGCAATTTGATGCAGAAGATATATTGATGTGGGGATGCTGAAACGGAACAGAATGGGGCTTTAGGCTTTAATGAACCTCAGAAGTGGAATCATGTAGCAATTTTACAGATGCAGAAATATTATGTTGTACTTCCTTAATCCTTAACCAATAATCCTCCTCATCCTTAATGCTACAAAGAATTAGTGGTCAAGGTCATGCATAAAATATTCTCCAGTATGTAATAAGGGAAAATAGCCTGTATAAATGTGTTTAAATTTAATCACGAAGGGCTTTCCCAAGGCTTTCCAAGAAAGAAAAGCAGAACAAATCAATTGCATAAGCAAATTTTAGGGGTTAGTGAGTTCTCTTTCACCTCCCTGAACCTCAGTTTCCTCAAGGGTACATGGTCTGCTTCATGTTGGCACAGCTAAGGAAATTCATTGAGGAGAATTCCGCAAACATAACATTCTCTTTCAAGGTCTTTGCTAATGCTTGTAATTGAGAATCAGTGCTGTGAATTCTCTGCCTTGTTTCTTAGCTTTGGTCAGGTCATTTAAACTCCCTGGTCATATCTGTGAATCAGAGAGAAAAAAATACGGGTCCTAACAATGCTACAGAGGGATTCTGGAAAGAAAGATTTAAAAATAAATACATAAAGGAGAGGTGGACGTGGAGACTGAAAAATAATATCAAGGAAGCAAGAAATTTAGTGACTTTTTTTTTTAATGAATCATAAAAAAAGAAGAAAAAAAAAAAACACTTTAGAGTTGATTCCAACTCATAGCAACCCTATAGGACAGAGTAGAACTGCCCCATAGAGTTTCCAAGGAACGCCCGAGGTGGATTCAAACTGCTGACATAGCACTTAACCACTACGCCATCAGGGTTTCTAAATGAATTATATGTAGTAACAACTGTTTTAAAATGAATTGTATGTGGGGATGAGTATGTAGAATAGAAAAATGTAATGCATATGTTTTAAGATTTGAAAGAAAATAATTTTGAATTGTATCAGTTTAGAACTATTAGAGAATGACTATTTGATGAAAACAATTCCAGATAACAAATCTTTAAGCCTCTGATAAAAATAGTTGTGAGTTTTATTAGGGAAATGTTTTTTAAATAATTCCATAATAAATCATTGCTGTAATCAACAGACATGACAGAATAGTAAGGGGGAAAAGGAAGATCTAGGAATTAATGTTTTTCGTAAATTAAGGTTGTTAGATCCGTATGGTATCTGTAATCATAAGGAGACGATGCCATGAAGTCATCTCTCAATACCTAATGGAATCCCGTTTACAGAACTCTAATCATATGCTTATAAACATTAATTCCTAGATCTTCCTCTTCCCTCTTAATATGGTAAAGAGCCCTTGTTGCACAATGGTCAAGCACTTGGCTGCTAACTGAAAGTTGGGCAGTTCAAACCCACCAGCAGCTCCATGGGAGAAAAGACCTGGCAATCTGCTCCCATAAAGATTACAGCCTAGGAAACCTCATGAGACAGTTCTCCTCTGTCACACCGGGTCACTATGAGTCAGAATGCGCTTGACGGCATACAACAACAATCACAGGTTTTCATCCAATAGTCAAAATGCTGGGATAGTTATTTGTAGTTTGCACTTCGTAAACTATGAGCTTAGTTTTCACTTTTTTGTTTTGTTTTATTTTGTTTTGTTTAAGTAGTAGGTGAGAAGTCATATCAGGCAATTCAAGGTCACAACACAAGAATATGTTGAATCTTGGCAAATGCATTCTTTATCTGACAGACTTACAACATCTTACCCTAGATTTACTATTAGCTAGAAAAAAAGCATAATTGTCTAGAGTTCTAAGCTGTGCAAACAAAACTACCACCCAGAAAGGTGTGGGAAATGCAAGTTTCCATATTGTGTTAATCAAGGAATACTAGGTAGAGTAATTAAAATGCAAATGCATGCATACTTTAGAAATGTTAGCGATTGCTGCTTACTAAATGATACCATTTACATGTCTAGCACTTTTATACAAGTCATTATATGATTTCATACTGAAAACAGCCCAGCAAGGGTGTTAGTACGCATTCTTAATGAAGAAAGTGGGATTCCCTAGTCAGTAAGAGCAGAGTTCAAACCCAAACCATTAGCAGTTGTCTCTTTGTGGAAGGTGCTTATCACTGCACGTTTAAACCCAGGGAATATGCCATCTTTCATTTAGTGGCAGCTGCTTAAATTACAAGCATAGGGCAAAAGAAAAATAGTTACCCTATAAAAGGTGACCTTGTGTTTCCTACTGAGATAATTGACAGTCTGAAGAAAGACCAAAACCCTACCCTTATCCCCAGACCTTGGCAATAGCAGGAGAATCTCCACATGGGCAAGCATTCTTGTCTGCTGCCACCACTAAAATGTTTTCCTAGAGCTGTGTTCCCCTAAGACTGCACTGGCCCAAGTGTGGACACCCAACTCAGCGATGGAATTTAAGGCTGAATTTATGCTGAAACATTTAAACAAGACTTTTCTAATGGCCCAGAAACAGCAACAAGGGTAAGGCAAACAAAGTAAAATAGACACTAAAGAGCTGGTTTATAAGATGCAGTTCCCATTCCTTTTGGGATTCCTTAGTGAGCTGCTTTTCTTTGGCAAATGTCACAGTTTCCCTACTGCCTGACAACACCCTCAACTTCCTCAAATCCTCTTCCCAAGTGAGCAAGGCCCAGAGAGAAAGTCAATGTCCCATGTTCTAACATTTGAGCTGAGGAGCACCCTCGTGTTCTTGAATAGCTAACACCCCTCACTTGTCTTTTGTTACCATAGCTTTTAAAACTTGTTAAAGTAAAATAGCTTTGCAGATAATAATACTGGTGTTAGAAGTAATAGTAGATATTGGGAGCAGCTGTGTTAGCAGATATTTTAAGCAGTTTGGGGCATAATTCAGCACATATATCACTAATCCTGCTGTTACTGATCGTAGCTGACTCTTAATATGTTGCTTTTCCCCACGTGATTCATTCTTTGTAAGAGCTCTTTAAACATGGCCTTGTAATTAACAGTTCTTTGGGAAATTACCCATTATTCTAGAGTCTAGTTTCTTAAACTCTCTGAGTCTCAGGTTCCATGTCTGTTAAATGAGGAGTTTAAATTTGAAGAGTTCTAAAATTCTACAGTTCTCCGACTTCAAAACCTTTTGATGTCAAGAGCCTCTTATGCCTTTCCCATCTGTAGAACCTCTATTCATTCTTTAAGATGAGTACAATTGTTTTAAGAAAAGATTTTATTTTGCATTTTCGTTTCTGCATCCCATCTTTATGCGCTTTATTCTGATTCCTTTACGCCTTCCTGTACAGTGGATCAAAGCAGTAATCAAAAGTTCAAGGCTGGGTATGAATTCCCCAAAAATGTATATCTGCATGATTGTTTTTTATCCCTGTTTATAAATTTTCTACCTAGGTGCTATTCACCCTTTGTTTATTTCCTTTTGGCTGTGTACAGACTAAAATTTATCTAGATAACTCACAAGATCTCACAATTTCTATAAAATGGTTCCTTTTATGGAGCTTTAAAGCTGAAAGAATTGAAATGCAAAACTTTATTTAAAACAAATTGAGTGGGAAATATGACAGGGATTAAACAAAGATTTTATTTTTAATTGCCACTTGTCTATTTCATTTTGTGATCAGTGTACTCTGATTAATATAGTATAATATGCTTTTTTTCAAAAAAAATTTTAGACTTAAAATGTAAGTCAATACCATAACTAATCATATGTGTAATATCAAATGATTCATGCAGCAATGGGGAATTGAGAGAAAAAGTGGGATTCTTCTGACTGCCACATAAGTTGGGGTTCACAACAGTTCTGGAACCACTACCCATCTGTCAGTTTGTTGTACTGTGGGGGCTTGTGTGTTGCTATGGTACTGTAAGCTATGATACTGGTATTTCATATACCAGCAGGGCTACCTATGTGTACATGTTTCAGTGGAGCTCCCTGACTAAGACTGATTAAGAAAAAGGACTGGCAATATCCTTCTGAAAATTAGCCAATGAAAACGCTAAGGATCACAATAAAGTATTGCCTAATACAGTGCTCAAAGATGAGCCCCTAATATGAAAGGCACTCAAAATACACAGTGGCTACAGGAATGGATTCAAGCATACCCAACAATTGTGAAGGTGGCTCAGGACCAGGCAATGTTTCATTCCTTTTTATACGAGGTCACTATGAGTTGGAGCCAACTCAATGGCAACTAACAACAACAAAAACAATAGTTCTGAAGGGAGTGGAAAGGGGGCAGAAGGAAGAAGAGAGTTAAAGAAGTCCTTTCAAAAAGGCCACAGAATATAGGCAAGTGGCTCAGATCAAGAGCACTGCCATATTGATAGGCAGACAGGAGAACCAACTGGGAAGAGTGAAACACCGCTCATACACTCCAGCAAGAAGAAAGCAGACATAGCTCAGGTGCTGTGGGGCATAAAGCCCCTGGAAGACCCTTTGGTGGTATGCACACTACAGAGGTTCATGGACATGTACAAGGGTGAACTTAATTCTGGGTCTTCTTTATATTTATTTCCAAAATTATTCTGTAACATATTAGGTGAAAAACTTATCCTAAAAGCACTTCTTATAAATGTCCAGAAATGACACCTATATCCACCTAAGTAAACAACATAGAATATATTAATTTTAAAAGGCATTGTACGTGTTATTTTTTTTTCAGCAAGAATCAAATACATCAATTTACCACAGAAAGAGATACTGCAATTAAAGGCCACTTTAAAAAATTCTTTTTGAAAAAGTAAAATTGCTTTCCCAAGGACTTACAGGTCTTTTACAATGTTTAATAAATTATTAGACAATTTTAATATCATAAACCCCACCTGTTTTTGTAACATGTTGTTAATTAGGAAAATATTTTGGAAACTCTAATTTTATTTATTAACTTATACTCAATACTTCCCCAAATGTCTGTAAGTTTATGATACTACGGTGGATCGTGTGTTTCTGTGATGCTGGAAGCTATGCTACTAGTATTTCAAATACCAGCAGGGTCACCCATGGTGGACAGGTTTCAGCTGAGCTTCCAGACTAAGAAAGACAAGGAAGAAGAAACTGGCAGTCTATTTCTGAAAAACTTACCAGCAAAAACCTTATGAATAGCAGCAGAACATTGTTGATATAGTGCCGAAAGATTAGCCAATCAAGTTGGAAGGCACTCAAAATAAGACAGGGGAAGAGCTGACTCCTTAAAGTAGACTCAACCTTAATGACATAGATGGAGTCAAGCTTTCAGGACCTTCATTTGCTGATGTGGCACAACTCAAAATAAGAAGAAACAGCTGCAAGCATGCATTAATAATCGGAATGTGTAATGTACGAAGTATGAACCTAGGAAAATTAGAAAATCTCAAAAATGAAATAGAATGCATAAACATTGATAACCCAGGCATTAGTGAGCTGAAATGGACTGATATTGGCCATTTTGACTCATGCAATCATGTGGTCTACTACACCAGGAAAGACAAAGAGGAATGCCATTGCATTCATCATCAAAAAGAACATTTCAAGATCTATCCTGAAGTACAATGCTGTCAGTGAGAGGATAATATCCATACGCCTACAAGGAAGACCAGTTAATACAATTATTATTCAAATTTATGCCCCAACCACTAGAACCAACAATGAAGAAATTGGAGATTTTTTCCAACTTTTGCAGTCTAAAATTGATCAAACATGCAATCACAATTCACTGATAATTACTAGTGACTGGAATGGGAAAGTTGGAAACAAAGAACAGTCATTGGGAAATATGGCCTTGGTGATAGAACTGATGCCAGAGATCACATGATAGAATTTTGCAAGACCATCGACTCCCTCATTGCAAATACCCTTTTTCAACAACATAAACATGGACCTTGCCTGATGGAATACACAGGAATCAAATCAACTACATCTGTGAAAAGAGACGATGGAAAACCTCAATGTCATCAATCAGAACAAGGCCAGGGGCCGACTGTAGAACAGACCATCAATTGCTCATATACAAGTGCAAGTTGAAACTGAAGAAAATTAGAAGAAGGCCACAAGAGCCAAAGTACAACCTTGAGTATATCCCACCTGAACTGAGAGACCATCTCAAGGATAGACAGATTTGATGCACTGAACACAAACGACCAAAGACCAGACGAGTTGCAGAATGACATCAAGGACATCATACATGAAGAAAGCAAGAGGTCATTAAAAAGACAGGAAAGAAAGAAAAGACCAAAATGGATGTCAGAAGAGACTCTGAAACTTGCTCTTGAAAGTAGAACAGCAAAAGAAAAAAATGATGAAGTAAAAGAACTGAACAGAAGATTTCAAAGGGCAGTTCAAGAAGACAAAGTATTATATTGAAATGTGCAAAGACCTGGAGTTAGAAAACCAGAAGAGAAGAAAACAGTCAGCATCTCCTAAGCTGAAAGAACTGATGAGAAAATTCAAGCCTCCACTTGTAGTATTGAAGGATTCTATGGGGAAATCCAAAGACGCATTGCGCTGGGTAAATCTGCTGCAAAAAATCTCTTTAAAGTGTTGAAAAGCAAAGATGTCACCTTGAAGAAGTGACCCAAGCCATGGTGTTTTCAATCACCTCATATGCATTCAAAAGCTGGACAATGCATAAGGAAGAACTAAGAAGAATTGATGCCTTTGAATTCTGGTGTTGGCGAAGAATATTGAATATACCATGGACTGCCAAAAGAATGAACAAATCTGTCTTGAAAGAAGTGCAACCAGAATGCTCCTTAGAAGCAAGGATGGTGAGGCTGTGTCTCACATACTTCAGACATGTTATCAGGAGGGATCAGTCCCTGGAGAAGACCATCATACTTGGTAAAGTAGAGGGTCAACGAAAAAGACAAAGACCCTCAATGAGATGGATTGACACAATGGCTGCAACAATGAACTCAAGCATAACAACGATTGTGAGGATGGCGCAGGACCAGACAGTGTTTCATTCTGTTGGGCGTAGGGTCTCTATGAGTCAGAACCAAATCAACACACCTAACAACAACAACAATAACAACATGGGGAAAATACTAAATAATGCAGGAAGCATCAAAAGAAGATGGAAGGGGTCCCAGACAGAGCTGGAGAAAAATGTAGAACAAAATTCTAACTCACAAAAAAAGATCAGACTTACTGGCCTGACAGAGACTGGAGAAATTCTGAGAGTATGGCCCCCCAGACACCATTTTAGCTCAGGAAAACTCCCAAGGTTCACTATTCAGCCAAAGATTAGGCAGCCCCATAAAACAAATCGAGACTAATGGGGCACAACAGTCCAGGGACAAGGACTAGAAGGCAGGAGGGGACAGGGAGGCTGGTAATAGGGAACCTATGGTTGAGAAGGGACAGTGTTGACATGCTGTGGGGTTGTTAACCATTGCCATAGGGTAATATGTGTACTAACTGTTTAATGAGAAACTATTTGTTCTGTAAACCTTCATCTAAAGTACAATTAAAAAAAAAAAAAAAAAGGATGGAAGGAATACACAAAGTCACTGTACCAAAAAGAACTGGTAGACATACAACCATTTCAGGAGGTAGCATATGATCAAGAACTGATGATACTGAAAGAAGTCCAAGCTGCACTGAAGGCATTGGCAAAAATCAAGCTTCCAGGAATTGACAGAATACCAACTGAGATGTTTGAACAAACGAATGCAGTGCTAGAAGTGCTTACTCATCTATGCCAAGAAACTCGAAAGACAGCCACCTGGTCAACCAATAAGAAGAGATCCATATTTGTGCCCATTCCAAAGAAGGGTGATCCAACAGAAAATGTAAATTGTCGAACAATATCATTAATATTACACACAAGTGAAATTTTGCTGAAGATAATTAAAAAATAGTTGCAGCAGTACATCAACAGGAAAATTCCAGAAATTCAAGCCAGATTCAGAAGAGGATGTGAAACGACAGATGTTATTGCTGATGTTAGACGGATCTTGACTGAAAGCAGTGAATACCAGAAAGATATTTACCTGTGTTTTATTGACTATGCAAAGGCATTCGACTGTGTGGATCATAACAAATTATGGATAACATTGAGAAGAATGGGAATTCCAGAACACTTAATTGTTCTTATGTGGAACCTGTACAAAGATCAAGAGGCAGTCGTTCGAACAGAACAAGGGGAAACCGTGTGGTTTAAAGTCAGGAAAGGTGTGTGTCAGGGTTGTATTCTTCCACCATACTTACTCAATCTGTATGCAGAGCAAATAATCTGAGAAGCTAGACTATATGAAGAAGGGGCCATTAGGATTGAAGGAAAACTCATTAACAACCAGTGTTATGCAGATGACACAAACTTGCTTGCTGAAAGTGAAGAGGACTTGAAGTGCTTACTGACAAAAATGAAAGACGATAGCCTTCAGTATGGATTACACCTCAACATAAAGAAAACAAAACCCCTCACAACTGGACCAATAAGCAACATCATGATAAACAGAGAAAAGGTTGAAGTTGTCAAGGATTTCATTTTACTTGGATCCACAATCAATGCCCATGGAAGCAGCAGTCAAGAAATCAAATGACATGTTACACTGGGCAAATTGCTGCAAAAGACCTCTTTAAAGTGTGAAAAAGCAAAGATGCCACCTTGAAGACTAAGGTGAGCCTGACCCAAGCCATAGTGTTTTCAATCGCCTCTTATGCATGCGAAAGCTGGACAATGAATAAGGAAGACAGAAGAAGAACTGATGCCTTTGATTTACGGTGTTGATGAACCATACTGAATATACCACAGAGTGCCAAAGAATGACCAAATCTGTCTTGGAAGAAGTAGAGCCAGAATGCTCCTTAGAAGCAAGGATCATGAGACTTTGTCATACATACTTTGAACATATCATCAGAGGGACCAGTCTCTGAAGAGGAACATCATGCTCGGTAAAGAAGAGGGTCAGTGAAAAAGAGGAAGACCCTCAGTGAGGTGAATTGACACAGTGGCTGCAACAGTGGGCTGAAGCATAACAACAATTGAGAAGATGGCTCAGGACCGGGCAGTGCTTCTTTCTGTTGCTCATGGAGTCACTATGAGTCAGAACCAACTCAACGGCACCTAACAACAACAATTCAATATTTGCCTAAAGTTGAAAGTTAGGTTTTAAAACATTCCTTTTTGAAGCCCATAGGTGCCAGAAGGAAGGAAATAATAAGAATTAGAGCAGAATTAAATGAAATAGAGAATAGAAAAACAATTGAAAGAGTTAACAAGTCCAAAAGCTGGTTCTCTGAAAAGATCAACAAAATTGATAAACCATTGGCCAAACTGACAAAAGAAAAACAGGAGAGGAAGCAGATAACCTATATAAGAAATGAGATGGGTGATATCACAAGAGACCCAACTGAAATTAAAAGAATCATAACAGATTACTCTGACAAATTGTACTCTGACAAATTTGAAAACCTAGAGGAAATGGACAAATTTCTAGAAACTCACTATCTACCTAAATTAACACAAACAGAGGTAGAACAACTAAATAAACCCATAACAAAAGAAGAGATTGAAAAGGTTGTTAAAAAAACTGCCAACAAAAAAAAAGCTCTGGCCCGGATGGCTTCACTGGAGAATTCTACCAAACTTTCAGAGAAGAGATAACACCACTTCTACTAAAGGTATAACAGAGCATAGGAAAGGATGGAATACTCCCAAACTTATTCTATGAAGCCAACATAACCCTGACACCAAAACCAGATAAGGACACCACAAAAAAAGAAAATTACAGACCAATATCCCCCATGAATATTGACGCAAAAATCTTCAACAAAATTTTAGCCAATAGAATTCAGCAACATATCAAAAAAATAATTCACCATGACCGAGTGGGATTTATACCAGGTATGCAGGGATGGTTCAACATTAGAAAAACAATGTAATCCATCACATAAATAAAACAAAAGACAAGAGCCACATGATCTTATCAATCGATGCAGAAAAGGCATTTGACAAAGTCCAACACCCATTCATGATAAAAACTCTCAACAAAATAGGAGTAGAAGGGAAATTCCTCAATATAATTAAGGGCATTTATACAAAACCTACAGCCAACATCATCCTGAATGGAGAGACTTTGAAAGCATTCCCCTTGAGAACAGGAACCAGACAAGGATGCCCTTTATCACCACTATTATTCGACATTGTGCTGGAGGTCCTAGCCAGAGAAGTTAGGCTAGAAAAAGAAATAAAAGGCATCCAGATAGGTGGGGAAGAAGTCAGAGTATCTCTATTTGCAGATGATATGATCTTATACACAGAAAACCCCAAAGAATCCACAAGAAAACTACTGGAACTAATAGAAGAGTTCAGCAAAGTTTCAGGATACAAGACAAACATACAAAAATCAATTGGATTCCTTTATACCAACAAAGAGAACCTTGAAGAGGAAATCACCAAATCAATACCATTTACAATAGCCCCCAAGAAGATAAAATACTTAGGAATAAATCTAACCAGGGTTGTAAAAGATCTTTACAGAGAAAACTACAAGACACTACTGCAAGTGGGACGCCTTACACTACCTGATTTTAGGACCTATTATACTGCCACGGTAGTCAAGACAGGCTGGTACTGGTACAACAACAGATACATAGACCAATGGAACAGAGTTGAGAATTCAGATATAAGCTCGTCCACCTATGAGCAGCTAATATTTGACAAAGCCCAAAGTCCATTAACTGGGGAAAAGACAGTCTCTTTAACAAATGGTGCTGGAATAATTGAATATCTATATGCAAAAAACTGAAACAAGACCCATATCTCACACCATGTACAAAAACTAACTCAAAATGGATCAAAGACTTAAATATAAAATTGAAAACGATAAAGATCATGGAAGAAAAAATAGGGACAACGCTAGGAGCCCTAATACATGGCATAAACACAATACAAACCATAAGTAACAATGCACAAGCACCAGAAGAGAGACTAGATAAATGGGAGCTCCTAAAAATCAAACACTTAAGCTCATCAAAAGACTTCACCAAAAGAGTAAAAAGACAACCTATAGACTGAGAAAAAATTTTTGGCTATGACAAATCCGATCAGCATTTAATCTTGAAAATCTACAAGATACTGCAAAACCGCAACAGCAAAAAGACAAATAACCCAATTAAAAAATGGGCAAAGGATATGAACAGACACTTCACCAAAGAAGATATTCAGGCAGCTAACAGACACTTGAAGAAATGCTCACGATCATTAACCATTAGAGAAATGCAGATCAAAACTACAATGAGATATCATCTCACTCCAACACGGCTAGCCTTAATCAAAAAAACACAAAATAGCAAATGCTGGAGAGGTTGTGGAGAGACTGGAACACTTATACACTGTTGGTGGGAATGTAAAATGGTACAACCACTTTGGAAATCAACTTGGCACTTCCTTAAAAAGCTAGAAATAGAAGTACCATATGATCCAGCTATCCCACTCCTTGGAATATATCCTACAGAAACAAGAGCCGTCACACGAATAGATATATGCACACCCATGTTCATTGCAGCACTGTTCACCATAGCAAAAAGATGGAAGCAACCTAAGTACCCATCAATGGACAAACGAATAAACAAACTATGGTATAGCTACACAATGGAATATTACATGATGACAAAGAACAATGGTGAAGCTGTGAAACATCGTATAACTTGGTGGAAGCTGGAACTTATTATGCTGAGTGAATTTAGTCAGTCACAGAAGGACAAATACTGTATAAGACCACTATTATAAGAACTGAAGAAAAGGTTTAAACATAGAAGAAAACATTCTTTGATGGTTACGGGGGTGGGGAGGGAGGGTGAGGGTTATTCACTAAGTAGATGGTAAAGGGAAGGACAGCACACATTAAAGGGGAAGCCAGCACAACTGGACTAAACCAAAACTGAGAAGTTTCCTCAATACAATCAAATACTTTGAGAGACAGAGTAGCAGGGATGCAGGGTCTGGAGACCATGCTTTCAGGGGACATATATGTCAATTGGCATAACAAAGCTTATTAAGAAAATGTTCTGCATCCTACTTTGGTGAGTGGTGGCTGGGGTCTTAAAAGTTTGCAGGCGGCCATCTAAGGTGCATCAATTGGTCCCAACCACTTGAAGTAAAGGAGAACTAAGAATACCAAAGACACAAGTAAAGTATTAGCCCAAGAGACAGAACGGGCCACATAAACCAGAGATTTCATCAGCCTGAGACCAGAAGAACTAGATGGCGCCTGGCTACCGCCGATGAACATCCTGACAGAGAACACAACAGAGGGTCCCTGATGAAGCAGTAGAAGGATGGGATGCAGAACTCAAATTCTAGTAAGACCAGACTTACTGGTCTGACTGAGACTGGAGGCGCCCCAGAAAGCATGGCCCCTGGTCTCTCTATCACCCCAGAACTAAAACAATTTCTGAGGCCAACTCTTTAGACAGAGATTGGACTGGACTGTGGGACATAAAGTGATACTTGCGAAGAGTGTGCCTCTTAGTCAAGTAGATACAAGAGACCAAAGGGGCGGCTTCTGTCCAAAGGTGAGACGGGAAGGCAGAGAGAGTTAGGAGATGGTTGAATGTTCATGGGGAATCAGGGGCAGAGAGGAGGAGTGTGCTGTCGCAGAATGGGGTGAGCAGTTGGGGTCTCATAACAATGTATGTAAAAAAAAAATTCTGTATAGGAGACTAACTTGAAATGTAAACTTCATTTAATTACAACAATTAAAAAAAAATTCTTTTTTTTTTTCCCACCAAAACTTACTCTACACCACCATTAGTCTCTAGCTATCTCTTGGTTATGCAGGTGAGATATGTCTTGTTAAGAAAAGGAAAGGAGATGGAAAATTCTTGAATATGACCTCTTATAGAAGAAAATGCCAATTAAAGGACTCTTTCTGCACGTACATATGGCCTATGAAAATAATTTAGCATTTAAAATCCTATGCCCAAGATTATGTAAAGATTAAATGTTACACTCTTAACTCCTCTGTGTACAATGAATACATGTTTAAATAGTTGCTTTTCATAATATGTAAGGCTAATTTTGTTCATGATTTAATAGCCACTTCAAGATATCTTGGTGTTCCGTGCCACTTCTTATTTTTAAGGACATTAGAAAAAACGTTACCTACTCTTTACATTAGGCGGTCTTTTCAAAGGAGGTAGTTTTACTAAGATAATTATACACTCACACACAGACATACTCCTTGTTTAGTTTGGAACCCTTACACCAAAACAATTTAATCCACAGAGTGTTTACTATGAAACTTGCTACAGACCTGATTAGTTGTTACTATACCTCATTAAGGGCACAGATTAGAACTGTGGATTATTCATTTTAAATGCTTTGTTCAGTGCCAGGCACATTGAAAGTTTTAATAGCTTGTTTGTTGAATGAATAACTACTTTAACTTAACTTAATTACCTATAATTGCTTACTTTTCTCTGTTATGATTTCAACCATATAAAGGGCAATTTATTCATTTTTAAAGGAGCCCTGGTGGCACAATGGTTAAGTAATCAGCTGCTAACCAAAGATCAGTGGTTCGAACCCACCAGCCGCTCCACAGAAGAAAAGACCTGGCGATCTGCTCCCATAAAGGTTGTTGTTGTCAGGTACTATCGAGTCAGTTCCTACTCACAGCAATCCTATGTACAACAAAATGAAACACTGCTTGGTCCTGCGCCATTCTCACAATTGTTGTTATGATTGAGCCCATTATTGCAGCCACTGTGTCAATCCATCTCGTTGAAGGTCTTCCTCTTTTTTACTGATCCGCTGCTTTATCAAGCATGACGTCCTTCTCCAGGAACTGTTAACAGGTCCCTCCTAATAACATGTCCAAAGTACATGAGACCAGGTTTTGCCATCTTTGCTTCTAAGGAGCATTCTGGCTGGACTTCTTCCAAGACAGATTTGTTCATTTTTTGGCAGTCCATGGTAAGTTCAATATTCTTCACCAAAACCATAATTCAAAGACATCAATTCTTCTCAGATCTTCCTTATTCATTGTCCAGATTTCAAATGCATAAAAGGCCATTGAAAACACAATGGTTTGGGTCAGGCGCACCTTAACCTTTGTTTCTTAACACTTTGAAGAGGTCTTTTGCAGTAGATTTGCCCAATGCAATGCATCGTTTGATTTTTTGACTACTGCTTCCATGGGTGTTGATTGTGGATCCAAGTAAAATGAAATCTTGACAAATTCAACCTTTTCTTCATTTATCATGATGTTGCTTACTGGTCCAGTTGTAAGACTTTTTGTACTCTTTATGTTGAGGTGTAATCCATACTGAAGGCTGTAGTCTTTGATCTTCATCAGTAAGTGCTTCAAGTCCTCTTCACTTTCAGCAAGGAAGGTTGTGTCATCTACATAACGCTGGTTGTTAACGAGTCTTCCTCCGATCCTGATGCCCCATATTTCTTCACATAGCCCAGCTTCTCGGTTTATTTGCTCAGCGTACAGATTAAACAGGTATGGCAAAAGGATACAACCCTGACACACACCTTTCCTGACTTTAAATCACGCAGTATCCCCTTGTTCTGTTCAAACGACTGTCTGTTGCTCTTTGTACAGGTTCCTCATGAGCACAATTAAGTGTTCTAGAATTCCCATTCTTCTCAATGTTATCCATAATTTGTTATGATCTACACTGTCGAATGCCTTTGCATAGTCAATAAAACACAGGTAAATATCTTTCTGGTATTCTCTGCTTTCTGCCAGGATCCATCTAACATTAGCAAAGATATCTGTGGTTCCACATTCTCTTCTGAATCCTACCTGAATTTCTGGCAGTTCCCTGTCGATTCACTGCTGCAACTGCTTTTGAATGATCTTCAGCAAAATTTTACTTGTGTGTGATATTAATGATATTGTTCAATAATTTCCTCATTCAGTTGAGTCACCTTTCTTTGGAATAGGCATGAATATGAATCTCTTCCAGTCAGTTGGCCATGTGGCTTTATTCCAAATTTCTTGGCATAGACAAGTGAGCACTTCCAGTGCTGCATCCATTTGTTGAAATATCTCAGTTGGTATTTCCTCAATTCCTGGAACCTTGTTTTTCGCCAATCCCTCAGTGTAGTTCAGACCTCTTCCTTCAGTACCATCAGTTCTTGATCATATGCTACCTCCTGAAATGCATGAACATCCACCAATTCTTTTTGGTACAGTGACTCTGTGTATTCCTTCCATCTTCTATTGATGCTTCCTGCATCCTTTAATATTTTCCCAGTAGAATTCTTCAATATTGCAGCTGGAGGCTTGAATTTTCTCTTCAGTTCTTCCAGCTTGAGAAATGACGAGTGTGTTCTTCCCTTTTAGTTTTCTAACTCCAAGTCTTTGCACATATCATTATAATAAAGATTACAACCTAGGTAACCCTATGGGACAGTTCTACTCTGTCGCACAGTGTTGCTATGAATTAGAATCAACTGAATAGCACACAGCAACAATTCATTTTCACAGTATGTTTGAATACACATCTAGGTTAGCAAGCAAAAAACCAGAAGTCCAAACCTGTTGCCGTTGAGTCCATTCTGACTCATAGGGACCCTATAGGATAGAGTAGAACTGCCCCATCAGGTTTCCAAGGAGGGTTGGTGTATTTGAACTATGACCTTTTGCTTAGCAGCTAAGCTCTTAACCATGCACCATCAGGGCTCCAGGTTAACAACAGAGATGTTAATTTTAATCGTTGCTGCTTCCATATGGAGCTTGGGGAGATAAAAGGTCCTAGTGCAAGGGTCTGCTGCAAGGTAGTCTTTGCCTATATCACGAATTCACCAATTAATACTTGAAGACCTCCGTGTATATGAAGCTATGTGCTAGGTGTTGAGAAACGAATATTTGAATATGTTTAAGATTTGTTCCTTGTGTCCAGGAACCTTCAGCCTAGAAGCCATGTGATTCCTACCCTGATCTGTGATAGATTGTTTTATTGTTTCTAATTATTTGATCACATATCTGCAAGAGAATTCCACGCTTTTGCCCCATTGACGTTGAGCTTAATCATTCAACACGTTTTGGCTAGTGAAATGTGAGTGTGACATGTGCTACATTTGAAAAGATTTAAGAGCCATTATATGATCAGCCATTGACTTTTTCCCTTTGTCATGAGAACAACAACAACAACAACAAACCCATTGCCATTGCGTCGATTCCGACCCATAGCAGCTCTATACGACACAGTAGAACTGCCCCATAGGGTTTCCAAGGAGCGGCTGGTGGATTTTAACTGCCAACCTTTTGGTTAGCAGCGGAACGCTTAACCACAGTGCCACAGAACAGCATGTCCCAAATAGTGACAGTTCCTTTAGCCTGGATTCTGGAATAAAGGAACTAGGAGCAAGGCCACAGATGACCCACAGCTGCTTTGTTGTTGTTGTTAGTTGCCATCCAGTCAATTCCAACCCACGGCAACTCCATGTGTGCAGGGTAGAACTGCTCCATAGGGTTTTCAAGGCTGTGACATTTCAGAAGCACATCATCAGGCCTGTCCTCCTAGGCACCTCTGGAAACCTGCCAATCTTTTAGCTAGCAATCAAGTGCTTAACCGTTTGTGCCTCCCAGGGACTCCTTAAACCTGCCTTAGTCTATATTTAATAGGAGCAAAAAATAAGCCATTGTTGAAGTAGGCTATTGAGGTTTTGCAGGTTGCTTTTTCTGTAATAAAGCCTTCCAGAGGGAACTAATATATGGACCGATAGTTTCCCAGTGCAATTTTCGTGTCAGGAACGCATTCTCATCCAGTGGTTTTCTGCCTAAAAAATTGTGGCAATTTTTACCAATTACACTGAAAAATAAACACTAGATCTCTCAGACTTCATGCTTTCTCCACTGTATCATGTTATCTTTTTATTTAATAATAACAATTGTCATAATAATATAAGATAGCATTTATCACTCACTTTGCCTTTATTTCACTTTATCATTTAATCTCATTTAATAGGCACTGCTATTATCATCAAGGAGCTCTAGTGGCACAGTGGTTAAGCACTCAGTTGCTAAACTGAAAAGTCGGTGGTTCAAACCCACCAGTGGCTCCACAGAAGAAAAATGTAGCAGTCTGCTTCCGTAAAGATTATAGCCTTGGAAACCCTATAGGGCAGTTCTACCAGGAGCCAGAATCAACTCGATGGCAAAAGGTTTGGTTTTTCAGGACTATTATAATCCCCACTTTTCCATGTTAGAAAGGTCACATATCTTGCGCAAAATCACATAGCTAGCTTTTATTCTTACCCACTGCCACCTCTCATTTTTTCTTCATCTGCTTTTCAAACAGTCTTGCCAACAAGCCTGTAAAAGTATTGTGATGCAGGTAGTGTTCTGCGGGAAAAAAAGGCCTACATTTTCACCCCCATTACTAACTATGTTACTTTAAACACATCACTTTAACTTCCTTATGCCTCAGGGCCCTGATCCATGAAATGAATTTGATGTGGGTTCTAAACAGGAAATGTATATGAAAGAGTTTTATAAATTACAGGGCACATTAATGTATGATGTTACCACAATTATATAGAAAGAATGATCTCCCCTTCTTTATTTATTAGCATTGAAGATTAACAGCAATTATCTGCAACTTCTCTGACAGGTAAACCAGACATTTCTCTCTGCGCATCCACACTTTATTGCCAGTCTTTATGCCTGCTCTGCACGCCTCTATCCCCCAAGCAATGAAAAGAAAAAAAAAAGAAGACACTGAGAAAGAAAAATAGGCTGTCAGAAATGTAGAGCGGCATATTCAGTATTATGTATAATAATCAGTATCATTTGGGTAGAGATAACCTATGGTAACCAAGCTCATATATCCAGGAATTTAATCTTTCCCTGCCAATAGCGTACTAATTTTTTCAAGTGAAATATATTTTGCAAAGACTAGATAAAGGTTGAATTTTAATCAACTGTGACAGCTTGCATTTTCCAACAATATCTCCTGTGTCTCCTCCTATTTCTTGTGACTGCTCCATCAAGAGAGGGAGTTTATTTCTCTACCCCATTGAATCTGAGTGAATCTTCTGATCACTTTGACCAATAGAATATGGAAGAAGTGATGCTATGCTGGCTGCAGGCTTAGCCCTTACGTGGCTTGGCAGTTTCCACTTCCCACCTCTTGGAGACTCACTCTTGGGATGCTCCTTCTAGGAACCCAGGCACCATGTTATGACAAGCTCAAGACACTTTGAGAAGGCACATGTAGGCATTCCAGTCAATAGCTCTAGCTGAACTCCTGGAAATCAGCCAGCTTCAACTGCCAGCCATGTAAGTGAGTCATCTTAGATGCCTAGCCCAGTCCAACCTTCAGGTGACTGCAGCTGCAACCAAAATCTAACTGTAACAACATGAAGGTCACTGGTAACCAGTGTCCCTAAAACACCATGAAGAAATGCACGTGGGGTGTGTAGGCAAATTCAACCAACATAGTAACTTCTGGCCTGATCCCAGTATGCATTATAGGTCCTTAGTTTCTGGTAGGAACTACAGTGGGAAGATTATTTATTTGTTAGAATTGAATTGCAATCTTTTATGTGTAGATGTATTCTGTGGTTTTAATAAACATAAGCAAACTAAAGTAATAGCTTAACTCCAACTTATAATCAAATTGGGGAGTTAACTTATATACAAATAACAGAATGGAATCCTATGACATAGACTCTTTATAAAAGTAAAACGGTATAATGAAGTGAACAACTTAAAGTGCTGAGTATATCCAAATAAAATTGTAATTCAAGTCTTTTGGAATTGCCCAGTTGACACCCTAATTGCAGCAAAGAAAAGAAAAAGATAGCGTGTTTTAAATTGTGCTTTCTAGATGAAGGCAACTTATTTCTTTCTCATTCTAGGGTAATTATGAGAATGAGGTGTCTTATCTGGCCAATTAATCTGGGTCTTCATTTTAGGCCTCCTTTTTTCATTGTCTTGTTAGGGAGACTCATGTTTAAAAGGATAATTACTCTTTGTCGTACTTTTTCATTGGTTAAAGTGCTCATAAAACCTCTTAGAAAACTCATGAAATGTAAAATTCACAAACTGTATCAAGAATTTAGTAATTAAAGACCCAAGTTATAACATTCCAAAACCAAACGCATTGCCAGTGACTCAATTCTGACTCATAGCGATCCTGTAGGACTGAGTAGAACTGCCCCATAGGGTTTTCAAGGCTGTAATCTTTACGAAAGCAGACTGTGACATCTTTCTCCCGAGGAACGGCTGGTGGGTTCAAACTGCCAACCTTTATGATTAGTAGCTGAGTGCTTTAACCATTGTGCCACCACAATGTAGTAGAGAATAAAGGAAATACATGAGAGCTAAGATTGCAAATTTGTCATTTTGAGGTCTAAAGATGATTTTTATGCTTCACATAATAATATTAGATATATTTGAATACTGGACATTTCTTTGGAGCTCTGGTGGCCTAGTGATTAAGAACTCAGGCCATTAACCAAAAGGTCAGCAGTTTGAATCCACCAGCCGCTCCATATTAAAAATACCACATAGATTTAGCCAATTACGTGAATAAATGAGCAAATGAATTAAAATATATCAGAGTACTATGTGAAATGATACAGTAGTCCAGTTATACAACCTTCAGAAATGTGGGGATGTACCTTGAAGTTCTGATAAGTTTTGAATTTATAATCATTAAGCACTTCTTGAAGTTATTTATAATTTCATCCTGTATGATTTCTAGAAGTAACAAATTTCTTATTTTCCTATTAATTATGAATAAAACTGTGTTTTGCTTTAGTTTTAATTTTGAGAATTTCTCTTTGAAAGATTAGGGGGAGTCACCTTTTTCTAATTGTGAGAACCTTTGGGGAGCCCAGTAAACAGCATCCCTTTTCCCACCACACATCAAGTATTGAACCAGTTGGAAGATAAGACAAAAGAATAAAATTTCTGGGGCACAGTTTTACCCTATTAGTCAAAAATAATTCTGGTAGAGTTTGTGGTTTATATTTGTGGTAAGTCTAGACTTTCTGATCCTGAGCCCCAAAGTAAAGCAGCCTCATCTACCTACATAGAGGCCTGCAGAAAATGTATTGTCTTTGGTCAGGCTTATTCTTAAAAGGTAAACAGGAGAAGCTGAGTCAAGCACGCCCAGTATATCGTCCCAATTTTACCAACAAGATATATCCCTCTACCTCCCCTAGGGCATGGTGATCAAAAGTGTGTTCTTGTCAGGTGCATTGGAATTGGTTCCAACTCATGGCGACCCCATGTACAATAGAACAAAACACTGCCCAGTCCTTCACCATCCTCAAAACCTTTGTTATATTTGAACCCATTGTTGCAGCCACTGTGTCGATCCATCTCGTAGAGGGTCTTCCTCTTTTTTGCTGATCATCTATTTTACGAAGCATGATGTCCTTCTCCAGGGACTACTCCCTCCTGATAACATGTCCAAAGTACATGAGATGAAGTCTCACCATCCTCACTTCCAAGGAGCACTCTGACTGTACGTCTTCCAAGACAGACTTGTTCATTCTTCTGGCAGCCCTTGGTATATTTAATATTCTTCTCCTACACCGTGATTCAAAGGCATCAATTCTTCTTTGGTCTGCCTCATTCATTGTCCAGTTTTCGCGTGTATGTGAGGCAACTGAAAATATCATGGTTTCAGTCAGGTGCATCTTAGTCCTCAAAGTGACATCTTTGCTTTTCAACACTTTAAAGAGGTCTTTTACAACAGATTTGCCCAATGCAATAAGATGTTTGATTTCTTGACTGCTGCTTCTATGGGCATTGATTGTGGATACAAGTAAAATGAAATCCTTGACAACTTCAATCTTTTTTCCATTTATCATGGTGTTGGTTATTGGTCCGGTTGTGAGGATTTTTGTTTTCTTTATGTTGAGGTGTAATCCATACTGAAGGCTGTGGTCTTTGATCTTCATCAGTAAGTGCTTCAAGTCCTCTTCACTTTCAGCAAGAAAGGTTGTGTCATCTGCATATTGCAGGTTGTTAATGAGTCTTCCTCCAATCCTGATGCCATGTTCTTCTTCATATAGTCCAGGTTCTGAGATTATTTGTTCAGCATACAGATTGAATAAGTATGGTGAAAGGATACAACCCTGACACACATCTGTCCTGATTTTAAACTATGCAATATCCCCTTATTCTATGTGAACCACTGCCTCTTGGTCTATGTACAGGTTCTGCATGAGTACAATTAATTGTTCTGGAATTCCCATTCTTCTCAATGTTATCCATAATTTGTTATGATCCACACAGTCGGATACCTGTCATCAAAAGGGTGGATAGAGGTAAAGAGTGTTTAACTCCCTTAACATGGAAGGAAACATTGGGGGAGGGGAAGAGAAAGCATCTCCCCACTAACTGAATTTTGAGGTCATTTCCAAGACATACTCTATGTAGTTCTTTCAATTTTTTTTGTAAACTTTGAGAATACTTTCTCAATCTTTAATTCTCCAGAAAAAAGATATATTTGTACATATTTTAAACACTTATTGGGCATATTTAGAATATACTTACTAAGAGAGTCTAAGCTGTTGTTCAGTTTAGTTGCTTGTTCAGAGACCTTGTCTATCAATTACTCCTTCTTGAAGGGTGACACTTCACATTATCCTGGATGAAGATTAACCATATTTTCTTTTCCAGACTGTTATGGATTGAATCGTATCCCCCCAAAATATGTGTCTGTCTTAGTCATCTAGTGCTGCCATAACAGAAACACCACAAGTGGATGGTTTTAACGAAGAGAAGTTTATTTCCTCACAGTTAAAGTAGACTAAAAGTCCAAATTCAGGGCATCAGCTCCAGGGGAAGGCTTTTCCTCTCTGTCGGCCTTCTTCTCTTCAGTGTTCCCCCAGACTAGGAGCTTCTCTGTGCAGGGACCCCGGTCCAAAGGATGCGCTCTGCTCCTGGCACTGCTTTCTTGATGATATGAGGTCCCCCACTCTCTGCTTGCTTCCCTTTCGTCTCTTGAGAGATAAAAGGTGGTGCAAGCCACACCCCATGGAAACTCCCTTTACATTGGATCAGGGATGTGACCTGGGTAATCCTCCTTAACATAAAAGTACAATCACAAAATGGAGGCCAACCACACAATTCTGGGAATCATGGCCCAGCCAAATTGATACACACACTTTTTGGGGGGACATAATTCAAACCATGACAATGTCCTAACCCTTTACATGTGGATGTAATCGCATGTAATCCCACTGAGGCCATATCAGTGTATTAAATCTAAAGTTTTTGAGATATAAAAAAAGCAGATTAGACACAGAGAGAAATGAGCACAACTGGGGGAAAGATACCACGTGGAGATTGCCAAAAAACAGAACACCGGGGCTATGAAAGCTGAGACAATGATTTTCTCCCAGAGGGGACGGAGAGAGAGCCTTCCTCTAGATCTGGTGCCCTGAATTCAGACTGCTAGCCTCATAACCTGTGAGAAAATAAATACCTGTTCTTTAAAACCACCTGATTGTGGTATTTCTGTTACAACAGCACTAGGAAACTAAGACACAGACCTTTTATTTCTAGTTGGTTTCCAAAACCATTCCTGAGGATACTCAGAAACTTTGCTGGTTTTTTTCACCAATAGCATGTTGAACCAATGTCTGCAGGGAACACTGAAAATGTTCTCTGCAGCTCGTCAATGAATCATAACTGCTGGTTGAGACCCATCCATTATCTTGTAAATATCAACTGGATTAATTCTTCCTGGATGCCTTGCCTTTTGCCCACATTGAAACTTCCTCTGCCATTTCACACAGTCTACGCAATTAATGCAGTGTATTCTTCATGGATCAAAATTTTACTGTATGTACAAGCTTAGTGTAAGTTCAAAACTTGGCTATTTTATTCTTCAAGCACCTGAACTTTTACAAAAATGTCAGATAAGACAAATCCCAGAAGAAATTTTTGCTGTGTATTAGTTTCTTATGCTGCGTAATGAAATATCACACATTAGCAGTTTAAAACAATGCCCATTAATTAGCTCACAGTTCTGTAGGTAGAAGTCTAAACACAGTGTTACTAGGTTCTCTGCTCAGGGTCATAACAAGGCTTAAATCAAGGCGTCAGCCCAGTTTGCAGTTCTCACGTGGGGCTCATGTCCTCTTCCAAGGTCACTGGTTGTTGGCAGAATTCATTTCCTTGCGAGGCCAGGAATGAGGTCCTGTTTTCTTGCTAGCTGTCTGCTCAGCACCGTGTTCAGCTCCTAGAGGCTTTCCCTCTTATTCAGCAGTTCAAACATGGGTGTTTGCTTTGCTCTAGGCCAGCAGGAGCACATTTGTCTGCAACAAGCCAGAGAAAAACTCTCTGCTTTTAAAGGGTACATATAATTACTTTAGACACACATGAATAATTTCCGTTTCTTAGTCAACTGTGCCATATAACGTAAACTAATTGTGGAGTCAAAATCAAATATTTAGTTGCTAAAATTATACAATCAGCCACTGAAAACCCTATGGAGCACAGTTCTGCTTTGACACACTTGGGACCTCCGTGAGTCAGTCAACTAGACAGTAATTGTCAGGGGCGAATGAACCAGCAAGCACGATACGCACCAGCTTATAGTAAGCAAGGTACACATGGGCTTAATTGCGTTTATTTACTAAACCATAGTGCACAGTTTTACCTGGTTTTCAGAAAACTAGGTGAAATTGTGCACTAGAGATTAGTAAGTAAGCACAATTAAGCTCGTGCATACCTTACTTATTGGGTAATCTGCCCCTGGTAACTGGTATTGGTATATTAATACCAATCTAGTGTAGAAAATCTTGGGGGCCATCTTGGAATTCTGCCTACCACACACTGTTAACAATTTCTACCTAGAGAATTGCCTGATTATCCCCATGTTTTTTTTTTTCTTATTTTGAATCAGCTCCTTCTTACAAAATACTATCCAAATCTGACGGTGGTTCAGTTTTACAACCTTTCAAAACCTGTGATAAAAAGCTGTCAAAAATTTTTAAAAAGTCTAAATAATTTAGTGAAATAAACAGGATATTTAGAACTAGACAGACCTGGGCAGAAATCTGGATTTTATCTCTGAATAGTGATGTGACTTTAACCAGAGTTAGCAAGGTAGTTATGGAACTGTTTTTATCTGTTTCCTCTGTAAAATGACAATAATTCCTTCCTCTAGAACACCGACAGTATTTACCGAGTGTTTTAAAATTTTTAACATAATGCTAGGCCCATGGCGGCCAACTAACAATTTCTCTCCTATTCGTCTCTCTCTCTCCCTCCCTCTCTCTCTGTCTCTCTTCCTCTCTCTCTGTTTCTCCTTCCTCCCTCCCTCCCTCTCCGTCTCTCTTTTTCTCTTCATTTCAGTTTTGCTCGGTGTTTAAACGCAATAATCTCCAATAGATGAAACAGACCAGATTTTGCCTTACAGAAAAATGTTACCTTTCCACCATCACGCTATTCTTAGTCTGGTTTTAGTATGCTTCAATGTATTGCTAATACCAACAGCTTTCCTGGTGTGGAAATGCTGCTCTAACCTGTTGTTCCCTCTTAAATGCTTGTTATGGGAATCACATTAACCAAAACATTGATCATTAAAATAATAAATCACATACTTGGGGCACCAGCAGAACACCTTGCCTTGAGTGCTTTAAAAATTGATCATAGGAAATGATTTATTTCTATTTTTTGTCCTATACATCTAATGCATTCTACTTATATAACATGATTTTAAAACTGTCGTATCTAATACAATAAATTTTAGCTGTTTCCAGTTCTACCTTCAGTCTACCTTTTGTAATCAAATTTGTCCCCTAGTATACCTTCTGTGGTTTTTAACCTTTCAATAACTTATTTCTTTAATTAAGGCTCAGAAATTCTTTGCAAGTGCCCCTCAAGCTACTTTCTGACTTAATTTCTGGCTTACATGTGACCTTCGATCTTAACTAGGTTTTCCAAATTGCTTTCACAATTTCTTCATTTTGAGAAAAAAAAAATCTTTTCAATTTTGTTTTTTAAATTGTTTACTTAATGCAAGTGTCTAGTCATGCAAGACTTAAGGTTAAGCTATTTTCTTGGAAATACATTGTGATGCTTTTAAATGACTTTGAGGTTTCTCTGAGATATTAGTTATTTTTAATTTTTTAAATATTTTTTGCTGTTTTCTTTTCTGTCATTCAACACTCCCCGTCTGTTATGTAGCTTGCCTCACTTTCACCATAACATTGAATTTGATCGTGCTGTTGTTATCGTTGTTGTTAGATGCTGCCTAAGTCATCTAGTGCTGCTATAACAGAAATACCACAAGTGGATGGCTTTAACAAAGAGAAATTGATTCTCTCACAGTCTAGTAGGCTACAAGTCCAAATTCAGGGCTTCGGCTCCAGGGGAAGCCTTTCTCTTCTTGGCTCTGGAGGAAGGTCCTTGTCATCAGTCTTCCCTTGGTCTGGGAGCATCTCAGGGCAGGAATCTCAGGTCCAAAGGACACGAGCTGCTCCCAGCACTGCTTTCTTGGTGGTATGAGGTCCCCATGCGTCTCTGCTCGCTTCTCTCTTTTATATCTCAAAAAAGATTGGCTTAAAACACTATCTAATCTTGTAGATCTCATCAATATAACTGCCACTAATCCATTTTATTACATCATAGTGATAGAATTTACAACACATAGGGAAATCACATCAGATGATAAAATGGTAGACCATCATACGATACTGTGAATCATGACCTCGCCAAGTTGACAGATATTTTTGGGGGACAAAATTCAATCCATGACAGATGCCATCGAGTTGGTTCAGACTCATAGCGACCCTAGGTACAACAGAACAAAATGCTACCCAGTTGTGTGCCAGCCTCACAATCGTTGCTATGTTTGAGCCTATTGTTGCAGCCACGTCCAAAGTACATGAGACAAAGAAGGGCAAACTGAAGAAATCTAGGAGAGATACCAATGATAGTCCCATCTCAATTCTTTCTAGAAAAGATGTGTCTTAGAAGCAGAAGGCTTGCTTCTAAGGAGCACTCTGGCTGTACTTCTTCCAAGACAGACTTGTTCATTCTTCTGGTAGCCCTTGGTATAGCCAATGTTCTTCACCAACACCGTGATTCAAAGGCACCAGTTCTTTGGTCTTCCTTATTCATTGTCCAGATTTC
This sequence comes from Dugong dugon, assembly GCA_030035585.1. Classification (NCBI taxonomy): domain Eukaryota; kingdom Metazoa; phylum Chordata; class Mammalia; order Sirenia; family Dugongidae; genus Dugong; species Dugong dugon. The sequence goes on along the minus strand of CM057461.1, from coordinate 123,886,861 downwards.
ACATGCATACGAGGCAATTGAAAATATCGTGTCTTTGGACAAGTGCAACTTAGTACTCAAAGTGACATCTTTGCTCTTTAACACTTTAAAGATGTCTTTTGCAGCAGATTTGCCCAATACAGTATGTCATTTGAGTTTTTGACCGCTGCTTCCATGGATGTTGATTGTGGATCCAAAAAAAATGAAATCCTTGACATCAATATTTTCTGCATTTATCATGATGTTGCTTATTAGTCCAGTTGGGAGGATTTTTGTTTTCTTTGTGTTGAGATGGAACCCATACTGACAGCTGTAGTCTTTGATCTTCATCAGTTTAAGTACTTCAAGTCGTCTTCACTTTCAGCTAGCAAGGTTGTGTCATCTGAATATTGCAGGTTGTTGATGAGTCTTCCTCCAATCCCAATGTCTCATTCTTCTTCATGTCGTTACCACTTAGGAAATCGCCATTCTCCTAGCCACTGTTGAGAACTAAATCTGTTATAGTTCATCCTCCTCAAAGTTCAAAAGGAATTTCATCTTGGAACATCATTTGTCTTATCCAAATACTTGGCACCCACATTTTGTCCTGATTAAGATTTCTGCCAATCTATATGGGGACAAATGTTGTGCCGTATTAATATTAGCTGGTCTAATTTTGTAGGTTCTTTTTGCCTTGTTTAGCATATCCAAATGATTCTCATTATCCTAGTCTGGCTCCCTATTGTATATTTCTACCTTTTTATTCTTTAAATACGGACTGTCTCCTTACCAAGATTCCGCTTACTTTCCTCGTCTGGTAATATTTTTATCTTCTATTAATCAAGAACCAAACATTTTTAGAACATTCAAATTGAATAATTTAAGGAGTGTAAAGAAAGGACTGTATACGAAAATTTGAGCAGGATTTGAGAGAAGCAACAAGGAGTGGTGCAGTGTCGCAGGATAAGTAACAGTGGAAAGCTATTAAAGGAGCAAGCAGAGGGAGTGGTTATTACTGAAGCCCTGGGACAGACCATTTTGCTGAGGGTTGACATGAAGTATGCACTTTACTGAGGGATGCAGTGAACCCATTGTAACCCAGTAGGGCTAGAGTCTGGGGAATAAAATACTCCAGCATCGCTCTTCCCTTTCTCTAATCTCTTGCTGGAAATCCTCACTCAAATCCAACCAGAAACCAGAGAACAAGGAAGCCCTTTCAGCAATCTTCTCTCCATTCTGAGCAGTAAGAAAAGGGTGGAGAGGGAAACTGGAAGGGCAAACTGAAAAAATCTAGTAGAGATACCAATGCTACTTATACCCCCATCTCAATTCCTTCCTAGAAAGGGTGCGGCTTGGGAGCAGGATATGCCATTGTTCAATTGTTTTTTCCTTCTCACTAGGCTCTGATATACAGTCACTGCCTCTATATTTTGCCAAGCATCCCACCTCACCTTGGTTCTGAAATTAGTTCAGAAATATTTATGCATTTTCCTTGAAGATGCAACTTCACCTCACCTCTCTGAGAAGGCTTCCACACAGAAACACTTTGAAATACTTATTGTTTCTTGGGTGCAGTTCTTCAAAGGAGAGCATTTTAAAGAATATGAATGGAATCCAAGTCTCCTCCTGTCAATCTAAATTTTGGCACAAGGTTTTCTTACTGTGTTTCTCTGGTGTTGTTAGTAGATGACCAAACATTGGCTCTTTCGTTGCTCTTATCAGCATGGATGCTATAATATTGTCTGCATTTTTGCCTCTAGCAAATGACAATGAAATAATGGAAAGGAATCTCAGAAAATTATTTTCATCCTGGAAGTTTTTGTTTTTGTTGTTAAATTTTATACATATGTAGAAGTATTTTACATATATTTAGATTTTAAATCCTTATCAGATATATGGTTGTAAAAACGGCGTGGGGGCAGTTTCTGACCTTCTCCAACTACTCAAGGGGGAAGGAGAACCAGACTCAACAGTGCAAGGTTGACTCCCATGAGATGGAGGCCAGAAAGCCTCCTCTGTCCACCATCTTTACCAATTCTGACACCAACTGTCCCTCCCATGGCACTCTCTACTTCTCTGCTGGATTGAATAATTCTTTGCAATGGCCACCCAGAACTTACAGACCATACTCACGATTATGGGGTTTATTAGGGAAGTAACAGGTTACAATTCAGGCTCAGGAACACTCAAGGATATAGTTCTTCCATCAGGACAGCCTCTTCCCAGCCATGCTCGCAGGCACACCTCTCCCTGGCCCTAGGCCTCTTCCCAGAGGCGCTCAGCTTTCTCTCTCCATGGGCGGGGAAGCCCAATGCACTGTCTCCTGCTGCTGGGTTTCCTGCTGCTGGGTGTCTGCTGCCAAGTCTCTGCTGCCGAGTCTCTACTGCCACCACTTCTCACTGTCTTCAGGGTTACAGCTCACTGTCTGTCTGTCTCCTGGTCCCAGGAGCTTTGTAGCACAGAGATCCCGGGTCCAAAGGACACGCTACCTCCCGGCTGTTCTCCCTTGGTGGTGGTGATGTTTTTCTCCTTTCCTGCCTCCGGGATGGCTCATTTCAAAACCAGTGGAATGGCAAAACTGACCAATCCCTTTGCTGGGCCACGATTACACTATCACACAGTTCTGCCCAATCACTTGGGTGGGAGTTACAAGATCATGGGTAGAAAGGCCACACACAAAAGTGATCTATCATACTGCAATGGTTCTCAAAAATTTATAAACAATGTGTTTTAGCACCACTTCCTTTACCTTTTTTCTTTTAATATTTTATTGAGTTTTTGGTGATAGTTTACACAGCAAATTAGGTTCCCTTTTAACAATTCCTGTGCATGTTATTCAGTGACATTGGTTACATTGTCCACATTGTGTCAATATTCTCATTATTTCCATTTTGGTTGTTCTGCTACCATTCATCCAGTTTCCCTGCATCGACCCTCCCCCTCCCCCAACCTTCTCATCTTTGCTTTCGGGTAAATGTTGGCCGATTGGTCTCATATAATTTTTTTTTTTTTTTAAAGGAGAACAGTTCTCATGGGTGCCATTATTTGTTTTATAAGCCAATTTATTACTTAGCTGAAAGGTGACCTCAGGAGTAGTTTCAGTTCAAAGTTCAAAGACTATCTGAGGGCAGTAGTGTCGAGGGTTCCTCTATTCTCTACTGATCCAGTAAGTCTGGCCTTTTTTTTTTTTTAAGCAATATAGTTTTTCTACAATTTTCTCCCATTCTATCCAGGACCATCTATCGTGTCCCTGGTCAGAAAAATTGGTAGTGGTAGCCAGGCACCATCTAGTTCTTCTGGTCTCTGGATAGATGAGGCCATGGTTCATGTAGGTAATTAGTCCTGTAGACTAGTTTCTTCTTTGAGCCTTAATTTTCTTCTTTCTCTTTTGCTTCAGATGAGTAGAGGCCAAGAGTTGTGTCTTAGACGACCACTTGCAGGTTGTTAAGACCCTACATGCTACTTACCATACTAGAATGTAGAACATAAACTTCATAGACTATCTGGTGCCAGTTGACCAAGTTGTCCCTTGAGACTATGGCCCTAAGCATTCAAACCCCTTAAACCAATCTTGCCAGGTGTTTGGTTATGTCTGGGAGGTATCCATGATTGTGCCCTCTCTGTGCATTACTATATATATGAATATATGTGCAGCACATACAAACATGTATACGTCTATGCCTACAGATATACCTATGCATGCACACGTATATACACATGTATACCTTGCTATACACATATATGTATATGTATCTACCTATCAGACCACTCATTTATTTTCTGGTTGTTACTGCTGTTGTTGCCAGAGTGTATGTTATAGCATTTACCAATAAAGTCCCTTAATCTTATGTATTTCTTATTGTCATCATTTACCTTGATTAAGCTGTGCACACTTCACCCACATTTGGTATTGCCTTTCCCATCACAAAAAAAAAAAAAAATCACGTGTTTACTGTCTAAAGAGTAATTTCCCCTGCCTCCCCCACCCATCCCTGGTAACCACCAAAGAGAATTTATTTCTGTATGTATACCTATTTTTGTCTTTTCATAAAAGTAGTAACATACAATATTTTTCCTTCTGTACTTTATTAATTTCAGTCAGCATAATGTCCTCCAGATCCATCCATGTTATGTTTCACAGACTCATCATTATTTTTTATGTTTTTATTGTTGTTAGGTGCCGTCAAGTTGGTTCCGACGCACGTACAACAGAACAAAACACTGTCCAGTCCTGTGCCATCCTCACAATCGTTGTCATACTTGAGCCCATTGTTGCAGCCACTGTGTCAATCCATGTCGTTGAGGGTCTTCCTTTTTTTTCACTGACTTTCTACTTTACCAAGCATGATGTTCTTCTCTAGGGACTGATCACTCCTGATAACATGTCCAAAGTATATGAGACGTAATCTCGCCACTTTGCTTCTAAGGAGCATTCTGTTTGTATTTCTTCCAAGACAGATTTGTTCATTCTTTTGGCAGTCCATGGTGTATTCAATATTCTTCGCCAACACCACAATTCAAAGTCCTCAATTCCTCTTCTGCCTTCCTTATTCACTACAGTTTTCACATGCATAAGAGGCGATTGAAAACACCATGGCTTGAGTCAAGCATACCTCAGTCTTCAAGGTGACATCTTTGTTTTTCAACACTTTAACGAAGTATTTTACAGCAGATTTGTCCAGTGCAATGCATTTTTTAATTTCTTGACTGCTGTTTCCGTGAGTGTTGATTGTGGATCCAAGTAGAATGAAATCCTTGACAACTTCAATCTTTTTTCCGTTTATCATGATGTTGCTTATTGGTTCAGTTGAGAGGATTTTTGTTTTCTTTATGTTGAGTTGTAATCCATACTAAAGGCTGTGGTCTTTGATTTTCATCAGTATGTGCTTAAAGTCCTCTTCACTTTCAGCAAGGAAGGTTGTGTCATCTGCATATTGCAGGTTGTTAATGAGTCTTCCTCCAATCCAGATACCCCATTCTTCTTCATATAGTACAGTTTCTGGGATTATTTGCTTAGCATACAGATTGAATAAGTATGGTGAAAGGATACAACCCTTAACACACACCTTTCCTGACTTTAAACCACGCAGTATCCCCTTGTTCTGTTCGAATGACTGCCCTTAGCCTATGTACAGGTTCCACATGAGCACAATTAACTGCTCTTATGTCATCCATAATTTGTTATGATCCACACAGTCGAATGCCTTTGCATAGTTAATGAAACACAGGTAAACATCTTTCTGGTGTTCTCTGCTTTCAGCCGCAATCCATCTGACATCAGTAATGATATCCCTTGTTCCACATCCTCTTCTGAATCCGGCTTGAATTTCTGGCAGTTCCCTGTTGATATACTGCTGCAACCGTGTTTGAATTATCTTTAGCAAAATTTTACTTGTGTGTGATATTAATGATATTGTTCAGTAATTTCTGCACTCTTTTGGATCACCTTTCTTTGGAATAGGCATAAATATGGCTCTCTTCTAGTCAGTTGGCCAGGTAGCTGTCTTCCAAATTTCTTGGCATAGACAAGTGAGTACTTTCAACACTGCATCCGTTTGTTCAGATATCTCAATTGATATTCCCTCAATTCCTGGAGCCTTGTTTTTCACCAGTGCCTCCAGTGCAGCTTGGACTTCTTCCTTCACTGCCATTGGTTCCTGATCATATGCTGTCTCCTGAAATGGTTGAACATCAATCAATTGTTTTTTGTATAGCTATCTTTCCATCTTCTTTTGATGCTTCCTGTGTTGTTTAATATTTTCCCTGTAGAATCCTTCAATATTGCAACTAGAGGCTTGAATTTTCTCTTCAGTTCTTTCAGCTTGAGAAATGAGGAGGGTGTTCTTCCCTTTTGATTTTCTTTGCACATGTCATTATAATACTTTACTTTGTCTTCTCAAGCCACGCTTTGAAATGTTCTGTTCAGCTCTTTAACTTCATCACTTCTTCTTCTTGTTTTAGCTTCTCCATGTTCAAGAGCAAGTTTCAGAGTCTCTTCTGACATCCATTTTGGTCTTTTCTTTCTTTCCTGTCTTTTAATGACTTTTTGCTTTCTTCATATATGATGCCCTTGATGTCATTCCACAACTCAGCTGGTCTTTGGTCATTAGTGTTCAGTGCATCAAATCTATTCTTGAGATAGTCTCTAAATTCATGTGGGATATACTCAAGGTTGTACTTTGGCTCTCATGGAGTTGTTCTAATTTTCTTCAGTTTCAACTTGAGCTTGCATATGAGCAATCTGCAGTTAGCCCCTGGCCTTGTTCTGACTGATGATATTGAGCTTTTCCATCATCTCTTTCCACAGATGTGGTCAATTTGATTCCTGGTGAGGTCCATGTGTATAATCACCATTTATGTTGTTGAAAAAAGATATTGGCAGTGAAGAGTTCGTTGATCTTGCAAAATTCTATCATGTGATCTCTGGCATTGTTTCTATCACCAAGGTCATATTTTCCAACTACGGATCCTTCGTTTCCAGCTTTCACATTCCAATCACCAATAACTATCAATGCATCTGGATTGCATGTTCGTTGAATTTCAGCCTGCATGAATTGGTAAAAATCTTCAGTTTCTTCATCTTTGGCCTTAGTGGTTGGTGCGTAAGTTTGAATAATAGTCATATTAAATGATCTTCCTTATAGGCATATGAAAATTATCCTATCACTGACAGCATTGTACTTCAGGATAAAACCTGAAATCGTCTTTTTGATGATGCATACAACACCGTTCCTCTTCAAGTTATCATTCCCCGCATAGTAGACCATATGATTGTCCCATTCAGAATGGCCAATACAAGTCCATTTCAGCTTACTAATGTCTAGGATATCAATGTTTATGTGTTCTATTTCATTTTTGATGATTTCCAATTTTCCTAGATTCATACTTCATACATTCCACGTTCTGATTACTGATGAGCGTTTACAGTTATTTCTTCTGATTTTGAGTCAGGCCACATCAGCAAATGAAGGCCTCGAAAACGACTCCATCCACATCATTAAGGCCGACTTTACTTTGAGGAGGCAGCTCTTCCCCAGTTGTATTTTGAGTGCCTGCCAACTTGAGAGGCTTATCTTCTGGCACTGTATCAGACAGTATTCCACTGCTGTTCGTAAGATTTTCACTGGCTAATTCTTTTGAGAAGTAGACCACAGAGTCCTTCTTCCTAGTCTGTCTTAGTCTGGAAGCTCAGCTGAAACCTGTCTGCCATGGGTGACCCTGCTGGTATTTGAATATTGGTGGCATAGCTGCCAGCATCACAGCAACACACAAGCCCTTATGGTATGACAAACTGACAGACACGTGGGGATTATTCTTTACAGCTACATAGTATTCCATTGTATGTATATACGACTTTTTTGTTTAGCCCTTCACCTGTTGATGGGCACTTAGGTTGTTTCCTTCTTTTTGCTATTGTGAATAATGCTGCAGTGAACATAGGAGTGTATATATCTATTTGTGTCACCAGTCTTATATCTCTTGTATATATACGTAGGAGTGGGATTGCTTGATCATAAGGTATTTCTATTTCTAGCATTTTTGAGGAAGTGCCATACCATTTCTCATAGTAGTTGTACCATTTTACAATCCCACCAGCAGTGAATAAGAGTTCCAATCTCCCTACATCCTCACCAGCATTTATTATTTTCTGCTTTTTATTTTATTTTATTTTTTTGGATCAAGGCCTTTTTTGCAGGGATGAGATGATAATCTCGTTGTAGTTTTGATTTGCATCTCTCTCATAACAAATAATTGCAAGCATCTTTTCATGTGTTTGTTGGCAGCTTGAATGTCCTCTTTGGTAAAGGTCTGTTCACGTCTTTTACTCATTTTTTAATTGGATTGTTTGTCTTTTTGTTGTTGAGTTGTTGAAGTTTTCTATATGTTTTAGAGATTAGGTCTTTATCAGATATATCAGTCCCACAGATATTTCCCAGCCTGTATAATCTCTTTCTACTCTTTTGATAAAAATTTTTGATGAGCATAAGTATTTAATTTTTAGGAGGTCCTAGTTATCTAATTTGTCTTCTGTTGCTCAGGCATTTGTAGCTGTATTTGGTATTCTATTACTGAAAAAAACTAAGTCCCATACTTTTGTCCTTATGCTATCATCCAGGAACTTTATATTAGCTTTAAATTTTAGGTCTTTGATACATTTTGAGTTAGTTTTTATGGATTGTCTTAGGTATGAATCCTGTTTCATTTTTCTGCAAATGGATATCCAGTTTTGCCAGCAACATTTGTTAAAGAGACTGTTTTTCTTCATTGGATGCACTTTGACCCCTTGTTGAAAATCAGTAGCCTGTAGGTGGATAGATTTACTTCTAGGTTTTCAATTTTGTTCCATTAGTCTGTGTGTCTGTCATTGAACCAGTGCCCAGCTGTTTTGATTACAGTGGCTGTGTAGTTTGGTTTGAGACTGGAGAATCATACTAGAAGTTATAAGGTCTTTCTTTCCAAATATAATACATGATAGGCCAGCCTCTCTAGTGGTTTTACAATGTCTATTGAAATCTCATCAATGTGTTCCTTCTAATATTTTTTTTTTTATCAGATCTTCTTTACCACTGGAAGGGTGAAAATATTCTCCATAGACACCAGAAAGTTTCTCCTGTTGAGTCATCATAATGACCAAAATTTTCACCTTTAGAGAGACTCCTTTGATATGACTTTATCTTCAGATGGTTACAGATTACCTAGAAGAGGTAGCATGTTAGCACCGAGTCAATGACCAGTTCCAAAGTCATCAGGCAAAAGAGGGAGTTATTGGTGTTTAGAAGGATCTTCCTGTTTAGAGAAGCTAAGGGCTTATCCTTCATCTGATAGAATTAACCCTAGCTTTTTTTTTATTTTATTGTACTTCAGGTGAAGGCTTACAGAACAAATAGTTTGTCCTGAAACAGTAGTACACATAATGTTTTATGACATTGGTTAACAACCCCACAACATGTCAACCCTTTCCCTTCTCAACCTTTTTTTGTTTTTGGTGAAAACATACATAGCCAAAGATACACCATTTCAAAAATTTCTACAGGCACAATTCAGTGACATCAACTACGCTCTTCCAATTGTGCTGCTATTCTCACTTTAGATGGAGGCTTACAGAACAAAATAGTTTCTCATTTAACAGTTAGTACACATATTTCCCTATGACAATGATTAACAACCTCACAACACATCAACATTATCCTTACTCAACCTTGGGTTCCCTATCACCATCTTTCCTGTCCCCTTCTGCCTTCTGGCCCTTGTCCCTGGACTGCTGTGCCTCATTAGTCCCATTTGGTTTTAAGGGGCTGTCAACTCCCCAGCTGAACGGTGAACCTCGGAGATGACTTCACCACTGAGCTAAAAGGGTGTCTGGGGGCCATACTCTCAGGGTTTCTCCAGTCTCCTTTAGGCCAGTAAATCTGGTCTCTTTTTTTGTGAGTTAGAATTTTGTTCTACATCCTTCTCCAGCTCTCTCCAGAGTCCTGTGTTGTGCTCCCAATCAGAGCAGTCAGCGGTCGTAGCTGGGCACCATCAAGCTGTACTGGACTCAGTCTGGTGGAGGCCTTGGTAGCTGTGGACAATTAGTCCTTCGAACTAATCTTTTCCTAGTAGCCTGTTCTCTTCATTCTCCCTTGCTCCCGAAGGGATGAGACCAGTGGAGTATCTTAGATGGCCGCTCACAGGCTTTTAAGACCCCAGACACTACTCACCAAGGTAGAATGTAGAACATTGTTTTTATAAGCAGTGTTATGCCAATTGAGCTAGATGTTCCCCGAGACCATGGTCCCCACAGCCCTCCGCCCAGCAATTCAGTCCCTCAGGGAATTTGGATGTGTCTAAGGAGCATCCATGACCTTTCCTTGTACAAGTTGTGCTGGTTTCCCCTGTATTGTGTACTGTCTCACCCTTTACCAAAGATACCACTTATCTATTGCCTATTTAGTATTTCCCCCACCACCACCCCTCCCATCCCTGGTAGCCAACAAAGATTGTTACATTTTGTGTGTGAACTTTTACATGGGTTTTCACAATAGAGGTCTCATACAATATTTGTCCTTTTGTGATTGACTTCTTTCACTCAGCATAATGTCCTCCACTTTCATCCATGTTATGAGATGCTTCACAGATTCATCATTGTTCTTTCTCATTGCATACTACTCCGTTGTGTGTATGTACCGGAGTTTGTTTATCCATTCATCTGTTGATGGGTATCTAGGTTGTTTCCATCGTTTTGCTATTGTGAACAATGCTGCCATGAACATAGGTGTGCATGTGTCAACTCGAGTGACGACTCTTATTTCTCTAGGATATATTCCTAGGAGTAGGATTGCTGGATCGAATGGTATGTCTATTTCTAGCTTTCTGAGGAAGCGCCATATCATTTTCAAAAATGGTTGTATCATTTTGCATTCCCACCAGCAGTGCATAAGAGTTCCCATCTCCCAGCAGCCCCTCCAACATTTGTTATTTCCAGTGTTTTTGATTCGTGCCAGTAATACCAGGGTGAGATGGTATCTCATTGTGGTTTTAATTTGCATTTCTCTAATGGCTAGTGATCGGGAGCATTTCCTCATGTGTCTGTTGGCCATTTGAATGTCTTCTTTGGTGAAGTGTCTGTTCATTTCCGTTGCCCATTTTTTAATAGGATTATTTGTCTTTTTGTTGTAGACGTGTTGGATTTTCTTGTAGATTAGACCTTTGTCTGACTTGTACTGTCCAAAAACTTTTTGCCAGTCTGTAGGTTCTCTTTTGACTCTTTTGGTGAAGTCTTTTGAAGAGCATAGGTGTTTGATTTTTAGAAGATCCCAGTTATCTAGCTTATCTTTTGGGGTTGGTGCATTGATGGTTATGGTTTGTATCCTGTTAATGCCGTGTATTAACACCTGTAGTGTTGGTCCTATTTTTTCTTCTATGAACTTTATAGTTTTAGGCTTTATATTTAGGTCTTTGATCCATTTTGAAGTAGTTTTTGTATATGGCATGAGGTATGGGTCCTGTTTCCTTTTTTTGCAAACGGATATCCAGTTTTGCCAGCACCATTTGTTAAAAAGACTGTCTTTTCCCCATCTGATGGACTTTGGGCCCTTGTCGAAGATCAGGTGACCGTAGGTGGATGGATTTACATCTGGGTTCTCAATTCTGTTCCATTGGTCAATGATCATCATTGTACCAGTACCAGGCTATTTTGACTACTGTAGCTGTACAGTAGGTTCTGAAGTCAGGTAGTGTGAGTCCTCCAACTTTATTCTTCTTCTTCAGTAGTGCTTTACTAATTCGGGGCTTCTTCCCTTTCCATATAAAGTTAATGATTAGTTTTTCCATCTCTTTGAAGAATGTTGTTGGTATTTGGATTGGGATTGCATTGTATTTCTAAACTGCTTTAGGTAGAATTGTCATTTTAACAATGTTGAGTCTACCTATCCATGAGCATGGTATGTTTTGCCATTTATGTAGATCCCTTTGGGTTTCTTGCAGTAGTGTTTTGTAGTTTTCTTTGTATAGGTCTTTTACATCCCTGGTCAGATTTATTCCTAAGTATTTTATCTTTTTAGGGGCTATTGAAAATGGTATTGTTTTTCTGATTTCCTTTTCATCATTCTCCTTATTGGTGTATAGGAATCCAACCCATTTTTGAATGTTTATCTTGTATCCTGCTACTCTGCTAAAGCTTTCTATTAGTTCCAGTAGATTTCTCATGAAGTCTTTAGGGTTTTCTATGTATAGTATCATATCATCTGCAAACAGGGACAGTTTAACTTCTTCATTACCAATTTGGATGCCCTTTATTTCTTTTTCTTGCCTTATTGCATTAGCTAGAACTTCCAGCACAATATTAAATAGGAGTGGTGATAAAGGGCATCCTTGTCTTGTTCCTGTTTTCAAGGGTAATGTTTTCAGCCTCTCTCCATTAAGAATGATGTTGGCCGTTGGTTTTGCATAGATGCCCTTTATTATGTTGAAAGATTTCCCTTCTATACCTATTTTATTGAGAGTTTTTGTCAGGAATGGGTGTTGGACTTTGTCAAATGCCTTCTCTGCCTCAATTGAGATGATCATGTGATTCTTTTCTTTCTTTTTATTTATGTGGTGGATTACATTGATTGATTTTCTAATGTTGAACCATCCTTGCATACCTGGTATGAATCCTACTTGGTCGTGGTGTATTATTTTTTTGATATGATGCTGAATTCTATTGGCTAGTATTTTGTTAAGAATTTTTCTTTCTATATTCATGAGAGATATTGGTCTGTAATTTCCTTTTTTGTGACGTCTTTGCCTGGTTTTGGTATCAGCGTTATGCTGGCTTCACAGAATGAATTTGGAACTGTTGCTTCCTTTTCTATGCTCTGAAATAGCTTGAGTAGTACTGGTACAAGCTCTTCTGTAAATGTTTTGTAGAATTCTCCAGTAAAGCCATCTGGGCCAGGGCTTTTTTCAGTCGGGAGTTTTTTTAATTACCTTTTCAATCTCTTCTCTTGTTATGGGTCTGTTCAGATTTTCAACATCACTTTGTTGTAGTTTGGGTAGGCCATGTGTTTCTAGAAATTTGTCCATTTCCTCTAGGTTTTCAAATTGGTTGGAGTATAGTTTTTCATAATATTCTGTTATAATCCTTTTTATTTCCGTTGGTCTGTTGTAATGTCCCCCATTTCATTTCTTATGTGGGTTATTTGTGTCCTCTCCTGTTTTTCTTTTGTAAGTCTGGCCAGTGGTTTGTCGATTTTGTTGATTCTTTCAAAGAACTAATTTTTGCTTTTGTTGATTCTTTCTATTGTTTTTCTGTTCTCTATTTCATTTATTTCTGCTCTGATCTTTACTATTTCCTTTCTTCCAGTGGCTGTGGGCATTTTTTGCTGTTCTGTTTCTATTTGTTTGAGTTCTGTAGTTAATGTTTGGATTTTGTCCTGTTTTTCTTTTTTGATGTGTGCATCTATTGCCTTAAATTGACCTCTGAAGACTGCCTTTGGTGTGTCCAAAGGTTTTGGTATGATGTGTTTTCAGTCTCATTTGATTCTAGGAATAGTTTGATTCCATCTCTGATTTCTTCTATTACCCAGTGATGTGTAAGCAGTTTCCATGTAGTTGGTTTTTTTTCCTTGCTCTTTCTGTTGTTAATTTGTACCTTGATGGCATCATGGTCAGAGAAGATACTTTGAATTATCTCAACGTTTTGGATCTTGTTGAGGATTGCTCTGTGGCCTAAGATGTGGTCTATTCTGGAGAATGTTCCATGTGCATTGGAAAAGAATGTGTACTTTGCAGCAGTTGAATGGAGTGTTCTGTGTATGTCTATGAGGTCAAGGTGGCTGATTGTACCCTTTAGGTCTTCTGTATCTTTGCTGAGTTTCTTCTCAGTTGTTCTGTCCTTTAGTGAGAGTGGTGTGTTGAAGTCTCCTACTATTACTGTGGAACCGTCACTTTCTCTTTTCAGTGTTGTTAGAGTTTGTTTTATGTATTTTGGAGTCCTGTCATTGAGTGCGTAGATATTTATTATGGTTATGTCTTCATGATGGATCATCCCATTAATCATTACATAGTGTCCTTCTTTGTCTTTTATGGTGGATTTTGTTTTAAAGTCTATTTTATCTGAGATTAGTATTGCCACTCCTGCTCTTTTTTGGTAGTTGTTAGCTTGATATATTTTTTTCCAACCTTTGACTTTTGATAAATTCACAATCTTTGTTTCTAACGTGTGTCTCCTGTAGACAGCATATTGATGGATCCTGTTTTCTTATCCATTCTGTCACTCTCTGTCCATTGAGTGCATTGAGGTGCATTGAGTCCATTTACATTCAGTGTAATTACTGATAGATGTGAGTTTATTGCTGTCATTTTGTAGTGCTTTTTTTTTGGTGCTGATGTTTTCTTTGTTCTTCTTACTTTCTTGTGCTGAGTTACTTTTGTTTGTGGATTTTTTTTTTCATTTCTTTTGTTTTTGTAGGTTTTGTTTTTGCTGAGACTTTATGTTTTCCTCTTTTTTTTTTAATGAGTATGTTTGTTAACTTTCTTTGTGGTTACCATGAATTTTACCTTTATCTTTCTAAGTTTGAAGCAGTCTACCATTACTTGGTATCACCTTGCCTTCCTCTCCATTAGAAGGTTCTATACCTATGCCGTTTTTTCCCTCTCTTATTGTTTTGATGTTGTTGTCATTTACTGATTAACTGCTCTGATTCCCTGTTGTATTTCTTTTAGTTCTGGATAGTCCTTGAGAGGTCATTTCCTAGATTTCTACCTGGCTGGTACGATCCTGCGTCCTAGATTCTCCCCGTGAGCTGAAGTTGTTTGTTCTCAGATTGAAGAACTCCCTTTAATAATTCTTGTAAGTTTGGTTTGGCTGTTACATATTCCCTTAATTTCTGTTCATCTGGAAATGACCTAATTTCAGCATCATTTTTGAACGAGAATTTTGCAGGATGTATTATTCTTGGCTGGCAATTTTTTTCTTTCAAGATTTTATATGTGTCATCCCATTGCCTTCTTGCCTGCATGGTTTCTGCTGAATAATCTGAGCTTAGTCTTATTGTTTCTCCTCTGTATGTGACTTCTTGTTTTTCACGAGCTGCTCTCAGGATGCTTTGTTTGTCTTTGGTTTGGGAGAGTGTGATTATGATATGCCTTGGTGATTTTCTTTTGGGGTCTTTCCTATATGAGGTTCCTTGAGCTTCTTAGATGGCCAGCTTTTCATCTTCCATGATCTTGGGGAAGTTCTCTGTCAGCAGTTCTTCAGTGATTCTCTCTGTGTTTTATGTTTTCTCCCCCTGTTCTGGAACTCCAATCACTTGCAAATTTTTGCTTTTGATTGTATCCCACATAACTCTCAGGGTCTCTTCAGTTTTCTTTGTTCTTTTTTCTGAGTTTTCCTGAAGCAGAGTTGTATCCAAGTGTTTGTCTTCAATTCCACTGATCCTGTCCTCCACCGTTTCCAATCTGCTTCTCAGTCCTTCTATGACACCGTCCATTTCTGAAATCTTGTTGTGTATCTTTTGGATTTCTAATTGTTGTTTTTATATAATTTCTAGTTGTGAATTCATTTTGACATTTTATTCCTGCATTATTTTCCTGAATTATTCCAGTTTTTTGTCTGCATTTTCCATGAATTTGTCTATTTTTTTCTCATTTTTATCTGCTTTTTGCTTCAGCTCTTGGAGAATTCTGAGTATTAGAGATTTGAATTCCCTATCAGGTAGTTCTAGTACCTTTTCTTCCACTGGAAAGTCATCTGGTGTTTTATTTTAGACACCTACTGGAACCATCTTATCCTGTTTTTGTAAATGTTTTGATATTGTCTGCTGTCTTTGGGCATTCAGTAGTTATTTTTCTCATTTATTGATTGTATATTTGTTTGTTTTGTCCCTTTTTTTAAAAAAATTTTGCTATATCTGGGCAGGTGGGCTGTGTGTTCTTTGTTGTTTGCTACTCTGTGGGTACAATACTTTTCACATCCTTCTCCAATTGGCAGGGTCAGTCACTCAGATATGGTACGGCAGGGCAGGTCTAGCTGAAGAGGAGTTACTGGGATGGGTTGTTTGTGGCACTTACTACAGCCACCAGGGCGGGTCAGTAATCAGTGCAGGGCAGGTTCCAGTAGGCCATGCCTGTACTGCTTGGTGGTGTGATGTTAAGTGTACGGTGCAGGTAGGCAGGATGTAGTGGGGAGATTGTTATGTGTGGTGCTAAGATGGATATGGGAGAGAGGAGAGAGGAACAGGAGCCAAAAACATGCAAACAAAAAAGAATGCTAGGGGAATGTGCCATTGGAGTGGAGAGATGAGAGATTATGAAATGGAGAAAAACAAAAAGGGGAAGAGGAAAAAAAAAGAAAAGGAAAGAATGAATAAATAAAAATCAGAAAGGGAAAAGAACAACAAAGTTCCCAGGGATCCCACCAGTGCAGCTATGAGGTCTGGGGAAGTTGTTCTCAGGTGTTGCAGTACAGCCTAGCTAGAAGGCGTATAGGTATACAATGCCAGGTAGTCAGGGAACAAAAAGAGAAGGGAGATGTAGAGAGACAAGAAACTGAATAATGAAGAAAGACAAAAAGGGAAAAAGAGGAAAAAGAAAACAAAAGAAATTAAAAAAAAAAAAAAGAACAGGAAAAGCCCCCCAAAAAACAGAAGACAAAAACACCCAACGAGAAAAGAAATGCCCTCAGGGATCCCTCTGCATGTCTATGCAAGCCGAGGGGGTAGGTTCCAGGCCACACAGCACAGCCTGGCCAGAATGGGCTCCCAACTCAAGAAAAGGAAAAGAAAACAAGCCAACAATTTAAAACAAACAAACAAACAAAAGCCCCAGGATCCCACCAGCATGGCAACCCAGACTGGGAAGCAGCTCCACACCTGAACGGAGCTCCGCAGCCCCTCAGGAAGAAGCAAAGATGGCGCACGGAGCCAGGTATTTGAGCAAAAGGAGCGGGAGGTGGTGAGAAGTAAGGAAGAAATCAAAAGAAGTGGAAAAAAAGCTATATCAGCAGCCAGCAAATGGCACTCAGAGAGCCAGCTAGTGCGGGCTGGTGGAATCCAAGCAGCCAGTGCTTCCTGGACAAGACACTTTGTCCACGGGAAGCAGAGGAGGCTGAATGTGTGTTAAGAAGGATAGGGGGTGGGAAAGCATATATCACAAATTACCAGAGCTCCACAGCCCCTCAGGAAGAAGCAAAGATGTTGCACAGAGCCAGGTATTTGAGCAAAAGGAGGGGAGGTGATGAGAGGTAAGGAAGAAATCAAAAGAAGCAGAAAAAAGCAACACCAGCAGCCAACAAATGGCACTCAGAGAGCCGGCCCATTCGGGTGGGTGGAATCCAAGCAGCCGGTGCTTCCCAGACAAGAGATTGTGGCTGTGGGAAGCAGAGGAGGCTGAGTGGGGGGTGAAGAAAAGTGGGGGATGGGAAAACATATGTTGCAAATTACCAGTTGTTTTGTCACCCGCTGGAAGCTCTGTGAAGCTGCTTTCTCGTACCCCCTGTTTGCTGGTCTCCAATAGGAGTCCAAGATGGTGGATCCAAGTTGCGTTAGCTGATAGGGGACCTCTGCATGAATCTCTCCTCGCTCTCCATTCTCTGTCAGTTTTCTCACTCCATATGGTGCTTGGCTGAGTTCTTTATATCTTCATTTGATGTTTTAGGGTTTCAGGATTGTTGTTTTCTCTGTTTGGCTTAGTTTTTTGGATCTTAGCTGTGGAGGGACGGCCTGGTGCTTCTCCCTAGAGCGCCATTTTGCCGGAAGTCTTAACCCTAGCTTTTATGTCCAACAGATTTCCAGTCATGGGTAAAACCAGAGGAGCATAGGGCTTATCTGACATAAATTCTCAGACTCAGACTCCAGAGCTAATGTTTATTTCCTTATCTGAAAATTAAGCCCCTTGTATTTCAGCAAGTGCTTAAGCAAAAATCTTTGATAAATACATGGACTGATAAATTTCCGTAAGAGGTAAGACCGAGGAGAAGTTCAGAACTAGAGACAAGTTCTGGAGGGGCAACTGTGTAACTAGAGGTTGATAGTACTGGTGATATGGGGTATGGGTGGTCAGTTACAGGTCCACAAAGAAAATGGGTATACTACAAACACATTTCACCTCCCCAATTTAAAAAAGTTTGGTCCTGTCTTTAAGTCAATAGCTCATTGGCTATAGAATTCAATTTTTTATCTGATAATTCCTTTATTATAATAATAACCAAAACTTTTTTGATGTACAAGGTGATACTTTAATCTTTTTTGCAGGTATTGGCTCATTTAATCCTCTCGATAATTCTATGAAGTGGCTAACATTATCATTCCCAAGTTACCTATGGGGAAACTAAGTCTCAAGGCAGTGAAGTAACTTATACCAGTGGACACAGGGGAATACATCCTGCCCCTCAGATAAAAGTATGTTGTTGTATGCACAAATGAGATCATCCCCATCATGCATCATTTTCTGAGTCTGGGTGTACACTTTGTTACTTTGAAAAGACACTAGGCTGGGTCATGAATCCTGATATGTGTAAGACACAAAAGAAACAATAAATGTGGTTTGGATGAATTTGAAATTAAACCTCTCCTTCTTGCTGTGCAATTACATTTGGAAAAATATATCCAGGGCAAGAGGAGCCATTACAAAGCAATCCCTGCCATCTGCTGCAGGCCCATGCTCCCAGCAGCCTTGGGGAGCAGGGAAGGTCTGTATTATCTGCATGCCCCAAGGCCTGGTGTCAAAGCTTGGGAGAGTGTGTTCCCCACTAAAGCTGGTGTTGCCAAACACTGCCAACGGGGACGAAAATGCCCTCTTTTCACTAGTTTTACCAGAGATCCTTTCTATTCCTTCTGTTATTCTGTAAAAAAAAATCCTAGGCATTAGAGAAAGTTAAAAACAAAAACCCCAAAGTAAAAAGATCAAACAGGATAATAATTTTTGTGAAGGGAGAGGAGGCTGAGTTACCTAGATAAATACCTTCAATTTCCCCGTTTTATGTTTCTATCACTTTTGTCCCTGACATGAACACAGGGCCTAATTTTAACCACAACAAGGTCTATACCCATTGTAGATGATTCTTAGAAAAGCCCAGTTTCAATGATTTATTTGTTTTAAAACATGCCTTTTTCTGGGTTGGATGAGTACAGGGTGTTTCTAAGAGTCCTGTTGATGTTTGCTGAAGTCTAACCGTGGAAGGATATAGAGCTCTGTGTGACTGAGGTCATTCAAATCACCTACAAATAAGTAGAAATAAAAGCTTCACTGTGTTGTGTGCAGATTCTGCATTATTTAAACCATTTAAATTGGATTCCTGGCTCTCCCACAGTCTAGCTGCATGACTTGGGGAAAGTTAATTGTCCTTTCCATGTCTCGAGTTTCTCTTCTGTAAAATGGGGATATTATCATGTGCACTTCATTAAGGTTCTTATGGAGATTAAACAAGATAAAGAATATTAAGGACTCAGCTAGTAACTTGGGTGTAGCAATTTCTGTCTGAACTGCCTCTCCTTCCAATTTCTACCTATCACAATCATTTAAAATCCAGCTTAAATTATAGTTCCTCCATGAAACCTTCCATACCCTTGAAAGTGAATTATTTGTCCTCTGCTCAGGCACTCCAGCACACTCCCATAGAGGGAATTCTTCTTTTAAAAAATGATCCCCTTTTTACTTATGTTTGTAAGTCCTGCAATTTCTGACACAGTACCTTGTACACAATAGGTACTCAATACGTGCCTGTTTATTTATTTAAAATATATTTTACTCATTCTGAGGTATGAAATAGACTCACATTATTCATGTTTGTTATTTCTCTAAAGTTGCAAGCATAGGGAGAGCAAAATATAAGTTTCTTTCAACAATCACATGTCCACCATGAACAGAGTGTTGGGCCATGCACAGTCGCAGTTAGCAAAGTCATCTACACAGTGGGTGGCTGGCCCCAGGATTCTAATTGTGTGTTGACCTTGTCAGTAGTGTGCGCATACCATGGTAATGTGCAGATTTGCTCATATTCTAAATCAACTCTGTCAGTTCAGTGTTAATGCAATTTGACTGAACAAATGACAGTTTAGCGAGACCAGCTTGCTTTAGTTGCATTTGAGGCTTGGCAACATGAATAGTTGTTGTGAAAAAAAAATTTTTTTGAGCCAAATAGTTACATGAGTGTAACAAATGCACAGTATTAAAAATTATGACAAATGTGCCCAAAAGTCCCCAGTCATAAATGTAGACTTGGTTTACTGGGAGACTAAGTACAGCACTATAAATCAGGCTCAACTTCTGCTAACACTTATTTTTAATACACTAATTAAATCCAAAGACCTCCAAAGTTAAACAGGAACCAGGGCTGGGAAATGGGTAATCAAAATAGTATATCCAAAGAGAAAATCTGATTTATGAGTCAGACAAAGTCTACAAGTTTTTCTTACTAATTTCAATCATCAAATAATTTGTCACTGGTTTAACAAATATAGAAAAACAGCTGAACTTGCTTTTTTCAATAATCAGGTTTGTAAATCTCAAGAGAACCTAGTATGTGAACAAAAAAGCCAGCAGAGAATGTGTTAACGGAAAAGAGAGTCAACAAATAATTGTAAGTTCACATATAGCCATGTTTTGAAAACAAAGGGGCATGGCTCCTAAGGACCACTGCAGAAAATATTTCTTTGCATATGTCAGACTTATTTCATACAATATGTGGTACAGAATTTAATGGATTATTAACTTAGGGCTTTTATGTTATAAAACTTGATCTCTCAATGGTATGGATGGTACTAGAATGTGAAAAACTCTATTATATTTTATTAAGCAATAACTTTTCCACTTAGAACAAGCTTATGGGGAAATCATTGATGTAAGATATGTGATTGAATATAACAATACTATTTTGGTTGGATTTCTGAGCCTTCAGACATGAACCAATACCAAGTAAAATATACTGAGTACTTAAGACTGGCCTTTGGCATTCCGTTTTCTCTTCTGTCCCATCCTTTTGTTGCCTGTTGGTCCTACCGCCACCAAAAAGCACCTAGATGACCTATGATATTTACTTTCCTCCTCTCAGAAAGGTGTCTTTAAAACAGAGAGGGAGCTTGACACAATTCAGGGTTTTCTAAATGACATTCCAAGGGACTAGATGTTATCACAAGTTTCTCTAAAATAGTATATTATTGTCAAATTCAAAAAGTGCTGTATTAAACAAAGTAAATATGCTTGTTTTAGCAGAACTTTTCAGAACCTCTAGTATACTAATGTGCAATGAGATCACCAATTAAAAAAAAAAAAAAGACCAGTTGTCAATCAGGTTAATTTCAACTCATGGCTACCCCATGTGTGCAGAATAGAAATATGCTCTATAGAGTTTTCAAGGCTGTGAACTTTTGGAAGCAAATCACCAGGCCTTTCTTTCAAGGCACCTCTGGGTGGGTTTGAGTGGCCAAACTTTCAGTTATAGGTGTGCGTTTAACCATTTGCACCACCCAGGGACTCCAGGTCTCCAACGGGGGGCATAATAATATTTGACATTTCCAAAATTGGATTAATTACAGAGAACTTTCCCTTGTAACATCTATTAACTTATCACTCTTCAGAAAACACTGATGTAGGAAAAATATTTAAAGTTAGGTCTGAGTTAAAACCCTCCTTTTAATGCTTACTTGAGAAAGGCCTTTAACTTTTCTCGGATAGAGTTTTCTCATGACAGATGTGAAACGCATAGAAAATATTCAGTAAATAACCACCAGTGTCTGTCAAGTCAACTCTGACTCATGACAACTCTGTATGTATCAGAGTAAAAGTGTGCTCCATAGGGTTTTCAATGGCTGATTCTTCAGAAGGAAATCTTTCTTCTGGGTGACTCAAACTTTCAGCCTTTCAGTTAGCAGCCAAGCATGTTAACCATTTGCACCACCCAGGGACTGCATTCTGAAAAGAGTGGCCATGATTTAATTGAATAGTTAGTTGTTCATTGTAGCAGTAATAGCAGAGCAGTAATAAGGAGCAGGGTAACTGGTTGCCGTTGAGTTGATTCCGACTCATAGCGACCCTACAGGACAGAATAGAACTGTCCCATAGGGTTTCCAAGGAGCAGCTGGTGGGTTTGAACCGTCAACCTTTTGGTTAGCAGCCAATCTCTTAACCACTGTGCCACCAGGGAGCAGGGTAGAGTACTCTTATTCCTAGAAAGCTCAGAGGTGATTAAAAGGAGGGGAGATAGAAAATAGTCATGAACCAGTATAGGGTTGAATAGATTAAATTTCTGTGTGTGGCTGTGTGCAGGCTCAGTAAGTAGATGGTACCTTCCTTCCTCCCAGGCGCCAAGAGAAGGGAATTCTGCCTAAGCCAGGAAGGAGAGCCACACAAATGTACAAGAATGGAAGAAAGAAGTGGGAAGTGTTTTAGTTCTCAGGCTATTGCTTATAAAAGATAAAAATCTTCAGAATTTGCATAATTAAAAAAACAGTGTGGGATTCAGAGTCTTGGCATAATGAAGGAATTAGAACCTAAGCGTTCTGGCCCAATCAGTGAAAGGGGAAGAAGTGCCCCAAGACATAGAAACAAGAGAGAATATATGCATGGTTCCCTTTATGTCTGCATAATGGAGATGATAATGGTACCATCACATAAAGTTGTTGTGAGAGTACAAATGATATTAAAGTATGGAAAGTAGTTAGAACAGTGGTTAGCAGCTGACTTGTGCTCAATAAATGTTAGCTGTTGTTACCCTTCTTCCTAAAAAGTGCTTCCAAATGCTGCTTACAGTACTCCTATAGCAACTCCAGAAATAAATATTGTTTCACATGCTTCTACTGTATAAATTCTACTAACTATAGGGCTTCCCAAAAGAAACTAAGTTTTCCCACCATAATAGTTACCTGGCTTATAGTGTGTTTTTTTTTAAAGGCAATAGGACAATCCACAGGTACAGGAGAAATACAGGAAATAAACCAATGGCCCTGTCACTGCAAAGTCAAGGTATATTTTAGACGTTAGGTGATAAAAAGGACCTCCTTCCTCTGACCTTCTCATCCCTGTTCAAATTTCTGCTTAATACACCTTCTTATCTGAAGACAAGGGGATTAACCTGATGAGTTCATCTCCGAAGCTCCTTAAAGACTGAATGACTCAATTCCTTTACCAAATTTTTGAAGGAAGTTTAACCATTATTTCAAGTTGAGAAACTGATTTCTCCTACCCTAATTAGTAATAAAATAATAATAGTAATAATAAAACCCATTGCTGTCGAGTCAGTTCTGGTTCATGGCTACCCTATGTGCGTTACAGAGTAGAACTGAGTTCCATAGGGGTTTATTGGCTGTAATCTTTATGGAAGCTGATCACCAGGACTTTCTTCCATGGTGCCACTGGGTAAGTTTGAACCACTACCCTTTCAATTAGTAGCTGAGCACAAACCATTTGCACTACCCAAGGACCTTTATAATAGTAATAACATTTCTTTATTGCCTATTTCCTATATTTCAGGCTCCATGCTAAGCTCTTCACAAGTATTATTTCATTTCACTTTCTCAATAACGCTATGAGGTAGAGTGCTCTCTCTTCTTTTGCTCATTTTAGAAAAGATGAATCTGAGGCTTGGGGAGATTAAAAAACCTACTCAAGCTCACTCAGCTAATAACAGCGGAGCCATGTCTGTCCAATTCCCAAGGCCAAGGTCTTAACCACTAGGCTACATGGAGTTACATATCCAAGAAATTTACTACTCACTGGCACTGCCTCAGCATTTTCTGAATGTTTCAAATCATTTTAGATCAGAAGTAATTCAAAATAAATCCTTCATGCTGTTGACACCTCAGATGGTGCTAATACCACTACACGGAACATGAACTTGCCAACCAAGTTTGTGTAAATTAGCTCAGTTCTTCATTTTTCAAATAAATTTCCCCTGCAAATTCAGAAAGGGTAATTCTAGTCCCATGTTATTCCCTTAACTATTGAAGTATAATAATGATTATGATGATTTAATTATATTGGTGATCGTTACATTAGATCTATATATGTTGGTGATTATTATGTTAAACATGTTTCTTTGCACCTAATGTATTATCAGATGTACTGCCAACTTTTTGCCAGCTCAGACTTTTGTTTATAATGCTTCTATATAAAGCATTTTTTTTTAGCTCACATGAGTTCCTCTTATTTTCTTTTGGTAAGATCCTTTGTGTTTAAGTAGGAGACCGTGAGAAAAGAAACATGGGGAATATATTCCATTGATACCTACATGCCTCCCACAAGCAGGCAACTTTGATCCAATACATGAGGTCAAACAGACCATGTGTGCGCATTAGAACTGGCTATCCCATTTATTCTTGTTGATGTAATCTTGTGTAAGAATTATGAAATAGTTTTTCTAAATGTACCTTATTTCTCTTCAATCAAATATATACCTCCTATATCATTTGACCTTATTTCTCTCTTCTCTAAAGCATCACTATACATAAACATCACATATTCTAAGTTGCCTGTACATTAAAATGCTTCTTCTGAAGGTCCTCTCACTCTGAGAACAACTCACTATACGCCAAACACAAAAAGACTGAATTCCAAGCTTCTTAATAGAACATGCAAGGCCATCAGGACATGACTCCTACTGATCAAACTCATGCATCATTCCTCACATCATACCTTATACTGTGGTTATAAGAATCTAGTAAAACCAAACTGCTTATGTCTACCCCAAACATGAAAGAGTTCTATGCATCCATGTCTTGAGAGTAGCCAAACTGATCCTCTAAAAGTATGCATCAAAGTCTATCATTTACCTGCTCAAATTATCCATCAGTTTCCTGTTCTCAGACCAAGTCATTATAATGTCCACAAGGTACTGCTTCCTCTGTCTACAAGGTACTTCTTCCTCTGTCCCCCACCCCACACTCTTCTGAGCTATTACCTCTATGACCTGGATCTCTGACTACTTCTTCCGCCATCCCCCCTTAATATGTTTTAACTACGCTGGCCACCTGCCCTGGCTTCTCCAACCTCAGGCCTTTAGATGTGTTGTTACCTCTTTGCCCAGATATCCTCAGCTCCTTTCTTAAATATGACCTCCTCAGCAAGGCCTTTCCCATTCTACTAAAAGTTATAAATTTTCACCTACTCTTGGCACTCACTATCCCCTTTTTTTATTTTCTCCATGATATTCCATGTTACTATCACCATTTAATATACCTTACATTTACTTATTTTCTGCACCTCAGCCCCCTTTAGATTGCAGACTGCACAATGGCAAGGATTTGAGTCTGTTTTTTTTCCCTGCTCAACCCCTAGTGTCTAGAACAGTGCTTGGCAAATAGTGGGTTCTGAATAATTAGTTGTGGAAGTTAAAATGGTTTGAATTGTGCATTTATTTCTTCTCCATGGAACTTCCTTCTTCTCCAAGTTCATTCTAACTCAGACTTAAAAATTTAGGCTTGGTATTCCTTAGTCTCTTGCAAGAGTAACACTTCAGATGTATCCAGTTGCTATATCAACCACATTATACTAAAATTTTCCATTCCCGTAAGCTACCACTTATCGATGTCTGCTATGTGCTAGGCATGGACTTTAGAGGTATCCTCTTATTTACTGCTCACACTTCAAAGGATAGGCACAATTGTCTTGAATTTATGGATTAAGACATGAGGGTTCAGAGAAGCTAAATAACATGTTAAGTTTAGAACCCAAGTCTCTCTCACTCCAAAATCCATCTTCTTAAGACCATAGGCTACTGCCTACCACAGTCACAAATGCTGCCTTGGCCAGGCTAGAGGGTCATCTCCTACGGACAGCTTTCCATGAACTGTTTCACTCTCAGGAAGTAATAAAAGTAGTCAGTATTAATTCAGCAAATATTTTTATTGAATTCCCATTATGAGTTGAGGCCTGTGTAGCATCTTATCATAGGGGAGCCACAGTCTAGTTATAAACATGCTGTAAAATGAAATTTTTTCACTGCTCTATTATTTGTCAAACCTTGGAATTAATCTGGAAGTGGACTGTGAATGAGAGTAAAGTCTCTGTTGTATTCACTTTTCTTAGCGATAGTAGGATAATAACTGTTTTAAAAAAAAACTGAATGGTTAAATGATGTCAAATAAACTATCTAACCATAGAAATTTCTTCTAGTCCTGTTCCAGTAATCCATTATGGCCCTCTCCTGTTCTTTAGATCACAACTTATCCAACAATGATATTAATATCAGCAGACAGTTACCTATGTACTGTGAATAGAGGGATGTATAGAAGGTCTTACTTACACAACCAAATATTTCTTGTACCAACAGGCTACATTTGAATTTCATCTTGGGTTAACTGTTATTATTCACTGCCCCTTTATAAATTATCCCAGCACCGGTAACTCATTATGTTATTAACAGTTCTATGAAAAATTGTTATTTCTTATGATTTTCCTCCTTGATGGAGTCCCTGGATGGTGCAAATGGTTAACATGTTCTCGGCTGCTAATTGAAAGGCTGGTGGCTTGAGTCCACCCAGAGGCACCTGAGGAGAAAGACCTGGTGATCTACTTCCAAAAGATCAAGAGATCAACTGTTGAAAACGCTATAGAGCACAGTTCTACTCTAACACACATGAGGTCACCATGAGTTGGAATCGACTCAGCAGCAACTGGTTTGATGTCTCCTCCTGAGTAGGAGGGAGTCCATAATACCCTACCTTGGCTGCCTAGAGACAGGAGAGGAAGATGCAAGAGGTGCTGAAAGAAAGAAAGAAAGGGAAATGTTAGATGCAGAGAAGCCAAGTACAAATTTTGCTTGTTTCTCACTCTTGCCTCTGCCTGGCCCCACCTTGAGTCATTCGTGTAGCTTTCTCCTTCCAGGAGGCTTTACAATCTCTTGCTTTTCTAGTAGGACTTTAAATTCAAGATGAACAATGCTGCCCCTTTGATGAGTTCTTTGTATCTTGAAATTGCTATGTTTTGTTTTTCTTCTAGGGCAGGTCTCTAATGCCATTTTTTAATCTTTGAAGAGCCTCCTAGTTTACTGGAAAGAAAGCAACAAAAGCTCCCAGGCATTCACTAAACTGATCAGCTCAGAGAAAAATGATCTCCAGTTGGTGCCCCAAAACGCAAACAGTATAGCTTGTGGTTCCAAGAATGCTGAAGTGTTGGAGGAAATTACATCGAAAGCCTTGAGAGTTAACATGCCCCTCTGGGGACCCTCCAACAATAGTAAAAAATAATAGCTCACATTATTGAGTTTTGCTCCATTCAGGTACTATTCTAGGAGCTTTACACCTGCATAAATTCCATAGAGCAGTATGAATCTGGCACTGTGATGAAAAAGCAGCTTATATATATATATATATTTTTTAATAATATTTTATTGAGTTTTTGGTGAAAATTTACGCAGCAAGATAGTTTCCCATTTGACAATTTTCACACAAATTGTTCAGTGACATTAGTTACCTTTATCACAATGTGTCAACATTCTCTATAACTGTGTTCTGTTTGTTCTATTTGCAGTACTCTAGTTTCCCTGCCCTCTTTACTTCTCATCTTTGGGTTTGAATAATTATTGACATTTTGGTCTCATTACAGGTGGTTTTTAAGTAGAACACCACTCTTACAGGTAATATCCTTTATTTTGTGTGCCACTCTGCAATTTCACTGCAAGGCAGTCTCAGGTGATATGCTCAGTTTAGGTTTAAAGAGTGTCTCAGGGTGACAAGCTCAGGGAGACCTGTTCTCTACTGTTCCAGTTTGTCTGGCTTTTTTTTTTTTTTTTTAAGAATTTGAGTTCTACTCCACATTTTTCTCCCATTCTATCTTGGACCATCTATTGTGACCCCAATCAGAATGGTCAGTGGTGGTAGCCAGGTACCATCTATTTCTTCTGGTCTCAGGGTACATGAGATTGTGGCTCATGAAGACTTGTTTCTTCTCTGAGCTTTTGGTTATCATCCTACTGTTTTGCTCCTGGCAAGTAGAGACCCATAGTTGTATCTTAGATGGTTGCTCGCAAGCTTTTAAGACCTCAGACGCTACTCACTTCACTAGGATGCAAATCATGATTTTTGTCAACTGTGTTATGCCAATTGACTGAGTTGTCCCATGAGACTATGGTCCTAAGCTTTCAAACCCATAAAACCAGTCTTGAAAGGTGTTTAGTTATGTCTGAGAAGTATCCATATTTGTATATTTAGTGAATCATGGCTTATATTTTTTTCACCATCCTAATGATCATGAACTTTATTGAGTAGGGATAATCACCCACTAAAGTGCCTGGGTGGTGCAAATGGTTAATGTGCTCAGCTGCTAACTGAAAGGTTGCAGCTTCAAATCCACCCAGAGGTGCCTCAGAAGAAAGGTCTGGTGATCTACTTCTGAAAAATCAGCCATTGAAAACCCTGTGGAGCACTCATGGGGTTACCATGAGTCAAAATCGCCTCCACAGCAACTGGTCAACTAGTTAGTCACCCAAGGTCTTGGATGATTATTTGACAGATCCTTCCCTTATTAGGTCACTTTCAGATAATAAAAACTTCTGGTCACTTTCTGTTGTAAAAATAAGCTCATTCCTGAAATTAAATGACCTTCAGTGGGAAGGGGGCTTGGACCTTCTGCTCTTTACCTTCTCCCCACTCTCTGACTGCTGTTTGCTTTCCTCCAGGTAGAAGCTGAAAGGGAGAAATGGTTAAGGAGCAAGGCATTTCTTACTTGGCTCTTTGCTCTCTCTGCATCTGACAGATGGTCTGAGTTGATGCTTTCTTTTCTGGGCACTTTGGTGGGTTCCTCAAAGTCCATGCCGGGCCCCTGCTCACTCGCAGGTCTTTTGCCCCAGCACATGTCCTTCCATTTCCTTTGTCAAGCCCTGGCATCGTCAAGTGGTGCACCACCTAGATTTCACTGACCCTCCATCCCTGGGTTATCCCATGGCTGGTTCTCAGTCTGGAACATTTTCTCCTGGTCGGCAAGACACATTCATGGGCCCATCAGGGGACATTTGGATGTGCTGCCTGTCTCAATAACAATGCCCTCTTGGCTACTCCACAAAACAAGAAGCTGCTCCTTCTCTGTCCTCCACACCTCTAGGGTTTAGGTTTCACAGTGGTCTATGGTCCATCCACTTTAGCTTTCAAATACCCATTTTCTGTATCTCCCCGCTGAAGGGAGCACATTTCAAAGGTCTTGAGATAGACCCTGTAAAGTCCTCTCATTAGGTTGGGCATCAAAGATAGCAACTCCAAAGGATGGAAGGGAGGGAAATTCACAGTAATAGGCCCATCCTCTCCAAAAAAATATCTTCCCCAATTCTCTCACACAGATCTCTTCTCCTGTTTCTGGCTTATATATCATCGACGTAAAAGCTCTGTAAGCCATTTCCTTTGTAAGTCTGTGTGGGTTTGGGTGGATGTCATCCTCCTTTTATTTCCCTAGTATCTATCATATTAGCATATCATGTCAGTGAAAACTAAGCCAAGAAGAATCCTAATGCTCCAGTGTAGCAGTATTAACTCATTTGATGCCCAGAACAAGTCTATGTTTAAGGGATTATCCTCATTTTACAGATGAGTAAGTATTCAGATTCAGACAGTCTGATTGGAGAGCTGGTGCTCTCATCCAGTAGGCTATACACTAGTATGTGCAGATACTATATACACAGAAAATCAAAAACACTGAAGTGAGTTACATTTGAACAAGGAAGGAAAAATTAGAAAATTTACTGTGGGTTGGAGTTAGACTCTTCTTGAGATTTCTAAATTATAGAATTTTATGAAAAAAATTCAGAATGGAGTCATTTGGAAAAAAAAATAAAGCTACTTGTCCATAAATACACTGCAATATTTCTCATCTTAAAAAAAAATCACTTTTTCAGTAAAACACCTAAAAATAACTTTCTATAATTATATCCGTTTATTTTACTCCCATTCACTGTTGAGTGTATTCAAAACAGTTTCATAGCCACTAATCTACCAAAATGTCTTTTGAGGAAGTTGTCAGTGACCCCACGGTCTTTTCACAATTGTCCTGTGCCTATCAGCAGGATTTGTACAGTTGGCCATGCCATCCTTTTCACACGTCTTCTCTTCATTGCCATTATCACACTTTCTTGATTTTCCTCCTGCCTCACTGTCTGCTTCTCCACAATCTTTGCTAGTTCTTCCCTGTCTTCCCCATTCTGACACTGCAGCACCTCCAGGCTCAGCCTCCAAACTTTTCCATGTATATTTATGCCCTTGGTGATCTCACCCAGTCTAATGCCTTTAAATATAATCCATTCCCTGGTGACTTCCAAATTCTTATCTCTGGCTTGGACCAATCCCTACCTTCCTGACATCTCCACTTAGACATCTGATAGGCAGTCTCAAAGTGAACATGCCCTAAATCTGTGGATTGACACAACGTCTGAAACAACCTCCTCTAACAGACTCCCCCATTTCAATAAATGGCATTTCTGTTCTTTCAGTTCCTCAGTCCCAAAATTTGGAGTTATCTGTGATCCTTCTCATTCTCTCACATCCTGAATCTCATCTCACATCAGCAAATCCTATACAGCCTATCTTCAAAGAATATCCCAAACTGACCCCTCTCACCACCTTCAGCAACACCACCCTAGTACAAACCACCATTATTGCTTGCCTGTATTATTGCATTATCTTCCTAACTGGCCTCCCTTCTACCATCATGGCCTCCGTTACAAGCTATTGTTCACACAGAAGTCAGAAGATCGTTTTAAATCAAATCATGCCAACTTCTGCGCAAAACCTTACAATGCCTTCCTGCTTAACTCAGAGGAAAGTTTCAAATCACACCTTGGCCTCCTACATAGTCTTGCGCCCTGATGCCTCTTTGATCTTACCTACTTTCCCAGCCCCACCTTACAAACAATCAGCACACTGCTGGCCATGCTTCCACCTAAAGGCTTGGAATTTTCTCTGCCATGTCTGCTGTTTATCCGTAGAGCCACATGTTTCACTCCATTACTTCCTTTATGTTTTTGTTTAAATGTCATTTTATAGAATAAGCATTATCTTACCACCCTATTTAAAAAAAAAAAAAGGAAGAAAAAAATCTGTAATTATCTATTCCCTTATTCTGCTTTCTATTTCCTCATTGCACTTATTTTCATTGATATAAAAGATATTCATGTGTTTATTTATTGCATCCAGCCCAGTAGAATGTAAGTTCCATGAGTACAGGAGCTTGATTTATTTATTCACTGCTGACCTTCCCATCACCATATAAGAACCCCAAACAGTGCTCCACCTAATGCTAGGTGCTCAGTAAACGTTGTTGATTTCAGGACATAGGGCTGACCTGTGAACACAAACCAGAGACAGGAAAATAAAATACCTTTTAAAATAGTTCAAAAGGAGGAGTAGAGGCCTTTTATCTCTAAATTCATCTAGGTGTATGCCACTGATTTATTAATAAAGTGCTTATTTTCATAATTATTCAGATTATGCTGAATTTGCATGTTGTATCTACAGTCAAAATTATACAGTCCATAAATTTGATTAAATGAGCACTGTTCCTCCTAAGCAGCCTTTCCCATGTTGAGATGTTTTCACTCAGGAGAGAAAACATGGAAATGAATCTGCATCTAACTAATATTAGTATAATTGTGTGTGTAATTTTATAAACATAGGATAATATTATTGTAAGTATGTTGCTCCTTAACAAACACGATTTCATTTCAATACAAGACTCATTTCACACTGTCTGAACTTGTTTTTTATTTTCCCTAGATTTATGAATTCTCTTATTTATTTATTATTGAATGTGTTAATCTTTTATTATTACTAGGTTAGTATTTGTTGGATTACTGTTTCTATTCATCTTGCTCCCCACTGTTGCTAAGAAAAACATTTAGTGGCACACAGTCATGACTTCTCGGGGTAATGTCACTTTATGAAAGTAATTTCTTCACAGAACTTGGAGTTTGTAGAATTATGCAATCTAAAATAGTCTTGCTCTATAAAATGTATTTGATTCTCCCCTTCTTCTAAACTCCATGTATCTCCTTTCAGTGCTGGCTTTCCAGGAGGCTATGCAAAATTGATAGAGACATTGCGTTTCAAAAATAAAAGAGAAAAAATGTAAATGTGAGTCTTCAGTTGACTTTAGGGGAGATGTATTGCTTAATAGATACATGCAGGAAATAATGATAGTGGGTAGTAAATCCTAGATCAATTACACTTAGTCATTATGCTATGGGGCCAATGTATATAGGTGAACTTCATCTAATACACTCTAATTTTATGATTTTTTAGTACTAGACAATAAGTTTACAAGCATTAGTGTTAAAAGACATGAATTTGTCCCTCATATCTAAATTACTCTGTTCTTTTACAAACCTATTAGATCACTATCCCCACATCTTTTATTTTTTGTTTTCTCAAAAATCTGTGTTTTATGTTTTGTTGTACAATCAGCAGTATACCCCAAATGCCAAAAGATTCAAAACTGCTAACAAATCTATGAATTCACAATGATATTCTAAATGATTCAGGAAATGTCATTTTAAATGGTAAAATCAATATGTATTTTGGTTCATTAGCCAAGTACATAATGGCTATTTCTAGCATCTCCGCAGACTCTGTTTAACCAGTGTGTATTGCGATGCCTGTCCTGAAGCACTTCTATTTTTGGTTCTAATGGAACAGTCTTAAATTGCTTGTTTTCTGTTTACTAAAGTCATCCTGTTTGTTACCATGGAAACTGTGACAAGTCCTCTGGCTAGCTATTTTATTAAATGGATTGAAGATATAGCTGAAGATTGTAAAGGTGCAGCATGTCATTCTTCTAGCACATTTTCCAACATCTGTAAAACCATGACCACATTTATCGAAAATATGTAATGGGTTATAAATAAGGTCCCCTACATTTCAAATTTGTGACATTATCTGCATTTGAACATCTGAATCATAATTAGCACACAGGCATCTATCTCCAATTTACAGTTATATTCTAAAAGTGTATTTTTAAATCAGTTCCTTGGAAAGTAGAAGACATTCCCCTGTAGAAAGAATTTTATAAATAATAATTAGATCCCCAGATCTACACTTAAAGCTTTTTCAATCTGTGATGCCTTCCATCTATAGCAATATTAGCAATAGTCAGAGCTTACACAGGATAAAGGTTTGAAATACTAGCATCCACTTGCCTTTGCATACCTTCGGACTACCTCTGCTATTTGCCAATGCCCCTGTTCCCAGCCTCCGGATGTCCTTACACTTCTCTACGTCTCCCTATTCAGTTCCATGCCAGTCCAGCCTTGTTCCCAGCCCAATCCTGCCTCTGCAATGAACCATCACTCTCCTCAAAATTCAAGATTGTCTCAGCTAGGTGTAAAGAAGGCAATCAGAATACACACTTCTACCTGAATGATTGAGAACCTTCCTGAAGTTTTTGCATCTTAAAAATACAATATTTTTGAACCCAGATAAACCCCTAACCTGGGAAATTATCATCACAGTGATGTAAAAAAATTTTTTCTTCAGAATATAAGGATGTGAGGAAACTGTTATGGAGGAATACCCATTTCTAGAAGTCAGCTCCAAGGAGTTAGTCTTTCAATTGTACCCATTTTCACAGCTTCTTCAACTTCTCAATTCCTGGATCCTCTAAATCATCGACCCTGGGGCTTCTGTTGGAAGGTGGCTGGTTGTAGTTGATTCTGAACTAAGTCATTAGTTTAGTTCACTTTATTTCCAGATCATTCTTACAAAACATATTTTATTATCCCTTTAATTTTACGCTGGAAGAATATCATCTTCTTGGTTGACTGGATCAAATATAAACAATAACATAGACAAAATTGTGTTTCTTATCTAACAGGTGGCAAACCTAAAAAAACCACTGTGATGTAGGCATTGTGAATTTTTCACAAAAAGAAAGAAAACTATTGGAACTTAGTTAAGACAGCGTCAGTAGAAATTAAAGTAGAAAAAGAACATAATTTGTTTAATGATAAAATGAAGATGATACAAAATGAGTTATCCTATTAAAATACAGCTATATTTTAAATAGACTAATATTTACCAAAACATATAAAGAGAAGCTAAGAGTTTTTCTAGAAAGGTAAAGAATATGTGTTTTTTTGTTTTTGTTAGTATAGGTAGTGGGTTTGAAAGCAAATGAGATTTAATATTCTGTTTTTCCACAATGCAGTACCTGGATTTGCCTATAAAATTTTTCTGACAAAATTTTTGCATATTTAAAGTAAGTATGTGTACAATAAAACATTAAAAAAAATTATTTTTTATTGAATTACAGTGATCATTTAGGATAGAAAATTCTATAGGAGTTTATTACAATTTTAAAATTACTGAGACTACAAATTGAAGGCATATATTTGAGCTAACTCTCATTTTTCATCTCCTTAGGCTCTACTTTCATTTGTAACACTCACATAATTCCAGTGAAAAACCAAGAGGGTGTGGCTATGATGTTCATCATTAATTTTGAATACGTGACAGATGAAGAAAATGCTGCCTCTCCAGAGAGGGTAAACCCAATATTACCAGTCAAAACTGTAAACCGTAAGTAAAAGGCAACTTATGCTTTGATATTCTGCTACATTTAAATTCTTTTTTTATATCAATTCAGTTTTCAAAATATATTTGCATTTTATAATAAATGCTGGAGAGGTTGTAGAGAGACTGGAACACTTATACATTGTAGGTGGGAATGTAAAATGGTACAACCACTTTGGAAATCGATCTGGAACTTCCTTAAAAAACTAGAAATAGAAGTACCATACAATCCAGCTATCTTGCTCCTTGGAATATATCCTAGAGAAATAAGAGCCGTCACGTGAATAGATATATGCACACCCATATTCATTGCATCACTGTTCACAATAGCAAAAATATGGGAACAACCTAGGTGCCCATCAGAGAACCAATGGATAAACAAACTATGGTATATCCACACAATGGAATACTACACAACCATAAAGAACAATGATGAAGCTGTGAAACATCTTATAACATGGAGGAAGGTGGAGGTCATTATGCTGAGTGAATTTAGTCAGTCACAGAAGGACAAATATTGTATAAGACTGCTATTATAAGAACTTAAGAAAAGGTTTAAACACAGAAGAAAACATTCTTTGATGGTTTTGAGGGTGGGGCGGGAGGGTAAGTGTTATTTACTAACTAGATAGTAGATAAGAATTATCTTAGGTGAAGGGAAGGACAGCACACACTACAGGGGAAGTCAGCACAAACCAAAGCTAAAAAGTTTCCTGAATACGATCAAACATTTTGAGGGACAGAGTAACAGGAGTAGGGGTCTGGGGACCGTGCTTTCAGTGGACATCTATGTCATTTGGCATAACAAAGCTTATTAAGAAAATGTTCTGCAACCTACTTTGGTGAGTGGGGGTGTCTGGGGTCTTAAAAGCTTGCAAGTGGCCATCTAAAATGCATCAATTGGTCCCAACACCTGGAGTAAAGGAGAATGAAGAACACCAAAGACGCAAGGAAAGTAGTAGCCCAAGAGACAGAGAGGTCCACATAAACCAGACACTTCATCACCCTGAGACCAGAAGAACTAGACGGTGCCCGGCTACCACCAATGACTGCCCTGAAGGGGAACACAACAGGAAGTCCCAGATGGAGCAGGAGAAACGTGGGGTGCAGAACTCAAATTCTAGTAAGAAGACCAGACTTAATGGTCTGACTGAGACTGGAGGATCCCTGGAAAGCATGGTCCCTGGATTCTCTATCAGCCCAGAA
This sequence comes from Dugong dugon, assembly GCA_030035585.1. Lineage (NCBI taxonomy): Eukaryota > Metazoa > Chordata > Mammalia > Sirenia > Dugongidae > Dugong > Dugong dugon. Next base: position 123,851,756 of record CM057461.1, on the reverse strand, counting down.
CTAAAACAATTACCGAGGCCAACTCTTCAGACAGGGATTGGACTGGACTGCGGGACATAAAGTGATACTTGTGAGGAGTGTGCCTCTTAGCTCAAGTAGATATAAGAGACAAAATGGGCAGCTTCTGTCCGGAGGTGAGATGGGAAGCCCGAAAGGGTTAGGAGCTGGTTGAATGGACATGGGGAATCAGGGGTGGGAAGGAGGCGTGTGCTATCACAGTATGGGGAGAGCAATTAGAGTCACATAACAATGTATGTATAAATTTTTGTAAGGGAAAAAATTAAAAAATTTGCATTTTAAGTAAAATAATTTTATATTTAAAAAGCCATAGCTGATGTTACCCTTTGGTGCCTTACTTTAAGGCAGAATTTATCAACTGCTTCCAAAGAAAGATACTTGATTTAGGTATACCATAGTTTATTCAACCGGTCACCTACTAATGTATATTTGGCTGATTCCAAAGTTTGGCTGTTACAAATAATATCAGAATAGATTCTGCATATGTATTTTTATTCTTGTGCAAACATATATTCAAGGTTGATTCCTAGAAGTGGGATTGCAGGGTTAAAGGGTAAATGCAATCTTTTTGGATACTGCGCAACTTCCCTCCATATGGTTTGAACCATTTTACACTATCACCAGCAATGTATTAACCCTTTTTCCCAAAGCTTTGTCAACCAGGTGTGTCAATCTTATTGATTTTTGTCATTCTGATAGGTTACCAGTAGTACCTCAATTAATTTTAGTTTACATTTTTTCTTATTATGAGTGAGGTTATATATTTAAGTACTATACACACTTCATTTTTCTATGAACTGTTCATTGCTTATATTCATTTTTCTATTGGCTTTTGGTCTTTTTCTTCTCAATTTGTAGGGTAAGGTGCAAATAGTTTTCCCAGAAAATAATTTGGTTTTTTATACTTTTCATAATTTTTGGCATGCAAAAGTTTTTTTGTAATGTGACTGAATTTATTAATACTTTCTATGTTTCTTCTGAATTTTGAGTCATGATTAGAAAAGCTTTCACCAGAATGTTTTTTTAGGATCTCTGATCCATTTTAAGTTTATCTTGGGGTACAGTGTAAGGTGTAATACTAACTCTCTTTTTAGGTGTCTCACCAGTTGTTGTAAAATCATTTATTAAAAAGCCTGTGTTTTCCTAATAATTTTAGATGTCACTTTTTTTCACCTACTAAATTGTCTTAGGTGCTTGAGTCTATTTCTGGACTTTCTATTTAGTTCCCTTGCTCTATTTATCCTTCAGAATCACTAAGTTTTAATTTACTATTAATATCTGATACAGCATGCACATTTATTGATCTTAATATTCAAGAGTTTTGGCTTACTTTTCCATATGAACTTTCGAAACAACTTGTCTAGATCCAGAGAAAAATTCTTTGGTTATTACTATTGGGATGACATTAATTTTATAAATTAACTTGGGAAGAACTGACATCTTTATGATGTTGAGTCAGTCTAGTCAAGTATATGGTACTTTGTTTCATTTTTTTAAGTCAAATTTTTGTGTCTCTCAGGAATATTTTTAAATTTCCCTCATTTGTTGAGTTTGCTCTTTGGCATTTTGTCTTTTTTGCTGTTGCTCTTATTGCTACTGTTTTAAATGGAATATTCTCTTTAATTATATCTTCTAATTATTTTTTGTATCTACAAAGGTATCTTAGTTACCTAGTGCTACTATAACAGAAATACCACTAGTGGATGGCTTTAACAAACAGAAGTTTATTCTCTCTCAGTCTAGGAGGCTAGAAGTCCAAATTCCAGGTGCCAGCTACAGGGGAAGGCTTTCTTTGTCTGTTGGCTCTGGAGAAGGTTCTTGCCATCAATCTTCCCTTGGGTCTAAGAGCTTCTCAGCGCAGAGACCCTGGGTCCAAAGGACACGGACCTCTCCTGGTTCTTCATTCTTGATGACATGAGGTCCCTCTCCTCTCTGCTCACTTTTCTGTTTTATGTATCAAGAGATTGACTCAAAATACAATCTAATCCTATAGATTGAATCCTGTCTCATTAACATAACTGCCTCTACTCCTGACTCATTAACATCATAGAGGTAGGATTGACAACACATAGGAAAATCACATCAGATCACAAAATGGTGGACAACCACACAATACTGGGAATCATGGCCTAGCCAAGTTGACACACATTTTGGGGGAACACATCTCAATCCATAAGAGAAGGCTATTGTTTTTTTTTTCAGTATGTTATATGAATATTTTTAGTATGTTAATTTTATATTCTACAAGTTAACTGAATTTTGGTTGTTTTACAGTGGTTCATACATTGATGCTCATGAGGTTTTTTAGGGTTGCAATGAGTCAGAATCAACTCGACCGCAATGGCTTTGGTTTGGTTTTTTATCATGTCAAATAGGGATTGTTTTAAAATGTGCTTTCCAATTCTTATCCATTTAATAGTTTTCTTTTGTCTAATTGTGCTGACTACTACCTCCAAGGTAACGACAAATAGAAATTAGGAGAGTGAACACCCTTGCCTTGATCAGAATTGTTGGTAATACCACCAGTGCTTCCCATTAATTAACATGATGACATGTAGGTTGAGTTGTATGTGTTTTAGAATTTTAAAAAAGTTTCCACGATTTATATTTATCAGAAATGGGTGTTGAAATTTGCAAAATGCCTTCTCAAAATCTGTAGAAATAAGTGTGCTGTTTGCTTCCTTCTTTATATGGTAAATTTTATTAATGGAATGATAACGTGGAACTATTCTTGCATCCCTGGAATAAGGCCCACTTGGATATGATGTATTTCATTTTGTAATATACTGTTCAGTTTTTATGTCTGACGTTAGTTTAGAATTTTTGTATTGCTATTTATTAGTGAGTGTAACTTTGTACATATATGCACAATTTTATCAGGTTTTTCTATCAAAGTTATAATCCCTTCAATAAAATAATTTGTAGTTTTTCTTCATTTTTTGTACTATTGAAGCATTTAAATTGTTTTGGAATTATCTGGCCTTTCAAAGTTAGGCATAATTCCCATCTGAAATCATCTAGGTCTGATACCTATTTGTAGAGTAGGTCTTTGACAAATTTCTTTTTCTTCTTTGAACATCGGTCTGTTCAAATAATCCATCTCAATTTGTGTCAGTTTATGGTAAGTTATTTTTCTAGAAATTATGTATTTTATCTAGATTTTCAATTTTATTTTAATAGAATCATTGAAAGTTCATGATTTTCCTCTTCCCTATAATTACTCTCTCCTTGACATTTCTCATTTCTTTTATTTTTGTTTTCTCTATTTAAAATTTTTTATTAGTGGCTTCTGTTTTTTTAAAAAGAAAACTAACTTTTTATTAGTTTATTAATTCTATTAGTTTTTAGACATGACATTTTGCTTCTATCTTTATTCATTCTGTGATTTTATCAGCTTAGTTTGTTGCTGTTTTCTTACTGCATTTATTTATTTTTATTCTTTCAATTTTTTACGTATAATTTTAAGGCTGTATGTTTGTCTCTAAGTGCTACCTAAACTATATCCTATGAATTCAGATATGCAGTATTCTTATTATCTTTTCCCATAAAAAATATGTAACTTTTGTATTTTAACCCAAAAGTTAGTTAATATTGTTCTTTAAATTTCCAGTAGTAAAGATGTTTTTAAAAAATATTATTTAGTTAAAGGTTGAGAAGTTAGAGGGTTGACATGTTGTGGGGTTGTTAACCAATGTCATAAAACAATATGTGTACTACTGTTTCATGAGAAACTATTTGTTCTGTAAGCATTCACCTGAAGTACAACAAAAAAAAATATTAGTAAATTATAGTTTTATTGTGTTATGGTCAGAGAATGCTGTTTGTATCATTTTTCCTATAGTAATTTATTATGGTTTACCTTGTGATATATTATGTCATCAATGTTTATGAATGTCCCATTTGAACTTGAAAAGAAGGTGTATCTCTAATATCAGGGTATAGATGTTTATGTATGTATATTTATTAATTTATTTAACTACCTTATTATTATGTTGCTTAAGTCTTCTATATCCTTACTTATGTTCTGTCTTCTAGATATGTCTTGACTGAAAGAAGTCTATTAAAGTCTTCATTATTAGGTTATTTCTCTCCATTTCTCCTTGTATCTTTGTAACTTCTGTTTTATGAATCTTGCTACTGTGTTATTTGTTTTGTGGATATTCATATTTCATAGATTTCCCATAATTCTTATTATATTATAATTTTAACTTTAGCCTCTAGCATTATAAAGTGTCCTCTTTTTTATTTTAATCATTTCCACCTATATTCTACTGAATCTTAAATTATGACCCTTGGGTTTTTTTTCTTTCTTTTTTTAATTTTTTCTTATATTTTAAATGATCTTTTGGCCTTTCTTTGCTTTAGTTGTGTCATTTATTTGCGGCTAGGTTTTGCTTTGTTGCTAATCAGAAAACATGTTTTCTTTTAATTGACAATAAATGTACTAGTATTTACACTTTCCCATATGTCTGTTAGTTTGTCATACTGTGGTGGCTTGCATGTGGCTGTGATGTTGGAAGCTATGCCACCGGTGTTTTAAATACCAGCAGGGTCACCCATGGTGGAAAGGTTTCAGCTGAGCTTCTGGATTAAAACTGACTGGGAAAGACCTGGCGGTATGCTTCTGAAAAAATTAGCCACTGAAAACCTTATGAATAGCGGTGGAACATTGTCTGATATAGAGCTGGAAGACAAACCCCTCAGGTATGCCTCTTCAAAGCAGAATAATGTGGATGGAATCAAGCTTTTGTGACCCTCATTTGTGGATGTGGCACTACTCAAAGTGAGAAGAAACAGCTGCAAACATCCATTAATAATCAGAACTTAGAATGTATGAAGTATGAATCTAGGAAAATCGGAAGTAATCAAAAATTCAATTAAACGCATGAACATCGATATCTTAGGCATTAGTGAGCTGAAACGGACTGGTATTGGTCATTTTGAATCAGACAATCATATGGTCTACTATGCTGGGAATGAGAAACTGAAGAGGAATGGCATTGCATTCATCATGAAAAAGAACATTTCAAGATCTATCCTAAAGTACAACGCTGTCCGTGATAGGACAATATTCATAGGCCTACAAGGAAGATCAGTTAATACAACTATTATTCAAATTTAAGCATCAACCACTAATGCCAAAGTTGAGGAAACTGAAGATTTTTACCAACTTCAGCAGTCTGAAATTGATCAAATATGCATTCAAGATGCATTGATAATTACTGGTGATTGGAATGTGGAAGTTGGAGACAAAGAAGCAGGAACAGTAGTTGGAAAATATGGCCTTGGTAATAGAAATGATGCCAGAGATTGCATGATAGAATTTTGAAAGACCAATGGCTTCTTCATTGCAAATACCTTTTTCACCAACATAAATGGCAACTATACATGTGGACCTCACCAGATGGACTACACAGGAATCAAACTGACTACATCTGTGCAAAGAGACGATGGAAAAGCTCAATATCATCAGTCAGAACAAGGCCAGGAACCGACTGAGGAACAGACCATCAGTTGTTCATATGCAAGTCCAAGTTGAGGCTGAATAAAATTAGAACAAGTCTACACCGAGCCAAAGTACAAACTTCAGTATATTCCACCTGAATTTAGAGACCATTTCAAGGATAGATTTGACTCATTAAACTCTAATGACCAAAGAGCAGATGAGTTGTGGAATGTTATCAAGGACATCATATATGAAAAAAGCAAGAGGTTATTAAAAAGACAGGAAAGAAAGAAAAGGCCAAAATGGACGTCAGAAGAGACTCTGAAACTTGCTCTTGAAAGCAGAATAGCTAAAGTGGAAGGAAAAACTGATGAAGTAAAAGAGCTGAACAGAAAATTTCTAAGGACAGCTCAAGAAGACAAAGTAAAGAATTATAATGAAATGTCTAAAGACCTAGAGCTAGAAAATCAAAAGGGAAGAACATGCTCAGCATTTCTCAAGCTAAAAGAATTGAAGAGAAAATTCAAGCCAAGGGTTGCAATATTGAAGGATTCTATGGGGAAGATAATTAAGTGATGCAGGAAGCATCAAAAGAAGATGGAAGGAATACACAGAGTCACTGTACCAAAAAGAATTGGTTGAGGTTCAGCCACTTCAGGAGGTAGCATATCATCAAGAACTTATGGCACTGAAGAAAGAAGTCCAAGCTGCACTGAAGGCACTGGTGAAAAACAAGGCTCCAGGAATTGACAAAATACCAACTGAGATGTTTCAAAAAAAGGGATGCAGTGCTGGAAGTGCCCAGTTGTCTCTGCCAAGAAATTTTGGAAGACAGCTACCTGGCCAACCGACGGGAAGAGATCCATATTTGTGCTCATTCTAAAGAAAGGTGGTCCAACATAATGCAGAAATTATTGAACAGTATCATTAACATCACACACAAGTAAAATTTTGCTGAAGATCATTCAAAAGTGGTTGCAGCAACACATAGACTGGGAACTTCCAGAAATTCAAGCTGGATTTAAAAGAGGATGTAGAATGAGGAAATCATGGCTGGTGTTAGATTGATCTTGGCTGAGAGCAGAAAATGCCAGAAAGATATTTACCTGTGGTTTTATTGACTATGCAAAAGCATTCAACTGTGTAGATCATAACAAATTATGGATACCATTGTGAAGAATAGGAATTCCAGAACACTTAATTGTGCTCACATGGAACCTATACATAGACCAAGAGGCAGTTGTTCAAATAGGATAAGGAGATACTGTGAGGTTTAAAGTTAAGAAAGGTGTGCGTCAGGATTGTATCCTTTCACCATACTTATTCAATCTGTATGCTAAGCAAATAATCTGAAAAGCTGGACTGTATGAAGAATACGGCATCAGGACTGGAGGAAGACTCATTAGCAACCTGCGATATGCAGATGATGTGACCTTGCTTGCTGAAAGTGAAAAGGACTTGAAGCACTTACTGATGAAGGTCAAAGACTACAGCCTTCAGTAGGGATTACACCTTAACATAAAGAAAACAAAAGTCCTCACAACTGGACCAATAAGCAACATCATGATAAGTGAAGAAAAGATTGAAATTGTCAAGGATTTCATTTTACTTAGATCCACAATCAATGCCCATGGAAGCAGCAGTCAAAAAATCAAAGGACACCTTACATTGGGCAAATTTGTGCCAAAGAACTCTTTAAAGTGTTAAAAAGCAAAGATGTCACTTTAAGGACTAAGGTGCACCTGACCCAGCCATGGTGTTTTCAATTACTTCATATGCATATAAAAGCTGGACAATGAATAAAGAAGACGAAGAAGAATTGACACCTTTGAATTATGGTGTTGGTGAAGAGTATTGAATATACCGTGGACTGCCAGAAGAATGAACAAATCTGGAAGAAGTACAGCCAGAATGCCCATTAGAAGCCAGTATGGCGAAACTTCATCTCATGTACTTTGGACATGTTATCAGGAGGGACTAGTCCCTAGAGAAGGACTTCATGCTTGGTAACGTAGAGGGTCAGCAAAAAAGAGGAAGACCCTCAGTAAGATGGATTGACACGGTGGCTGCAACAATGAGCTCAAGTATAACAATTGTGAAGATGTTGTAGGACTGGGCAGTGTTTCTTTGTTTTACATAGTGTCGCTGTGAGTCGGAACTGACTTGATGGCACCTAGTAACAACAACAACAATTTACACTTATTGATACAACTGATATGTTTTGTATTAGTACTAACATATTATTCTACATTAAATTTGCTATCTTAAAATATTTCATTATATAGTTCTTTTTCTTTGCTTTTTCACCATATGTTTTTTGCTTTGTTACATTTTTTCTTTTCTTGATATTTGGGAGCATCTCTATTTTTTCCTAGTGTTAATATAACATCCTTATAAAAGTTAAATAAAACTTTTTCTGTAATGTCCCTACTCCCTCACCTTTTTTCTCAAACAATATATCTTGATTCATTACTGTGAACAAGAATAACATTAGCTTGTAATTCTTTTTTCCCCTTCCTAGCATAAAATTTTAGTTAATAATATTATCTTCCTTAGCACTTGTCTTTGAGCTCTTAAGTATGCTTAGACTTCTACCATTCAGTTTGTTAGCTATAAATTATATCAATCATTTGACTACTGCTCATTATCAACATGATGGTCAGTGATCTTGTTCTGTACTGTCTTCTTCTTTCTCCTCCTCCTTCTCCCATTTTGTTTGGTTGTAACATTTTTATTTTGTCATAGTAATTTTTACATACTTCTGATTTTTGTTTTCATTTTAGATTTCTAGGTAAATGTATTCACTAGTCTTTTTTACAGAGATTCCCAAAACATTAATTTTGAATAAAGCTCATCCACTTTTGAATAAAGGTTCACGGGTAAACTAGTCTCAAAGTCTCACATGTTTAACACTATTTTTCTATAGCCTTGCAGTTCAGTGAATTATTTAATATGGCCCTTCTAGTCATAGTCTTTGTGACTTCCACACAGTGATTAAGTGGGACTATGCAAATAAGGTGCTTGTGGTCCACCAAGGGAATTGGACAGCTTGCTAATAATGCAAATAAGGTTCATGGAAACTTGCAACGTGGGACCATGCAAATAAGGTGTATGGAACCCTAACAAGGGGATTGGTCAGTTTTGCCATCCCACTAGGTTTAAAAGAGAGTCAATCCCAGAGCAAGGGGGGACCTGACTACCACCAAGAAGAAGAAATGGGAGTGGAATGCATCCTTTGGACCCAGGATCCCTGCACAGAGACCCTCCGAGACCCAAGAGACAGAGCTGTAACACCGGAGACTGCAGGACCACAAGAAGCAGGGGCAGAGAAACTGCAGCAGCGGTGGCAGCAGAACCAGGAGACGGGCAGGAGACAGTGCAGTGAGCTTCCTGGCAAACCGAGCAAGCTAGCTGAGCACCTTAGGGCTTTGAGAACTGTATCCTGAGTTGTCCCTGATCCTGAATTGTAGCCTGTTACTTTCCTAATAAATCCCATACCTGTCAGTATGGTCTGTGAGTTCTGTGTGGCCATCTAAACGAGTTATTGAACCCAACAGAGAAGTATACTGTGCCACGGGATGGCTGGTATCAGAATTTTGGTAAAAGGTCGGGGAGAGGAGGCATGTCTGACCTCCACCTCATAGGAATCAGCCTTGGGCTGTTGATCATGATTCCCTTTGCCCCTTGTGAAGTAAGATGAGGAGGTCAGATGAACCTGTCATGCCATTTTTACAAACCTTAACACTTAAAGGACAGCCTGACTAGATAAAACACCACTGGTTCTAGCTTTATTTCCTTGTGAATCTCGTAGATATTGTTAGACTTTTTCCTCCATTGAATGTTGTCAATAAAGAGTCTGATGCCACCAGTTTCACTTACTCTGTAAATTTTTAGATGTTTTTTCCCTGAGTCCCAGAAAATTTCAAAAATAAACTAACAATGGGAGACTTTAATACACCTTCTCAAACCAAGACAGATTTTTAAAGTTTAAAATTTTTACCGGGCTATGTCTGGATTTCACTAAGTCAATTTTCTCAAATATCTGGTGGGCTCTTTCAGTATATAAATTGTTTATCTTGTTTATCTGAAATTTTATTGAATTATAATTTTAAGTATTTATTCTGTTTCTTTTTTGTTTTTATTCTTCTGGAACTCAAACCATGGGTATATTGGACCTTCTTTTGCCAGTCTTTTGTATCTATCACTTTATCCTTTATATCTCTTCCTTTATTTCTGCTTTGTTTTCTTGAATTTTTTCATTTCTAACCTCTATTTGGGGCCCTGGTGGCACAGTGGTTAAAGAGCTTGGCAGCTAACCAAAAGGTCGGCAGTTCAAATCTGCCAGCCACTCCTTGGAAACCATATGGGCTGTTCTACTTTGTCCTATAGAGTCGCTATGAGCTATTTGCTGTATCTGTTCTCCCTCAGGCAGCTTGTAATTTGGTTTTAATTTTTTAGATGATTTTGTCTTTTTCTTTCCTGAATTTGTTTCCCGTGTCCTTTTAGTTCCTACTTAATATTTTCCTGTTGTTTTTACATTTCTATCCTGTGTATTCTAATTTTTGATTCATGGTGTTCTTTCATATCTTCAGTTACTGGTTTGATTATTTTTAATTCATTTTGGAGTGTTACGTGTCTATCAATTCTGTTTCATGACTAGATTTTTTAGCACAGTTTTCTTTGCAAAGGTATTTTTATTCCCATTTTCTATTTCATTCTTATAGTATCTTTGTATCAGTCTTCGATTTTTCTTGTATGTGTCTATTTATGAAGGATTTTCTTGGACTAGCAATAATAGGAAATTGTTTAATGGGGGGAGGCGGAGGGGGGGACTGTATTTTGTTTGAGTAGCTTTCTTAGCTGTCCAGTTCAAGGGCTCACTTTCACATTGCTGTAGTGTAGGGTGTTTGTGATTGTTTGTTTTTTGTGTTTCTAGTATGTGGCATTCACTGCTTTTTCTTTATCTTCTGGTTGCTCTAATCTATCTTACAGCAGTAGGAGGATCTTATGTTCAGCTGCTTTCTTATTTCCCAGCCTCCAAGGGACAACTCCACCTTTAACACTCGCTTAGTCTCTCCCAGAAATGGTGCTTTCTCAAGACTGCCATCTGTGGTGGTGTGCACATTTCAAGCCCCTTCCTATTGTCTCTCCAGTAACCAGTGCTCTGACCAGTTAGATCACAGATACTTCTGTCAGTATCTCTTACTCAGTGTGAGACTCTCTTCTTCTGAGGATGAACCTTATGTGGTATGTTTTTCCATTACTCCTAGAAAACCTCTACATTCTCCTTTCTTCACTTTGTTTCTTCCTGCCTCAGTATTACAGGATGCTCTCCAAAGCCAAATCTGCTAACTTGGTGTTTATTTGCCCAACTACATTTAAATTAGAGCTTATAATACCTCTATCTTTAGTTGCTTTGTAGGTAGGGGTTGTGGGTCTTTTTATTTGCTTCCCTTATTGATCTCTATAGTTTCTAGGAGAATCTATGAGGAAATTGGAATTTAAGTATCTTTCATTGTCCTATGGGAAGCTGGAAACCTTATCTCAATATTTTAACAATTGAGAAAAGGAATTTTTATACTGTGTATAAATTCAGATAGCAAAATAAAAATTTAAAATATGACCCTAAATGCCTATGTTGTAAACCTAAGAATAATACTAAATCAAAAGTACATAAGTTTATAATTTTTTTCATAGTATCAGTTACTTCCTTAGGTACATCTAAATGACAGCACGATATTCCATTAAAGCAATATTGGGGAAAATACATTAATGTAACATAATTGCAATATTCTGAATATTTTACCCTGAACAATGGCACACTTGGGGAAAACTCTCTATCAAAATCACCAACTTGTCAGTCTCCCAGGTGACATATTTAGAAACAAAATTGAACTACTTTAAAAAAATTATTCTAATACCGAAGGTTTGCTCTTTTAACTTGATGACTGTTTTGATTTCTTTATATTTTCTACTAACAAATCCAGTCATTAGTTAATGATTCCTGAGAGTACACTTCAGATACTATGAGCCTCTAGTTTTATCATGAATATCAATAAAATAATTTGTTTTGGAGTTACCTAGTTTAGTTTCTTCATTGTCTTTTTAGAGTCTTCATTTTCCCCATGGAGCAGTTGTCTTGCGTGGTCCATCAAAACTGGATCGAAGTGAACAGTGGAGGGCTGCATCCACAGCATGGCAATGAAGTTTTTTTTTTTTTTGATAAAGTGTTCATTTCAAACTAAACGTAAATGAAGAATTGGAACTTTGGTTTCTTGAATGGAAGATAATCTAGACAGTATCCTTCCATGATATAATACACAATCTGTGCAACTTCATACTATAATTAAAAAGTGATTAAAATAGCGTCTCTTGTGAAAGTCATAGCAAATTCAGTAGAGATTCTGTTCAGTAGACGTTCTCCTATACTGTAGCTGTCACTCATGTTAGAGAATCATTGGAGGGAGTGCAAATATGCGATAAAATTAGTTCCAGAGGGTTACAAAGGCCTATTATTTACAACCAGGATATTGGCTTTGATTACATTATATAGTCTAGATTTCCCTTTACTTGGTGTCAGTATTGGAAGAATTTATTGTTAAATCAAGCAGAAAACATAAAGAGAGACAAATTATGCTTGGTAGCTTCAGATCCGATTTCTACTTCATTTTTGTGTGTGTGTGTGTGTGTGTGTGCATATTTGGCAATCCAGTACTGATTTTTTTCTTAAATATAATTTTACCACTTGTCTGAAATAATAATATTGCCTATTTTAAATATGTTGTTCCAGAGGTAGCTACTAAAACGTAAACAAAAAAGAAAGGAAGGCAGAAAATTCTGATACATCTGTTTTTGCAGAATTAACTACATCTTAACCTTCAAAATAACAGTACCATTACTTCAAAATGTACATTTCAACTCTAAGTTTTTTGTGTCACTTTAAATGATTTAAAATGGAACTGTGGTCACAAAGACATATATGACAGTATACACAAAAGCAAGGAGTCCAGGTGGCTCAGTGGTTAAAGGGCTTGGCAGCTAACAGCAAGGTCGGAGGTTGAAACCACCAGCTGCTCCACAGGCAGTCCCTTCCATAAAGATTACAGCCTTGGAAACCCAGTAGGGCAGTTCCACTCTGCCGTATAGGGTCTTTATGAGTCAGAATCACTCGACAGCAACGGGGTGTATATGTGTGTGTGTCTGTGTGTTGGTGTGTGTGTGTTTGTGTGCAGATGTGTGAGTGCACACTTGTGCCCCGGAGGGGTGGGATTTAAGTAAGGGTTATGGGGAAAAGGTTCCTGTTCATTTGATAAGATACAGGTTTCCTTAAATTTAACTGCATCCCCTAAAATGTAGACAAAATAAAGGAAAAATGTGAAGTGACAACACAGTAACACAGATAAAAAAGAAAGTGTGGTATTAAATTGAGAAGATTAAGGGAAAGAAAAGAAGCTGAGTACACAATAGAAAAGATAGAGCATAAAAAGGAACTATGTAAATTGGGCCAATTGAATTGTGAAAACCCAGAGATTTGTTTTATATTGAATGAAGTGATGGATCATTTCTCAGTACAAATACTAGTTTCAGGGTCAGTCACCGTATGTGGGAAACATGAGCAGCTTTCTCTGGGAATGTCTGATTTTTCATAAACTTATTCTGTGTAGAAGACATAGGACTAGCCACAAACAGATGATGTATGTGTCCTTGAATAAAGCAAGTACAGGAGAGAGTTTTATTTTGATAAGCCTAACTATTAAATGGATAAATACTGAAAAATTGAGTTAATTAATTAATTGCATTATGATAAAAACAAATACTAAATAAAAGATACATAAAATTTCTTCTCTTCCATTAAGGGTGATGGAAGATTTTGAAATTGTTAATAGTGATGGTGGCAACCCACTACATCGTACATATTAAAAAAGTTGACAGGGCAAATGTTTTGTTATATATTTTTACTATAATAAAAAAAAATTGACCTAAATCTAATATCTCCAAATAGATGTTAACTGATAACTTTTTCACTCCTGTTATCAGTTCAAAACACTTCTATCTATATTTAGGTCCACTTGATTTACTGTTGTTATCACTGTCAAAAATCCATGAAGTTCTTTCATTTCACTAGAATTTAAATATTTCCTAACAGGAAAACATGCCCAAGTTAAATTTTCTTTGTTCTCCAATAGCTAATTAATTTTACCAGTTAATAAATGATTATACTGCATCTCTAAACTATAGGTGGGATCCTTTTTTTAATTTTTCTGTCAGATCTATAGCCTCTTTTCCTTAGCTGGTATTGCAAAACTTCACCAGGCTTCATTTCCCCCACAGATAATAACCTCGCCTCCTGTACCTCAGGGAAGGGGCATTGGGCAGCACCTCAGTTAATCTGTCTATCCTCAACAAATATGTCTTGCTTCCTGGTGCCAGATTCTAATTGAAGTTCAAATCTTCGCTTGTAATCCATTCCCTCCTTCATTCCTTCAAAACCCGTCCTCACCAATGGTCCTCAATCCCACCAATGTTTTCTCCTGGCTTCTTTCTCTATTGCTTATAATCAGGCTGCAGAGAAAAAATAGCCTATATACCTCTACAAACATATTTTGTTTGTATTATAGTATTTTTTAAAAGATTTAATTTGTTCAGTTTTTTCCCTATATTTAAAAATAAGGAAATTGCACATAAAAATTAGGATATCTGGCTTATTTGGTGGGAAAACATAAATATTTGGCTACACATTCCCACATGTTCACAATAAGCTGGAACGGAATACTGGTCACTTCTTTCAGACAGGCTATACACTTTTTAGTTTGCCTCACTCGTCACATCTTCTTAGTTTTTATTTACATCTGATTTTTTTCATTTATGTTACTTGTCTTTTCCCATAAGCATTTGAATTTTCAGCCTCTCCTCACTTATTCACCGTTATTTCCTCCATTCCTCAACCTACTACAATGGAGTTATCTATGTTGTGCTCTCTACATTTCCCTCTCATTTAATGTACCTTGTTAAGTTACAGCCCCTTCTCGCCTTCTTTTGTATTTCATGACACCACTCTTCCTTGTTGTTTTTGATCTCTGTGACAGCTGTTTCAGTACCATTTGCTTGTTCCTCTTACTCTACTCATAAATGCCGTTTGTTTATCCTCTAGGAGCTGCTCTTAGTATTCTCTTTTTAGTCATCTTCTCTATACACCTTACTTGAAAAAACTCATCCATTGTCTACAGAGTAAAGACTCCCTCACAAATTAGTGTCTCCAGCCCAAATATTTCTATAGACTTCTCTACTTACCTAACCAACTAGTTTCCATAGAGTTGACTCTGACTCATGACAACCCCTTTTGTGTCAGAATAGAACTGCAGTTCCTAAGGTTTTCCAGGCTGTGACCTTTTGGAAGCAGATCGCCAGGTATGTTTTCCGAGGTACCCCTGGATGGACTTGAACTGCCAACCATTTGATTAGCAGCTGAGTGCATTAACTACTTGCACCAACCAGGGACTCATTCTCCTTACATAGAACCTTATATATATCCAACTGTCAACTGGACATCTCCTGTGGAAGATTTTAGCACTTCTGGAATATTTGGCATTTAAACCTAAGACTTGTCTTTGTATCCAGCTACGATTTACTCCACCCCATCAAAAAATTCTTGCTCTTTATTCATTGTGAATGGTGTCATCATCATAGCACCCAAGCCAAAAACTTGGTCATCGTTCTAAACTTTTCCTTCTCTCTAGTCTTCCTTTCTCTCTAATCCTCCCTTCTCTCTCTCTCTCTCCCTCTCTCTCTTTTAATAATATTTTATTGTGTTTTTAGTGATGGTTTACACAGCAGTTTAGGTTCCCATTCAACAATTTCTACACAAATTGTTCGGTGACATTGGTTACATTCCTCACAATGAGTGAAAATTCTTATTATTTCTGTTCTGGTTTTTCCATTTCCATTAATCTTATTTCCCTGCCCCTTATATTCTCATCTTTGTTTTAAAGTAACTGTTGACCATTTGGGCTCATATAGGTGATTTTTTACAATAGCACAGTACTTACAGGTGATATTCATTATTTTTTTAGCCAATCTGTTATTTAGCTACAAGGTGCCCTCAGGAGTTATCATCAATTCAAGGTCTGAAGAGTATCTCAGGGCAGTAGTCTCAGGGAGTCCTCCAGTCTCAGCCAGTCTAGTAAGTTTTATTTATTTATTTACTTGAGGTTTTGTTCCACATTTTTATCCCATTCTATCAGAGTCCATCTATTGTGGCCCAGATTACGATGGTTGGTAGTGGTAGCTGGGAACCAACTAGTTCTGATCTCAAGATAGATGAGGCTACGGTTCGTGTAGACTATTTGTTCTGTAGACTAGTTTCTTCTTTGAGTATTTGGTTTTCTCCTGTCTCTTTTGCTCTGGACAAGTAGAGATCAATAGGTGTATCTTAGATGGCCACACTTGTAAGCTTTTAAGACCCTAGACACTACCTACCAAACTAGTATGTAGGACATAACCTTATGGATTATACTTACCAATTAATCAAGATGTTCCACGAGACTAAGGTCCTAATCCTTCAAACCCAGAAAAACCAATCCTGTGAAGTGTTTGGTTATGTCTAGGAATTATCTGTAAATGTGCCCCCAATGTGCTTTATTATATATATGAATATATTTGCATACAATCACACAGATGCATATATATATATATGCATACACATATATACTCACATATGCACATATATGCTCACAATATACACACGTATACACATATATGCCTACATACATACATATATACCTGCACACATATATGTATTTTTTGTTGTTGTTATTTTCACTGTTGTTTCAAAATTATATATGCCATAGCATAATCTTCCCTTCTATTAACCAAAGGGTGGTCAAATCTGTCAAGCACATCTCAAACATTTTTTTCATACAGTCCACTGTTTACTGCTCTGCTCAGGCCCTCAGAGCCTTTTCCTTGGAAGGATGCAATAACCTAATAATTGGCCTCCCTGCCTTCAGCCTGTTTTCCTCTGGATCACATGCCATAACACTGCATATCAGATCGTAATACTCCACAGTGTTGTGCGTAATACAAAAAGCCTATCATGATATGACCTGTGATACTTCTTCTGCATCATCTCCCACCACAACTACTCCATCAAATCCATATTTCAGTGGTGCTTCCTTGAACCCACCATTCGTTGTCATGCTTCCTTGTCTGTATAACATAGAATATTATACATAGAATGTCTATTAGAACCCCACCATCCCTTTAAAACTCCTTCTCCAAAGGACCCTTCACCTGTGGATCATCCCTAAGTTCCCTGACAGTCCTCTGTGTGCCTGCCCCTGTGACAACATAGTCCCTTATTCCTGTCCCTACTAAAGCATTGGTCACATCTGTTAGCCTGGACAAGTAGCATACATGAATGAAGAAGGCCGAGAATCAAAATATAGAAAGAGATGAAGACTGTGGAAAACTGAAGAATGACTACCCCATTTAAGGACCAGTGGCCTTCAGCTCCAGCTCAAGGCAGGGACATTGTATTTTCTTCCATATATTCCCGATATTTTGCACAATGTAAGTATCCAGTACATATGTTAAATGTACACATAAATGAATGGCTAAGTAACTTTTACTGCATCCTACTGAGTGAATGTTAGCCAGATGCAGCATCTGCATCACCCTACAACATGTTCAAAATGTAAATTCTACTCAGATCAACAATCAACACCCATGAAAGCAACAGTTAGGAAATCAAATGATGTATTGCATTGGGCAAATATGCTGCAAAAGACCTCTTTAAAGTTCTAAAAAGCAAAGATATCACTTTGATGACTAATACACACCTGACTCAAGCCGTGGTCTTTTTAATTGCCTCATATGCACGAGAAAGCCAGATAATGAAACAAGAAGACAGGAGAAGAATTGATGCATTTAAGTTGTGGTGTTGGTGAAGAATGAACAAATCACTCTTAAACAGATATACAATCAGTGACCCCTGAACACACTTTTAACTCAGTTACTGAAGTCACTCCTGAGGTTCACCCTTCAGCCAAAGATTAGACAGGCCCATAAAACAAAATGAGACTAGATGAGCACACCAGCCCAGGAGCAAGGACAAGAAGGTAAGAGGGGACAGGAAAGTTGGTAATAGGGAACCCAAGGTCAAGTAGGGGAGAGTGCTGACATGTCGTAGTGTTGGCAACCAATGTCACAAAAGAATATGTATATTAATTGTTTAATGAGAAACTAATTGGTTCTGTAAACCTTCATCTAAATCACAATAAAAAAAAGGTCATAGCCAAAAAATAAATAAGTAAATATAGTTAAAAAAAAAAAAAACAGATATATAATCTGAATGCTCCTTAGAATTCACAATGGTGAGACTTCGTCTTGCTTACTTTGGACATGCCATCAAGAAAGACCAATTGCTAGAAAAGGACATCATGTTTGATAAAGTAGAGGATCAGCAAAAATGAGGGAAATACTCAATGAGATGGATTGACACAGTAGCCACCACAATGGACTCAAATCTACTGGGCAACACATTGTTCTGTTATACACAGAGTAGCCATGAGTTGGAGGCAATTCAACAGCAGCTAACAACAACAACAAACACCAGAACTATTGATTTAGAAGCTCTGGAGGTGGGACTTTCCAATCTGTGTTTTTACAAGCCATTCAAGTGATTCTGATGCCCACTAAAGTTTGAGAACAATTTTAAGTAAACGTTAACTAATATTTAAAGAATACTATAAAAATAAATATTAACTGAAACTAAATATAAAAAAACTCAAATTTCTATAGTATCTTATTTTCACAGTAAATTTTACAAATGAACTTTGTCATTTAATCTTACCAAGATACTATAAAGGAGATCCCATTATCTTTGAAATGATTAAAATTATACACTCAAAATCAAAAGAGAATGTCACTTTCCTGCTTACTAAAATAAAAGTTTGAATTACTCTAAAAGCTTCAACTGAGGCTAAGTCTATACACACAAAATACATTTGATAATTTAGGCAATTATCTAGCTAATTTAAGCCACTATAGAAGTATTCATATGCTTTGGACTTAATACTCAGAATAATCAACACATACAATACATACTTGCCTGAATAGCTACATTACTCCTTCAGATTTGTATCTCAGTTTTCAGACCTCAAAAAACAAATAAATTTTCTGTATAGCTGGTTTATAAAAGGGCATTCACATGTTTTTACTATTCTTCATTGGAGCTGAAAGTTATTCTTTAATTCAAAGATGAAGTTTCCTACTCAGCAAGCATTACTATAGAAACATTCTATTATTCAGATGAATTTAATTAAAGGTTTCACAATGTAAGTAATGTTTACTTTTCTTATGTGTTTGGAAGTTTCCTTTTTTAAAGATTAAATTTGATACAGAAACAGGAACCATGACATGGCTGCAAAAAGAAATCTGGGGAAAGTTCAGTCATAGTTTGCAATCAATTTGATATCATATTTTCCACATATGACAAAATACATATAGCTAAGATCAAGAAAATTGCTAGTAGTTGAAAAAATTATGCATTATCCCTTTATTAACAATGAATGTGAATGAATGCTTAAATAGGCAAATCCACACCAGAATGCTCCACATGGGTATCATCCAGAAGATTTTGTTACCTGGCAACACCCACATCATGGACAGTTCCTATTCATACAGCATTTGGGTAACTGGTGTCTGCACCATTTGTGCCTGGGACAGTCCATCAAGAGAGTTCCTGTCAATGTGATGGCTACATGGTCATCCAGGAGGGTCAGTCTACATTAAGATGTTATCACTTTAACAGCACTTGAATGGACTCTTTAACGTGGCATTTGGAAAAGGAAGAAATCTATCAAAAAGAAAATGAAATAACAATATAGGTAAATCTGCCTTAATTCCCCATCCTCCTCACCAAGGGATTTTAACTTTGGGTGGCTAAAAGCAGTCTACAGCCTTGTCCTGTTTTCTGCCTTATCTCCCTACCTCAACCCCGTGTTTCCTGCGTCTTTGCTCTCATGCTGATCCTGCCAGGTTGGAAGCAGTGTCTCTGAAACATCATAAATGTGTGTGAACCTGTCCACAAAAGTTCTTTGCTGCTCCTTCAGCTCCTGTGATTGCTCTTAGACCTGCTGCAGTACTAACATCCTCTGCGCCAACCTCTGCACGTGTCGGGCGTTACAGGGTGCAGCACTCAAAACACTCCAAGATTCCAATTTGGTAGTTCATTCACTGCCTTATTTGTAAGATCTTGCTTGTTCTTTGACTGTGTATCCCCCTAGGAGATGTCACAAGATTCTTTTTTTTTTCTAATAATAATTTTTTTTTTTTATTGTACTTCAGGTGAAGGCTTACAGAACAAATAGTTTCTCATGAAACAGTAGTACACATATTGTTTTATGACATTGGTTAACAACCCCACAACATGTCAACCCTCTACCGTCTCGACCTTTTTTTTTTTTTTTTTTGGTGAAAATATACATAGCCAAAGATACACCATTTCAAATATTTCTACAGGCACAGTTCAGTGACATCGACTACGCTGTTCCAATTGTGCTGCTATTCTCACTTTAGATGAAGGCTTACAGAACAAAATAGTTTCTCATTTAACAGTCAGTACACATGTTGCCCTATGACAATGGTTAGCAACCTCACAACACATCAACACTATCCTTACTCAACCTTGGGTTCCCTATCACCAGTTTTTCTGTCCCATTCTGCCTTCTGGCCCTTGTCCCTGGACTGCCGTACCCCATCAGTCCCATTTGGTTTTATGGGGCTGTCCACCCCCAGGCTGAACAGTGAACCTCGGAGATGACTTCACTGTCACAAGATTCTTAGTTTTTCAGAGTATTACTGACCACATCATGCTCCCTTAAAGGGAGATTTAGTTTAGGCTTACTAGATGAGTGAATTCCGTGGTGATCTTGTGTTATTACTAACACCAGAACTGCCGTGTCTACATTGCCCCATTTTTCATCCACTAACCAAGGTAACCACTTGGTCAGTACTTATTTCACACTGAATGATATTTTTTCCCCAGTCTACTGTTAGCTACAGCCTTTTTGACAACATTCTAGGTTGCTCCGGCAGCCGATGGGTGGCATCATATACCCTCACATATTTAGGAGTAGGAATCTCTCATCACTGTGCTGAGGGCCTCTGTGTGAGTTTTCTCCCTAAAAAAGCAAAAGCAGATATGTCAATTATCTTCCCCATTTCTCCAGTCAAATTTGATCATTTGCTGTCTCTGACTCAGGGATCAAAGGCTTGGTTTCTCTGCGCATCCATAGATAGTTGGCTGGAGAAAAATTATACTATGTTTTTAAGGCTTCCAATTTAAGTGCCATACTTGCAAATACCCTGATTTTTGAAAGGTACATTGATAATAACTTACAGATTCTTATTTTATGTGATAATAGCTGACAGTAGACTTAATTCAGGTCATAATTGTTTCAGACCAAAAGCTGGCTCTTTCTTTCCCCCTGTACTGGATACTGGCCCTCAGCCCAGACCTTCTCCTCAAGGCTGACACATCCAAGCCCAGCTGCTGGGAGTAGGGACCCTCGAGGGCACATAATAGTCAAAGGAGGGAACTGCTTCTCCCAAGATTATGGCCCTTCCCATGGGATGACTGTAGCCAATGACTGGGTGATGCAGGGACACAAAGCCAGATAGCCTGTTTTCAATTTGGTATAACTCTCAAGGGCTATCCCAGCTCCAGAACTCCCCATAGGATTGGCTGAAGCTTCAGTTACAATTGCAGGGCAATTTCATTCCCTTTGCCGGATCCTGTCTTCCTCCCTTCCTTGCTTCTTTATAGATCTATCTCCTGAGAGCACTTCTCATTAAACTGTTTGCCAAGAGTTTTCAGGGATCCAATCTAAGATACTGTTCCACTGTCCTTAATCCTTTGTGAGGGGAAATTTCTCTGTTTATGGCCTCCAAATTCCCCGCCACCTCACTCCTCCTACATGTATATATGTCTTCTCTTCACCCCCGTTATATTCTCTAGCACGTAAGACTGCTTGAACTTAAATTTTCGTCTACTTTTCAGTCTATAATTCAGCTAAGCAGTACCAAGCAAGAGTACAATTTTTCTAATTTTACTTAGTTGGATTTTGATCATAAAGTTATTAAATAATTAAAGTTCTGAGATTTCATAGAAATGATGAGAAATTGAACCAAGGGAATAATTAGGAATTTGCAATTGCATTGTGAGGAAATTCAATGCTTGTGACAAAGTAGAGGATTTTGCAGAAATATTTGTTTTTCTGCAGAAGAGATCATTATTTCTAATATTCTTTGATAAGCTCCTAATTTAGAAGAATTGTTTGAGGTTAAAATAAATTAAATGGTTTTCTATCAAACACTAGTAGTTGAGACCAGCTCCCAAAGTCAAGGGAGAGAATAAATAATGGCTCAGTTAGTTGCGGTTGCTCAGTTTGGGGAAGTTTAATGAAACCATTATCTAAAGCTTCATTACCATAGTAAATAGGGTAAAAAATGTAGTTGTGATCATTAAGGATTTTATGAAAAATATGGGTAGCACAAATAGGAAGGCAAAGAACTTCAAAATTGGAAGGAATATTGAGTCCACTAATAGTGTGGGATATGAGGGCAGGTCAATGGAAGGGTTTTGATGGATGGATAGTCATTTAACTTCCAAAATCATAAGCAAAATTCTGTGTATGCGTTTATCTACATTTATTTAGAGACAAGAAGTCATGATTTTCATCAGACTCTCGTGTGGGTATTTATGACCCAAGAAAACACCAAATAATACTGACATTAATAATACTGAAATTAAATTGAGAAAACTGCTGCTTTGTTCTGATTGTACCCTGATTTCCTATTTGACCGTGGGCCAAGTATCTAACATCTTTGCATATGTAGATTGAAGTCTAATACCAGGCCTTTCAAAGAAAAAGACGATGGGAATAGCTATGAGCTTCTTTGGTTGAAAAGTGAAAAGCCCCTAATTAAATACAGCATGGGATATATGTAGATGCATCTGCCAAATTTATATTCAGCAACTCCAAAAAAGTGACATGTCATGAGAAAGAGTAGGAATTAATGGTTTTCTATATGTTAGAAACTACATACCTTCTTGGAGAAAAATGTATTTTAAAGAATTATGTTTAGGTAAGTAGTTTAGTGGTATTTGTAATTCTGGGAATTTGGGAAAAATATGTGAGAAATTGTGTTCTTTTTTTTTATTTTAGATTTATTGAGTGCCCCGGTGGTGTAGTGGTTAAGAGCTCGGCTGCTAACCAAGAGGTCGGTAGTTTGAATCTACCAGCCTGCTCCTTGGTAACTCTATGGGGCAGTTCTCTCTCCTGTAGGGTCACTATGAGTCAGAATCGACTTGACCGCAATACGTTAGTTTGTTTGTTTGTTTTTAGGCAACATAGTATTATTTTAATTATTCCAAGTTATAAAAAAATAGTAAAATATGAGACTCAACTTATAAGGTTTTTTTTCAGTGTTAAGAACTATAAGGTTACCCTCATCTATTTTTTATATTTCATTCCTGAAAGTGCTAGCTGTGAACAAAATTCTCAACATGTATTCTTTCCAGATGAACTACAGTTAGACAGCTAAATCTGTAATGCAATATAACATGATCATGTTAACCAAGTGGTGCAGAAAAGACCATCTGTACCACCTTGGATATGACTAAACTATAGGAGTAAGCTAAATGCCTTGCGTGGTCATTAATTTAAGAAAACCAGTGAATTGTTTTAAAGAAGGAGAGTAATGTAACTAATTAAAAATGAATAAAAGTAGAGACTGACCTTTAATGAATTGTAATAAGCTTGCAGAATTGATTTGTAAACTGCTTTATAACTCAATTTTGTGTACATTAAAAACTGATCAAATGACTTTGATGCAGTTCACTGATTTTTAACTTGGCAATTTACTTGCGCGTATAAAAGTTGTTAGGAGAAGTATGTACGAACGCTTGCAAAACAGTTTCTGTGATGCGCTTGTTGCTTAATCTTATTTTCACAGGTTGGTTTCTCTCATCCATATTTTATTAATTCAAAGTTTAATGCTGAATTTACTGGGGATTTGTCTGTGCATTGTGTCATGTCTTTTCCCAGAGAGATAAATTCTATTCCTATTATATTTAACACTGTTAATTACTAGCCCACAAATGAAAGCTTACAATAAAAAATTAGCCTAAGTCTAAAATTTTCTCTAACAGGTATTTTACATAAACTTCACTACATGATCAAGGGTTTGAAGACAATTTTGTTTACTTTCTAAAAGTAGAATGATAGCAATTAATTATCTCTGCAATAAAACATAAAATTAACAATAAGAGTTGTAACCGGTATGTAAAAAAAAAACAAACCCTTTGCTGTTGAGTCAATTCTGACTCATGTCAGCCCTATAGGACAGAGCAGAACTGCCCCATAGGGTTTCCAAGGAGTGGCTGGTGGATTCAAACTGCCAACCTTTTGATTAGCAGCCAAGTTCTTAACCACTGTACCACTAGGACCCCAATAGGTATGTTCTGCATGGTATACAAAACCCAAACCAAACCAGTTGCCAAAGAGTTGATTCCAACTCATAGCAACCCCGTGCGTTTCAGAATAGAACAGTTCCATAGGGTTTTCAATGGCTGTAATATTTTGGAAGTAGTTCACCAGGGCTTTCTTTCAAGGCGACTCTGGATAGATTCGAATCACCAACCTTTCGGTTAGTAAGAGCCAAGCACTTAACCATTTGCCCCACCCAGGGACTCCCAGGGCATGATAGAGTTGACCATTTCCATAAGCTATTGGGTTATGTTCAATCAATCACTTTTGGTAAACATGAGCTGATACTAGTCCACATTCCAGGAGGCTAAGATTCTCTAAGATAGTAGAGTAATCAAATACTCTACTTTTTTTAAAGTCAAAATTTAAGCACATTTTCAGTTTAGAATTTGTTCATGAAAATTCATGTCCTGTGGTCAGGCATTCTGTTGGGGCTGGGACTCAATGGTGAGCAAAATAGACAGAGTCCTTGCCCTTATGAGGCCTACAGTCCGGTGAAAGAGAGAAGTGTTAATCAGAAAATGAACAAATGTGTAATTACTAACTGTGGTGAAAGGTGTGAAGTAGCTGCTAGCCTAGTATAGAGGAAAGGAAAAGTTTCACTAAGGAAATAACTTTGGAGCTAAAATCTGAAGGATAAGCTAAGGAGGTAAAGTAAAAAGTATCAAACAGAAGGAAGTCCTGAATCTGAAAAAAGCATAGGCCTTTGGAGGAATTAAAAAGCCGGAGGAATTAAAAAGATCCAAGTGGCTAGATCCTAGAGAGCAAGGAGGAGAGATGGAGCTGGAGGGGTAGTTTACACAAAGTAGAAATAGTTTTGTCTTTTTCCCCAAAGCAGGAAGTTATTGATGGGGAGAGGAGGTGGTCAGCAATAATCTACATGATCAGAAATGATTTTTTTAAGTGATCTTTTTAAAGGATGGAAAGTAAATGTGCAAATGTAGAAAGTGATTAGCATGCTATTTCAGGCAATCAGGTGAAGCACGATAGCAGTTTGGACAAAAGTGAGAGGGGTGAACGTGAGAGAGGTGGAAACATTAAAAAGATATTCAGGAGGTGAAACCATCATCATTTGCGAACCGATCAATATGGGGATGAGGTGAAAGAGAGAACAGTACCTAGATTGGCTCTTGAGCCTCAGACTTGTACAACTGGATGGATTATGGTGCTATTCCCTAACAAAAAGGGCTGTGTTTGGAAGAATAGATTATGAGAATGGATTTGCTGTGAGATTTCTTTTTATTTTATTGCATTTTTGGTGAAAGTTTACACAGCAAATTAGGCTCCCATTTAACAGTTTGTGTACATATTGTTCAGTGACATTGGTTACATTTTTAAAACTGTGTCAGCTTTCTCATTATTTCCATTTTCGTTGTTCTGTTTCCATTGATATAGCTTCCCTGCCTCTGCTTACCTTCTCATCTTTCCTTTAGGGTAAATATTGACCATTTGGTCTCATATGGACAATTATTTAAAGGAGCACAGTACTCAAGGATGATATTGTTTATTTTATGAGCTAATCTATTATTCGACGGAAAGGTGACCTCCAGGAGGGGCTTTAGTTCCAAGTTTAAAGTGCATCTCAGGGCAACAGTCTCAAGGGATGCTTTAGTCTATACCAGTCCAGTAAGTCTAGCCTTTTGTTAGGATTTTGAAGTTTGTTCTACATTTTTCTCCCATTCTGTCTGTGACCATCTATTGTGTCCTTGGTCCGAATGGTTGGTAGTGGTGGCTGGGCACTATTTCTTCTGGTCTCAGGATAGATGAGGCTGTGGTTCATGTGGGCTATTAGTCCTGTAGACTAGTTTCTTCTTTGAGTCTTTGGTTTCCTTCTTTCCCTTTCGCTCCAGGCAAGTACAGATCAATAGTAGTATCTTAGAGGGCTGCATGCAAGCTTTTAAGATTTCAGATGCTACTCACCAAACTAGGATGTAGAACACTATCTTTATGAGCTATGTTATGCCAATTGACCAAGTTGCTCCCTGAGACTCTGGTCTTAAGTCTTCAGACTCAGTAAACCAATCCCATGAAGTGTTTGGTTATGTCTTGGAAGTATCCATAACTGTGCTCCCTATGGGCTTTATTATATATATGAATATATATGCAGCGCACACAAACATGTATATATGTATGCCTACAGGTACATCTGTACATGGTCACCCATATACTCACATGTGCCTTCCCATACACATATATGCATACATATCTACCTATGTGACCACACACATATTTTTTGGTTGTTATTAACTATTGTTGCAAAATTGTATAAGTTATAGCATTTACCAAAATTGTTCCTTATTCTTGTGTACTTCTTAGTGTCATAGTTTACACTGGTCATCATTTACCATGTTCGGTGTTGCCTTTTCCATTACCAAAAATAACACATGTCTATTCTAGAAAGTGATTCCCTCTTCCTCCCCATCTCATCCCTGGTAACCATCAAAGAATGTTCCTTTCTGTGTGTTTACATATTCTTGTCTTTTTATAAAAGTGAGACCTGCAATATTTGTCCTTTTGTAATAGATTTATTTCACTCAGCATAATGTCCTCCAGATTTATCCATGTTATAAGATGTTTTGAGGACTCATCATTATTCTTTATAGCTGCGTAGTATTCCATTGTGTATATGTACCACAATTTGTTTATCCATTCATCTGTTGATGGGCACATAGGTTGTTCCCATCTTTTTGCTATTGTGAATAATGCTGCAATGAACATAGGTGTGCATATGTCTATTCGTGTCACTGCTATTAGATCTCTAGGGTATATACCTAGGAGTGGGATTGCTGGATCATAAGGTATTTGTATTTCTAGCTTTTGGAGGAAGTGCCATACCGTTTTCCATGGTAGATGTACCTTTTACGACACCACCAGCAGTGTATTGCTATGAGATCTTGTGATATCTTCATGATTTCTAAATGGACATATTGATGAGGCCATTAGATATGCAGGTTTGGGACTCAGAAGAGAGGTCTGGGCTGGAAATACAAACTTATGAGTCATTGGATTAAAGATGGTAGTTGAAAATATGTGTGTAGACAAGACCATCAAGTGGAAGCCTAAGTGAAATAAAATGGAGAACTGTTATAAGTTTTGAAAGTGTTCTTTTATGCTTTAGAACCATCCTCAATGCATTGAGGAAAAGCTCATAGTAAATATAGGAAAGATAACAATGCCTATAACATTTAAAGAACATGTTGTTGCTGTTATTGTTGTTAGGTGCCGTTGAGTCAGTTCTGACTCATAGCTACCTTATGTACAACAGAACGAAACGCTGCCTGGTCCTGCATCATCCTCACAATCATTGTTATGCTTGAGCCCATTGCTGCAGCCACTGTGTCAATCTATCTCTTTGAGGGTCTTCCTCTTTTCTGCTGACCCTCTACTTTACGAAGCATGATGTCCTTCTCCAGGGACTGGTCCCTCCTGATAATATGTCCAAAGTATGTGAGACAAAATGTCACCCTCTAGCTTCTAAGTAGCATTCTGGATGTACATCTTCCAAGACAGATTTGTTCATTCTTCTGGCAGTCCATGGTATATTCAATATTCTTCACCAACATCATAATTCAAAGGCATCAGTTCTTCTTCAATCTTCCTTAGTCATTGTCCAGCTTTCACATGCATATGAGGAAAACGAAAACACCGTGACTTGGGTCAAGCACACCTTTGTCCTTAAAGTAACATCTTTGCTTTTCAACACTTTAAAGAGGTCTTTTGCAACAGAGTTGCTCAATGCAATGCATCATTTGATTTCTTGACTGCTGCTTCCATGGGTGTTGATTGTGGATCCAAGTAAAATGGAATCCTTAACGACTTCAATCTTTTCTCCGTTTATCATGATGTTGCTTATTGGTCCAGTTGTGAGAACTTTTATTTACCTTATGTTGAGGCGTAATCCATACTGACGTCTGTGGTCTTTGATCTTCATCAGTAAGTGCTTCAAGTCCTCTTCACTTTCAACAAGCAAGGTTGTGTCATCTGCATATTGCAGGTTGTTAATTAGCTTTCCTCCAATTCTGATGCCACCTTCTTCTTTATATAGTCCAGCTTCTTGGCTTATTTTCTCAGCAAACAGATTGAATAAGTATGGTGAAAGGATACGACTCTGACACACACCTTTCGTAATTTTAAACTACGCAATATTCCCTTGTTCTGTTCAAATGACTGCTTCTTGGTTCCTCATGAGCACAGTTAAGTGTTCTGGAATTCCCATTCTTCTCAGTATTATCCATAATTTGTTATAATCCACACAGTCGAATGCCACAGAATAAAACACAGGTAAACATCCTTCTGGTAGTCTCTTTTCAGCCAGGATCCATCTGACATCAGCAATGATATCCCTTGTTCTGTGTCCTCTTCTGAATCTGGCTTTGATCTCTGGTGGTTCCCTGTTGATTTATTGCTGCAACCACTTTTGAATGATTTTCAGCAAAATTTTACTTGTGTGTGATATTAATGATACTGTTCAATAATTTCCACATTCTGTTGAATCACCTTTCTTTGGAATAGGTACAAATATGGATCTCTTCCAGTCAGTTGGCCAAACAGCTGTCTTCCAAATTTCTTGGCATAGATGAGTGAGTGTTTCCAGTGTTGCATCTGTTTGTTGAAACATCTCAGCTAGTCTTCTGTCTGTTCTTGGGGCCTTGTTTTTGGCCAGTGCCTTCAGTGCAGCTTGGACCTCTTCTTTCAGCGCCATCAGTTCTTGATCATACGCTAACCCCTGAAATGTTTGAACATCAACTAATTCTTTTTGGTACCG
This sequence comes from Dugong dugon, assembly GCA_030035585.1. Classification (NCBI taxonomy): domain Eukaryota; kingdom Metazoa; phylum Chordata; class Mammalia; order Sirenia; family Dugongidae; genus Dugong; species Dugong dugon. Next base: position 123,822,976 of record CM057461.1, on the reverse strand, counting down.
TGACTCTGTGTATTCTTTCCATCTTTTTTTGATGCTTCCTACATTGCTTAATGTTTTTCCTGTAGAAACCTTCAATATTGCAACTCGAGGCTTGAATTTTTTCTGTAGTTCTTTCAGCTTGAGAAAAGCCAAGTGTGTTCTTCTCTTTTGGTTTTCTATCTCCAGGTTCTTGCACATTTCATTATAATACTTTGTATTTTTGAGCTGCCCTTTGAAATCTTATGTTCAGCTCTTTGACTTCATCATTTCTTCCTTTCACTTAAGCTACTCAACATTCAAGAGCAAGTTTCAAAGTCTCTTCTGACCTCCATTTTGGTCTTTTCTTTCTTTGCTATCTTTTTAGTGTCCTCTTGCTCTCTTCATGTATAATGTCCTTGATGTCAATCCACAACTAGTCTGGTCTTCAGTCGTTAGTGCTCAATGGTCTCTAAATTTAGGTGGGATATACTCAAGGTCATCCTTTGGCTCTCATGGACTTGTTCTAATTTTCTTTAACTTCAGCTTGAACTGGCGTATGAGCAATTGATGGTCTGTTCCACTGTTGACTCCTGGCCTGGTTCTGACTGATGATAGCGAGCTTTTCTATCATCTATTTCCACAGATGTAGTTGATTTGACTCCTTAAATAATGTAGGAAGGTAGATAATATTGTAGTCCAAACACACAGGCTGACTGGCTAGGAGGGAAACATATGATTATAAAGTCATGAGATAATGTGGACCTAGACTACTGTGTTGGCAACAGAAATTAGAAACTTTGCACTTTTTTGTATATAATATTTAAAGAAGCTTTGAATTACCGAATATTGTTTGACTACTTTCTCTTATCTTTCTGTTTTCTTTTAAGTGTAGAAGTTTAACTGTATTAGTTTTTTTTAATCATGAAAGAATGCATGCTTGATCTAACAGTCAAACAATAGAGATAAATAAAAAAGTATGCGATATATTATACTCTCCACCTTCAAACTTACTCACTGAGCTAATTAACATCAAAAATTTGGAGTGCGTTCTTCCATATCTTTCTCCACTGTCATATAATGTATATGAACAAATATAGACTTCTAAAATTTTTAATGAAATAAGATCATCATAAGCAAATAAGCTGCAATTTGTTTTTTAGCTTAATACTATATTACGAACTGCCTTCCAAATCAAAACAAACATATATTCTTGTATTTTTAAAAACATCATAAGATTCCAAAGTACAAAAATGCCATATTTTATTTAACCTTTTCCTTCTGGTGGATATTTGGATTGTGTCTAGTGTTTGTACCTTGTAATATCCTGTAAGTGAGATTGCTGAGTCAAATAAAAAATGTATTTTTTTCATTTTAATAGAAATTGACAAATTACTTTCCAAAAAGTTTGTAGCAATTTTCACTCTGCCAGCAAAGTATCAGAATGTTCACCAGTGTTCTTTGCCAACACTAGAGGTGATACTTCTTTTTTTTTTCATTTACTGCTCAGTTAAGAGTAGAAAATGGTATCTTCTTGTTTTCCTCCTACCAGTGAGTTTATGTGTTTATTAGCTAGTATTTTAGTTTTCAATATTCATTCTTTAATATTTAAATTTTGTATCCCTTTATTGCATTATTCACTCTGCAATATCATAAATAACATTTAGTGTCATATTCTCAGATTTAAAAACGGAAAATGTCAAGTAATAGAATTTCTTACCACTGCAACACATTTCTTTCTGAAACAAAAAGCCTTCGAAGAATTCCAAATGGAATGAAGAACCGTTCATACACAAATGACCCCACTTTTCCCATCCAAACTCGGCTCACAGTATTATCCAATCCAAACCCTCTATATATGTCAGGTCAGCTTCTTACTGCCACCTCACTCCCTTCCCTCCTACCCCCACTACATCACACGCACACAAACACACAGCGTACCCATTCCTGTGTCTGTGTCTTTACACATAGTGCCCTATCCCTTCTTTTCCTTTCTAAACTCTACTCATTCTCCAAATTCCTAGAAAGGGGGATGTATAGTGAATATAAGTTTTTAATTTAAAAAATATAAAAATAAAAAAACCTGTTGTCATCCAAATAATGATTTCATGTCACGGGATATATCTGACCATCAGAAAAATGACAAAGTTATTTTACTATTTTCTTACAATTTATATAAAAATTCCTCTTGCTCTCAGAAAAGTTTATTTACGTTACCTTTTGTTTCAACTTTAATTGGCTTAATTAAGTACTGGTTAATACCTCTTTTTTCCTGGTTTTAACATGAATCAACAATGGTTGTTTCTTTGGAGGTGGTAGTGGTGGGTTTTTTTCTTGTTTGTTTGTTTTTGTTTTTTTAAGGGATATATTCTTTTATCTTATAGTAATGCTGTTTCCTGTCTTCATGTAGGCAAACTTTTTGGGTTGAAGTTCCCTGGGCTGAGAGTCCTCACCTACAGAAAGCAGTCCTTACCACAGGAAGACCCTGATGTGGTAGTAATCGATTCATCTAAACACAGTGATGATTCCGTAGCCATGAAGCACTTTAAGTCTCCTACAAAAGAAAGCTGCAGCCCCTCCGAAGCAGATGACACAAAAGCTTTGATACAGCCCAGCAAATGTTCTCCCTTGGTGAACATATCTGGACCTCTTGACCATTCCTCTCCCAAAAGGCAATGGGACCGACTTTACCCTGACATGCTGCAGTCCAGTTCCCAGCTGACCCGTTCCAGATCCAGGGAAAGCATTTGTAGTATACGGAGGGCGTCTTCAGTGCATGATATAGAAGGATTCAGTGTCCACCCCAAGGGCATATTTAGAGACCGGCATGCCAGTGAAGGTACGTTTGACTTTTTTTATATGGCAATAATGGGTAATGAAAGGTTATCGTCATACTGTTGTTTATTTCAACATTAATCCTTATGCCTTGAGAGAAGAAATGTGATTAAAGGCTATTAAAAAGGTGAGTCCTACGTTCAGGATTGTTATTGATTTCCTCTTTGAGCTCTAGTGAGTAACTTGGTTCCTTCTGGCTTCTGTACCTGGGTTTCTGTAACAGTATGATAACCAGTATGATAACCATTATCTGCCTACCTCATGGGGTGTTAATTAATTAATGCTTATTATGAGATGCTTGTAGGTGATGAACACTTTGATCTCAAGCATAATTAATTTTGCTTAATTTAGCAATCATGCCTTGCACAGGAAATGTGGTGTGCCATCACGCAACTATTTTATTGACCAGCTCTTTCCAAAGGATTGGGTGTATTAAATGTGATATACCGAGTCATCAGAAACTGTAAACTGATGCGGTTCAGGGCTAAATAGGGGGAAGGGGAAAGATTTGGGAAAAATAACCCTGAATGTCCCGATCTCAACCGAAACCAACTTGAAAATCAAAGTCAAAATTCATTTATTTCCTCCTGCCCTTTTTATGCCCACATTCTAAAATTAGCCGGTAGTGAAAATGGTTGATGCCGTTACATAGCATCTAGTCATTTTGACTCATAGTGACCCCATGTGACAGAGTAGAACTGCCCGATAGGGTTTTCTAGGCTGTAATTTTTGTGGAAGCATATCACCAGGTCTTTTCTTCCACAGAGCTGCTGAGTGGGTTCGAATTGCCAACTTTTAGGTTAGCAGCCAGCAATTAACAATTGCATCACTAGGTCTCCTTGTACTGAAATAAGATGCTTAAAAAGCATTGACAAAAATGATTCCTCATTGGCAGGATAATGGATAAAATTTGAATATTTACAATGTGTGAGGCAATGTTAACGCTTTACACACATTAACTCTCATTTAATTCTCATAACAACTCTGAGTTAGGAACTATTTTAAAGCCCATTTTCTAGATGAAGAAACTGAGGCTTACTAAAAAAAAAAGAAAACCAGTAGCCATCAAGTCAATTCCAACTCATAGTGACCCTATATGACAGAGTAGAACTGCCCCATAGGGTTTCCAAGGAGTGGCTGGTGGATTCAAACTGCTCAGCCAAGCTCTTAACCACTATGCCATCAGGGCTCCATGCTAAGTAAATAACTGGCCCAAGGTTACAGAGCTAGTCACTGTCAGAGTCTGGATGAAAATGCAGAACTGCCTGTTTCCGGAGTCCACGATCAATCCATGCAGTGAATGCTGTGTGTTTCCTCACTGACTCCTGCTGCTTGAAACACATCCCTCCCCTACCATATACTCTATTCTAAACCTGCACGAAGAGAATTGCCTTTTCCCAAAAATGTATCATGCATTTTCTTGCTTCATTACTCTGTTTATTACTTTGTTCTGCCTGAAATACTCTTTTCCACTTCATCCCTCTTGACTCCACTATTCATAGCTTAAGACCCAGTTCAAATGCCACCCTCCCACCTTAGGGGCTCATTTCCCCCTTTCAAGACCAGAAGAATTAAATGATTTTGCACGTGGGTGTGCAAAGCAGTGTTTACATATATTGTAGCATTTATTACATTGCATTTTTATTATTTATTACATGTTCGCCATCACTGTTGGTATGCAACAATTATGTTACTGTAAGCTTCTCCAGCACAGGAGCTGTGGCTTAGGTAGCTCTGCATCCTTAGTATCCAGCCCCATTGCCGACCTTATGGCGGGTGCTCAATAAATGTTTGTGCGACATTGAAAGGACCATGCTGGTGAATTATGTTCCTAAACCACACACACTGGAAAATAATGAGTCATGTACACCATAGTATACTGAAATTCAAAGGGAATTTTAAGATTGAATCATGGGGTGGGGGATCTTTGTTTAAAGAGCACAGTGAGGTGAAGAAGGCAGAAACAGTAAAAGAAAATGAGTTGGCAGGGAAAAAAAATCAAAGGGAGATAAATCAGTATTACGAAGCAGAAGGAACAGCTTTCTGTAAGATAGACTTGAAAAAGAATATATGGTACAAGAGCAATTAGCTCATCCGTTTTAATCTGTTGTCCAAAGAGGGTCAAAAGGAAAAGAAAATCAAGGACAGATCCAAAATTGAATAACCATCTAAGGCTCTATGCCACCTAGTAATGGAATGGGCAATATCTCCTAACAGAATAAGATCTCTGTAATTTGACTTTTGAGCAATGCTTCCTACAACCGAACAGCAACAACAAATTCGATATGGTCATTCAAGTAACCGACATAAACTTTAGTTAGTCCAGTTGGTGTCGTCATCTTTAGCAGTCACGTGGACTCTTCAGAGATTGGCTTCGTTGCCTAGAACCTGCATTACAGTATATCTATATTCGGAAAAAAAAAATTTGAATCTTAAACTGATACATAATCCGTGCTTGGCACAGACTTAATTCTGTGTTTTGACAGTGGTGCTGAGTAGTTAAGACTTCAGGATTTAACTTTGCTGTTTTCATTACGTGGTCTCTACTCAGCACACAGTTACTGATACAATTAAGTACCATATATGAGAAAGGATGGCTTAATATTTTTGGATTTCTCAGCACAAGTACTTCACATAGACACTTGGTGCTAAGATCGTCCTTAATTTTCCTCCCCCACCCAAGCTATGTTATTTTCAGAAAATATATCACTGTCTTACTGTGCTACAGATGACGCAGTCAACATGTGGCTAAGTCTGATAAATTTAGAGGACATTCTGTACTACTTTGGAGCAGTTTTAGCTACAAAATCACTGAATATTGCAGAAATAGCTATACTTCCTAAGGCTACATACTTTGATATGTTTTAGAAAGTTATTCATTAGTAAACGGAGATGAAAAACTTTTAAAATAGAGTTTAATTTTATGAATCCATGTAATTTGTTAACAGGTCAAGTCCCAAATACACCAAATTTTGATTTCAGATTGCTGTCTCCTCACTCAAGAGGAGGACATTTCCTTCTGTACATAGGCTGCCTTTACAAAACTTTAAATATTTTATAAATATATCATTGTGGAATATTTTATGTTATTCTCTCATTTAATCCACATTATCAAGTACCTTAGAACTGTACTTCTCAAACCATTTATGATGAAAGACATATATTTTTTATAACCTGTCATGGACCAATATTTTTAATTACAATAAAAACGTATTAATACATTTTTTAATTACAATACAATGCAATTAATACATTTTTAATTACAATAAAAATGTATTACTAGAAAAACAAATTTAAAAAATAGACATACAAAATATAAACCTCATTTTTTTGTGATTAGATTCAATGACATGAAATAACTCTGCCAAATTTCTGTAAGGATTTTATATGCTTGTCATGGATGAATAACGAACAGATCTCAGCTAGCACCAGTACACAGACCACATACACTGCCTTACAATGTCAAAGCAGCATTAACTATATAATGTAACTTTTGGTTATGTTTCTTGTGATTTATACATTATTATATATAATGCCCAGGTTTGGTGAGTAGAATTACAATTTTTAAACGTTTGCAAGCTGTTGCTCTTTTACTAGTGATTTTTTGATCCACCTTCTGATGGCAGTATTAATTCTGTGTAATCCAAGATCTCTCACTGTGATTCTTCTATCCTTACTTGCTTTTTGTGATCCCTCAAAGAGGGAACAAGTTGTCACGTAAGGCAAAATCTTATTTGTGTATCTCTGTCCGAGGCAATGTCTACTCCAGCAATTCAATAGACCACACGACTGGAATTACCTTCATTGTAAGCTTTGAAATAATTATGATATAGCCTAAGATTTTAAATATGCACATTGTTAGCATAGATGCCACCAAAATGTTGAACAGATTTTTCAAATCTTGGATATATTTGAATGGTTTTTACATGGCTTCATTTATTTTAAGCTTATTTGTTTCAAAACTAGCAATGCATATTTTGTTAGCAGCAAATATGCATCAAAGAGTCAGATTGCTAATCTCAAAATAAGTCTGCCATTTGAAAACTACCCATTTAATGTAAATGAATTCCTAAATATGTTAGGTACTACACTGAGTGTATTAATAACATAAATAAGAAAAGTCCATGCCCCTTTTAAACAGTCAAACCTGTCACTGATTTCTTGGAATTATTTTTGCCTAGAAATGACTCTTGCAGTTATATTCATTAGTTTCAAAATATGTATTGAAATGTATTTATGGGGAGGTTAATAAAATTGTGATTCATAATGCAAATTGGTTTGCTAAGGTAACTGGGTGTTTTAGAAACGTTTTCCCTTATTAGTGTAATAGCTTACATTATATGAAAAAATTACTTAACATGCAAAATGTCATGTAGTCTTCAACATAAATGATTGTTGAGGAGATGCTGAAACTGGCTTCTGACAAGGCTGAAAGGTTTGATGACAACTGAAGACAGCTGGGGATATCTGCCTCCAAACTGCCATAATTATAAAGTCTGTATCTTGGAATCCATTTAAATTAAGTGAGATAAATGTTTCCCATACTTAAGCACGAATATTTATTATCACAGATATTATTTTTAGTGTACGCGTTTTACTTTGCTGAATAATAAAATATGTTAATTTCAATCAAAGATTAACTTTTCTATTTTTACATCCCGTTTTCTCTGATTGTTTTTAAGAGGTAATTTAGTGTATATACCATAATTTTAGTCTTCTTTTTGTATTTCTCTCCTTTTTATCCTTGTATGCTCAAAACAGACAATGGTCGCAATGTCAAAGGTAACGTACGAACACGAATTTCATCATCTGATGCTCAAAGTGCCCCTTTACTCGGCATGTTAACTTGCCTGCTGTATGCCCGGTTCGGTGCAACGTCTTCATGCTGCCCTTAGCTAGTCCAGGTGCCTGGTGGAGACATCATGGCTTGATTTTGTTGTAGACATTGTTACTTTCTCAGCTGGGTCACCAAAATGATTATGAACTCCTTTCTCCTGTAAGCATAGGTTGACAATGAACACTTCCTAAATATTTAAACCATTTGGAAGAAACAAATATCAAGCTAAATATATTCCAGTATGAAAGAGGCACATAAGCCTATTTCAGTGAAAAAAAAATTGAATACAAGTTTAAAGAAAATAAGCAAATTGCTACATGACAGCCTCTCTTCACTTATTCCTCTTTTGTTTCCTTAAAACTAGTTTCACGTTCCTGGATGGCAGGGGGTATGGTTTTAAGCTTACTGTAGTAGTAAATTGTACTTGCATGAGAGTCATTTTCTATTTTTTTATATTACATTCTAATCATTTTAATTGTGTCCTATATTAGTCTGAAATCACTGGCATGACCTACAGTTACCATACGGTAATGTGTAACTGGGTAGTACCTCTGGATAAATTTGGACTTGGCTAAAAATTTGAAATTCACTTCTGTTTTCTACTGTATCACAGCAAATGCAAAGAATCACAAATGTAATAATCACATGATTCTCATCAAATTGAACATGGGGCTTAGGGTTTTAGTATAAGGCCGTGCATGCTGCTGTGGGCATGCATATGGTGATAATGACTCATTTTGTGCATGCGTGTTGCATGAACATGTCTCCACCAGTAACCATCATTACTTAGAATTCACTCTTTGGCCTCTTCCATGTGTCACTGGTCCTCTGATCACTGTGCAGTGTTGTATATTAATTTCTCAGTTGTTTCCCTAATTAATTCAGAGCAGGTGAAGGTTATGAATTAATAGCACTCGAGACGGAAGATGTTTTCTGGTCAGCAGCCCAGGGTAATTTGAAAATAAGGGAAATTGTAGCAGTTTCCTTCTCCCTTTCACTTTATTTTTTAGAACTTTAAAACGGGTCTGTGCAGATTTTCTTTAATATGGGGATGAGAATTCATCTACAAGATTATTCTCTCCTTGTCCACTTGTTCGCTGTGATTTCTGCAAGTAAGCAAATTAGTGTCAGCTGTTGGTGCTGGTTTTGAGTTGCTATAATTCAAAGTGTCACCTCAAGAAACAGAAAACACACAGCTCTTGCCAACTTGCCTCCATGTGAAATATGACTGGATTTACCATTTAACTATTCACAATAAATTAATAGACGTAAGTTTCCAATGATTTCTCAAATTCAGTGAAAAATGAATCTATTTTTTTTTCAGTAAATAGAAAATTGGGCTTGCTTATCTTCCAAACTATCAGTTCACCTAGTCGTCATGCGAACTACGGTAATTTTTTTTTTTGTCTCATAAACTAATCCATTTATGCCTCAATCTTTTTTCCTCAACCGCCTATTTTTTGATGACCCAGCCAAACCTACTGCTGTCAAGTTGATTCCAGCTCATACAACCACGTAGGACAGAGTAGAACTGCCCCCTAGGGTTTCCAATGCTGTAAATCCTTATGGAAGCTAACTGCCACATCTTTCTCCCGTGGAGCAGCTGGTGGGTTCGAACCACCAACCTTTTGGTTGGCAGCCGAGCACTTTAAACACAGCGCCACCAGGATTCTTTTTTAATGACAGTAGTCTTTAAATAAAAATATTATTTTCTTCTTACATATTACGAATCCCATACCAATTTTACAATCACATTTTAAGAATATAAGAGAATAACCAAAGTAAGAATTTAGGTTAGGAATCCCTAGACTATTGTAGAAATTTTTCAAATATTAATATGTATGAAGTTAAGCTCCAAAACTGGATAAAACACATGCAAACATAATAAAAATTTAAATGCAATTATGCCCTCTGAGGGCTTCATTTTTTGTTCATGCTCTTGTTTTGAAAATTATTACATAGGGTTTAAGCATTTGGACCTTTAAGATTGCTATAAAGCAACTAAGATACTAACTGGATACAGGACAATACATTAAGTGATTTTTTATTTTTTGGATTTATTTCTAAACAATATTTGAATATAAGATTTTAAATAAATGATAAATTTCTACATTGTTTCATATGTAAAATGCACAATTTTGGTTAATTATTTCAATACCTAATTCAACCAAAATTTCTTCCTTTACCAAAATAAAATAAATAATTTAGGAAGGTATTTGGAAGGTCTTCAAGATCATCTGGTTTATTCCCTTCAGGTGAGGTGTCGTCTGAATCACCTTGCACAGGTGGTATGGGTATCTTTGCAGGTGGCCATTCTTCAACTTTCTTGGAAGGTCTATTTTTCATGCTTGTTAGACAAAGAGCTAATCTAAATCTTTCTTGCTGAAATTTAATTTTATTTCCCTTCATCTTTCCTCTGTGGACATAGGTACTAGCTGGCTATTACTAATCTTGATGTAATATCACAATATAAAGACAACAAATTGGTACTCAATTTTTCTTCTAGAATTAATTTCCATTTAACCTTCTTTCTTAGGATCACTTTTGTTTCCCTTTCGCAAATTCCCTTGCACTCTGACTCCTTAAAATAACACATTAAAGTTCTTTTTAAAAAGTGTAACCCATTATCAAAGAGTAAAAAGAAAGTTCAAATAAATCGCATATGCTGTTTATGTATATATGTATGTATTATAGTATTTTTTGTATTACAGTTTCTAACAATTCCTCTAATATGTGAGAGGTGTATCTAAGACAACCTCAGTCACTCTCGAACTGATTTGCACCTCAAACTTTGTGTTTTTTCTGCCTATTGTACTTCCCAAGTCATCAATTAAAATTTACCCCAGTTACCCCACTTAGTAAATATTATTAATACAATTTTACCCCTCTATTGCTTCCATTTCCTTATTATCCCAAGTAACCCTGCACTTCTCTGAAAATGGTATGTTCAGTTTCCAACTTGTCTAGAATCCGTCATATAAGACAGAAACAGAATCCCTCTGAAGATTTATTACATCTTTCACCTCCTCTCTCACCATGTAACTTATCACTGACTCAGAAAGGAAATCAAGTGATCTAATACAAATTGTTTCTCACAAGTGACGCTGGCCATATCTTGTGATTTTATAAGCATTTGTAAATTGATTTTCAGTGGTAACAATTTTCTTCTGTAAATTTTGTGTCATGCGCTTTTGAAGACAATATGGATATTGAATACAAATGATTTATATTAAGCTGGTTGCCTTATGCTTATTGACAGTTTTCTTTTACAAAGTTTAATTACTAAGCACTGTGTTTGCCTTGTCTTTAATGTTAAGGCACTTTAGCAATTTGTTTCATTAAACTTTAGTCAAATAAACTCAGTGCCCTAAGAAATAGGTTATTCTCCTTTGTATGAAGACCTCATGATCTGAAAACAACCTCATCCTATTTGGTTTCCTTTTCTCCTGTCCCATTTGGCATATTCCCTCAAGAGCAATGATCTTTTCATTTTAAAAAAAAAAAAGCATTATTTAAAAAATATATCTGTGTTTCCAGCACCGTCTGAAAGAGAAGATATTCTCCTTTAGCATATTGTATTTCATGATAAATTTAAATAGCCTCATCATATAAATTTTAATTTTCTGTAGTCTAAAATTCTTCCCATTTGTTGCTTTAGGCTCTAGCTTGATCTCTAAATGTAGGGAATTTCTTTGTAGCTGGAACCTAGCCTAATTTATATTTAATTAGACACTTGTAATATGTTAAAGCTTTACCGAGATGTTGGTTTAGTCTACTAGGTCACCTGGTTTCCCTCTTCTCCGAGTATGTTGGAAAATTTAATCTAGTCATCCGTCTTGCAAATGTTTATCTAAAGAACATTAAGTCCTCCTATTACAGTTCTGAGGTTTGCATCCCTTTCTGTTGAATCTATTACTTCCCTTGCCCACTCATTGTCTTTAAATTCATTTACCTTGTTTTTCAGGTTATTCTCCTTTCTTTGATTAGAACCTTAAATTCCATCTGTTCATGATCACTGTCAGTGAGGCTACCTTTCACCTTTAAATCCTCAACCAAGGTCTCTCTGAATGTAGACATAGGAGGTAGGAAACCCTGTATTCTGATTTCTAGCCCTTCATTCTTATTCCCTTTTGGCCTCATGTTCTGTCTGCTTTAGAGATATAATCGATGACACCTAGCAACAACAGTGGGTGAAATAAGGATATTGCTAATACTTAATTAAAGTGTGGAAATTTTTTTCATTAGGTTTTAGAGAAGCCTAAACTAACACTGATCGTCTTGCAGATTCTAAAAGTCTTCTGCATATAAACACCTGCTTCAAAATTAGTAAAAAGAAGCTTACTGATCTTTATTATACACAATGAAATAAATTATAAATGCCTTATCTAAGTAGCATGTCTGAATTATTTTAAGTAATATTTTAAGTTTTTCTGAATTTACTGAATGTATGGACTTAAAATATAATCCAGATTAGATCTCTAACACTGAGAGTTTAAAAAATATAGAGTAACAGCTTAGAAGGTTTTTCCACCAGTGAATAAGAAGCTAAACTTGGGACTATGATGCAACTGCAATATTCTGAGTTGAGGTATGTTGACCAGTGGTTTCTCAGTCCTGTCAGACCCAGTGCCCTCTTGTCTCAACAAATATTTTCCTATACTGACTTTACTTCCTGAAATGAAATTCAGAGGTAATGTAACCTACCAGTGTATACTATTTCTTAAAGAGCAACATGGTCCCCTGACTGTAATATAAATGAGAAATAAAAAGAAATACATTTGTATTAGTAAGTCGATGTTGAAATATAGCTACCCTAGAAGACATAATGCAACAATCAAATGAAGAAATGGGGCTTTAAGAATATTAACGACATGAGAAAACACTCTGTGCAAGTACTGGATAAACAATGAAGCAGGAGCATGGGTGGGTAACAATTAAAACTACCACTGGAATAAATAATAATAAACGAGACTTATTTATACATGATTTTTAAAAATGGGAAATAGAAAAAATTGGATTATAAATAATACAATACCAAGACTAATTATGAAGAAAATGAAGAAGTATGGTGTTCTCACAAATGAGCTTGCCCTTGCTTTTAAGTGTAGTGTCAAGACGATTCTCTGTGATGTTATGCAATAGCAATGAATTGCACAGAAGAAAGAAATTCCACTAAATTCCAGGGCACGCATTCATCCTCTACTACTTCAAAAGGATCTTGCAGACCCTATACTTTGATAAGTAGTGGGGAACAGAAGATGGATTGAAAAAAAGAAATGTCAATCAAGACATTATAGAGAAGTTGTGGCCGACCTCTAGAGAGTTAGTAGGGTGAGGCTGAAAAACAACAGGCAACACCAAGACAAATAATTCCAAGTCTTTAGTGTCTACCACATATCCTTTTTTTCATTTTATCGCACATTATTTTACAAATATAGGAGGACAATAAAATATCCCTGAAAGAAATTTTATTAATGATTTTAACTTGACTCTGCAATTCTCTGCAAATTTAATAATATTTGATTCCAAGACTGCTAAGATGTAATCTCCTCTCCTACATATTTGTACATGACAGCTCCAAATACAGCCTGAAACCTTCAGTCTAAAATTTTGTATTGGTGACTCCAGTGCCACAAGAAGTATAGCACTAAGTGGCATGATTTTCCAAAATGGTGAACAACTTTTGGTAAAGTTCTAAACAAAACAATGTTTTTAATCTCATCTCTATCTATATAGTAGTTGCAGCCCTGGAAAATTCAGCATATATTAAAGTCACGTAAAAAGCCGATCGTGCTGTTTACATGTGAGACAGGTTCAGGTCTCAGATCATGATAAGCAGTCTTTTCTCCTACATCAGTATCCACTGGGACACATCCAACAATTTTTCAGGGGAGGGAATAGCAACCTCCCACCACTGACAACCAAAAATGCCCCCACAAATGCTGTTTAGGGTGAAATACTAGCATAGTTGAGAACACACACTTATCAATATAGCCAATTCAGTGATTTATTGGAACTAGTCCCAAGGACAATCAAAACAGATTAGCAGTGTATTTTTGCTTACTACACATCATAGATGATTTGTGTTTTTACCCTATTTTTTTTAACAACTCTGTAGACAATTTGCTATAGAAATCCAACACAGAGACAGATGATATAGGAAGAGAATTGAAAGACTAAGGCTTTAAATACAATTCAGCTATATACCTGAGCTCAACCATATGTAATCTCAACCATCTATAACCACATAATATCTCTGTGTAGAGAAAAATTACCTAAGGGTCGGGAAAAGATACCTAAGAAGTCCGAACTCCTGGTTTATTTTACTGTTTTGAAATATTAAGATGTAGTCCTGAAATGTACCCATAGAATGCTACACATACCTGGAATAGCTTACAATAATAAATTAGTGCTGCCTGGTGGGGACATCTACAAAGACCTGGAGAATGAGGATTCTGTCAGAGGCCTATCTGAAGGCTAGATTAATTTGGTGCCAGTTTTGGCGATTATTTCTGTCTTTGTAGAAATAGAAAAGAGAGTGAAAACCTACATGCAAATAAGAACATACCAGGTGATAAATGTCAGAAGAGCTCAATGACATGTATCACCTCGATGGACTTCATTATCCTCATGGATAAAAGTCAGAAAATGAACAAAACTGCAACTTAAATAGATATAAACTATCTTGAAAAATCACTTGAAACTTTTATAAACAAAATAGTGTGATCTTTGCCCCCACAATAAAAATATAAACCAAGTGGTGGGTATATTTTTTCTTAGAATTATATCTGAGCTGAGTTGATTATTACTGCACAAAATACAGAGTCTGTAAGTGTAATTATCAATAATTTGCTTGGTGCTTAAAGTGCATTTTGATCCCTAAAATGTCTTTCATTCTAAAGGGGGAAAATAGCATAAAACAAAATATGCTGACTAGGCAATTCATTCATGAAGTTTGTATGTTTTAACCACTCCCTGGGATAAAGGGTATAACAAAGATAAAGGGTATAACACCACAGGAAATGCCTATAGAGTAGTTTCTATAAAATTCTTCCTGATGCTAACTTTAAGAACTAAATACTGGTCTGTGTAGTATTGCCCATTGCACAAGAAACTCATTGGGGACTTTCTTGATTCTCCATAAGCAACAGACAACAGGTTCTGTCTCAAAAGAAGATATAGCTTGTCAGTTTACTCATCCTCAACAAGGGGACCAGGACTCCCAGAACCTCATCAAATTATTCTCACAAGAAGGGTATGAGAAGTGACCAGACACTGCCAACACTACACATGTCCTATTACCTAGCTATGCTCACCTCCATCATAAGTTATGTTTGCCAGAGCATCAATTGGTATTGCTTCTATAGAGGCTGTTTTTTTTTTCCCCTCTCAAAAAGTAGTCAGTCTTAAATCTGAATGAAGGGGGAAAAAAAAAGATTGAAAAAAAAAAAATCCTGCACAGGATCCTAGAGTTCTCAGTAGAATTAAATGGCCTTTTGCCCTACTCACCTTCTCAGTTTATCTATCATTCCTTCACCTGGACTTGCCCCTTTATTAAGTGATCAACTGCCTTGTCACTTCTCAGTCAGAAGCAGAGAACAGGAGAGCCTGTTCAGAAATTACATGGCCAACGTGACTTTAAGCATAGGCAAGTCCTTCCTTGAATAATCCCTAGATTATAAAATAAACTTCATGAGAAGCTTTGAAGTTAGAATTTGGCCATCAACAGGAGTGGAGTTTTCCTTTTATTCCAAACCTTAATGAAAAGCTGATTAAGATCTAAAGCTGCTATCTTTCTGGATGCATACCCAGGACCCAGTTTTATCCTCAAGGGTCTTATGCTCCGAGCAGCAGAAGGTGGCCCTAAGCCCTGTGTTCAGGTATCAGCTGGCTGCATTTAGTCCTGCCTGAATCAGGACCACATTGGTCATGGATCACTAGCAGGTCATTCAAGACCATCTCTTTCTTCTTCTCTTTTTTCTGATACCGTTTTTACAAATACTTTCCAACTTTTTAGGGCCTTTTAATCACATCAAGTCAAGCCTCCTGGGATCCACATCGGATTCAAACCTCAACAAATACAGCACCATTAACAAGATTCCACAACTCACTCTGAACTTTTCAGATGTCAAAACAGAAAAAAAGAATACATCTCCTCCTTCTTCAGATAAAACCATTATTGCACCCAAAGTTAAAGACCGAACACATAATGTGACGGAGAAAGTTACCCAGGTAGGACATGGTTTTACTTTCAATTTCAACTGTTTTGGTGTTCTTTTTTTAGATCACAGAACACATTTTTATTTCCTGAGACAGTAATAAATGATTATCAGTAGAGGCAATCCTTTTATTTTCACTCCTATTTATCTTGAGATGTTGAGTGACCCCTAATGTAACTGATAAATGAAGCTATATACTGGGATTTTATCTATTACAAGACTAAGCAAAAATGGGGTAACTTGGTATTGTTGTTACTGTGCTGTAGAGGTGGTTAACTGGCTATTCATCGTGTTTGGACATTTATTGCTTTTCTGCCAACTGTCACATTATTAAAGCATGCTTTTTTTAAATCTTATTGATGTATCTACTGAAGCTTTAGGTGACTAACTGGGTTATCCTCTTAGCTGTGGCCTCCTTTTTTGCACTTACCTCTCCTAGGTAGAGCCAGATCGAAGTCAGTTAACTTGGGGAAAAGATTATCTAAGATGATGAAAAAGCTGGATGAAACAATGTATTCTACTGGAATAACATTTTATTGTGTTTAAATAAATATTGCAACTTGCACTAGGGTAAAAAGGTACTGTCGAACAGAAGTTCTACTTTAAAGAATAGATGAAAATGATTTGTACTTATTACATCGAAATACCAACCCAAGCAGTAGCCAGCTTTTGCTTACAATGCGCTTACTGTTGGGAATGCATGACCCTAAAAATTGTGTCAAGTAAACAGTCCTTGTACGAACAATTTACTAAGTATATTTGCTGAGCAAAACTTTTTTATTTTTATTTTTTAGTTTCTCATACAAAACTTTATGCACACACTGCTATGTGACCTTAGGTGCAACTAGGGCCCATACTGTTACAACACACTCTTCCTTTCCAACCCGGATTTCCCGTGTCCATTCAGCCAGCTCCTGTCCCTTTCTGCCTTCTCATCTTGCCTCCTGACAGGAGCTGCCCATTTAGACTCATGTATCTACTTGAGCTAAGAAGCACACTCTTCACGGTGTCATTTTATGTCTTATAGTCCCATCTAATCTTTGTCTGAAGAGTTGGCTTCAGGAATGGTTTAAGTTTTGGGCTAACAGAGATTCCGGGGGACATGTCTTCCAGGGTCCCTCCAGTCTCAGTCAGACCATTAAGTCTGGTCTTTTTACTAGAATTTGAGTTCTGCAACTCACTTTTCTCCTGCTGTGTCAGGTACTTTCTGTTGTGTTCCCTGTTAGGTTGTCATTGGTGGTACCATCTAGTTCTTCTGGTCTCAGACTGATGCAGTCTGTGGTTTATGTAGTCCTTTTGTCTCCTGGGCTAATATTTTGCTTGTGTCTTTGGTGTTCTTCATTCTCCTTCTGCTTAGCAAAAGTTTTCATAAAGCATCCACAATGTGAAGGTAAACTTGACCTCAATCTGTATCCAAAATATTGAAGATTTTGAATTAGTAAGTTTTTCTGTAATTATAATCAGTTCAAACAACACTACAGTACTATTTATAAATAACCTCTTATGTGTGATCTGAAATAGCTATTTAAAGGCCATGAATCAGTTGTAAACAGACCTGAGAAGCCTATGTTTATTTAAGATAAAACAATATACATGCCATACAGAGATCATCCCTAGTGTATATTTTAACATTTAGGGTAGCCAAGATGCTTTCTTCTCTTGGCATTTCACTTTTCTTAACTTATCCTTAGTAAATAGGTCTAACTAGTGGTAAATGAATAAGCTACTGTCGTTCATGTTGTTTTGACAGCTTTGAATTCTACTTGCAATTATTTCTACCTAAAAACTTCTATTATTTATAGATAGTAGCCGTCATGTGGTTGTATAGAAGTAAAACATTTCATATGTTGCACAAAAAACAGGTTGCAAAGATTAGAGACAGGGTCCAGCAAGTAGTGTGAGTAAAGTGAGTATGGTAGCACATCAAGGAGTAGTGGGGACTGTGATAAAATATAGACTGCAGGCCCCCTCTAACGCAGATGACTTCCACTCAGCTACAATCAATTTTGGCTATGCAGGAATGCTTGACCAATGTTTCCAAATCTTTCAATTACAAAAAAGAATCTGGAAATCCAGAATTTAAGATACTCTTGATTTCTAAA
This sequence comes from Dugong dugon, assembly GCA_030035585.1. Taxonomy (NCBI): domain Eukaryota; kingdom Metazoa; phylum Chordata; class Mammalia; order Sirenia; family Dugongidae; genus Dugong; species Dugong dugon. Next base: position 123,805,028 of record CM057461.1, on the reverse strand, counting down.
AGTTGGCAAACTAACTCAAAGAATGTCTTCGAACTCTGGTTAGGCCAAGCAAAACACACCTTCCCGCCTGTGGGCAGCCAAGTGTGATCTCTGCAGTTTTCATGAGGTTGGTCCACCACAGGCGCCACCCTGTTCTGCCACGTTCAACAAGTCCACTGTGCCAAAGAAGGGTGATGCGCACATGGATCAGAAGTGGTATATGCTCTGGGGGTTTTCTGAGCATAGCAGGAAAGGAAACATGTGTACAAATAGGCATAACACAATACACATTAATAAAGAATACAGGAACACAGCTTAGGAAGAAAGTAATTATGCTTTGTGGGGAGAAATTTCAGAGGAAAAAAGAGAAAGAATGAAACATTTAAGCTGGGTCTAGGAAGTTATTTATCAAACTGGATTTTAGGTGATATTCAAGGAGTTCTGGTGGCACAAATGATTAAGCACACGGCTGCTAACCAAGAGGTTGGTGGTTCAAATCCACCCAGCTGCTCTGAGGGAGAAAGATCTGATGGTCGGCTTCCGTAAAGATTACAGCCAAGAAAACCCTTTGGGGCAGTTCTACTCTCCCACATGGGATTGCCATGAGTCAGAATTGACTCGATGGCACCCAACAGCAACAGATGATATTTAACAGCATAACTCGGAGTCACAAGGACTGTGTTTTAATTCTGGCTAAGTCATTTACTATGCGTCATGAAGACAAGTGATATTTGTTGTGTAACATTGAGGCAAGTTTTAGGGATGGAAACCTTCCTTCTCAGAGTTTATATAAGAAGTGTGCATATTATGGAAAGTGCTCATCACAGTGCTGAGTACATAACAGTGCCAGCCGTTGCTGTTAGTTGGTTAATATTCTTGTATGACTCCCTCCTGCTCTCCTCTCCATTTCTTGAGGATTTGTTTATCCCTGCATCCCCAGGGCATAGTAGAACACCTGGCAGAGAGTTAAGTTCATCAACTGTTTGCTAAATGAATGAATGAGAAGTTGCCCAAGTAGACACAGAAAGTGGTGGGAAGTCTAAGTAGAGTAAACAGCATGAACGAAGTTATGTAGGCGCAAAAACCCACATCTTCTGAGAACAAGTGGTTTCTTGGACCAGCGAGAGGTACAGCTGAAAAGGAGCTTTTTATAGTGGAGAGCTCCTGGAATTTTTCCCTCTAGGTGGTGCTTCCCTACCTTTCTCACATAAGTGCCTTGGAATTTGAGTAAAATGCAACAGCTGCCATAAAGAAAGCATCATTCTTTCAAAGTTTCATGCTTTGTCTTTAAAATCCCTATGATTCAGTCCCCTAATATACAATACTTGTTTTAATATTTTAAAATGTTTTGAACTACTTACCACTGAGTAAAACTGAGACCCACAAAAAGGTCCCATGGTTTTCCTATACCTTCTCACCACCACCCCCAAATTGAGTAGTCCCCCCACTCCTCCAGTGTGTCCCGGTTAGAAAGGAATGATGCAGGCAAAAGACTTTTTTAAGGTGGTGGAAGATTAGAAGTGGACACATGTTTCATTAAAGATCATTGTGTTTACAGCGTGATTGGAGTTGTTTCTGGAGGCAGGTAAACACTTTAGGGCTTATATTCTGGGCCAGAAATGTTGAGGGACTGGATAAAGCCTGAGACTGGAAAGAAGAGAGTCAGCAGGAAAGCTCTGTCTTCTTTTTAGTGCCTCCTTTAGCTCTCAGTAGCAGAACTACAAGTGTCCAAGGTGGAAATCAAATACTGAGAAATTCCACCTCCAGACACATCCTTTGGAACTTTCTTTTAAGCACTTGATAACAGGACTATCTTGTATCTCTTTTCTCATTTAGTGTTTGTGAAGTTTCCTAATCATAGCAGTCTCTGGAATTTCCATATTCAAAACATGCAGCTTGTCCTCTAGTCATGAAAAAGAACTTGGTAATAACCTAAAATGTTTACATGTCTTCATTATAGTCTTTCTGTTAGGCCTGATTCTCCTTGTCAGGGAATTCTGAATGTATTTGCTGTAGGCAGCCAGCAGTGTTTTCTTAATCTAATGTTCTTATTTATTTTACTCCCTTAATAGATTTCTGTGGTAATATTGTCTTCAAAAGAAGTCAAGGTTTTGTTCATAGATCATTCAACAGTAAATTTTAAACACTCCTCAGAGGACAAGCAATAAAGCAGACATCAGGAGAAGAAGTCATAAAAGAAAACAGTCTCTGCCCATGTCCTCCCTCATCGTTTTGATCTTACCTCTATTTCACATTGGATTTGAATTAGCTAGTTACTCATTTGTCTCCCTAGCCAGAGTGAGCTCTTTCAGAGTAGGGAGCATGTTGTTATTCATTCATTCATTCACTCATATATTTGTTTATTTATTCAACAAGCATTTATTGAAAGTTACTATGTACTGTGCTACCTACCTTCCTTCCCATTGCCATCAAATCAGTTCCGACTCATGGCAACCCCATATGTTTCAAAGTAGGACTGCACTTCATAAGGTTTTCAATGGCTGTAATCTCATGGAAGTAGATCACCAGGCCTTTCTTCTGTGATGCTGCTGGGTGGATTCAAACCACCAACTTTTCAGTTAGTAGCCAAGAGCAAATGTACTGTGCTAGGTTCTGTGAATTCGGAGTTAAAAGGCAAACTGTCCTCCCTCAAGAAGTAAGGAAGACAGACAAGTACAATAGCTAGACTTTTCAATGAAGTTTGGAGTATTACACTATAGTACTACAGGGAAACACAGAGTTCAGAGGGTGCCATGGTCAAAAACCTTTCCCACATTGGGAGCTTGGGGTGGTGGTTATGAAGCTCAAGTAGTTTCCCAGATGGGGAATAAAAATTTGGAATGGGGCACACTTGGGGAACTGTAATACCAAAGAATAACTGAAGCATGAAGTGCTTGTATCACTAGTGCCCAGCACAATACATGGCAATATTAGGAATTTTAAAAGGTTCTGAAATGAACAACTGAAGGCATTGAGGGGAATTAAGCAAGAGTAAAGTTGCAGGTCAAAAATCCCCACAGCAAATGCCTGCCTACTAAATTCTTGCCTTAGGCAAAATTCTAGTTCTTGCTGCTATTTTTGGTTTCAGAAACCCCTGATGTTTGCTGGTTTTATAGCTCAAGATTCTGGAATGCATCAGCTCTTTTTGCCTTATTCCATATGACCTTCTCTATTCATTTGGAAGAAATAGAAATAGAAAATAACTCTTATAAGGCGTTTGTTTTGTTTTAATTATAATCCAGCTAGTCCAGGCTGATCAGCAGTAGTTATCACCTAGGGGAGGAGAGGGCTTGGCTGACCCTTTCTACCAAATTTTAGTGGAGTGGAGGAGACACAATGAGTTAGAAGAAAATTTGGCCAGAGAACAAAAAACTGCTTTTACCATGCCATTGCAATTCTCAGTTGAAGATCAGATTCTTGGCTACATCTGCCCCCTTTTAAATAAAAATAAACCAAACTGTTTGCATGGGTGTATGCTGGGGCAACGAAATGTATCATTTGTTTTCTTGTTCTGCTTTTACAAGCTTTGTATGTGATCATTCTCCATGGATATGCATAAAAGCATCAAAAGAATTTTAAAAGATGGCATTGTGGATTCCAAATCTCTATTGGTTAGTCAAAGCAGCCCTGGCAGTGCAGTAGTCAAAGCTATCGACTGCTAACTGAAAGGTCAGTGGTTCAAAACCACAGGAAAAAGATGTGGCAGTTTGCTTCCCTAGAGATTTACGGCCTTGGAAACCCTATGGGGTCACTGTGAGTTGGAATAGGCTCAACAGCAGCAGGTAGTGGGTATTGGTTAGTCACATGAGACTTGTGTGCTGCAAGAACTCAACCACCATAAGGAAAAATGAAAGAGAGAAGGAAACTTTTATTGGGTCACATAACTGAAGAGTGGAGGGGCAGATCTACTTTGGGGCATGGCTGCACTCATTGTTTGAACAACTGATCACTCTCTCTCCCTCTCTCAGCCTTGAGTTCTTCTGTATTGACTTCACTCTGCACCTTACGGGAGACTCTCAAGTCTTACATTTGCTCAGAGTTGGTGATCTGAGGAGAAGGGCCTTCTCTCTTCCAGTGTCCATATCCTTCCCAGAGAAAGAGAACTTTGATTGGCCAACTTGGGTTCTGTGCTCATCCTTGTGGTAGAGGAAGTGTGGCTTCTTGACTGCCAGCCACTCTGAAAAAAAATGGAATTGGCAAGGGGAGGATCTAAGGAAGAACAAAACAGAGATATCTGTTGCAAAGGTGAAGACAGAAATTCAGACTAGTGGCATCATTCACACACACACACTTTCTTAATACTTATTGCGTATGCACTTGAGACACAGAAGTATAAAATTCAGTATCACTCCTCATGGGGCTTATAGCCTTCTTGGAGAAATACTGTATAATGATATATGACAAGAGCACTTACAAGTGCTAATGTAATAAATGCTACAAGATTATATTATAAAACTAAAAAGTTTATGTTCTCTTTAGACTCAATACTGGCCAAATTATGACCAAATAGTTTTACAAGTTGGCCTTTATTGCTTAAAAGGAATATCTGGTGAATTTAATGGAAACTCACATGTGGATAATCAGAAAATAAGACATATACAAAAAAAAAAAAAAAATCAAACCCGTTGTTCTATAGGGTCTAACTCATTGCAACCCTATAGGACAGAGTGGAATTACCCCCTAGAGCTTCCAAGGGGAACTTGGTAGATTCGAACTGTCAATCTTTTGGCTGACAGCTGTAGCACTTAACCACCATGCCACCAAGGTTTCCATACAAAGGGGCCTAAATGAAAAAGGAGATTTTAGTCTGGAGAACTGAAGATTGGAAAAAGATTTATACTAGCCCACATGTGTAGTTTTCATGTAGCTTCACTAAGAAGAGTACTCAAAGAAATCAGTTTTAAGCGTAATCACAAAGAGACTTAGGTCACTAATAAGAAAGAAATTTCTAAAGGTGTAAAGGACTTAAAACCAAAATAGATTCCCATTATCTGGGATCCATTTAAGTATATTATTAGCATGAAAATAGAATTGTGGTAAATTTAATAATAGCTGACATTGATTGAACTGTTATTATGTTCAGGCTCTGTGCTAAGGGGTTTAAAGGCTTATCAATATTAATCCACACAATAGGTCTATGAGTTGCTACTATTATTATCATCCCCATTTCATAGGAAATTAATCAGATTTAGAGAGTGGAAGCAACTTGCAAAGGTCACATAGTATATGGTGGAAGTAGCCTTCAAATCGAGGTTATCTGACTCCACTGATAAAGCTTTTAATCTCTAAAGGAGTCCCTCTCTATGATTCTGATCTGTGTTCTCTTATTTGTTACCCAAATCTCCTCTGAAGTTAGTGCACCATTTGGACATACCTGTAACATCTGGCATATTGTCATAATCTGAATATTCAGTAGTAACGAATCAAAGAAGTAAGGCTATAGTAATAGGGAAGAGAGTGTGGCAGATTTTCTCCAAAACTCCTCAAACTCTTCAAAAGCCTTACCAAAACCATCTGTAACAGAGGAGTTTCATCTCTAGCATCATCTCCTGTTTCATCCCCCATCTTTTATTAATTTTAGATTAGGATAGAAGGAAATGTCCTTTAATTTTTTGCTGGTGGTGTACAACTCTGTTGTAGGAAAAGCAAAATCACACTATTATTGACATAAGGATGATCTCTATTATTATGACTTTTTACTTTCCACTGAACTTGTCCGTTGTAAATATGCTCACTATCTCTTCCTTGTGATTCAGCATCTCTAAGTTTATACCTACTTATGATTGTAATCCAAAACAAGTATTCAGAAGTCAAGGCTTTTTTAGAAATGGAGATACATATTATTTATTTTATGTTATTAGTTAATGTTTAAAATTGTTTATCATCTTGGCCTTAATAGTACACAATCTCTTAACACTTTCTTTAGTTTCCTCAAACTGAATAAATCTAGTGCTAAACTTTCTTCAATGACAGTATTTAAAAACAAAATCTTTCAGACACACCTACAAATTAAAAGTGGTTTATATATACCAATACTTTTCAATAATGCAATAGGTTAAAACTGCATGGTTTAAAATCAAGAAAGGTATATGCCAGGCTTCTGTCCTTTCACCATACTTATTCAGTCTGTGTGCTGAGCAAATGACAGAGAACCTGGACTATATGAAGAAGAATGTGGCATCAGGATTGGTGGAAGACTCATTAACAACCTGCGATACGCAGATAACACAACCTTGCTTGCTGAAAGTGAAGAGGACTTGAAGCACTGACTGATGAAGATCAAAGACCACACACAACCTTCAATATGGATTACACCTCAACATAAAGAAAACAAAAATCCTCACAACTGGACCAAGAAGCAGCATCATGATAAATGGAGAAAAGATTGATGTTGTCAAGGATTTCATTTTACTTGGCTCCACAATCAACGCCCATGTAAGCGGCAGTCAGGAAAACAAACGACATTTGCATTCAGCAAATCTGCTGCAAAAGACCTTTTTAAAAATCTTAAAAAGCAAAGATGTCAGTTTGAGGACTAAGGTGCGCCTGACCCAAGCCATTATATTTTCAGTCACCTTATATGCATGTGGAAGCTGGACAACGAATAAGGAAGACCGAAGAATAACTGATGCCTTTCAATTATGGTGTTGACGAAGAATATTGAATATACCGTGGACTGCCAGAAGAGTGAACACATCTGTCTTGGAAAAAATACAGCCAGAGTGCTTCTTGGAAGCGAGGATGGCGAGACTTCATCTCATGTACTTTGGACATGTTATCAGGAGAGACCAGTCCCTGGAGAAGGACATCATATTAGGTAAAGGAGAGGATCAGGGAAAAAGAAGAAGACCCTCAACGAGATGGATTGATACAGTGGCTGCAACAATGGGCTCAAGCATAACAATGATTGTGAGGATGGTGGAGGAGTGGGCAGTGTTTTGTTCTGTTATGTATAGGGTCCTTATCAGTAGGAATGAACTCGATGGCACCTAGCAGCAAGATTAAAAATCAGTTAGTCAAAAGTCATTTTTGTAAAGCCTCATTGATTCTTTACCCTTAAAATTACAAAAACCAAAATTCACAATACTTCTACCGTATGATCAAGATATTTTCCTAAGCTGCATTTCTTGCCTCAACTAATTTAAATATCATGCAAACTTCAACAAAGATCATCTTGGACTGCCAGAAATAGTGATTATCACAAAATTCTAAATTAAATTTGAAATGTAAATCCAAGAGTTTAAAATTGCCACTGAACATTTCCAATTTAATATGACATTAGTTTTGCATCCATTCACTTGTTATTTGTAGAATACCATAAAACTTGGTTCAACAAAACAGAAATTCCCATCCAATGTTTTCTCCATATTCTGGGTTTAGGCTGTAGGCTATGTCTACATGCAAGTTGAAATGAAGAACAATATAGGGACGCTATAAGTAGGAATAAAGCACATTCATTTGAAAAAGCAAGATAGTTATGGAATCAGTATTTGTAAGTATTTATTAATGTAAATCAAAGTGCTGTGTACAATACTTGATGCAAAGGTGTATCAGCTAAGTCCTCACCTGCAAGGGCCTTTAATAGAATACAGAGCTCTGAGGTCCTAGATTATGTTTTCTAGTTTTCTCTTGGCAGATGAGTTTATCTACGACTTAGTCAATGCTGAGGTAAAGACAAAAAGTAGCTATAGATGTTTAAGTAACAACTGACTTCTGCAAAATAAGAGTACCATTACTTTGAAAAGGGAACAATAACAAAAAATTAAAATAATATTCCATTTTTCCTGAGTATTGTATGCACACAACAACAAATGCATATCAGTACTGATAATTACTTATTGACATATATTCTAAATTAAAACTTCATTTCAGTTTAAAACACCTTAATTAGCTAAAAAATTTTACTTCTTTATATCCTAGACAGTGAAGGCATACATATCCATATGAAACCCTAGTGGCCACTGACTAAAAGACATAGCTTGTAGGGGAAATACTTTGTGCAACTGGTTTTAAAAAGCACCTGTTTGGTTTTGTAAATTCATCATATATTTTAAAATAAAGAGAGGATAAAAAAACATTGCTTCCTTTAAAACTTCTTTCAACCAAAGAAATCAGGTTGAAAGTAGATGTTTAAAGTAAAGAGATAAAATACAAGTGGTCAAAAGAGACAGGTAAAAATAATTTAGCTTAGAATACATAGCAATAGCCTGGTTGCTATGGTAACTCAGACACCCTAAGATTGTGAATATCTGTTGCCAAGCTGGCTTAGTTTTTCTCCCCCAGTTAGTGTGAGCCTTGTGTTAGACTCAGGGACAGAAAGGAAGCACTGAAGAGAGAGCTACTTTGCTCATTTGCCCTTGTGGTCTAGGGCCTAGAGGTTGGGACAAGCATGTAGTTCAAGGTGTGTTGCCAATGAGGGCAGGCAGAAGTAGTAAGTTTTTCTTGTTTCATGGGTTGAGAATTAGGCAAAGAATTTGTAACATACATGGAATTCCAGAGTAGAAGACATGGAATTTTCACATGCCCAAGCAGCACAAGGCCTTGTAATGTGTGTTGTGAACTATTTCTAAAACAAAATAAAATAAAGGTTCCATTGGTTATCTGGGTGGTGGGATTGTGGGCAATATATTTTTCCCCTCTAGCTATGTATATTTTTCCCCCAGCTATATATCTTCTTGAAGCTACTTCTTTGTATTTTGCAAACCACATTTATAATGGAAAATACATAATAGATCATAAACCCTTGAAAACTGTATTGCTTCCAAAAAGTTCATTAAAAAGTAGTTAATCCGCATGATAAATATAAGTAATGTCTAAAAAAAAAAAAAAAGTCTACTAACCATGATTCACATATACTGATTGACATGTTTGATTATAGTAGGCCAGTAATGATTATATATAATCATAAATGCCTAAGAATCTTCGTTGTAAATTTTATTTAATAGCGACACTCTATTCTTGTCACATGAACTCACTCAGTCTTTATAAATTCTTACATGAGTAGCATAATTATCTCCTTATAATAAAAAAGAATCATAGAAAAAGGTTGCTAATCCTCATAAAATTTTAAAATTCAATGGCACCTTAGTTATCATCTTCAGCAAGGATTCTCATAATTTCTTGATTATTGGAATAATCTGGAGTACTTGTAAAATTCTTTCTCTCTCTTTAATTCCCTCTCCTGGAAATTCAGTAAATTTCATTGGGGCCTGAGGATTCTGAATTTTTAATAATCTCCACCCCAGCTACAACCCTACTGCCACATTTTTAAGATGAGGCAAACTTGGGAAACATGGATGTTGCCCAATCCCTTCCTTTTGAAGTTGAAAAACGTGTCTTTTTTTTTTTATTAATTAACAAAACTAACTTGTAATGAAAACATCACAAGAATACGTGACTGAACCAGTTAAATCATTAAATCTATAGAAATACATTTACAATAACAAAGAAATACAAAAGTCAGATCTACACCAGGTTTTAAGAAATTCATATTAGAGAAGCAGTTTACTTTCAGTGGGATGCTACTGAGTAGGGGGTAAATGGGCCGGCTTACTGCCACACTGAATTACTGTATAAACCCTCTAAGCAACAATCTACATTTAAGAGAGTTTGTCTAAGCCAGAATGCTCTAAAGTGTCTTCCTCAGAACACTGGTGTCACAAGGTTTTCCTAAGAGAAAAGTTCTCTTAGTCAAATTGTATCCCCCATCTCAGAGATTAACATGGAAAATTATCACATTCAAGGTTCTGAGAGGTTCTGAATTAAATAAATCTATAAAACTTTGCTTTAACCAGCATTTCTCAAACATTTTTGATGACAGAACCTATTTTTGCCTATTTGTTTATATGTAACACCTATTGATATCCTGAGGAATGCATATTTGTTGAGGGGAAGTCTCCAGGAAATACCAGCCTAAAGAAAATGTTTTTCCACTGGTAACTGTGAGGATTGTATGATCAACTTAACCATAAATATGTTAGAAATTTTAAAACTTTTTTAAGAGAAGGTTAGGGTAGGTATGGAATAAAAATGGGGGAGGTGGAGGAAGGAGCATAATAGGAAATACGTTTCGTTTCTCCCCTTAGGTTTGTTTTCCAATCATGTACCAAATATAGAACTCAGCTTGAAGGTGTTGAAGAAAATACCATCTATATTTCCTTTTCTGTTTTAAATATATCTGTTACAAGCACACCTGCGTTTTGAAGCCTACTCCTTTAGAATCACTTAGGTAGAAAGAGAAAAAAAAAAAATGTGGATGCAGGATAATGAAAGAACTAAATTTAAAAAGTCTCATTTTCTCTTCTGAAAGGACTGTAGTTAAAGCTGAGCTGCTGCATTTTAGTGGCCATCAGGTGAAGAACGGAGAACCCTCTTTTTCTGTCCCTTTTTCCAATAGTCTGAGTTTGGTGGTACTAAAGATTCCACTTTAATGGCAGGTACAGAGGTGGCTCATGGTGTGAGGAGAACCAGGCCGCATAGCCACTCTGTTTTCCATACTTCCTTGGCTCCTCTACTTCCTGTTGGTCTTGCAGTTCTTCTTTTCTGTGGCAGAAAATACTGGGAAAAAAGGTCTGCAGCCAGGTCTTGTCGCTTATTGTACCTGGTGATCACATTTGAAAGGAAGAGTCAAGGTGACAAATTCCCATGTCGTTATCAGGAACACAGTCTTAATTTTCAGTTCATGGAAACAAAGTTCCATGAGATTGAATGAATGGAGTAACAAGAAAAAAAAAAAAATCAAACCAATAGAAGGAAATACTATAGTGCTATTTCTTGGTTGACTGGCAGCTGTCAGTTAAGCTGTACAATCCTGTCTCAGAGTGATAAGCTGTCATCTATAAATTATGCCCACAGCTATATCCATTATTCATGGATTTGTATTGGAAAATAGTGATTTCAGGCTCCTAAATTTTCCTACCTGCGGGCATCTGAATTACTTCCAAAATTAACTACTATGTTACCTTTCATGCCCTCTCATTTTTTCCACCAGCATGGGATCCTGCCAACCCCCTTTGTGTCTCCAGTGAAAAAAGACTTCTCCTTTCCCATTCCTGTATCTCCTTCCATAGAAATTAACGAGGAAAACCCGATAATAGAACACTTTTCTTTAATTCTAGTAAATGAGTAGCTTTAACTGTGTGAAGTTTCAGTATAAAGTTAACTGGGGAAAAAAAGGTATCCTCTAAAGGAAAAGTCTTCTGTCTACACTACACAATCTACTGTATTTTTACACAAGTAACACATGCCTTCTACATTTGGTTGCCAGCTGCACCTGCCCTCCTCCCCCCCATGGTATTTTCATAAGTGCAGTATGCTCACTTATTTTACAGCAGCATGTAATAAAAAACATTGACACAACAGTGCTTATGAAAATACCTGGGGAGGGGGTGGCAAACAAACCTAAAAGGCACATGTTATTTGCATAAAAATATGGTAATTACTTGAAAGTAAGTTAAAACTAAGGCATAAACTTACTGGATATTCAAAAGAAACAGATTATTATCATATTTATATATTTTAGCTATCTATAATAAATTAAAATTGTCTCTCAGCTTAGGCTTCTGATTAGTTATTTTAAGATTTTGAATATGTTTCTTACACAGATTCCTCCAAGTTTGTATTTTGGGAAGCCAATCCACTCCCTTATCATTACCAAGGTTTTGTTGTTATTATGTGCTGTTGAGTTGATCTTCAGCTTATAGTGACCCCAAATGGTATAGTAGAACTTCCCCAAAGGGTTTTCTAGGCTGTAATCTTTATAAGAGCAGATAGCCAAGTCTTTCTCCCTCAGAGCCTCTGGATGGGTTTGAACCATTAATCTTTTGGTTAGCAGCTAAGCACTTAACAATTTCACCACCAGGGCCCCTCATCACTAACATAGATGGGGAAAATATCCCTGTGTAGGGAAACTGACGAAGTCTTGCCTTGGGGGTAGTTTTGTTCCATCTTGAATCTTCAAAACTTTTTTGTTGTTGTTGTTAAATCAGGGGAAAACAACAGACACACAGAGTCCTCGGTTCCTATATTATTGCCATGGCAATAATCCTCTCTGGCATATCAAACTGCTGTCAAACTGCCAAGAAAATAATTATTGCACATCGTATGGATAGATTAGCGTTCAGCCTGACAGTTGCGGGTCTCTCTCATTTCTTTGCCATGTTACTGCTATACCAATTTTGTGGAAAATTTCCTTTTCAAAATATGAAACAGTCTTAACGCAGTTGTTCCAATGGTTTTTAAACTTGTGCACCTCAGATTGCTCAGTGCCAACAGGAGGATGGGGCCCAAAGAGATGGAGCATTGGGGCCTTCACACCACCCCAGATTCAGCCAGACTAGTTTCATTCTAAGTGGCTTTATCTATGGGCTTTCCCTCAAGAATTTATGTGTGTATGGGTGTGTGTGTTACCTAATAATTAACTGTGAATTAAGTGAATTATCCAGAGTATTACAAATTGTTAACTATGCACCCAAAACTGGAACCTGGCACTCTTGTTCTGAAACAGAGCCATTTAAATTCCGGTATTCTCTCTTTTCCATCTAGACTGTCACAGTCCCAGAATTCCATCAGCCTCCTAGCCCTACTCCTCCTAGACCCAACCCTCTTCTGTACAAGATAAATAGCTCAAAGAGTATAGAGTCACTGGAAAATGTGAGTTTCCATAACTATTTTTAAAACAAAGTAGCCATACAGGCTACTTTTCTAAAGATTAACATCCTACTATCCGCCTCAAGAATAGGACAAAAAATTAACCTTGTGGGAAAGCCAACTTTTTTTTAACACAGTCACTAAAATTTAGATTGTTATTACTCATTTGTTCTGAGAATATTCTCAGAAAGAAAGGCTGATGCGGCTTTTGTGCCAACAGGTTCAAATGTAGAATTGATATTAATTGTCAAGAAGAGACACATTATTCAAGAACATAAAAAAGGCAACAAAGAAAACTGAACTTCTGTTCCTTATGGAATTATTTTTATCACTGAAAAACAGAATTCCTAAATGTTGCCAAGAATGGTAACTCCACACTGTAGAATACCTCTTTTATCCTATGTGAAATTGAAATCCACATCCGAAGACCAGATACAAAACATAGCAATACATACCTCACAGATGGGAGAAAAGAGCCTGAAACTTGATTTAGCTAGCAGGACTACTTGTCGACAGCATCATGAAGAGGTTATAATGTAAAATTTTGAAATTATTGGCTTTAGATAAGATTTGTTAAATATAGCCTATGGATTTAAGTTAATACACATACCTCTGTTCCCTGCCTGTATAGAAAATTAAATTAGCTGTTTGAAGATGTATGTAATTCAGGAATGAAATTTGAGAACTTGTTACAATCAGAAATACATTTTGTGATTTGTACTGCATTCTACTTTTATTTCCACAGCTTCTTGTTGTTGTTGTCGTCGTTAGGTGCTATCGAATCAGTTCTGACTCATAGTGACTCTGTGTACAACAGAATGAAACACTGCCTGATCCTGTGCCATCCTCACAATTGTTGTTATGCTTGAACCCATTGTTGCAGCCACTAACTGTGTCAATCCATCTCTTTGAGGGTCTTCCTCTTTTTCGCTGACCCTCTGCTTTACCAAGCATGATGTCCTTCTCCAGGGACTGGTCCCTCTTGATAACATGTCCAAAGTATGTGACATTAGTCTCACCATCCTTGCTACTAAGGAGCATTCTAGCTGTACTTCTTCCAAGACGGATTTGTTTGCTCTTTTGACATTACATAGAATATTCAGTATTCTTCGCCAACACCATAATTCAAAGGTGTCAATTCTTCTTCCGTCCTCCTTATTCATTTTCCAGCTTTCGCATGCATTTCCATAGCTTATGAAGAGTTAATTATTTATTAATAGGAATTCTTCTACAACCTCCGTCTTTGAGAATAAACCCAGAACACAGTTACTGATGCATAACAGTTCCAGGAATTTCTGTTACAACAGGTGAAAAAACTAACCTGAAAATAGCTGGGATATAATTATATTCTCTTAGCACTTAACATTCAGTTTGTGTTTCAGAAAACATCAAGGATAGACTCTGAAGTCTGTAGAGGAACATTTGTTTTGGTATATTTATCCAGTAGAGGAAGGAAAGATTCCTGATTAATCTATAAATGTTAGGAGAACCTGCTTCTGCAACGTTTTCTATCCCCCAAGATTCTGTAGCTGTAGATAACCAATATCATTCTCTTCTCTTGCTTTGGCTTAATGCTTAACCTGAGTGACCTGCTGCACACCTTGATTCTAGTTCAACCAGTAAGCTTAATATAACAGTTTAAAAGTATTGGCATTGTTTGAAACAGTTATTCCCAGCTCTGTCTTAGAGAGAAAACCTTTTTTATTTTAATAGATTAATTCCTTTGTTGCGCTGTCACCTACAAAAACTCACTTCTAATATAAAGTGAGTTTTGGAATCCACTCTTCTCATCTTCCTGGAAAATACACATACACTCACAAACTACAGAAAACATTTGGGTATGTTCTCAGCTCGAGGCACACTTTCCTCTACGCCAAGCTTTCCCCATCACACATGTTCCCACTCCTCACTTGTCTGTTTGGGGTACAGTTTCCTTTAAGCTCTCTTTGTTGTGCTCACTACTACTAGACCTGGACATTTGCTTACAGTGATCGCTAGACTGCCTATGTTGCTCTCTGCTTCTCAGTATGTCAAATCCTGACTATTTCTGTGATCCAAATCATCTCCAGGTAGATTTGTCAGCCTTCCCAGCTTGCACTGACCCCTCCTATCCTTGAACTCTAAGGACACTTAGTCTATTTTTACAAAATTAAACAATTCATTTCCATGTAGCTTTGTATCACTTGGTAAATGGATATGGATGGATGGATAGAGTTAGATAGGTAGATAGATAGACAGGAGATAGATAATGTGTGTGTGTGTGTGTGTGTGTGTGTGTGTGTGTGTGTGTGTGTGTGTGTATAGTTATTTTCTTTTATCATCCCAACTATGCTAGGAAAGACAGGATCATGACATCTTTTTAAATTATGCCCCAAATCACTTAGCACAGTACTCATTCACTAATTGATAATTAGTATAAATAACTTGCTAATTTCAGATAGTACATTCTTGTCACTCAGAAGGGAAAGTTCTAATTCTGATAATACTTCTTTGATAAGAGAGAATGAGGGTATCATATATCTGTTCATTAAACATTTATTGAGTTCCCACTATGTGCCAGACCATTTGATTGGTACTACAGATGCTAGGTCAAATAAGGCACATGAAAGTTAATTCTACTTCCTGTGTTATATACTTCCATCCTTGCCTTCTCCTTTTTACCAGTGAGAAAAGGGGAAGAGAATGGATGAGAAGACACTGTGTTGGCTAGAACAGCCTGAATAAGACCAACCTGGGCTGAACTGTAAGAAGTTGAGACTCTGTGATTATATATGTTTCCACTGGGAAGACAGGAGAATGTCACTTGGATTTAAATTCCAGTTCCCACCATTTACTACCACAATAGCCTTGGTTACATTATTTGATCCTCTTTTGTCTTGGATCACTAATTTGTAAAATAGGGACAATATTCTTTTCGTAGGCACTCAGTTAAGTGTCAGGACAGGGACAAAACAACAAATTATTCACTCATTATTCAGGTGTTTATGGAGTGCCTATTCTGAACAGGACACTGTGTTAGAAACCCTAGCTGTGGTGGTGATACAGTCCCTGCTATCTAATCTAGTGGCAAAGATAGAATGATTAGCAGAATATATAACAAATTGTGGTAGGCGTTATACCATAAAAGAAGGGGTCATCTATGAGAAGGGACACCTAGCCCAGTCGGGAAGAGTCAGCAGTTATGTCTGCATTGAAACATAAAGGAAGCAAGAAGGTAGTTTGTTAGCCAGGGAGAGACATGGGCAGTAGGGGTGTAAAGTAAGCACAGGTATTAGCACGGACCGAGTAAATAGCGGAGGTAAAGTGCAGAGGGCAGATATGAGAAGAGTAGTGTTTTGGTCATGAGAAAGCTTCCATTTCTCAACCACTCTCCTATTTCTTGCCTCTCCTTCCTTGGCCCCATTGCACCTAGTAACTTCTTGCACTGTAAGGTAGACCATTCAGCCAGGTTTCAATTCCACTGCAAAATGTTTCTTCCAAATCATTGATGACTATTTGTCTGACGGTCCAAATGTTCTAAAGTAATATGAAAAATTACAAAGAGTTTTTTTTTTAAATAAATCCCCTCACTTCTTCCCAACCTAATAAAAATCCGTGTTTCCTGAATGCTAATTTGATTAGAGTATTTCATATTAAAAGCTGCATGAAAACTGAGAGTTTCATTCTCACTGGGATATATTTGCATTTTGAAGGAGAAGCTCATTAACTCAAATGAGTCTTTTATTGATGGAAACATGGGGGAGGGAAGTGAAGTGATGGCAGAGGAAAGAAAAGATATTTTTAAGTAGCAGGCCTTCTTGTTCTATTTGCATCCTCCCAAATTCTATGCCACTCCATCTTCATCGGGTACCACTCAACCCCATTGCCATCATTATCTTCCCCTTTTTCACCATCAGAAGGAGTTAGGGACTTGGTAAGACAGACATCTCCTGATGAAAGAGCATTAGTTGTGATTCAAAATAATGAAGCATAAATTTATGAATGTGATGGGCTTCCTATATTTAGACTGAACCACTTACATGGTAGTAATTGGTCAAAAACTAGGAAAAATGCATATACCACAGGAATCTATTTAAAATAGAAAGACTTCAATAAACCTTAGCTTAAACAAACAAAAAGAGTTTTTATATTAACTAATCATAACTCCATGTTCTGTGGCCTAAGCTAATTCCTGCCTTCAACCAGAGATTTTCTTTCCTCTCTTAAGGTCTTGAAATAGCTTCATTAAACCCTTGAGAAATTATGGTCTCCTTGGCAAAATCATTTTTCACAGAATATCAGGTTACATTTGCAATACCTTCAAATAAAATCTAAGATGACATTGTCATGAAGTAGAAATGAAAATAAATTCCTCTATCTTGAGAATCAGCCTGCACTTATTTCAATTCTAAGAAAGACTAAAAGTCAGGGATTAATGAAACTAAAAAAGGCATCAGGAGGGACTCTAAGCAAGGCCTCTCCAAAGACTTCTCCAAGGAGGCAAAAATATTATTTTCTTTAACTCTTGAGACCACATTCCACTCTATATTTTCAGTCTCCATGCAAATAGGAAAAATCTTCACAACATGCACGCACCTGCACACACACAGACACAAACACACAACGAGTCCTTAATGTTGTGTCTTGAGTTGAATTCTGCTGTCTCTATTTTTTGGAAACATCATTTATCGAGCACCTATGACACATAAGACTCTATCTACTTCTGTGCAGTGTATAACAACGACTCCCCCTGATGAGTATAGGTAGGCAGACCATTTATAATATATGACATAATTTGAAATGTATCACTGAGCTATGTATAATTAAATGGTAACTTGTACAGGCCAAACTATATTTGCAGTAAGCCTCAGGGAATGGTTATATTAGTCTGTTCATGATTAACTTCATGAAAAGGGAAGACCTGTTCTGGGCCTTGAATGATGAGCAGGATTTGGAATAGTGAAGGGGAATAGTGGAGGCGGTGCTACAGACAGGAAGATCAGAATGAGCCAAAGCCCAGTGGGCTAAACAGGGACTACTGAGAATAATGCTTCTGGTCTCATAAAGTATGTTACTATGACCTCACACTTTCTATCCTCCATACCAAATTATCTTAAGTCCTAAGCTGTCTCAGATAAATGCTCCTTAGTACCTATTTATCTTATGATCATACATGTAAATTTGATTTGTCATATATATAAAAATCGAACCAGGAGCAAAATACATTATTACTTAGTTTTCACCTAAATTGTGAAATCTAATTGCTCTTTCGTTTTAGTTTTGTGTTGTTTTTTGGGTACTGATCATTTGGTGTCATTAATTAATAAATAAATATGCTTGCTTAGAATCCACAAGAATATATAACATTCACAAGCCTTCCATTTCACCAGAAATCCAAACTCTGATAGTACTATAACATAAAATAAAACCTTTGATCAATGCATGATTAGTCATGCATTAGTCTTTTACCTAATAAATAATTAGCAGTGGTTTTAAAAGATAAGTAATTTCTATTCAACTTATCAATAAATATATGATATAAATTCAGAATATTCAATAGCCTTTTATATAATTTAAAAGAAGTATTTTAAATCCTCATATTCGCCATGCCTGTTATAGGGCTTCATGCTGTCAGTCAGAAGTAGCATTTTCCAATAATTGAGTCATCCCCACCTACCTAAATTTAGTATGCAGCAGTACCTCTCTCCCCTCCTTAGTGATTTCTGTGAACAGATCTGAAGCTTTTAAAATAAAAATTTCCCATATGTTTTATTTGTATCCGTCTGCTTCCTTCTCAAAAGCACCAGGAAAGCCCAGGGAGCCACAATGATTAATGACCTATTCTAGAGTTTAACCTGGTCTGTAAAATGTGCTGTATTCCAGAGCATAAAAGAAACTCTGAAGTAGGTCAGGAGCTCAAACTGCCAGAGGGCCTATCTTAGACGAAAGCAAGCAAGAGGTTTAAAATTAAATTAGTGCTAGACACTTCAATGGAACAGGATTCTGTGGTTTAATATTGGACTGGAAGGTAGAAGACTACCAAGTGTAATAAAGCCTTAAAGAAAAAAACTCATTCAGACTTACGCAATTTTGAATTTGCATGAATTCAGTTGATGACCTGGTTCAAAATAGCCTTGTGTACTTTCTGAAGTAGGTTATGGTGGGGTGGAGGGAAGAATTTGCAAAATGATTAAGGGAAATGTTTAGCCTATGATATTAGAGAACAACAAAATACTTTCAAACATTAGTTTAGAAGAGTCACAGCATGAATGTGCCAATAACAAATTATTTATATTAAAACTTTTCATATCAAATACCAAAAAAAGAAAAAACAACTAAACACATTGCCATCAAGTGGATTCTGACTAACAGTGACTCTATAGGACAGAGTAGAACTGCCCCATAGGGTTTCCAAGGAGAGACAGGCAGATTCAAACTGCTGAACCTCTGGTTAGCAGCTAAGCTCTTAACCACTGTGCCATCAGGGCTCATATCAAATAGGTAGTTTAAATCTACAGGATGCTCAGCACTGAGGTAATACATGCTGCTCTGTGACCTTAAGCAAGGTAACTTTCCTTAAGTTCTCTTTTATCCAAAATGACAGGGATGTTTTCTGGATGATCTCTTGGCCCACTTCCAGCTCTAATAGTCTATAATACTATAATCTGCCTGGGAAACCCACCAAAGTCCCCAAGTTGTAAAGAAGAATTGAATGCAAAGAGATGGAATATTTGAAACCAACAAGGGGAGATGGAGGTAGATTCTTATAGGAGGACCCTAGATTCCAGCATTGTCATGGATTGAATTGTGTCCCCAAAAATTATATATCAATTTGGCTAGGCCATGATTCTCAGTACTGTGTGATTGTCTACCATTTTGTCATCTGATATGATTCCCCTATGTGTTGTAAATCCTACTTCTATGATGCTACTAAGGTGGTATGGGCAGCAATTATATTGATGAGGCAGGTCTCAATCTACAAGATTGGATTATGTCTTGAGTCAATCTCGTTTAAGATATAAAAGAGAGAAGGAAGCAGAGAAACAGGGGGATCTTATGCCACCAAGTAAGCAGTGCCAGGAGCAGAGCACGTCCTTTGGACCTGGAGTTCCTGTAGAGGGGCTCCTAGTCCCAGGGAAGATTGATGACAAGGACCTTTCTCCAGAGCCGACAGGAAAGAAAGCCTTCACCTAGAGCTGAAGTCTTGAATTTGTACTTCTGGCCTACTTTACTGGGAGAAAATAAATTTATCTTTGTTAAAACCATCCACTTGTGGTATTTCTGTGATAGCAGCACTAGATAACTAAGACAAACGTCAAGGGAATATTTTGGAGCCTTAAGGAAGATATTTCATGAGTGTGAAGGCTTGTTCAAGACCTGTCTTAGTAGTCCCGCCTGTCTCTCTATTAATAGTCACCTCTACATGTCACCCCCGTACTAGCCCAAAAAAATCAAAAAACCACTTCAACTTAAATACCACTTCCTCAAGGATGCCTTCCTTAACCAGCCCCCCACCCCTAATCATACTAAGTTAAATTCATTCAGTGTTACAATCTCATGGTGTCGTTTTCTTTTCTTTTGTTACACGTCATTACTGTAATTAAATACTGTGTAATTATGTGGGTCGTATCTGTCTTCCCCCAGTAGTATGTAAGCTCCATGAGGTCAAGGACTACGTCTCTTGTTTTTGCATGGCTTTCCCAGTGCCTGGTACATTGCAGGGGTTCAAAAATGTCAGATGGATGGATGGATGGATGGGAAGAGCAGATGTTTGTATGAAGAGGCAATGTAGAGCCAGATTTCTACCAATTCCTCTACTAAGTCTGTTATAGTATTTAGCTTTCAAGAATTGAAGAGTATTTCATCCATTAATATTATAAAGAGACTGAAAATAAGGAACCATTAAAATGCAATATTTTGTAACAGTGCTTCTATTTTTGCTTCATACCATCTATCAGTATTATTCCCTGTGAAGATGGAAATGACAGCCTCCTTTTTTTTTAAGGCCTGCCTGCTGCAAAGAAAAGCAGAACTGCCTCTGTTTGAAATCCCTGCTTCCCTATCCTGTCTCTGAAGCCTGCAGGGAAGACCCTGTTGACTTTTTTCTCAAGCCTGCTTGCTGGGAGATAGAGCTGGAAGTGGAGCCAAAAAAATAAGGCAGTGCTGGAAAGCTGCCAGGCGGCATTGTGTTCAACAGAGCCCAGGGTCTTGGCTTTGCCTCTTGCATCTCCTGCTCCTTTACTTCCCAAAGGCATGTTAAGCTCTCAACACTTGTGATGCATGCCAGGCCACAATCTCCTGCCTAGAGAGTCCATATGCTAGTAGTAGATGAGACCTTCCGCCTGGGAGGAGAGATCATGGTAGGAAAATCCCCAGAATGGCAGGAATAGTCTTAAACCCCTGAAGTCTCAGCACGCTGCCTCTAATTGTTACCAAGTGCAGGCAAGAATGTCACACTTCATCTTTCACTCTCATTTCCCTTCTCGTTGTAGTTAGGATATTTATCTTTAAAAATCACTTTTAATAGATGCTCATGAGTGACAAGTTTATGTGCCTAGCCTAAGCCTTAAATGTCTCCTCACTGAGAGGTAACTGAAGCATACTTAAATCTAAATCTACTTTTCAGGGTTGTGTCTCCTGGTCCTGACCATTGCACATTTTTATTGCTTTAATAAAAGATTTCATTGCAAATGTGGGACTTAGTCACATGCATAACCGCGTTTAACATCTTAGAAGTTATGTTTCTGCTAGAGGTAACAACAGGATCTTATTTTTTGAAGCTCCAAATTTGCAAATGTTCTCCATAAAGGTTTTTCTTTCTTCAACTCATAAGGAAACAATGCATGCTTTTTTCTGACATTGTCATTTACTAGAGATAATACAGAGGTTCACCTTTGTTTCATCGATTTTCTCAAGATCAGTTGTATTTAAAGATGTTTAAAAGTATATTAATGAATCTATGTTCTTAAAGATACAGACCAAATGACGTGTAGCTTATAAATGAAAGTAATTTAAAACAAACTAGTTAGAAAATCCTTCATTCGTTTAAGATTCATAATTTTTGTTTTAAATATATATTACGTGGAAAATGTAAAATCAGCTGCGAAAGTCACCTCATTCCAGCATCTGTCTTCATAGCAAGGTAAATAATAGTTCCAAGATAATGAGTTTTTCTGAATTACTGAAGGTATTAAGGTGCTGTGAGGAGTTCTTATCGGACAGTAATGCCAAGCAAACATTAATATTTTGATACAGCCTATAGTATAATGAATATGTCTTGGAAGATTAACACTAGAAGTTTGCTCTGTGCATAAAGTTCCAGTGTAATTTTGACCGAAAAGTTTAAAGACGTTATTGCAGCAGATTACATTGAGAAAGCTGAGGCTTGGTGGATAGAGTTTCATTAAAGGGCGCCAGGCTCCTTTAATCAGCTATCAGGCTTCAGGGGCTTCATCTGGGCTCTAAATGTTCGGGACGAGGCTTGCCAGTTTGCTTGCTGAAGGCACAGAGTGCCCCACAAAAAGGTCTTCTCCAGTTGCAGTTTTCTGGGTTAATGTATTCTGAGCTGAATTATCTCACCCATTGATTGCTGCTCTGGGAATTTCAGTGTTCATACAAACTAACAAATGTCCACCAGGCAAGCACCAGCAATGCCCAGCTGGCTCTTTGTCCCCCATGGGAAATTTTCTCAGTCAGAGCCTGGTAATTGTTTAGTGCAGCTGCTGCAATTTCAAGGGTGCCAGCTCATCTAAGCCAACTGTATGCACACAGCCTGTGACTCATGTGGCTGAGAAAGTACACATCGCGGGTGGGTGGGGGCCTTCAAGGACTCCATTTTAAATTTGCCCTCTTCTTTGTCAACTGTTTCAAGGAGATTATATAATGAAAGGTAGTTATTTAAAGGGTATAAATATCCTATATAGTCGTGAAATTTGGCTGTAGGAGTGAATAATCATCTCATGTTTATCGAAAGCATTTGCTGTAAGTCTCAGCAGTCCTTTATGTGGCTGTACTGTATATGTTTCAGTAACAACTGTATAGACCTGTGTTTTTCTACATACACTCAGATATGGGGTAAAGAGCTAGCATAATGTCTAGAGTGGAGGACATTCTGGTGGAGGCTGAGAAAGCAAAGCCTGTTCACCAGCGGTATGCCATGTTAGCTGCAATGAGGATTGGCTATTAGATCTTATCCTAGAAACACCAAAAATATGTTTTGTGAGAAAAGTAAATAAAAACAGATTATTATCAGGCGGTTTGAATGGATTAGGGATCTATTGTCAATTACAGTTAGTGATGTCCTCCTGGAAAAAATCCTAAATAGAATGTTTTATACACAAATGGCATTATTAAACAGTGTCAACCAGCCACATATATACCAAGTCTTTCCAGGGGCTTGTGGTATATATGACCATTAGGGTGAAAGTTCTTGATATATTAGTTATTTATTGTTACATTACAAATTACGCTCAAATCTAAGCGACTGAAAACATCAAACATTTGTTTTCTCACAGTTTCTGTGGGTTAAGAATCCAAGAGCAACTTAACTGGGTGGTTTGGGCTCAGGGTCCTTCACAAGACTTCAGTCAAGGTGATGGCCATGGTTGCTGTCATCTCAAGGCTCAACTGGGGGATGATCAGCTTCCACGTTCGTTCCACTGGGCCACCTCACAGGGATGTCTCATACCCTGACAGCTGGCATCCCCCCAAGCAGGAGCCCAAAAGACAGCAAGAGAGCACACTGAAGACAGAAGTCACAATCTTTTTTACAACCTAATATTGGAAGTGACATCTTATCGCTTCTGCCATAGTCTGTTCATTAGAAGCAAGCCAATAAGTCCAGCCTACACTCAAGTGAAGGGAATTACACAAGAACATGAGTACTGGGAAGCAGAAATCGTAGGGGGCTGTCTTAGAGGCTGCCTACCACCTCAAAGGACTATTTTAATTCAAGGCTGCAGAAATTTACCTCTGGAAGTATAACAACCACCTCTAGTCTCAGTGCCTCCAATTTTGATCCCCTCTAATCAAACTGTCTTTGCTATGTCAAAACTCGTTGCTCTCGAGTTGATTCTGACTCACAGCGATCCTATAGGACAGAGTAGAACTGTCCCATAGGGTTGCCAATGAGCAGCTGGTGGATTTGAACCGCCAACTTTTTGGTTAGCATCCATAGCTCACCATAGCTATTAACCACTATGCAGTGCAAATGTGATTATGTCATTTTAACAACTATTAATTGTTCTCAAGAGAATGTCTAAACTTCTTAATATACCCTTTATATACAGTGTATAAAAGTAATGTAAAATTGTCATTAAGAGTATAGGTTCTGAAGCCAGGCTTCCTGGGTTCTAATCCCGGCTCCCCAATTATCAGTTGTATGCTCCTGGAAAAGTTTATTAATATTGTTGGGCTTCACTTTCCTTGCTGAAACCTGAAATGATAATACTACCTACTTTATAGTATTATTGTGAAAATTAAATGAGATAATCTTTGTAGAGCTCTTGGCACAGTGTCTTGCACAGACTATGACCTCTGTAAGAATGGGCTATTATTATAACTTCTCCAGTTTATCTGGAGCCATTCTTCTCCATATTGTGCAGTGCTGAGTCAGTGGTGACCTCTTACAAGGATGATTCCTTTGCCTGGAAAATCTTTCCCCATTATCCTTTATCTGAAGAACTTTATCCTTAAAAACTCAGTTCAGGGAGTTCGATTTTCCTCCAGAAAGCCTTCTCTCTCTCTCTCTCTCTCTCTCTCTCTCACACACACACACACACACACACACACACAATTCTGGGCAAGGTGGCCCTTTTTTGTATTCCCTGAACTCCTGTGCCCCTCTCCATTATGGTACTTATCACACTGTATTCTAATTGTTTATTTCTCTAAACAGAGAAATGGGAGTTTCTTGAGAGAAAGAATGAATCTTTTATTTCTCCATCCGCAGAGCTTAACTCAGTGCCTGACACATAGTAGGTCATCAATAAATGTTGGGTTGAATGTGTTAATGCATGAATGACTTGAAGTATTTCTGATTCAGTCTCTTTCATTCTTCTCCATTTCTTGACCCTACTTGTCAACCCTACTTATTCATTCCTTCACCCCCATGTCCTGGTTCCATAAAGATATTTCTACTATGGTTTCAAAGAAACTTCTGCCCAAACAAGAGTTGTTTAAATGAAAGAACATACTTCTCTTCACTTGCAGTGAAAACACAATTTTAGATAAAAGTCAATTATTTCCTTCACTGACTTGGTTAGCAATTCAGCCTGTTATTTGGGGTTTTGAAGTCTATAACATCATAAAAACTCCATGAATTCACAAGCCAAACTCCACAGTCAGGCATTTAGGACTCCATGCAATCTACTCCCACACACCTCTCTGCCCACAGCATCTCCAAGCCCCTTCTACGGCCAACTCTCAAACACACACACACACACAAACATAAACTCATACACAAGCATACACACACATACACAAGTACACACACACCCAAACACAAATATATACACAGGAGACTAACTGCATTGGATTTACTTTAGGTGCTTATGAAAATTTAGATTCATGTGCCTCCTCCTAGACTCAGAGGGCAGAGATCAGAAAATTCGCCTTTGACAAACTTCCTAGGTAGTCCTTATGCATAAAAAAGGTTTGAGAACCATAGCTCTGGTCCCACTGAACTATTTAATGACCTTGTCTCCGAGTTTTGCTAGTCTTGTGGCCTCTTTCTGAAAATTATCTCATTTCTAACTGGAAAAAAAAAATCCCACTTACCCTTTAAGATTCACTCAAATAGCACCCTTGTCAAGCAGCCCTAAATGTCCCCACAGTTGATTGATCCTGCTTGATTGACTGTCATCACATACACTGAAAATTTTTAGTTCACTCCCCAGGGCAACTCAACAGCACCTTGCGTGCAGGGACCACCTGTGATAGCACTTCTGGCTCTGGGCAAAACATAGCCATTGTTCAATCAGTGTTTCCTGAAGTTTTAGCTCTAGCATTAAAGTATACTTTTTCCCTCAAACATGCAGGCTTGTATGAGTCTATATGACTTTTGCTTTTTCAGTAGAACATAAAATTTGAGAACGGTGTCCATCCATTTCATACCTTAACTTTTAAAATACATTATTATAAATTAAAAATAACTTGCCCAAGATACATAAATAAGGCAGGTAAATTAATCTCTTGTGCCAAAACATTTTGTTGATAATCTTGCATAATTTGGGGTAACTAGCTGAACACTAGATAATGTGCAAATTTCAGTTGTGTTGGGTTGATATCTTTATATTCCTTGGTAAAAAGACATAAGGCCAGACTGTATTGGCATTTTTATTTACATTTTGGTTTTCCAGTTATGTTAATGCTTTGATATCACTGCTGAATTTTTTTTTCTAATTGGAACTTTAAGTGCATCAGATGGCCAGTAATCAGACTCCTCCAAGTTAAGATAAACACGTGCCAAGATTCATAACCAAACACATTTAAAGAGAACCACTGCTGAGCCCCCACTGCTATGGGGGCCCCTCAAAGTGGGAGAAGGCCAAGGAGACTGGGCACTCAAAAAACTGAGCAGCTGACAGCCAGCTTCTGGTACATAAATGAAGGTTTTACTAACTGATCAAGCATGGTAGATTACATTTAGAATTCAGTTGACATACTGATTTCACAACCTTTGGTGAGAGAATCACTTCCACCTTCTCTGTGACATGATAACTTCTTCTGCTAACTACACACTTCCTTAAAGACAGACAATTGACGCAGCTTTCCAGTCCTCAGCCAGTGTGGAATCTTTTAAGCTGCATGGGTTTTCTTTTAATATCTTGTGAATTCTCGGAACAAAGCCAACCACCTGTCATAAGAAGGAACAAAAATCCACCTTAAAGTCAGACAGAATTACTTGGAAATGACATGTTGGTTATGGTAATCCACTCCTTTCCCTCAAGAGCAGGCATAGCAAGGCTGACTAAAACAACACATGTCTTTGTTTTTAAAAACGGGCTCTTCCTTCCTTCCATCCTTCCTCCCTCCTTCCCTCCCTCTTCCTATCCTCTCTTCCTTCTTTCCTTCCTTCCTTCCTTTGCGCTTACTTTCTCCATTTGACATTTAATACATCTGAATCAACTCTCCTCATTCCACACCAATTTATCTATAAATGTTAGTGCCTAGTTAAATTTTTCCAAAATTTTCTGACAATTAGACAATTTTGAGTACTTTAGCTTAGCACCAATCACTTAAAGCCCATTGCCCTTCCTCAAATTAAGTGAGCAATTAAAACCAGTTACCAGGAAGTAATTTTATTCAAGATGGCAGCTTGAGCTGGCATTTGCTTTACTATGGAATTAATCATTCTGGATCTACAAGCATAGTCAATCACAGAAATGTGTTTTTGCTGTCTTCTAAGTTTTCTTTCATGATACTGTATTGCCAGACAAGAGTTCTTTAGCACATTTAACGTGCAGTGTCTCTCTTTTGCTATTTTCAGACTCTAGTCCTCATATCAACACTAATATATTTATTACATATCTATTTGCAAAATAAGCTTAGTTATAAGCTTAGCCCCTAACCACTTAGCTTATAGTGGCAAGGAAGCAGATTCATTCAATTTAAAAAAATGATAAGAGGATGCTGAGTTTGATTTCTTGCAACACTGGTTAAATTCTGATGATCTTCAGAGGCTGAGTGTAGTTCAAAAGAACCCGCTACGAGATGAAATCTTGAAGATGGATTTGAAGAATAATTGAATGGTGGTCAGTCTATCATTTAGGAAAATAAATGCCTCCTCTGGATCTATAGCTACTTTAAAAATTCATATGAAAAAAGATGAAATCAAGAGAAGATACAAAACTTCACAGCAGGATGCATATGTACGTGATACTTAGCAGCAGGTTTGCCAAACATATAATATTAAAATACATGTTAACTTAGTCAGATCCTGCCTATAGGCTCACCAAGAGCACACAATTACTCAGCATAACTCACCGAATTGTCCCTGCACAGAATAATAACCTTGTGACTAAAATGATTAATCTGAGGCAGCTTTCACTCTGGGACAGTTGAATTAAACACAAAATAAGATCAGGTAGAAATCTTTATATTTGGTGGTCTGCCTCTACATAGTCCTGCACTGCCATACCAATTACCACTTTCTAATACGTATATAGGATACCTCTTTATGCTTTAAAGATGACATTTACATATTAGAAATTTGAGTAAATTTAAATTTTATTTTAATAAGAAATTCCCTTTCATCACAGAGCTTGATTTCAATATCACCAACACAGTGATCACTCTTGACTAATGAAGTATTTTATAAGGAAAAACAAAATGAAGCAACATTAGGAAACTCAAAGTATATCAGGGCTGGAAAGGACTTTAGAGATCACTTAGCTCAACCTGTGTATATTTTAATTGAGAACATTTGTGTCACAGTCTTTTCAAACCCTCATCTGCATAACAGTGCTTGCTGGTGGCATAATTTTTACTGTCCACAAAAAAAAAAAAATCTGACAGAGACTGGAGAAACTCCGACAGTATGGTCCCTGGACACCTGTATAGCTCAGTACTGAAGTCACTCCTCAGGTTCACCCTTCAGCCAAACATTAGACAGGCCCATAAAACAAAACAAGACTAAATGGGCACACCAGCCCAGGGGCAAGGGCGAGAAGGCAGGAGCGGAAGGAAAGCTGGTAGTGGGGAATCCAAGGTCAAGAACGGGAGAGTATCAACACGTCTTGGGATAGACAACCAATGTTACAAAACAATATGTGTATTATTGTTTAATGAGAAACTTGTTTGCTCGGTAAACCTTCATATAAAGTACAATAAAATAAAAAATTTTAAAAATGAACCAGGTCAAACAATATAAGGTTTCCATAAAGCTGAATTTGTTGTTGTTGTTAGCTGCCATCGAGTCCATTCTGACTCGTAACGACCCTACAGGACAGAGTAGAAGTGCCCCATAGGGTTTCCAAGGAACAGCTGGTGGATTTGAACTGCCAGCCTTTTGGTTAGCAGCCGTAGCTCCGAACCACTATGCCACCAGGGCTCCAATTTAGTAATTAATAAGTTACTTAGTGTCACGTCACTGGCAGTTCTATGATAACCTCCATTTCTTTTTTTATTTTACTGGGCTATGAAATCTAAGAATCGGAGAATCGTTGATTTAGATGCTTGTGTAGAATGGAGTCCAATGACTATTACATACATATATATAAGAAATTTAAACTAATTTATCAATAAGGCAAAATTATTAGAAAGAAAGGTGATGAGTTATGCTGAAAGACATAGTCCGGTTTACCATTTAAAATTTTATAAAAGATCTCAAAAGAAATAATACATTTCTTTTGTTACTCATATGTGCCCTCTGACAAGAGGGTAAATGCAAGAGTTTTTAGGTGTATTTGAATAAACTGTATGTTTTAGCTGTCAGAAAAATGTAAAAGCTGCAGGAATGAAGAAATCACAGAGATTGAAGTGTGAATGTAATCATGTTTTGCACATTTATTAAACTAGAAGTTACAGAGAAAGTGATACTTGTCCTCAGGGGGCATAAACTGGCTTGATTTTTATTTGTTCTTTGTCTCTTGCATAATGCTTTTTACTTGAGACAGGCATTATCAGATTCGTTCCTCCCTCCAGGAGACTTGGATAGGAATCAAATTTTAGTAGTATTTTTAAAAAGTGTCAAAGGTAAAAAAAATTCTCATAAGATATAAAGTATAATATGAGTCAAAATGGAATTCTGGACCATTTAGAATCAAGAGAAATTACTTCTTAAGAAGTAATCTCTGTACAGTGACACACAAAAATGGGAATCTAACAGATCTCTGGTACAAAACTATGCTTCCGTAACAAGTCTCCATCAAGAATACCACATTTGTTTCTTTTCATTTATTTCAGATGATTCATGTGCTTATTGGTTTAAAAGTTACTTAAAAGTGCAAAGTTGATTTTCTTGAATGAACTACTTCAGGATTCCTGTGCATGCCTTTGAAAGAGATTAGCTATTAAAATGCTTTGACTGATAGTTGGTTATCGAAGAATGAAAAGTATGTCATTGACACTTTTTGCTAAAATTTAGGTAGAACTCTTTCTCAGGTGTAGTAGGGTTAGTCTCAGATTTAATTCCAAGATTGGTCACGGCCTTCAGTAGAATATTTCGTCTGTTTTTTTTCTTTTGTAATAATGGATAGTATATCATAATTAAATTTTAATATTATTTTTCAAATTTCTTCTTATTTTGTAGGCTTATTTCATGATATTTTTATTTTTTAATTTTTTTTTATTGTACTTTAGATGAAGGTTTACAGAACAAATAGTTTCTCACTAAACAGTCAGTACACGTATTGTTTTATGACATTGGTTAACAACCCCACCACATGTCAACACTCTCCCTTCTCGACCTTGGAGGACCTTTTTTGGTGAAAATATACACAGCCATAGTTACACCGTTTCAAAAGTTTCGACATGTACAATTCAGTGACATCAATTACATTCTTCCAGTTGTGCTTCTGTGCTCACTACCCTTTTCCAAATTATTCCATCACCATTATCTTCAACTCACTGCCCCCTAGGCTTCCCACCAAAACTTTTGAGTTGCTGTTGTCAATTTGATCTCACATAGATAATTGCTTTTTTTTTGGGCCTTAGATGAAGATTTTCAGAACAAGTAGTTTCTCATTAAACAGTACACATATTGCCCTATGACAATGGTTAACAACTCCATGGCATGTCAACACTGTCCCTTCTCAACCATGGGTTCCCTATCACCAGCTTTCCTGTCCCCTTCTGCCTTCTAGTCCTTGTACCTGGACTGCTGTGCCTCATTAGTCCTGTTTTGTTTTATGAGGCTGTCCAATCCCCGGCTGAATGGTGAACTTCGGGAGTGACTTCACCACTGAGCTAAAATGGCATCCGGGGGCCATCCACTCGGGGTTTCTCCAGTCTGTCAGGCCAGTAAAACTGGTCTTTTTTGTGTGAGTTAGAATTTTATTCTACATCCTTTCCCAACTCTGTCCAGGACCCTCTATTGTGATCCCTCCCAGTCAGAGCAGTCAGTGGTGGTAGCCGGGCACCATCTAGCTGTACTGGACTCAGTCTGGTGGAGGTTGTGGTAGCTGTGGTCCATTAGTCCTTTGGACTAATCTTTTCCTTGTATCCTGTTCTCTTCATTCTCCCTTGCTCCTGAAGGGGTGAGACCAGTGGAGTATCTTAGATGGCTACTCACAGGCTTTTAAGACCCCAGACACTACTCACCAAGGTAGAATGTAGCACATTGTCTTTATAAACTGTGTTATGCCAATTGAGCTAGACGTTCCCTGCGACCATGGTCCCCACAGCCCTCCACACAGCAATTCAGTCCCTCTGGGAGTTTGGAAGTGTCTATGGAGCTTCCATGACCTTTCCTTGTACAAGTTGTGCTGGCTTCCCCAGTATTGTGTACTGTCTTACCCTTCACCAAAGTTACCACTTATCTATTGTCTATTTAGTTCCCCCCAACACCCCTCCCATTCCTCATAACCAACAAAGATTGTTTCTTTTAGTGTGTAAACTTTTACATGAGTTTTTACAGTAGAGGTCTCATACAATATTTGTCCTTTTGTGATTGACTTCTTTCACTCAGCATAATGTCCTCCAGTTTCATCCATGTTATGAGATGCTTCACAGATTCATTATTTTTCTTTATCTTTGCATAATACTCCATTGCGTGTATGTACCGTAGTTTGTTTATCCGCTCATCTGTTGATAGGCATCTAAGTTGTTTCCATCTTTTTGCTATTGTGAGCAGTGCTGCAAGAATATGGGTGTGCATGTGTCTATTCATGCGATGGCTCTTATTTCTCTAGGATATATTCCTAGGAGTGGGATTGCATTTTGTAGTGTTTTTTTTTTGTGGTGCTGACATTTTCTTTGTTCCTCTTACTCACCTGTGCTGAGCTCCTTTTGCTTGTGGATTTTTTTTTCCATTTATTTCTTTTGTTTTTGTAGGTTGTGTTTTTACTGAGACGTTATGTTTTTCTTCTTTATTTTGATGAGTAGGTTTGTTAACCTTCTTGGTGGTTACCTTGAGATTTACCCTTATCTTCCTAGAATTGAACCAGTCTATTATTACTTGGTATCACCTTGCCTTCCTCTCCATTAGGAGGTTCTATACCTACACCATTTATTCCCTGTTTTATTGTTCTGATGCTGTTGTCATTTACAGATTAACCTCTCTGGTTCCCTGTTGTAATTCTTTTGGTTTTGCATAGTCTTTAAGAGTTCATTTCCTAGGTTGGTATCTGGCTAGTACAATCCCAAGTCCTATATTCAGCCTGTGGTCTGATGTTGTTTGTTCTCAGATAGAAGGACTCCTTTCAATAAGTCTTGTAAGTATGGTTTGGTTTTCACATGGTCTGTTAATTTCTGTTTATCTGGAAATGACCTAATTTCACCATCATATTTGAATGAGAGTTTTGCAGGATATATTATTCTTGGCTGGCAATTTTTTTCTTTCAAGGTTTTATATATGTCATCCCATTGCCTTCTTGCCTGCATGGTTTCTGCCAAATAATCTGAGCTTAGTCTTATTGTTTCTCCTCTGTTTGTTGCCTTTTGTTTTTCTTGGGCTGCTCTCAGGATTCTTTTTTGGTCTTTGATTTAGTGAGTGTGATTACGATATGCCTTGGTGATTTTCTTTTGGAGTCTATCCTATGTGGGGTTCGTTGAGCTTCTTGGATGGTCAGCTTTTCACCTTTCATGATATTGGGACAGTTTTAATTCTTAAATGATCCTTTATGTGTTTTCTGTTTTCCCCTTCTGTTCTGGAACTCCGATCACTCGCAAATTTTTGCTTTTGATTGTATCCCACATAGTTCTCAGGGTTTCTTCATTTTAATTTGTTCTTTTTTCTGACTTTTCTTCAGAGTTGTATCCAAGTGTTTGTCTTCAATTTCGCTGACCTTATTTTCCATCAATTCAAACCTGCTCCTCAGCCCTTCTATGACAGTGTCCATTTCCGAAACCTTGTTGCTTATCTTTTGGATTTCTTATTGTTGTTTTTGTATGATTTCTAGTTGTGAATTTATTTTAGCATTTTGCTCCTGTATTCTTTTCTTGAATTCTTCCAATTTTTTGTCTGTATTTTCCATGAATTTGTCTATTTTTTCCTCATTTTTGTCTGCTTTTTGCTTCAACTCTTGGATAATTCTGAATATTAGAGATTTGAATTCCCTATCAGTTAGGTCTAGTGCCTTTTATTCTACTGGAAAGTCATCTGGTGTTTTATTTTGGATGTCTACTGGAACCATCCTGTCCTGTTTTTGTAAATGTTTTGTATTGTCTGCTGTCTTCGGGGCATTCAGTGGTTATTTTCCTCCTTTATTGATTGTAAATTTGTTTCTTCCTGCTTTTTTGTTTTATTTTGTTATGTCTGAGCAGGCGGGCTGTGAGTTCTTTGTTGTTTGCTCATCTGTGGGCATGATGTTTTTCACCTCCTTCTCCAAGCCAGGGTCAGTCACTCAGGTATGGTACAACAGGGCAGGTCCAGCTGAAGGGGAGTTGCTGGGATTGGTTGTTTGTTGCATGTAACAGGGCTGATGGTGTGGACTGGGAATCAGTGCAGGGCAGGTTCCAGTAGGCTGTGCCTGTGCTGCTTGGGAGTGTGATGTTCAGTGCATGGTACAGGTAGGCAGGAAGGGGGGGTAGATTGTGATGTGTGGAGCTAAGATCTGTATGGGAAAGAGGAGAGAGAAGAGAGAGGAACAGGAGCCAAAAACATACACACAGACAAAAAAGAGTGCTCAGGAAGCTTGTTATTGGAGTGGAGAGATGAGAGACTGAGAAATGGGGAGAAACAAAAATGAAAACAAAATAAAAAGGGTAAAAGAAAAAAATGAATAAATCGAGAGACTAGAAATGAAGAAAGACAAAAAGGGAATAAGAGAGAGAAGAAAAATAAACAAAAAAAAAACCAAGAAAAAAGAAATGCCCCCAGGGATGTCCCTGTGCGTTTGCGCAGTGTAAGGGAGTAGCTTCCAATCCGTGCGGTACTGCCTGGCTAGAAGGGGTTCCCAAGCCAAGAAAAGAAAAAGAAAACAAACAAACAAATCAAAACAGAACAAATCACAGCACACAAACAAAAAAGCCCTGGAGGTCCCACCAGCATGGCGGCACAGGCTGGGAAGCAGTTTCACAGTCAAGCAGTGTTTTACAGACTTTCAGGAAGAAGAAAAGATGGTGCAAGAAGCCAGGTATTTGAGAGAAAGGAGGGGGAGGTGGTGAGAGGTAAGGAAGAAATCTAAAGAAGCCAAAAAAAGCAACACCAGCAGCCAACAAAAGGCACTCAGGGAGCCAGCCAGTGCAGGTGGGTGGAATCCAATTGACACCGGGGTGAAGCTGGTGCCTCTCGACCAAGAGACTGTGGCTGTAGGAAGCAGAGGAGGCTAAGTGGGGGTAAAGAAGGGTGGGTGGTGGGAAAGCATATATCACTGGTTACCGGTAGTTCTGTCTCCTGCTGGAAGCTCCGTGAAGCTGCTTTCTCGTACCCCCTGTTCGCTGATCTCTGATAGGAGTCCAAGATGGTTGATCCGTGCTGCGGTAGCTGATAGGGGACCTCTGCATGTATCTCTCCTCGCTCTCTGTTCTGTGTCAGTTTCTTATGCCATTCAGTGCTTGGCTGAGTTCTTTATCTCTTCATTTGATGCTTAGGATTTCGGGATTGATGTGTGACTCTGTTTGACTTAGTTTTTCTGATCTTTGCTGTGGAGGGACAGCACGGTGCTTCTGACTATAGCACCATGTTGCTCCTCATGATATTTTTAAAGGTGGAATGCTTTTGTTTGTTTTGTTGTTGTTTTTATTACACATGGTTAGGAAAATTCAGATTTTTAGTAATCAGGATGCCCATGGCGTACTTAGGAGGTATTTCTGAGTTTTAGCAAGACACCTTTCAAAGAATCTTTTAAATTTAAAACAGCAGAAATTTGTCACATAACCCATTGCCGCCGAGTTCAAGGTCGGCAGTTTTAACCTGCCAGCCGCTCCATGGGAGAAACATGTGGCAGTCTGCTTCTGTAAAGATTTACAGCCTTGGAAACCCTATGGGACAGTTTTACTCTGTTCTACAGTGTTACTGTGAGTCAGAATCGACTCACTGGCAGTGGGTTTTTAACTGATTCTTAAGCACCAGACATACCCAAGCAAGTAAGACTTATCAACTACAAACTTGCTAGTAATGTCACACTTGCTAAGGTTACTTAGTAACTTTATTTACTCAGTCCCTGACAGGAAGACATTTCTCATCTGGAAATTTAGCAGCAAAGAGAAACTATTCTCAGAGTCAGGTTATTAAAAAGCAAAGCATACGCTGAGAATTAGCATACAATTCACCTTGTAAATACTCAGAAAATCTCTGTTAGTAATGGGGAATCAGCTCTCCTGTGTCTCAGTGAAGATGCTATCCATGACTTCACTGTAATTTGAGGCACATTGACTACTAGTGCCACCCCATTATTTCATGCTTCATCTTCTCTCTAAATATTCTCTTCTTTGACTCTCTTTTGCCTTTCTCTCTCTCTCTCTCTCTCTGTGTCTGCCTGTCACACAGCCACACACACACACAAACCTGATGATTATCAATGTGTTTGTGGTTCTAAAGGGTTCAGAGAGCCATAGAAGTTCATGCCCGTAAATCAGTGTGCTTAACTTTTTGTATATCAGAGATAACTTTGAGAATCTGATGAAGGACATAAAGACGTATTGCCTGAAAAATATACAGCCTCACATACCATAAGTTCTTTTTAAGATATTTTAAGGGGCTCACAAAAGCCCACCCATACATCCCAGGATAATACACTGTGGTGTAATAATCACTTGCTTGCTCACGTACATACGCACACATATACATTTCCCCCTTATCTTGGAATTCCCGTGGATTGTATTTCCAATTTCTTTCCTTAAAATGCATTAATCCATACATGAAAAGATGCTCAGAATCATTAGCCATCAGAGAGATAGAAATCAAAACCACAATGAGATACTATTTCACTACCACTAGGATGGCTAAGATTAAAAAAAACAGAAAATAACAAACGTTGGCAAGGATGTGGGGAAATTGGAAAACTTACCCATTGCTGGTAGGAGTGCAAAATAGTAAAGCAGTTGTGTTGAAGTTCCTCAAAAAACTAAAAACAGAACTACTATATGACTCTGAAATTCCACTCCTAGGTATATACCCAAAAGACTTGAAAGCAGAAACTTGAAAAGAGACTTGTACAGCAGTGTTCATTGCAGCACTATTCACAACAGCCAAAAGGTGGAAACAAGCTAAATGCCCATCAACAGATGAATGGATAAACAAAATGTGGTACATACATACAATGGAATACTACTCAGTCAGTCGGAGAAATGAAGTCTTGATACATGCTGCAATATGGATGGAGCTTGAAGACGTTATGCTGAGTGAAATAAGCCAATTATAAAAGAACAAATATTGTATAACCTCACTTATGTAAAAAGACAAGAAAAGGCAAATGTATAGAGACCAAAGTTTATTAGTGGTCACCAGAGATGGGAGGGAGGGGGACAAGGAGAGTTAACGGTGATAGAAAAATCACATTGATTAAGGGTAGGGCTGCACAGCTCTTTATTGTGATTACTGTCAATAAGTTGTACACCTGTAAGGAGTTGAATTGGCAAAAGTTGTGTTATAGATATATTTACAACAATGACAAAAAAAGAGTAGCTGCATCTAGGGTCTTAAAAGCTTGTGAGTGGCCATCTAAGATACTCCACTGGTCTCACCCTGTCAGGAGCAGGGAGGATGAAGAAAACCAAAGACACAAGGGAAAGATTAGTCCAAAGGACTAATGGACCACAGCTACCATAGCCTCTACCAGACTGAGTCCAGCACAACTAGATGGTGCCTGGCTACCACCACTGACTGCTCTGACAGGGATCACAATAGAGGGTCCCAGACAGAGCTGGAGAAAAATGTAGAACAAACTTCTAACTCACAAAAAAAGACCAGACTCACTGTCCTGACAGAGACTGGAGAAACCTCAAAAGTATGGCCCCTGGACACCCCTTTTAGCTCAGTAATGAAGTCAGTCCTGAGGTTCACCCTTCAGCCGGAGATTGGACAGGTCCATGAAACAAAACAAGACTAAAGGGGCACACCAGCCCAGGGGCAAGGACTAGAAGGCACAAGGGGACAGGAAAGCTGGTGATTGGGAGCCCAAGGTCAAGAAGGAATGGTACTGACATACCATGGGGTTGGTAACCAATTTCACAAAACAATATGTGCACTAATATTTAATGAGAAACTGGTTTGTTCTGTAAACCTTCATCTAAAGTACAATTGAAAAAAAAAAAGATAGCTGCTGAGGCTGCTTGTGTATAACCAAACACCTCATGGATTTGATTCCTTGGTTTGGATGTTTAGGGTCATCTTTTCATGGGACATCCCAGTTAATTGGCCTAATAATATGTTTAGTGCTTCTATCTTACCTTGTAGTTCGTTGCATAGTGCCTGGGATCTTAAAAGCTTGCAAGCAGCCATCCAAGGCACATGTGGTCTTTATTCACCTGGAACAAGTGAGGAAGAAGGAGAGTCAGGAATAGGAGGAGGATATGGAATTGTGTCTAATTTCCTCCATGAACAACTGCCTGCTTTGCCATGAGACCAGAAGAACTGGATGATGCCCAGCTACCATTACTAAACATTTTAATCAAAGATTCCATAAAAGAATACTGATCAAAAGGAGGAAAACACAGAATAGAATTTCAAATTCTCATGGACTGTAGACTTTTTGGAGCATGGAGGGTAGGCAAACCCCTAAAATTATTACTCTGAAATAATCTTTAAACCTTAAACCAAAAATATCCCCTAAAGTCATCTTAAAACCAAACAATAGTTAAGCTTAACTAGTAAAAAATGTCTGCCTTACGTATTATACTGTTTTAAGAACTATCTGTATGGGATCAAATTGACATCAGCAACTCAAAAGATTAGATAGGAACCTTAGGGGGCAGTGATTTTATGATAATGAGGGAGGAACAACTCAGAAAAGCAGGGTGAGAACGGTTGCACAACTCGAAGACTATAATCAATGTCACTGAATTGTACATATTGAAACTGTTGAATTGGTGTTTGTTTTACTGTGTATGTTCTCAACAACAACGACTAAATCAATAAAAGTTAGAAAAAAATGCATTAATTCTTGCCCTGTAAATGACACAAACTCAGTAAAATTGCACTAATTTATTGTAATTGAGTAAACAACTTGTATGAGTTAAGAATAATCACAGAATTGCAGAATCTCAGTTGAGCACTAGGAATCATCTATACTGACCTTATTTTGTTGCATATATTATTTCTACAGGGTCCTTGGAAAGTATACTGAAATTTTGAAACTGATAGCACTCCCTCAATACTTACTGAATTCATTTTAAAGAAATAGCATTTCATTACTTACAGCAAAATAGAGAAACTCATGAAATTTCAGAATATGCTCAAAAGTAATTTTCTCCAACCACCCGTGAGATGTTTGATTTTCTTTATGATTGGGGATTCCAACCAGACAAACTAAATTTTCCCTAGTTCTAGGATAGTTGTTTTTATGAGAAAATATCTTATCACTTGCTTAAACTGAGTCCTTTCAAAGTGTTTGAAGGTTTTTAAAAAATAGTTGATTCCTATCTTAGTCATCTAGTGCCGCTATAACAGAAATACCTCAGGTGGATGGCTTTAACAAAGAGAAATTTATTTCCTCACAGTAACATAGGCTAGAAGTCCAAACTCAGGGCATCAGCTCCAGGGAAGTCTTTCTGTCTCTGTCGGCTCTGGAGGAAGGTCCTTCTCATCAATCTTCCCCTGGACTAGGAGCTTCTCCATGCAGGAACCCCGGATCCAAAGGACATGCTCTGCTCCCGGCACTGCTTTCTTAGTGGTATGAGATCCCCCATCTCTCTGCTCACTTCTCTCTTTTATATCTCAAAAGAGATTGGCTTAAGACACTATCTAATCTTCTAGATCTCATCAATATAACTGCCGCTAGTCCATCTCATTAACATCATAGTGATAGGATTTACAACACATAGGGAAATCACATCAGATGACAAAATGGTAGACAATCATACAATACTAGGAATCATGACCTAGTCAATTTGACAGATATTTTGGGAGGACACAATTCAATCCATGACTGTTCCCTAAATTACTACTTTACACATAGCAGCAGACCAAAGAGCAAAACTGAGAAGTTCAACAACAAAAAAAAATTAGTGTCTTAACAGCAAACAAGCAAAACCAATGGACCTGACCATCTGACTTCTGCTGCCTCCATCTCTGCATGTCTGGCCTGCTCCAAGGGTCACACCAGAGAGCTGGATTCTGCCAATAATTATAATTGATATTAAATATTATTTATAACTTAATTTGGAAATGTTCAAGTTAAAGTGCCTAAAACTTTAATTATATTAGTAATTACCAGATATTGAGTGCTTATGGTAGAACAGAGACTATACGTGGAATTTCTGTTGCATGACTTAATTCACAGCTGCTTATGAGGTGGCTATTGTTTCCATTTCACTGTTCAGGAAATTGATGCTTGAGGAGATTTAAAAAGTGACCATAGAGCAAAGATATATAGCAGGATCCTGTCTCAGTCCAGACCCTTGTCTAATCAGCATTACTTGGCAGATAATGAATTTTTAATTAGTGGAAATTATGACTTCATTTTTATTATCTGGTGTCCATCCATGTGTCTAGCATTTCTGATTTGTCTTTCCTGTGTCTTGCACATGTGTGTTCATTCAAACGCAAGGTTTTCAGGTTCTTGGCAAGAAGAGATTCTAGATCATTCTCTTCATCCACGATTTTGCCGTAGGTGATTTGTTGGCATTGTTGTTATTAGGTGCCATCTAGTCGACTCCGACTCATAGTGACCTATGTACAACAGAACGAAACACTGCCTGGTCCTGCGCCATCCTCTAGTAAAGGCGTTTTGTTAAACTGAAACATTGGTGCAGAGTCTTCTAAAATCCTTTCTTCTACTGCTGGAAACAGCATGTGTAGTAGAAAAACATGGACTTTACCCCCACAGAAAAGTGAGTTGAATACTGGTATGGTGTTGTACATAAGAACACAGGACCTAGAACCAGACAGTCCTTGGGAAGTTAGCTAAGCTTAGTTTTCACATCTGTAAAGTGGTATAGTAATAGTGCATACGTTGCAAAATTGTTGTGATATGTAATGGGATAAGGCCCACAAAGCCTTCAGTAAACATTAGGCATTCAATAAATGTAAGCTAAATTGTCTGGTTGATAGTGCTGTTGTTGGCTGTGAGGCCTCAAGTAAATTATTCAATCTCTCTGAACCAGTTTCCTAGTCTTTAAAAATGGAGACTATAATGCTATTAAAAGAGAAGCTGACAGAATTGAATGCCATAGTTCAATACCTGGCCTGACAACTAACATAAGACACTCAGTGTTAACTATTCTCTTTCTTTTTCTAAGAGAAAGCATTGATGAGCTGAGCAGGCATTCTCTCGGGAGTCACTGTGTCATCCCATCCACCTTATTTCAAAGGAAAAAAAGCAAAAACCAAAGTAGGCTGACCAAGGACACTAACGAGAACAGCTCAGGTTCCTTCTCAGGCCTCACTGGTGGCAAATGCAGGAGTGAAGTCAGTCTTCTCTCACTTAAGGAAGGAGATGTTGGAGAAAGCACATCATTCCCCAAAGAAGCATCCCTCTTGGTCCTTTTTGGTTTGGTGGTAGTAACTCTGGAGGGACACCTGGGCAGAAAGAGCCTGACTGAGCAAAATGAGCATAAACACATCTGTTTCTTTGTGCTTCTTTACCGCTTTCACACTACCCTTGCAAAGGTCACCAAACTAATGGGTGAGCTGGTTGTTTGATGGCTACGTTGTTTTCCTGAGTTTAGAGGTGTCTTTAAGGATCCCTGGTTGCTCAACGGTTAAGCACTCAGCTGCTAACTGAAAGGTTGGCCATTTGAACCTAGGGAGAAAGACCTGGTGATCTGCTCCTGTAAAGATTACAGCCTAGAAAACCCTATGAGGGAGTTCTACTCTGCCACACAGGCTCGCTTTGAGTCAAAATCCACTGGATGGAAACTAACAAGAGTTGGCTTAATTCTGTTACATATTGACATATTATGTATCATTAACACCTGCTATGTGATTTAATTAACCTAAACATCAAGAAAGAGCAGGGATGGTATGAGTTAGGGACTTGACACTTTCTCTCCTTCTTGTCTGAGGTCTTTGTCTCATTAAAGATCCCTGTCGCAGTTAGGGTAATGCTAGTTGCTGTAACTAATAAATTTCAATATTTCAGTGGCTTCTCCCAATAGTTTATTTCTTGCTCAAGCAATAGTGGAAGCTGATATTCCTGTTCAACAAGGGACTTTTCTTCTCTTGATAATTTGGTGACTCTGGTTTCCTCCATTTTGAGGCTCTACCATCCCTTCGGCATTAACAACCTCAGGCCTTGGAAACATCTGCATTAACCTTTCATGCAGTGGAAGGAAAAAGAGAGAACATAAAAAGACACACCTACTTCTTAAAAGCTTTGACCAAGAAGTGCCATTCATCAGACACACAGCCATACCTAGATGCAAAGAGGACGAGGAAGTGTAGTTCCCAGCTAGACAGACACATTCCAGCCACAACTCCATTCCATGGAAGGGAGAACAACACATTCTGGTGCACAGCAGGCATCTCTGCACAGCAGGATCATAATTCTTTCTCTGATTAATTTTTTGTCTTGCCATTACTACTGCCGCTTTCTTTTTAACCTACAAGCATGACCATTCAAAAACTATTTTAGGTGCCCATCATGTATATACCAGGTACTATGCTAAGCCCCAGGAATATTGGCTAGACCTTTTCTTCATCCCTCATTTTAGTTTTCCCTCAATGTATTCCCCTCTCTTTTTATACTCTCTTGGCAAATAAATCCAGGTTCCAGAACTTCAGCCACTGCCTCTGGAGGGTGAAATCTCTAGCTCCAACCCCCTCCAGAGCTCTATCCCAGACCTTCCAACTGTCTGCCAGACACCTCCTCTTCTGTGTCACCTGCCACTTCTACCTCAGTTTGTCCTAGTCAAACTTTATTTCTCCTGTCTCTAAGACTGTTCCTCAATCATGTGTGCTTTTGACAAACGTTTGTGAAAGGCTTCTTATGAACTAGTCTGCTAAGTGATCCCGCCTCCTCAATTCCATTTTTTCTTAAATTAGACCAATGTAAAAACAAAGGTAAAGGTAAGGAAATGTAGAGAAGAGTTCTCGTGTATAGTTTCCATGGGAAGGGAAAGGAGAGAATGAGGCAGGGAAGCAAATATTAGGCCAGAGAGCCTCTGGTGTCAGCTACCAGATGGTGTCACAATCTCCTCGGATCAGTCTACCACAGGGCTTAGGGGTACAAAACTGAGCGACACCGTCCAACTAACCGTTGGCTTGGAAGTCAAGAGTTGATGGCTCTGGAAGAAACTGTAATTACTAATATGCATATATTTGAAGTAAGTTATTAATATATTACATGTTTAAGATGTTATCTAACCTATTTCCCTCATATTCTGAGTCATATATTTTAAGAAGCATGTATTTTTCATATTAGCATTAGAAAAATTATTTAAATACAGAATGCTACAACTAGTTTTTCATGGTACTGATTTTACTACTATCTAGTTTTAATATTTAATTTAATATAAAAAATCTTATGTGACAGATTTGATTCATCATGTAATTCTTTTTCATCCTTTAATTTTAGTACCTGGATAAATCATCAGTAGGACTGCTTATTTCAATTATAATTACTCAGCTTTTATTGTATTTCTGAAATCATTTGCCAAAAAGCCAGGGGAGCTTAAAACTTTCCTGATGCTATGTAATCTATCTGCTTCGTTTTGTTACTGACTACGCTTTCTGATAGATAAAAATACAGCTAGCCTATTAGTTAAGTGCAAGTCCCGAGTAAAGGGTAAATAACAGACGAACAGTCTCTACCAACACCTCAGCATGGTGTTTAGTGGCTGCCAAAGGTACTGTATAATCTTTTGGAAGGCTTAATCGTTCCCTATTGCACTTTTAAAAAGAGAAGAGTAGTTATTAATCCTGGTGTTCACACAAATTTTTCACAGTAGATCTTCATTGAATAAATAGTGTTGTTTCGTATAAAGATTTTGGTTTTATATAACACTTAACTGTTAGAGGTTAAACAAATAGCAATGTGCTAGCAAGAAGAATAACTGTATGTGGTAAAGAAACCATATTTTGGGCTGTATTAAACTGTACATTTAATCGGTAGTTTGAAGAACAAGAGAATAGAAACGTCACTCTGGAGACCATGGAGTTTCCCCTTTTTTACAGTGAGGTTTTTTTCTCTTCCCTTTTCTTTTCTTTCTCTCTTAAAAGAAAATCCTTATAATAGTTCAATTAATCATGTTTTATCTTCCTAAAGTATGTTATTTCTCCAATGTGTGGGAGAAGTTGGCTCCCCTGAGGAAATGTAATGGACTTTGCAGCAGGTCTTTTCTTTTTATTCGTTGGCCCCTTAGAATCCTACTGATGTAGTTAAAACAAATTTTTGCCTTAGCTAATATTTCATTCCATTGATACAATTCCAAAGCACTGTCATGATTAATTTTAACTTATTGTAATTTGTGATTTGTACACTTATCCTCTCTATTTCCAAAGAGATATGAAGTGACATAAAAAATATAGATGCATTTATACCATTAAATGAATATAGAACAATTAAAACAATGTAAGCAGAAATAGAAATAAATGTCCTGAAATTCTAAACGAATATATTTTCCTGAAAGGGGGAAAAAAAAACTATAATTAGTGAAATAACTCACTGTCAGTTCTTTAAAAACAAAACATGAGAAGAATACTTTTGGTTCCTCAAAAGAGATTATTTTTTTTTTCTAGAAATAGATTCTGAAAGAAATGTATCATGTAAATCTTTACAGAAAAGACTTGAAATAACACACACATTGCACGTCGTGGTAGTTCTGTGGGGAAAATGCAACATGTACTTCTTATATCAATGCAGAATGAAAGCTTGAAGTTTTAACATGAAACTCTGAAAAAGTAAAAATGTTTCAATACAAGGCTGAACCTGATGAGTCTCCGAAACGCGGCTGTATTTTAATCTAACCTGATGAGGCAATGCAACTCAGTGTACTCAGAGGACTCGACATCTGCTGACTTAGCATGTCCTTCAACAATCTTTTGTAACGATTTGTCCCAGCCATCAATTTGATGGAAAATGTAACACCAAACAGTTCAAGCCTGCATAAAGTCAGGATTGTGTACAGTTTGTGTGGCTGAATGGAGGTCTACATAATATGAATTATACGTGCAGAGAGAAAAGTAAACGTTCTGCTGTGTAAATAGGAATCCATACTTGCCTAACAAGAACTAAATTAATTCTGATAGGGATGAGCCGTATAATGTTTGTCGACGGAGCTTTAGTTGTTTGTTTGTTTTTATCCCATCAAGAAGTTAATTTTCATCTCCTTAAATACCTTAGATGTTTCTGACTGAGATTCTAGAATTATTTTTTAACTTTTTATTGTGAATAATTCTAAATATATTATAAAAATAGAGAGAATAGTATCTACCCATTGCCCAATTTCAATAATAATCAACATGCAGTCAATGTTGTTGCATGTAAGCAGCACTTCTCTTCCCTCCATCCTCCCCAACTCTGGATTATTTCAAAGGAAACTCCACATTTCACCCATCAATGTTTCACTATGTATCCTTAAAAGGTAAGGAAAAAATTTTAAAACATACTCTACATTATCATTGTCACACTGGAAAACAGTAATTGTCAACAATTCCTGTGAAAGCTTGTCTATAAGACGGCCGCAACTGATTCCTTCCCTT
Source organism: Dugong dugon (assembly GCA_030035585.1). Classification (NCBI taxonomy): domain Eukaryota; kingdom Metazoa; phylum Chordata; class Mammalia; order Sirenia; family Dugongidae; genus Dugong; species Dugong dugon. The sequence goes on along the minus strand of CM057461.1, from coordinate 123,760,519 downwards.
CCTCTACACACCTGCCGCTTCCTCATCAAGAGTTGGGGACTATTCCTCTACCTTTTTTGAATCTCGGCTGTCCTGGACTGCTTTGGCCAGTAGACTATGACAGAAGAGATGCTGTGCTAGTTCTAGAATTTAAGAGGACTAAAAGTTTCCACTGCCTTCTTGGAAGTATTGAGCTTCCACATGAGAAATCTTGCTGAAAAGACCCCAGGGGAAGCCCTCTGGAGACATGCTATATGGAGAGACTATATGTATATGATTCTGCTTCTTTTTGGTTCTTCCTCCATTCCACTGCCAGATGCAGATATCTAAAACCAGACTTGGCCACCTTGATTTCCCTGCCTAGTAACTTTTAACAATTCTCAAAGCATGGAAAGGAATACTCTCAAAGGGCCATGAGTTCTCTTGGAGAATCTTAAAATTTCATTTATCTTGGTGCAAGTTTAAAACAATATTATAATACCCTGAGTCATAAGGATGAGCACCTAATAATAACAAAGTACTGAATCCAGTGCCAATGACTGCATTTGGTTTTACAATAGGACCTCATGATGTTAAAGCATGCTGTATAAATGAAAGTTTTTGAAGTCATTTCACTAGTAAAAACGGTGAGAGTGATCGTGGAACACATGCATACTCATACAGAATTCAAAAGAACCTGTCCCATAGCATTTGGTACTGTGCCAATTACTGAGGATGCTTTGTCAAAACACATTCCATTGTTGCACATACCAGATTACAATTGTTTTCTATTGACAGGTATGTTGGAATATAAGCAATGAAGTACCTTTCTAATCCCAGTTCCAGAAATAATTTTACTAGGTAACCATTTAATGCAGAATTCAGTAATGCCTCAAAGGTAAATTTAACTTCAAGTAAACAAAACCCTTATAGAGTTGCCAAGTAACATCATTTAAATTGGCTTTCAAAGCTTGGTAAGAGCAGAGTTTGCATTAAGGATTCAGTTAGACTATCCTGAATTAGCAATCAAATCTTTCAGGTTTTTAATAGTCTTTTGACAACATACTTTTGCAAAAAGACATTGAGATTAAATATAGAAAAGGATTTTATCTACTAGATGAAACCATACAAAATCGCCGATGTTCGGTCATTCTGATCTACAGAAATGTCACATATTGAATTAGTGATGATAAATTGAATTCACTGGTTTTGTAAATATTTTTTGTAATTCATTGGTTTCATTTTTAATCCTATTAAGAGCTATGAGCAAAAGAAGTTTCAACCTAGTTTTATTTTTATGTATATTTAACTAACATTATAAATAATATTAGCAAGTCAGCATTGGGGTTCTGCAATGTCTTTCTCTTTAAAAAGGGTCTGTGCATTATTCAAGTGTGAGAAACCCCAGCCTAAGGGACAAAGTCTGAGCTCCCTATCTTGTCACAGAAGACCTCCAGCAGCCTAGCGCTGCCCCTCTCCACCACCTTCCCCCAGTGCTACTTTTCTTCCATTGTATCAGTCAGCAATATAAGGCTGCTTACAGTTCTGCTACAAACACAACATTATTTCATGCCTTCCTACGTTTGTTCATTTTGTTCCCTCCCCGGGCATATCCTTTCGTTCTCAACTTTCTCATCCCCCAGCTGCCTCCTCTTCCAACTTTTACTCAAAATCTCAGTTCAAGTGCCATCTTCTTTATGTGGGTCTCAGAAGGGCTCCCATTTTCCTGCAGATCTGTCTCTCCTAATAGAACATAAACTCTATGATATCAAGCACAGTGTCTTCCCAATTTTTACATCTCCAGCTCTTACTTAGCACAGTATCCCTCTAAACATTACATGAATGTCCGTTGTCGTGTGCCATCGAGTCAAGTCAATTCCAACTCATAGTGACCCTGTAGAACAGAGTAAAACTGCCCCATAGGGTTCCTAGGCTGTAATCATTAAGGGCGCAGATTGCCAGATCTTTTCTCCCACAAGCCGCGGTGGGTTCAAACCGACAACCTTTTGGTTAGCAGCCAAGTTTTTAACCGTTGCACCCCCAGAGCTCCTTAATGAATGTCTATGTATGTGGAGTGGAAAGGGCTTCATCAACAGTTTTCACTAATCAGTGGCAGCTCCAAGGGGCTTGATGCAATCTAATTTATACTTTTGCTAAAACAGGTATTTGAATTGCTCTTTCTGGGAGGTTGGTGGTATCAGAAGCATGTCACTTGAACAGTGAGCAAGCTCAAGCAAATATCCCTGTCTTAAAAAAGACTTTTGTTGTTGCTGTTATTCTCTTTGGATGACCTTTTCTTATGAAAAAAAATTTATTTATTATGTATTTAGGGATTTGGAAAGATCTCAGCAGCTCAAAAATTGTAGTCTGGTTTCCCTAAAAGACACTGTGTGCTTAATCTAATGAGAGAGGGGCCTGGAAAGAGAATGAGACCAAACTTCAGATAACTTTGAAAGTCAGAATAAGGTTTTGGATTTTATTTTGTACTTTCTAAGTAGTCATTGCCTATATTTGAGAAGGAAGAGTTGCATGATGGTGATTTAAGAGCTGATTCAATTCCTACCAGACCAAAATGTCCTGCTTTGGTTTTCTGTGCTATTAATGTGCTCTTATCAAATGACAGATAATCCAAACATTATTCTTATTTGGATTTTGAAAGTCTTGTGCTCATATATACATATATTTTGAGTTCTGGGGATTTTTAATGTCAAAAATAATGAACTGACTTTATTTCTAGATTTGTGTGTGTGTACGTGCGCTAAAAATTAACTCCTGTTGTTTCTCATGCTATTCTAAAATAAAGCCCTGTTTTCTCCATAAACTGACTGGTTCAAATTTACTCTGGTCCAGTTACAAATGGTTAGGCACTTTTTTTTTCCCAAGGCTAATTAAATCAGTTTATCTGTTGTCTAAAAGCAGCTATGCCTATTTTAGCTGAACTCTTTTGTTTTGTTATATTTAAAAGTCTTATCGAGCCTCATTTGGGGTTGTTAATTAACTTCTCAAGTTCTTTTTTAAAAAGGTGTGGCAACAGATGACGTATTAAAAGAAAGTCTGAGATATGACAAAGAAAATAAGACATAAAATTGAAATTTGCCTGAGATAATAATTTATTATTATAATCAAGTTAGAGCCAACATGGATAGACTTACCAAGAACACAGAAATAACATTCTTTGACGAACCATTGGAGGATTCCCTGAGGTCCACACTACAAAGCTGATAATATATTAGCTGTGTTTAGAAGAATCTAGTCTAAAAAAATGCACTTAGTAAAATTAGGGTCACTGCATATGATATGTGGGGTAGTCATAGAAATAAGATTACAATCCACCTTCTCTTTAAAAAATGCCTACATTCATAGGCCATTGGTGGAGACATCAAAAATTTCAAATTTGTTAAAACCCATATATTAAGAGTAATCACATTTACTTGCTAGCCAAATAATGTTTTTGTTTCAACCTTTGTTTTTGAAACTCAGTCTAAAATCACAAACTCATGTTCTTTTCTACCTGATAAAGTCACAATTCAATTTTAACTCTCATTTTTTTCAGATAAACTAAGCCTCTAAAGAGTAAAATAGCTTAGTCTACCCCATGCCTTATTAAGTAGAATAAATCTTGGAGGCTAAGCATCCTTTGGTGCCTAAGAATCTTGCCAACATTTCCAGATCAATATTGTACCATTCTTCTTTCACAATTCTCTAGATGTTGATGGAAGATTTGAGGTAAAAGTATATTTACCTCAGATAGAAAATATTCTCTACAACTTCTTTAGGAAAAAACTGTTACGTGTTTATTCTTATTTCGTTTGCCTTTGTTTAAATGTTTAAAAACAAATTTCAGGTGAGAAAATTCTGCTAAATTAAAGATTTGAATGAGTTGGGTTTAATTTATCAAGGTTTAATTATAAATTAAGTATATGTAAATTAAATATGACCATGGATCCTGGTAGACTGCTGGATTCATTACAGCCAATTCTTTCTTAGGTGTCAAAACTGAATTACTCATGTATCAAAACTGATTTATGATTTTCTAAAAACAGCCATGTATTTATATTTCTGAGTAGTAGTATGTTCCAAATGAACCAATAACTATTCATCATTACCTCAGTGACAGTAGTCATTATATTGCAATGAAAAGCATGTTTATCAAGAAATATCAATGAGATTTGCATGGGCCGAATATATTGCATAGTAGGAGTTTATATGGGTCCCTTTAAATGTATGGGTGCTTTTCAAACGCGCTTCAAAATTACATGGATCCTTTTAGTAAATTTTGCTGCATAATTATCCTAATGTTTTTATAGGTTTGCCAGATTAAATAATGACATTTTATGTAGCATATGGTCTTCTTTTCTATACTTAGGTTCTCTCTTTAGGAGCAGATGTCCTGCCGGAATATAAACTGCAGACGCCACGCATCAACAAGTTTATGATATTGCACTACAGCCCTTTCAAGGCAGTCTGGGATTGGCTTATTCTGCTGTTGGTCATATACACTGCTATATTCACCCCCTATTCTGCAGCTTTTCTCCTCAATGACAGAGAAGAACAGAAAAGACGAGAATGCGGCTATTCATGTAGCCCTTTGAATGTGGTAGACTTGATTGTGGATATCATGTTTATCATAGATATTCTAATAAACTTCAGAACAACATATGTAAATCAGAATGAAGAAGTGGTAAGTGATCCAGCCAAAATAGCAATACACTACTTCAAAGGCTGGTTCCTGATTGACATGGTTGCAGCAATTCCTTTTGACTTGCTGATTTTTGGATCGGGTTCTGATGAGGTAAGAGCTGCTAAGAATCTTACTTTTACGAAAGATTGCAATTATAAAAGTTAATCTATTTAACTGAAAAAAAAAATTTCTTTACAAACTTTCCATATCTCACAGATGAAACTCATTTTCAATTGTAAATGTTACAAAATGAAATGGAACCATTCACCGCTGCAAATCATTCACAATTTTTTTCTGTGTTTTGCTAAAAGATGCTAAAGACTAATCCATTTCTTAACTAACAAATTAAACTTTGAGTAAAGTGGTACACACCACGCAGCATGTTCCCAGGGTGTAAAACCTTTACATTGAACTTCATGGCTATAAAACTGTCAAACATTAAGAATCTCTATTTTTTAACTCCTAATTATGATTTGAAACAGCAGGGACATGTTTTTTGTCTAAATTATGTGCAAGAGGGCACCTTCTGAAATGTTTTCTTCAGTGCCCTTTCTCTTAAATAATATCTAGATTGGAAAATACTTCTTCCATGTTCCCAATACCTTATAAAGTCAGTAGCTTAAGGAAATATGAGAAGTATATGTATAGTGCATTTTCTAGGTAAAGGGTCCGTAACCTTACATCAGATTCTCAAAGATATCCATTCAAAAGAAGTTAAGTGCTGTCATTTAATTGCCACTAATTTTTATTGTAAATAATTTTCCTCGACTCTACAATGGAAATATTTACAGAAAGTATGAAAGTGGTTCTAAAGGAGTAGGTTGATAAAGATAATAACCTCAATGTGCTGAATTTTTAAAATTTAGACTCCTTTTCTGCCTAAGAACCCCCTCACCACCGCAGTTTTTTTGGTTGTTTGTTTGTTTTTGGCAAGGGAAGACCAAATCACAAAAATCCCTTCAGATGGTTGCTCCTGGCAATTAAGGCTTCAGGGCAAAATAACCTTCCTTTGCTAAAGGGAAATTATAGGTTTAGAAGTAAACTGACTCTTATAGAACATGCCTGTCAAACTGTGGGGCAGTTAAAAGCAGGACAGAAGAACAAGACATTGTTCCTGGATTTTAATAGTTACATCCACTACAAACCTTATACAATGTCTGAAGCCTGACTTTCCTCATCTGTAGAAAAGGTAATAATAACTGAATAATACCTTCCTCTCTGAAGTTGTTTTTGGAAACGCTAATGAGATAATACATATAAAATTCTTAACAAAATACTAAGCTGCTGTTAAACTAGTTGAACTTTTAATAGAATCTCCTCAGTTTTAATTAAAGACAAGAAACTGAATTTTTTTTTATTAATCTTCATCTTCACGTGTTTCTTACAGTGGGTGACCCATGTAATTACAACAAATAAGCTCTTTTTGATAAGTAATTGAATAAAACCTCACTCCTAGAAAATTTAAAATACATACACCAGCTTAGTGAAATGAAAGAATGAGTAAACAGGCCAATAGGATTGTCAGGGGAAATTGGCGTACTTATGACACTTAATCAGTAACAAACAAACCAGGAAGCATTTGGGTATGCTAATTATAGCCATTCTGGTAGAATTTCTAGGATTCAGTACTTGATTAGTTTAACTTCATTTGCCGTATCACTGAAAATAATAAAATTACATTAAAATGTGTAATACAGATGATCATTATTTCTAATAAACCTTCCGCCAAGTAAGCTGAAACAGGAGAAAATGTACATGATTACATTAGTTTAAGATGATACAGTCTTAGGAAGATAGGGTATCCGGATCACCTTTGTCATACAGCATCAAGGAAAAGGTGAAGCTTGCCTGAGAGAAAACAAGCTCCTGTGTGATTGCATGAGTTCTCTTCACATTCCCAAAGCTGCTGCTCACTCTGTTTAAGAGGTGATGCGCTACTGGGAGGATCCTGGCTATGACGTCAGGCTGACCTGGTTTGATTCTCTTCTCTAACACTTACTTGATGAATTTAGGCAAGTTGTTTAACTCATCTAAGACTTTATTTCTTTTCTGTAAAATGGTGAGAGCTGGGTTCTTGTGATTTTTAGAAAAAAAAAACCTCAGCATTTATAAAGATACCAGCCCAGTAACAAGCACAAGGTACTTGCTTGCCAAAGGTTACTTTCCTTCTCCTTCACATCTCTTTGAATTAATGTCCCTTCAAAAGCTAATACATTATCACATTATCCATAAATACCTTACTTATTCATTTATTCAACAAACGTTTTTTGAGTGTCTTTTATCTTATATGGGTTATTCAGATTAGCTAATTTCAGATTAAAGGGACCCTGAAAAAAAAAAGAGAGGTAGAAAGGAAATACTTTGAAAGCCAACTATTGGGTTGCAAAGGATAGGTGCATGGGGTACACGGTGGGGAGAAGCAGGTAGACATCAAGGATAGCAAGTGGATTTGGAGATTCAGAAGTAAACAAGAAAAAGTCTCTGTTCTCCACAAGCTTACACTCTAACATTGGGGAAGAGGTTGGGGGTGGGGTGGTGGTGTCAGTAGAAGGCAAACAATATTAACGAACCAACAAATAACTGAGCAAGATGATTTCAGTGAAGAATAAATGCTATGACCAAAACAGCAGGTGCATTTGACAGAGAATGACTGGGATGGAGTGGATATAAGGAAAGGCTACTGAAGCGGTGACATTTGAGTTGAGATTTGACCAAAAGGACTCAGCTACATGAAACTTCAGTGCAGAGTATTTCAAACAGAAGGGAACACTAGCGAAGGCCCACTTTGGGAACAAGCTTGACATGTTAGAAGAACAGAAAGAAGGCCAGTGTAGCCACATTGAACCACAATAAGTGAGGGACGGAGTGCTAGAGTATAAGAATGCTGAGACATGTAGAGCCACCGGGCTTGGAGTTTATTCTTGCCACAGTGGGGTCGGAATGGCCTTATCTGATCGACTGTCGGTCTGATGTCTTTAGAATGGATATTCAGAGTAGAAGCAGGGAAACCATTTTAGAGCCTATGCGTAATGCAGGAAGGACAAGACAAGTTGGACTGCGTAGCGGTGATGGAAACGAAGTAGACAAATTTGGGATATACTTTGGAGGTTGGCAGTCAGGACTTGTTGGTGGATTAAATATTGTATGGAGGAGTAACAGAAAAAAAACAGAATCAAGGGTAGTTCCAAGATTTTTGTTATTTGTTAGTTGTTCTTTTAATTTTTTATTTTTGGCTTAAGCAAGTTTTACAGATGTGATACTTTTACCCAGATGAGGAAAACCTGGGGAGAAAAAAAGGTGTGTTGTAGGGGAGAAATTCCTGTTGTGGCCACGTTAAGTTTGAGATGCTTATTAGTCGTTCAAATACAGGTGGCTTGTAGCAATTGGAAGTGGAAGTTGGGCACTGCGTGGATAACTAGAAAGATATAGATGTGAATATAAGAAAATGAAATGAGTTTCGTTCAATTAAAAATTAAAGGTAATCATGGAAAAGTTTGGTTTGAATCAGTGGTATTATGCTAGGTCTCTGCATCAATTTCACTGTGGATCTTTTAAAAGAATATGGAGGTAGATCTGAAGAGAAGCCTTGAAATCTGCGTTTTTGAAAGTGTTATGAATGATTCCACTATTTAGATGCACAAGTTCCAGTGGCCGTATCTAGGCCAAAGAGAGTGTTCAGGGGATGGATTTTGTCCTCATAGGTAGATATTTTTCCTAAATAAGTATATAAGTACATTAATAAACAAACAAAAGGGTGATTTTCAGCTAAAAATAAGAACAGTTATGATTTCTTAATTCTTTAATTTAACTGCATTAGTAAAATGTTCTCTTCTATGCATCACAGCATCACAGATTTTCTTAGAGAAGATATTTTTGTTAACGTCAATTAAAAATTAATGTCTTCCTTGACAATTGTCCTAGATGACAAGCTATTTTAACGTTTTTATTTTATTTACATTCAACTCTGGAGTGGAAAAATTTTTGAATTTTGAATCTACATTATTTTACCTATGCTAAGAAGATAACATACACATTTCTAGGAGAGCAGACATTATGTTCCAAACTAATAATTTTCCAAATTAATCATTTAATTATTTTAGCTTAAGTAATGCCTATCACCTACAAATAACTAGAGAATCTTATGTAATGTCAAAAACATTTTGAAGAAAATGAATACTGCCAATAACTGATCTTGCCTATGCCATTAATATCTTCCTGTTAATTCTATCTAGAGAGACTCAGGGGAAGGTTGTCTATTTCCTTATTTATACATCATCAACCACTATGCTAAATTACCTCGATATCACTGAAGCAAAGGAACAATATTATTGGCTCAGTCTCCAAAAAGTCAGCTTTTGATTATCTGCCTCAAATTTTCCCTTATTTTCCTTATCTGTAGCAAATCGTACTTTCCGAGATATCAACAGTTAGAACCTAGAGTACTCTGTTTAGTTGCATGCTTCATTAACTTCTTCTTTCCTTAAAAAATTAGCATTCTTCTAATTAATTATTTGCTTTGTTGTCATCTCTCCTTTGACAATTTACTGATAATTTTCATGAATCCTGAATCCACAGAAGAATTTGAAATCTAAATACTTGCAGTACTCTTTTAGGAAAAGTTTCAAAAGAAAATAGGAGTTCCTGTTCACATTTATATGTTTGTTTCAGTTAGTCTGATAGATGAATAGTGGAATGAGTATGAGGAAAAACTTAGCAGGCAACCGTGTAAAAATTCTGATCATCTTGTCAGTTTCTTTTCTGAACCCAATATTTTCAATAGATAGTTTGTTGGAAGTGAATTTCTAAAACATCAGGCATGATCGTGTTCAAATATAAATAACAAGGCACACTCTAAAGATATATATGCATATATGTGTGTACACATAAAGTATCTATTTCTCTGTCTTTAGAGTAGATTGTTTCTGGGAGTTAAGGCAAAAGTTTCCAGTGACTTATATTGGAGCTGTTGGTCAAGCCTTCAAAAATCTGTGAGAGACATAAGGATTCCCAATGGTATAATTGTTTTTGAACTAAGGAAATATAAGAGAACTCCATTTAAAAAAAAATCATTTTGCTTTCACTTCATCATTTATTCATCATTTATATGTGATCTAATGACTACATTTTGCTGGAGATGGCATAAGAAAAATTTTTGATTAAATATTTCTCAGGACAAGTCTAAGTCTCATTTTTTTAAAAAATATAACATCCATATTTGTTTTCTGTGACATTTGTCTACTTCTATTTAGAATCGTTTGATAACCAGTATTCCATATCACTGTAACTACAGAAAGAGAAACTGAGTTCAAATTGCAGTATAATAGAACGTTAATTATAAAAAAAACATAGAATGGTCTCAACTGTAAGGCTGTTAAATATCAGAATGAGTTTCTAATGAAATTTCCTTCTCTCTAAAAGCCATTTGTAAGAATTTGGGGGTTTGCTATGAAGAAAGGAATGATAAGTTAGGTGATTCCCCAAGTATCTCTGCATACTAAAAATACAGCTCTTTGATTGTATTAGCAAACGTGTCCTTAGAAATATAGACAACATGTGACTCAGCTGAACAAAAGACTAGAAACTAGTTTCATTGGTAGTGAGTTTTTCTGGGTAAGTAATTCATTGAATGTTGTAGACAGCAAGTACCAGCATTGACAGGGAATTGAAATGAAACCTAAATCAAAATATGAGTATAAAGTCATACAATTTGTTATCCACTAATGTTCCTCTTTCCCCATTTGTATGCAAATAGTTCTTGACAAACAGGACAGAACGATGGATTAAACAGAAAATATCAATGATGATTCATTCTGACAACCCTGTAGCTGACACTAAAAATTACATATCTATATTTCCTCCTTAATAAAAGAATAATTCTGTTCACTTACACACGGGGAAAAGCTTTAGAGAGTAAAAACTCTAAAATAAACTATTTTAAATGTAAGATTGTTGAAAATGCTTACTAAAAATTAAGCAGAATCTTTTTTTTCAAAATTATTTTCAGGAATTTTTCATTAAGAAGATATATTCTTTTAAATCTGTGAGACAGGAAAAAAAATCTGCTTCATCGTCATTATTTTCATCATTATCATGAAAATAATAACTTAGCACTGGACACAAAGACTCACCTCTCTGTACATCTCGAAATGAGCAACAACTGGAGTCCAGCTGTTATAAGCGTATCTCAACTACCCAAGCTCCTCTCACCTCCAGAGTGTTTCTAACACTAACTGGAGAGAATTCAGGGGAGATTGAAAAATCCTCCCCAAACCTCTGTGACTGTTATGGCACAGAAAAAAAATATATTATAGCATTTTAATTAAAAGATTTTTCTGCTACTTAGTGTTTTTTTTTCACCAAGGCAGTATTAATCAATATGGGTGATAGTTAAGCCATGTGTTATTTCTTTAATTAAGATGTAAGTGTTCTTAATACATTTGGATGTATTTTGTGAAATAAACACCAGCAATGAACAGATAAAATAATTCAATAATTGATTGGTAAACACCATGTAACCATGGAATAATTATATGCCCTCTGAATTATATAGTACTTATAGTTGACATTATTTAGGAAACCTAAAAAATGAACTTGTAATTTGTACTTATCAGATTTCAAGTCCAAACAACCATTTAAGTATCCTGTTACTATATGGATGTGTCCTATCATCAGATACCTGGTCAGTTATAATCATGCAATTAGTTATACATGTCAAAACCAAAAGGCAAAATACAATTATATCATTGAGATATCAAGAAGCAATTTATTAATTTAACACATATACAAAGAAAAATGCATTTAAGTATAGTGCCGAATACATGCATGCAATCATCAAATAAGTGTTCCCACAGTTATCTGCTTGACTGACTCCTCTTTATGCAAATCTCTTTCAACTCAACTGTCTGCTCTTCAAAAAGGCCTTCGTTGAACTTCATTTCTCAAGTGATTCCCAACCCCAACCCACACTCCAAACACCTTGTATCATCTTTGTTTTATTATCATCATTACACTTTTCACTATCTAAAATTATCTTATTACTTATTTAAAAAAATCAGTCTCTCCCCGCTAGAGAAAGAAGTTTGTTTCTCTTCATTAGAGATGATGCTTTCTCTTCTGTTAAATAATTCTCTTCTCTACTAGAAAAACAACCTTGTCTGTTTGTTGAACAGTGTACTCTCAATCCACGTGTGGCCCTTGGTAGGCACATAGTAACACGCAGAAATGTTTACTGGGTAAATGAACGATTTATTGAGTACCTACTATGTGCAAGAAGGCGGCTGGGTGGCAAAAACGTTAAGAGCCTGACTGCTAACCCAAAAGGTTGGTGATTGGAACCAACTCAGAGGCACCTATTGATCTGCATCCGAAAGGTCACAGCCTAAAAAATCCTATGGAGCAGTTCTACTCTGCACATGTCTCCATGAGTCAGAATTGACTAGAGGACAACGAACAACAATTAAGTGCAAGGCACATGGTTGGAGCATAAAAAAAGATAGACAGATTCTCTGTCCCATGGGTCTTATATGTCAAAATATTAAATTAATGTGCCACACGTTTTCGAAGTATTTTCCAAAACAGAAGTAAAATCTTAAAAAAGAAATAAGCTTAATACTTAATTCAAATATACTCAGTGTTACCGTATTATTTTAGCGTGTTTCTACCTACTTGATTTCATAGGAACATACTTCGAATTGTTTATCAGCTATTTCTAATCATGCACATTTGTTTCCACAGACAACAACATTAATTGGTCTTTTGAAGACAGCTCGACTCCTTCGTCTTGTGCGAGTGGCCAGGAAACTTGATCGATACTCGGAATATGGCGCTGCTGTCCTAATGCTCTTAATGTGCATATTTGCCCTGATTGCTCACTGGCTGGCTTGCATTTGGTATGCGATTGGGAATGTCGAAAGGCCATACCTGACTGACAAAATTGGATGGCTGGATACCTTAGGACTACAAATTGGGAAACGTTACAATGACAGTGACTCAAGTTCTGGACCATCCATAAAAGACAAATATGTCACAGCACTTTATTTTACTTTCAGCAGTTTAACCAGTGTAGGATTCGGGAATGTGTCTCCTAACACCAATTCAGAGAAAATCTTTTCCATTTGTGTCATGTTGATTGGCTGTAAGTAGATTTCTATTTTGTTAACAATTAGAATAAAATAATGCTACAGAATTGGTATCTCTAGAAACATTTAGAATGAGGAAAAGAGAAAATTATAGAAAATTGTGGAGATAATCGGGTTACATATATGAGCACCATAGTCTATCAAATCTGATTCTCTCTGTAAAGCAGAGACACCAAATGTCTTTTAGGACCTCAGGAAACCACAGGCATAAAACTGGAATGATATGGGTTTGGGGATTCAGGAACGAACGTTGAAGCTCACTTTCACTGCTATAAAAAGTTTATTACCAATGGTTATATTTCCATTTCAAGCTGAGTCCAGATTAGAAAAAGTAGTTTACATTTATATATATATATATATATATATATATATATATATATATATAGTATTACTACATGTTCTGTCTCTCTCTCTCTCTCTCTCTATATATATATATATAGAGAGAGAGAGAGACTAAAAATTGACTAAAGATTCCTTTCCCTGTGACATTATGCCAAGGCCTAAATGATTATGCCTTTACCCTGTAATGGGGTAATGTCATGAGCATCATTTATAAGACGTATTCTTTAGAATTAAAGAAAAATTTTATGTTAAACCAAAGATGTTTTAATGCTAATATGAGAAATGTAATATTACTATTTAAAACTAAAATTGAAATCCTGCTAAAAATAACTTGCTAATACCAGGCAACAATTAGCAAAAGCAGAATGGATTTTTAAAGGTTAAAAAAAAAAGAAAGCATTGGCATTAGATTGCACACAAATTTGAAAATTAATTTAGATAGTTGATTTTAAATGTTAACCTACTGACTAATGAAATGTGACTAGATAAGCCTTATTTATAAACCTTAAATAGATTCTGTCAGTTTATTGTACACTTCATTTAAAATTCACTTTTCATATATATGTTTTAATGTTTTAACTTCAATAAAATTTGCATAACCAAACAACATTATATTTGAATAACTTTAAGACATTCTACAAATTCAAGCAAAGTAAGGAGCCCTGGTGGTGCAATGGTTAAGAGCTCAGCTGCTAACCGAAAGGTTGGCAGCTTGAATCCACCAGCTGCTCCTTAGAAACCCTATGGGGCGGTTCTACTCTGTCCTACAGAGTCGCTATGAGTTGGAATGGATTCCACAGGAGCCCCACCACCACCACCGCCAACTATAAACACAGGAGTAGCACGGCTCCCAGAAGTGAATGGAAGTGGAGCCTAATGGAAAAAATAAAAATATCCATTCTAGAGAGACTGAATCTCTCAGAGCAAACACAGTCCCAACCACCTTGTAATTATAACTGCTAGTAAATACTTAGTAGTGGCTTATCAACTCCAATGGCTGAGATAGAAAACAAGAAAAAGAAAAAGTTTTGTTCTTGGTGTTTCTAATGTCACCTGTGAAAGAAAGGATATCACCACAGATACTAAACATAAACATAAACAGACCTAAACATAAAAGTTTAAACTATAAAACTTATAGAAGAAAATACAGGAGATAATCCATAATATAAAAATTGACATAGTGGATCTCATCAAAATTAATAACTTCTGCTCTTCCATAGACTCTGTTAAGAAAAGGAAAAGGCATATGATAGGCTAGAAGAAAATATTCTCAATACTTAGATCTGAAAAAGGACTTGTATCCAGAGCATATCAAGAATTCTTGCAACTCCATATCAAGAAGAGAAGCAATTCAATGTAAAAAGGAACAAAAGATTTGAACGAACACATCACAAAAGAAGATATATGAAGTACATGATAAGTAATAAGTACATGAAATGATGTCAATAGTTGTCAGGGGAATGCAAATTAAAACCCTAAATGAGATATCACCCACTATAATATCTGGATAATGAAAAAGGAAGACAGAAGAACTGATGCATTTCGGACTGTGGTATTGGCAAAGAATATTGACTATACAGCGGACTGCCAAAAGAACAAACAAATCAGTCTTATCCAGAGAATATCAAATATTCAGCCAGAATGTTCCTTAGAAGCGGAGATGGCAAGACTTCAACTCGCTTATTTTGGACTTTTTTTCAGGAAAGACCAATCACTAGAAAAGGAGATCATGGTAAAATAGAGGATGAGCAAAAACGAGGGAAACCCTCAATGAGCTCAAACATCCCAACAATTATGAAGATTGTGCAGGACCAGGCAACTTTTCTGTTACACGTAAGATTGCCATGAGTTGGAGCCAACTCAGTGACAACTAAAATGTCACCACCACAATGGCTAAAATTAAAAGGACAATACCAAATGTTAGGGAGAATATGGAATAACCTATATTCTCATACATTGCGGATGGGATTGTAAAATGATGCAACCACTTGGCAAACAGGGTTTTTCTTATAAAGTTAAACACCCAAGGACCATACAACTCAACAATTCCATTCTAAGTGTTTAACCAAGGAAATGAAAATATATGCCCACACAAAGACTCGCATACAAATGTTCCTGGAAATTTTATTCATAGTAGCCCAACACTCGAAACAGCGGGTGTCTATCAACAAGAGGAGAGATAAACTGTGATCTAGCCTTACATTGGAAATTTATAAAAAAGAACAAATTACTGATATACACAACTCAGCAATAAAAAAGAACAAGTTACTGATACATACAACAACAGGATGCATCTCAAAAACACTATGCTGAGTGAAAGAAGTCAGACACAAACAAGTGCATACTTTGATTCCATAAATCCTAGAAAATGCAAACTAATTTGAAATGACAGAAAAGAGATGTCTTTGCCTAGGGTCTGAGTATATGGGGCAGACAGCAAATACACATGAGGAAACCTTTCGAGGTGATGAAGATATTCTATATCTTGATTGTGTTTATATGGGTATATACATTTGTCAGACCTGATGGAACTATACACTTAAAATGGGTGTGTTTTATTATATGTAAATTATACCTCATTAACATTTCTTTTTTAAGTTATAATTTTTATAAAATTGTTTAATAGAAAAACAAAGTCTATGTGTTCTGTGAACACATTTGAGCTAATACACCACGACTAACCAAGTATATTATTTTGGTTAACTTACCAGATTTTGGGTGTGACGTGCTGAAGGAAGTTGTAAGATATACCTGTTTTATTTCTGTAATTCAAAACCTAAAACAAACAATTTTGATGAAATAAAAACTCCCTATTGAGAAAAGCAAAATAAAATATTGAGTTGAGGAGAGAAATGTCTATATATAGTCTTCCAACTTGCTTTTAAGTGATATTTTATGCCATTTGGTGGACATTAACTAAGCATATAATTCTGTGCTTCTCTCTCACTTGAAGCCTTTAGCTCCATTTGCTTCCTTAAAAAAAATAGAAAAGAAATTGATGGCTTGGTTATAGTTTTGGACGTCATCATAGAATTCCCTAAAATAAATACTTCAATGGGTCATTTATGTATGTAACCATGTATCTGTATAATGAAGATTTTGCCAACTTGTCAATGAATAGGAAGTAGCTGCTTATAACCCAAACTAATGTTTTGTTTCATTTTGAGGGCAATAAAAACCACAGTATTTATTAAAAACTACATTAAAAAAGTTTTTCCTACCTTTCTCCTTCATGTAATTATTTATGGTTTAGGTAAGGAAGGAAAAAAAAAAAACACCTAGCATTGATTATATGTCCTCTGATTGAGTCAAGCGAATTTTATCTGTACTACTAAACTATTTTCTGAGAGCTTTGGAAACCTAACAGCACCAATAAACATTGCCAACACTACACTTAGGAAGAGTAAAATATATTTCTCACATGAATCTCCTTGAATCATAGGGATCAGTTTCAGGCAAGTATTGCTAAGTCCCTTCTTAATCAACTATTCATTTACTCAAATTAAGCTCACCTCTTCTTCCTGCGGAAAATACAACCTAAATCATTTGTCTACCTTGCTGATAATTACTGTCTCTCATATCCTAATTCAGCCTCACTAAAGCTCTCTCCCTAACTTTCATTCCTTTAAATAGAAGAAAACAAAGGGCCACTTCTTTCCCTGGGACAGTCTCTTGTTGGGAGCGTCTGCGGTAAACAAAGACCATGCTAACCAAGAGACAGAAGTAACGTAGAAAAGAAAACAAATACCCTGGAAGATAGATTATATTAAAACACTTAGCTTGAATCTGGACAAAACCTACTTTCAAAATGATTAAGTGGTTTATGGAGATAATGGTTTTTAAAATGTGTTTGAGACCAAAAAAAAAAAAAAAAAACTTGTTGATCGACTATAGTTTAATCAAACTGTTCAAGCTGGTTTTCCCCCACCTTCTTGGTATATTGCTGTTCCAGTGGCTTAAACATATGTTATCTCCTCTCTAAGGTTCTGACATATACCCCAAAATCAACATGCAGGTCATGTATCATGATGTGACTTTCTGAACAGAATATAACACTTCTTCTTAGAATTATTAGAAACTGAATACAAATATAAATAGCAAAAGAGAAGATGCTTAAAGAGGTTATTTTAAATCATAAAGATTTAGCCTAGGAAGCACTAATAAGGTTTTTCCCCTTAAGTACTGCATACATAGCAAGGAATGTCATAGCAGTTTCCCCCTATAGATGAAAGAACAAAACGTATTTAATTTTTCTCTACAAAAATAAACTATATTCATATTCTAAGCCAGAGATATCTGTTTCTCATGCCAAAATACTATAAAAATAAATTTTAATTGATTAAAAATTGTACACAGATAAACACTGAAAGAAAACTAAAAGTTCCTTAAAACAATTTATAATTTCTTAGTAAATCCAAAGTACTCAACACATTAAGATTATAATAGATTTTTTTAATATTACAAGGTTAAATTTGAAGCTGAGAGGCACTGATAAAATTAAAATTGATATTTGAACTCTACTTCAAAAATTGGGCTTTGATATTATGAATGATGTGAGTTTTTATTTTTATTTAGAATCCATGGTAAATTTGGATGGAACTGGATACTTTTTTCCATGTTTATCATTAAAATTATTAAATTTAAAGCAGTATTAGCTTGTCTTCTTTTCCCCACCATGGGCCAGTGGTAAATAATTACAACTTAATTGACATCATCAAAATGTACATACTTGAGATGCTAACAAGATACTGTATGCCCAAGTGCAGTGTTCCTCCATAACTTTGTTTTTTATCCAATCCAGCACTAATGTATGCAAGCATTTTTGGGAACGTATCTGCAATTATCCAAAGACTATATTCGGGAACTGCCAGGTACCATATGCAGATGCTGCGAGTAAAAGAATTCATTCGCTTTCACCAAATCCCCAACCCTCTGAGACAGCGGCTTGAGGAATATTTCCAACATGCCTGGACTTACACCAATGGCATTGACATGAACATGGTATGTATTGCTGTTTCCCAAAACTGAAGTACCACAGGCATTATAGCTATAGCCAAAATGGAAAAGCCAGTCTCACCAGCTTTGAACCCCTTGCTTTTGTTTTCCTCTCTCTGATGTTTATTTTCTCCCCTGGAGATAGTCTCTCATTCTTAATTCATGGCATTGCATGGTGCTATATCCAGTTATATTGTGTGGCAAAGGCATTATAACATGATGCAAACTGCTATAACTGTGTGTAGTAGGATTCCTTCTTCTGGTTAGAGAGAACATTGCTTGACCTGGGACTTGGGCTTTCATCACATGGCCTAGTTGTCAGCACCCAAAATATCAGTTGTACCCATGTGCATGAAGATTTGATAAGTAAACAATAACAACTATGATGCCTCCAAACCAAGATCATTTTTAATATTAATGAGAACCAAGATTAACACCCTTTAAAACATAAGGCGTTAAGCATTTTATAATAGGAAGTTTCATGCTTCTTTTAAGGATAGTTTTCTTTTTAAGGATAGTTTTACCTATGTGCCCTTTTACTGTACCTGGTTTAATGCATCTTTCTTTCAAGGGGGAAATATGGATTCCTTCATACCTTTTAAGCAAATTTGACATCAACGATCGCTTGTCATAACCCCTCCCTCCTCTATCACTGTTCAAAATCAATAAAATTAAAACATTACTGTGGTCCAAAGAAGCTCTTTTTACTATTAGGGGGGATTTTTCACATTCTTTTGACCTTGTGGTTTGGCTATAGAAACTGATTGCTAAAAAATTATCAGATAAGTCTAAATTCCATGGCATATCATAGAGATATAATAAAATGATTAAAAATAAGGTACCCTCCCACCTGGCTACTTTACCACTGGTCAAGGACCCTGTTTATAAGAATTCTTCAGAAAAGAAAATCACTCACATTTAAAGACATCACCAGCATAATACAATTTTTTGCATAAGTGAGCCTGTACAATTTAGATCAATATTTTTTGTTGGACCAGCAATATTCTAGCAAAAAAGCAAATGTTCACAATTAGCAATAAAAGTGCAGAGAACATTGCAAATATTGCCTAATTTGAAAGACATATTACATGTGGATCAGTTTATGATAGCCATGTGTGATTTATCTGAATCTAAGTAAGGGCATGCCATTATAAAACATTTTAGTTTGAAGAGTTAATCGACTAGCACATTTCATATGAAACAATAACTGAACTCCATGTGTTATTTCTAGTCATCCCAAAGTTGCTTGCAAAAAAATGCACTTGATAAATTGACCTCACTAAGAAAGAGCTTCAATCACATCAGAAAGAGCACCTACAAATCGATCACTTTTATGTATGTCCATCTCTATCATAGTTTTAACAAAGATAACAGCATTCGGAAATTATTCGGGAATCTCTAATGCTGGGTTAGATGAAGCAGTGTCAAGAATTTTTAATCAAAACACGTGTCACCCAACTTTATTGTTCCAGACTGCCAGATTATTTCAGTAACTGAAGTAAAACAACAATTATTTATTGTACCTTCCCTCTCCATATAACTCTAGTATTATGACCATTTTTGTGATAAAAAGTCTATTTTGTGACAATTATTTACCTTTCATTGTTTGACTCTATTACCTATGAATACGGTTTATATACCACTTGCCTATTTACAATGTTCTTATGAAAGATTTATCTCTTTCCTGTCTGCTTCAAACCTTAATACATGGAATCACAACACCCACCGGTAAGAACAGGAGGTATTTATATCCAATTTAATTCTCGTGTAAATTGTGGAGAATACCCTTGTTATCTGTCAGGTTTAGAGCTTGTTAAATGATTTCCAATGTTAGTTCTGATCTTTTTTGCATGATGTAGTAGAGGAAAGACAAACCAAGAAGCTGGGGGAGATAACGTGGAAGAGGCCAAGCAGAGAATAGAAACTCAACTTTAACAATGGCTTGACCTCTAATAATATTTGTATACGGTTCCCCACTCTCATAACAATTCACTTCTCTGCCCCCACCCCCACTCTGCTAAAGGTTATGGGTATACGGTTTGCATTAGAAAATTGTCGTAAAGAAAATGTCACTCTTCATCATCCTCTATTTTCATGCTATAGGTTCTTTTCTTTCCTTTCGTCTGCATGCCTGTATTACATGATCCTGGAGTGTGTGAGCTCTAAACCATGTGCCGCTGAGTCTTGCATGTGGTTTTGAGAGCTTGCCTTTGCATGAACTTCTTGTTTGTACACAGTCTCTACATTTCTCATCTTGTGGCTGAAAAGTGAGTAAAAAAAATCAAAGTGCGAGAAACGTCAAACTCGACAAACGGAAAATGCTTGCTTATTAAACACAATATGTAAAACAAAGTTGATTACAGAAAAACAACTGTATCTTAGACTACTGAGAGGTAAAAAAAAAAAAAAAAAAAGGATTTATTTTTCTCCAAAATCATTGTTAAAATCCCTGTGTCTTTCTAGTCTGTCGTTAACTAAATTGTAATTTAATAGCAGCTTAAAGTGATTTAAATTTATGTATCATGATACACATAAATGTATTAAACTCTTGTACTTTATATCAGCATTCCATGTTATTTCATTTATGTATAATCTTAAATATAATTTCTCATGAAACATTTCAGAAGATCATGTTTACTGTTAAACCATGTCCAAATGAAGTATAAGGTTTCTAACCACACTATTTATTGACCTAAAATTATTTTCCATGACCCAGAACATTTGATTACTCGATAGATCACAGAAAAAAAAACTTTAAAAGATCTAAAAAGTGCAGTCATACTACTTATTCCTTACATCTTTCTCTTTTTGTGAAAAAGCTATTGCCAGAATGTTCTTGAACTGAAAGCATTCTTAGAATACTTTCAGTCGTCCCAAATGGTTCAGAACACAAAAAGAAAAGGGCCAGAATAATGAAGCTAGTGAAAGAAAAATATTATTTTGAGTCTGATTTCAGGCTTAGGAATAGTAAAAATTATCTCAAAGATCCTTTCTCAGATTAGACTGAAGCCATCTCTGAAACACAGTCAAGGAATTCTCCAAGTCAAAGTTATCTTCTGACCCAGTCTAAAACCTTCTGAAGTTAGCTGACGTTAATTTTAGTTACAACCCCACAATGAACTGAACATCCTCTTCCATGTCAGTGCAGAATCAAGTGTCCTCATATTGCACACAAGAGCCTGCCTTGAGTGGAGAAGGACCTAAATAATCATGGCTCATAAACTGTTCTGAATGGGGGGAAATAAACCATTTAGGACAGAAATCACACCATAATTTAATATTACACACCGCATAGAGGAAGAGCCTTTAAGAACATTTAATTGATAATTTTATTCCTTACCTAAAACTGCAACCCCTCTCCTAAGTAATGCCTGCATAATAGAAAAAGAATCAAGGGATTCAGAAGACCCAAGCACTAGTTCTCAATCTGCCACTAATCTTGGACAAGTCACTTAACCTCTCTGTAGTTTAATTAAACTAGTCATCTTCAAATATTTATGAAGCACCAGAACTCAGATATTCTAACGTGAAAAACAATTATTATGGGAGGCTTTCTGGTTGGGGATAGAGATTCTATATGGAACGTATTCCAAAAAACACTGCACTAAGTTGGTGGGTAGGATTTTTGATGCCAGAGAACTGAAGGAGACCATTTCAGGTAAAGGCTGTGACAGGAGTAAAGGCACATATGTGGGAAGGTACAAAGCAGAATTAAGACACCTGAAACAACTTTATTTTAGAAGAATGACGAGGTGTTTTTTTTGTTTGGTTTTTGTTTTTGTTTTTTAAAGCCCTGGGTCATTAGTGGAGTCAATTCTGAGAGACAGACATAGAAAGGAGTTGGAATAAGAGCATAGGAAGATGAATACATTTTTCAGCAAGGTGGATAGATAAGTTTTCCTTAAAGGCAGCCTGGAAAGAGAAAAAGGAAGGGTGAAGGTGTTGGTTTTGAAGGGTAAAGGAGAAAACTCGACTGTACTTGTGCTATATATCCCAGTTTCTTTGGTCAAGCAAAGGCTAGAAACATCTTGGGAAACTCCATCAAGTTCAACGCAGTAGGCTAAAAATACTTAGAATTACACCGGGACTCTAACAAACAAAGCCAATAAAAGTGGAAAATAAAATAACGAAGAACAGTATATTAAGAGAAATTCTAATTTCTTGGAGCTGATGTGATTTCTGAGGAATATTTTAATAAAAATCCGATTTACTTTTCTTCAGTTGTTTTCTGGGTTCTCTTTTAGCAGTCGGAGCAGTCTCTGCCACTAACGCCGACCTAATATCTAAATCCCTAATTTAATTCCACTCATCAGAAACTTTATTATTCCCAGTATCTACACGTATTAAAATTCATTCATCTGTACCAGACCTGCTCACTCAGATCTACTCCACTTACAGACTGTCTTGATATACTATGAACAACAACAAAAACACAGTTGCTATCCAGTTGATTTGGACTCATGGCGACCCCACGTTTTAGAGTAAAACTGTTCTCCAAGGAGTTTTCAATGGCTGTGATCTTTCAGAAGTAGATCGCCAGGCTTTTCTTCCAAAGCACCTCAGGGTGGACTCAAACTGCCACCCATTTGGTTAGTAGCCAAGTGCTTAACTGTTTACACCACCCAGGGACTCTTTGATACACCATAGTGAACTGTAATGATGAGCTCTTTCAGTTATGCCCCATTAAGCAACTCAGATAAAAATTATTCTTATCACATTAAACCCCATCAGAAATATAAAAGCAACGCTTACAAAATAGCATGGCCTGTCTTCAACATATTGTTTTTATCCCTCCTTACCTTTTTCTAACAATCCTTTATATACTGAAGTAGATAAATATGGTCAATGAATAAACCTTACTCCTAACATCCCTAAAGTCCCAAAAGCCTTAAAAGTAAGTCCACATGGAGATTGGCAACAACCTGGATTGAAATAATGACCCAGAGGATAGTAACACCTTTTGCCTAGTTACTATTTAGGAGTTACATTAAAATAATTGTTTTCCACAATGCATTTTAAAAAGTGTTTTCAACTGCATATTGATTCGTTAATGGGAATTGCCTGGCTCTGAAGAAACTGGTCAGGTAGTAACATTTTGCACCCGCAAGATATGTTAACACACAACCCTGTTACCCACAGTTATCTACATACTGCAGCAGCACCCAAATAACAGGTACTTGAGAAAGGGCAAGGTTTATCTGCCCTTCCTATTTTACACCAAGGCTAATTATCCTAACCTTCTCAAAATACCATCTGGAACCCCCGACCTGTATCAATATCAGGCTTAAGACAGGCCTATGATATTTTCGGGTCACAATGGTACTTGTTCCGTGATCTTTGACAAATGATGATGGATGGTCACTTCATACTCATCTCCAACCATCATCAAGAAGGACTTATTTACAACTGACACCGTGCTGCGTCTGTGCAAAGCAAGTTTGTCAGTGGTGGGATCTGACCTTCAGTGGTTCCTAAGTCAAGAGAAATCATAACAGCGTGGCCTGGGGCTTTCTTTACCCACTATAAATAGTCATTGCAGAAACACTATGCTGAAGTGAGGCACACACTTGTGTGCTTCGGTTTCTCCATCTATTAACAATGTTCCTCTTAACAGTGGTAGGAAGGTGGAAATAATGTCTCAAATTGTTTTATAACTCTATAAAATAATGGTACTATTTGAACAGGACTCTAGAGTGTGATTTCTTATGCTGAAGGGTGTGATGCATTTCAAAATACTTTCTTTGAAGTGATAGGAGCACAGGAGTAATTCAAACCCAACTCAGTTTAAGATCATTTAATAATCAAGGCAGTAAGCCAGTACTAAAAAAATATAGAGCAAGAGATCATCAAAGTTCAGTTTAAATATCATTTTAAGTCTCCTTTAATTCAAATACTGGGGTAGCAGCATTTATCAAATTTAACAGATTCAAACCATCTATAATTTCCCCAATATAAAAGCCCAATATTTTCTTCAGTGGAAGAACTGTCTCAGATATTCTGGGACCTTATATTGTAAATGGATATACAAATTCTCCACCCAATATGTCAGAATCTTTTATCCTTTTTTTTTTTTAAATGGTGAAAATAAGCAGGAGTAGTTCATCCAATGTAATATGTGACATGTCTTCAAGGCAGCAGTAGCTCTGGAAACTTGGATTTATTTTAATTCTTTTTTTTGGTTTTCTTTTCATTGTTATCCATGTGAATGAATGTGGATGGGAAAATGCATAATCATTACATCTTTTATGCCAGACATACCTAAAGAAACTCCTTTAATTTGCATCTGGGACTCCTGTTGGCCCCCAGAAGAAATCTACACTCACCTCACAGACCACCTGATTAAGGATCTTCCTAATGGGAGTTCATTGCCTATAATGGCGACTTCTTAACACTCCAGAGCAATGCTAAATCATTTATGTATATGGTGTAATTAATTTGCCCTTTCTAATGGTAATCTTCGTAGAGCAGTATGCTCTACAACACACAGAGAGCCAAAACATATCTGTGGTTAGCAATACCTACCATTGCAGGCAGATAAGTCAAATACTCACTCCATATGGGCATAATTATTTTATTTGAATTCTAGGGATCCATCTCTAAACATCTTCTAGTTCTATACTGTGGGTCACAAAGATAATGTGTGGATACTAAGAAAATGGGGACTTGGAAGTGTGTTCTAAGACAGGGACTTTAGTCCAGAGTCTAACTCTCCAGCCACTTAGCTTCTCTAATTTTATCTGCTTTACCTATAGGTTATTCTAAGCATTTAGCAGCAGGTAACACCACAAGTGAGGTTAGAATATTATAATAAAGCAATGAATCTCCATATCCTTGACTGGGCTAAAGCATGTAGGGAAGTAGATGTCAGGACAACTGCTAAGCGGTGCAAAACTTTACAAGCAGGACTGGTAAAAAGAGAAATAAAAGCAGATGAACTGGCCTAGAGTAAAATAATTAGAAATGGAGACATTCTCGGAGTAAAGGCATAGGGTAAACATGTGGATAATGGTTAGAATAACGAAAAGAAAATCAAGGGAGGCATTCTATTGCCCCCACTGAGAAAAGGACTGTGGTTAAATAGCCTTTGTATCCCATCACTCTTGAAAGAGTAGCATTAAGCAGACTTTTAAGTCAATATATTGCTTTATTCCCTTTCCTTTCATCCTCTCCAATCTTAGCACACAGAGTTAGGATCTATAAATGTTCTCAGGGATACCATTTTTTTCCCATGAGATTTTTTTCTAGAGATTATGCCTATCATGTATTATCACCGGCAATTCTTGAAGCTATAGAGAAAGAAACAATGTACTCAGTCAGTGAAGCAAAGTTAAAGGAACATTAAGGAACCTAACTTTTTAAAAATTTAAATCACATTTGCATAAATATTTTTAACAATATTTTGATGTAGATATTCATTGAATATTGGTTAGAATTCTGCTTTGCCTTTCTTTCAGAGGAGTGGTAGAAGCAGAGGAGTAATTCAAGCCCAACTCAGTTTAAGATCATTTAACCATATCCAGTATGTACCTTCAGGAGCCCTGGTGGGACAGTAGTTAAGAGCTTGGTTGCTAACCAAAAGGTTGGCAGTTTGAATCCACCAGCTGCTCCTTGGAAACCCTATGGGGCAGTTCTACTCTGTCCTATACAGTCGCTATGAGTCGGAATTTGCTCGACGGCAACATGTAACAAGTTTTACTAGCTGTAGATGTTATGGTTCTTTTTTAATTTTTGCCAGGCTTACGGATATGTGAGTCTGAGTATCCTTTTCATATGCATACATACATACATACATACATACATGCATCTGTAAAAGTCATATATAGAGGTCATTTGAATTTTTCTTCTATGGATTGCCTATTTATAGCATTTTTCATATTTTTGGGTTATCTTTTTCTAAACTGTCAAAACTATTTTTAAATTATAATATTAATGCTTTAGCTGTCATCTGTATTACAATTTGTCCTTAGTCTTTTTTTGATATGTTGGTTTTGTTTAAAGTATCTTTTAGATACAAAAATTTTGTTTGTTTTGTTTTTATTTTTACTATAGACTATTTTGTCAACTTTTCTTACATAGTTCAGGTATCCTTTCCTGTTTTAAAAATGTTCCAGCTAACCTCTGGATTATAAAAGTAGTTTCACAGAATTCTGTATAAATTGTGTTATATGATTAGAAAGAAAATTCCATAATCGGTTTGAAATGTAGCTTTGTAAATGATTTTCTTCCACATGAATAGACAGTGGTCCTAGTTGAATTTATCAACTAACTCATTCTTTTTCTATTGAATTAAAATACCACCTTAGTCTTACAGAACTGGGATACATATCTAGACTCTCAAATCTGCTGTATTTGTCCATTTCTATAGCAATATAACAGTGATTATATGTGGCTTTCCCTTATGCTTTCATAGCTGATAAGGTAGATCAATACTTACCTTTTTTTTTTTTTATTTTTCTTGGCTACTTGAGATTATTTATTCTTCCATATAAAGTATATGACTGTTTTTGTTCAATTACAAAAAAAACCTCCATTCTGGGCTTTTCAGATAACCAAAAGATCAGATTGTCAAATCAAACTCACAAGAATCAGAAACTGTAAACAATATCAAGATTTACTAATAATTTAAAGAATATAGGTAATCATGAGGTATAAGCAAAGCATGGAGATTCCTCCTTGAAAAGAATATAAAACACTTGTTTAAGCTTAGAAAATAATATTTCATTCAATAAGACTTTATGATTTTCTTAGAAATTCTCATCTTTGTTAAATTTATTCTTAATCTTTTTATAGTTTAATCAGTCTAACAAAATATATTACACACTTAAATTTATAGGTAATAGATCAGAATCCTGGTGGCACAGTGGTTAAGAGCTCGGCTGCTAACCAAAATGTCAGCAGTTTGAATCCACCAGCCACTCCTTGGAAACCCTATGGGACAGTTCTACTCTGGCTATTGGGTCATGATGAGTCTGAATCAACTCAATGGCAACAGGTTTGGTTTTGGGTACAGATAACATAAAGTAAAACTATTGTCATTTCATCTACACCCCGTCACCTGAACAAATTCTCTGCCTTATTTTGATAGAACTTTTTCTTTGGTTTCGTTCAATTTACTTTGGTTTGGTTTGGGGAGATTTTCTCATGGATGTTCTAGGTATACATTCACATCAGCAGGAAAATGAGGTAAATTCATTCTTTTTTTTCCCAACTATTTTTTTTAATTCACTGGAATCTCCAAAATAATTTTGAATAGTAGCTGATTTTAATGAAAATGGCTTCATCATTAAGACTAGTATTTTAGAAATTATCTTTAAATTCCTGAAATAAATCCTACTTGATCGTAGATTTTTTTTGATACATTTTGTTTTTATTGGCTAGTAAACTACCTAGAAGGAGCCCTTGTGACACAATGGTTAAGCCTTCAACTTCTAACTGAAATTGGCAGTTCTAACCTACCAGGCACTCAGCAGGAGAAAAAAACCTGATAATCTGCTCCTGTAGAGATTACAGCCTGGGAAACCCTATGGGGCAGCTCTACTCTGTCCTATAGGGTCACTATAAGTCAGAATCAACTTGACAGCACACAGCAACAATAACAAATTACCTAGAATTTTTGCATTCATTTTATAAGTTGTATTATTAGTCTGTGGTTGTCTGCTCTTTAAACATTAGAAATCAGCTGTAAAACCATCCAGTCCTGGTGGTTTTAATAGTGGATCTTTAATCACATTTTCAGTTGTTTTGTGGTTATTATTTTATTCTACTTCTTCTTTGGTCAACATTGGTAATTTTTATTTTGTCAAAAATTAATCCATTCATCTAAGCTTTCAGAGTTGTAGAATTGCACATAGAATTCTCTTATAAATCATTTCATCTTTCTGATGTCACAGATACAGCTCCTTTCTCATTCCTAAACTTGTATAATTTTGCTCTCTGTCTCTTCTTTTTGTAAGCAGATCTTTGAAATTTTATTTATTTTATTGGATTGTTCTTTAAGGAACTCTCTTTTGGATTTGTTTTTCCTTGCTACTATTATTTTCATTTTCTGCATTTGCCTTCATTAATTCCCACTTTTTTTATTTCTTTGAATTGTTCTATTGTTCTTAACATTTATACTAAGCTCTTTTATTGTTTGACTCTTTATTCTTTAATAATGAAGGCATTAAAACTATACATTTTCCTTTAAAAACAAGTTTTTCTGTAATTCCTTGGGTTTTGATATGAAGTATTCTCCTTTCATTGCTTTCTAAATTATTTCTTCTTGGATCTGAAAGTTATCATAGAGTGTGGCTCTTAATTTACAAGTACTGATTTTGTGGTCATTTTTTTTCTTTTTTTGTATTATAATCAGAGTGCAAAGATTATAAAATCTCTACTTTTAAAATGTTTAAGGGCCCACACCTAATGCAACAGCAATTTGTGGTTGCTTTTCTTTTAAATGACTCGTTTTTATCAAGATTTTCCAAAGCATTTAACTTTATTTTTGTAAGGGGAAAAAAACATTGCTTTTTGTTCACACAAATTTTCATTCTGTTACCGAATATACAATTGAATTATTTAATTCCAGTAACAAGTACAATTGGCATAAATAGATTTAGGAACATACAAAGGTAGTATACAACAGTGTCTGTATACAACAATATCTGGGGCATTCAAAGTGCTGGATAAAGTTCAGACAGCTTAGAGAAGGGGAATCTGCTAGGCGGAGGAAAAGAACTACTACTTTGAGAGCTTCTGCTATTTTGCAAAACACTGGAAAATTGCTGATGTAGTCATCACTTTCTCTAGAAACAATTGCATTGCTGTCAAGCCTTAAAATTTCTGAGGAAAAAATACCCTCACTGGTACAAAATGAAAAGGGCATTTACGCTAGATTTATAGCCTATATAATGTATCTATAAAGCCAATCAACAAAATGAATGGAAAATATTTTGTGTCTCACCATACTGGGTGCAACTTAGAAATCCAATTTGATGGACAGCTATGACAAGTCAAAATAGTTGAAAGAATCCTAAACCAAGTTTGGAGTCTTAGTTCTTCCACAAGTAAAATTCCTTACTGCTTCAGCTTTCACTTTTGAAAGGTGGGGGATAATCATCACTGTATATTCCTCACATAAAATTGATATCTCAGTCAAAAGATATTCTAAGGTATTACACAGGAGAAATGTTTCTGAAATCATAAAACTTGATTCAAATGCAAGATGGTATTGCAAGTGCAAAGTGGCATTTTAAATCATTTCTTTTATATTATCATCTGGAAGACTGTATTTTCCTTACCTTGGAACAAGCTCAGGTCATCTACAGTCAATCCATTTGGAAAGAACTATGTGCAATGCATCCAACAGACAAGACCATAGTGATATTTTGTTCCTCCCCCATCCCACATAATTGAAGGAAAGAAAAAAAGGTCCTAAAATCACTCCTCAGATGCAGATCCCTCCTGTTGCCCTTAAAAAACCTGATAGGTTTCAAGGTTTCCCTCATTTTAGAAATCCTGACATGCTCTTGTAAGCCAGATTTTTGCTGAATAGGCTAAAGGACTCCAGAGCCTGGATAATGATGACGTGTATGAAAGTGATAAATCCCCTCTGCCACACATCATCCACCACCCTCCAACTCATCCCTGGCACTGATTTAATCTGGATCAAGTTAAATCTTGAACATCCTTCTGAAAGCAAAGTAACATGTCATAGTTATGCGGTTAATGGGGGGTGGAGTTGGGGAGGAAGGAAGCAGAAGGTACAAGAGGGGATTCTCTTTCATTTTTTAAGGAAACTTGTACCAAAACTTGTTCAGGATTTATGATATCATTTCAAAAAACCAAAACCAAATCCATTGCCGTTGAGTCTATTCTGACTCATAGCAACCCTATAGGACAGAGTAGAACTGCCCCATAGGATATCCAAGGAGCACCTGGTAGATTCGAACTGCTGACTTTTGGGTTAGCAGCTGAACTCTTAACCACTACACCACCAGGGTTTCCTATGACATCATAATCATGTCTAGACATGTGTGGCGGGTTTTGGTTCTGCCCATACATTTTTTCCCTCAAAATGATAAAAACATATGCTAAATGTTGAAAAGAACCCTGGTGATGTAGTGGGTAAGAGCTCGTCTGCTAACCAAAAGGTCAGCAGTTCGAATCCACCAGCCACTCCTTGGAAACCCAAAGTTACATGCAAGAAATAGTTAATTCACCCAGTGCTTATAAATGTTCCACTGTCATGGATTCCACAGTATTCTGCTTTGCGACTATCTGGACAGATATGATAGCCTTATACAATAAAATAATTCCTTATTCTTAACATCCAGATGAAGATAAAATAACAGATGACAAAACAATTTGAGCTTCATACTAGGGCTACGTAGGCTTCTCTATCTATGTCCAGTAAGACAAGTTGCCCTCTAGTGGACTCCAACTCATGGTGACCCCATGTGTGTCAGAGTAGAACTATGCTCCATAGGGTTTTAAATGGCTTTTTTGAGAAGCAGATTACCAGGACTTTCTTCTGAAGTGCCTTTGGGTGGACTCAAACCTCCAAGCTTTTGGTTAGCAACCAAGTGCATTAACACTTGCACCACCCAAGGACTCAAGAAAAGAGTCCACCAATCATGATCAATGGTTAAACATGGAATATTAAACATATAATTACCAAGGAAACATGAAAAATATGCATTTCCTATTCTGTAATGGCTAAACCATAGAAAGAATATGATCTGGGATAACCTAGAAATTTTAGAATCCATCAGAGAAGGACATTATCTTCTAGAAATAATATAAAGCAAGACTCAGTATCTTAAAAGTGTTAAAGATTTGTCATGTTCACGTGGCAAACAATTCTGTCAGAATCATAAATGCCATATAATATGAAGGCAGTATTCTCGGACAGAAACTTCAGATTTATTACTTGCATTGCCTAATTGGTAATCACATTTGAGGTTCAGTGCCTCATAGGAAGTATTAATTAGTGTTTTGATCAATCCTAATTTATCAAGATTTAAGTGTATTTAATGACCAAGAGAATTTCCAAGAAAATTTCTTATGCCAGTTGTCTCAGCCACCAAAATTGTTGATATGATTAATCTGCTATTTAGGGTAACCATTTGCCTCACTCAGCCTGTTCTTTCTAGATGTGCCCTATACAGCCTGCCTTAGGAAATGTTTCTCTCTACAGTTACACTAAGTTAAACAAATCAAAAACTGTTCATTACAATATAGATCAACTTCCCAGTGCTATCTGGATATGGAGTATGTAGTACAGAACACGTTTGCTGATTCTTTTTGGAAAACAAATACAGGAAAGTAAAATGCTATGAAAGGAGTCCTGAGAAAATCTTAGTAAAAACTCAATTGTTTGTGGTCTTCCAAACAGAACCTAGAAAGTGTACCAACCATGAAACCATGTTTTTCAGTTCAGGTGGAAAAACAGCAAACATTGATTCTTGAATCTTAAATTTCAAAAAGGAATACTAGAGTTTATTGTTAGCATACTGTAAATATTTAACTTCATTGGGAAATCTCTATCAGAAGCCAGATAAAAATTGAGTAAGTAAATATATCTCTCTTCTGTAACTCTCACTTTTCTTTAATTGCACGGATGTAGGGCCAAAGGGCATAAAGGCGAACTCCCAGGAAGAAAGGGAAGACTTAAATTGCTGATTAGAGAAGAGAATCATGGCTCTGAGACTGGAGATTCAGTTTCTCTCCTGCAGGACACACAGTTACTGTGAAAACAGATAAGAGATACTTATACTGAAATTTGATTATAAAAGAACTACTCCCACAACAAAATTTAATATAAAATATGCGCACCTTGAAAGGTGATAGAATAGCAATGCATCAAAAATTTTTTTTAAAAAAAAGATTTCATTAATTAAGATAGTCCTTTGCTTAGATCCCACTGACCAAAGCCCAGAACACATTAATTATAATCTACCTTAGACCTGGGTCGAACTTCATTTTCATTTGAGTCTCAATACATAGAAGAGAGAGTTAAATTGTTGTATTGGTACACATTTATTTATTAAGTTTCAACTTAAGGATTTACAAGTTAAAAGTGATGTCATTTTGATGAACAAACATATCAGAGCAGAAGTTGTAGGCTTACATTAACTTCAGCATCCATTCACTAGTAAGTTTTGTATTTATTGCTCAATGTAGAAAATCTGAATTCACACACATACATAATTGCAAATATTAACAATATTGTAGTTTTTGTGCCGTTAAGTGTGTGTAAGCACATACATGTTTTAGAGAATTTTAGTATAAAGTTGACTACTTCTGAATTAATATCTGATCATGTTCGATAGAAGCTTAGTAAGTAATAGTGAATTATTTCCATTTTTTATCTCTCTTTGTTTTATGTGGCTTCGTCAAAGAGGTTGACTTTGATTTAATTATGCTAGTCTTGTTTTGTTGTTGGGTTGTTCTTATGTGAATGTCTTTATACTTTAGATCCTCTAGTACTAAGGTATGATGCCAATTTCCTTCAACAATTACAGAAAACATTTCATACTCAAAAATCTGAATGTCTCATTTGAAGTCACAATTTGATTTTCAGGGTCCCAAAGAGTTTTATTCACACAAATTCAAGCAAAGAGGAATTTATCTTGCATTATAAAATATTCGTTTGACCTTATATCATGATAAAGATATGGAATTTTTACCAGTCTTGAAAAAAATTTTGTACCTTCAAAAAGTTTTTAAAATCTGCCCATACCAGCCAGTATTACAGCTATTCACTCACCTTAAATTAATTGTTACTTTGAGGGTTCATTTGAACAACCATCAGTATTGTAACAGTTCATTACAGATGTCCAAGGTTGGTATGAAAAGCAGAGCGTGGGGACTTCTGGTTAACCATGTGAAATTTTTTTTTTTTTAATCTGTGCTCTTAATAAAGACTTCAGGGCCACATATATTTCTTAGGATGTTTTGTTTGTTGTTATGCTCACGTGCATAGTGCCTGTCACATCCTAAACTCGCTGCTGTCGATTCAAACTCACAACGACCCTATAGGACAGAGTAGAACTGCCCCATAAGGTTTCCAAGGAGCAAATGGTGGATTCGAACTACCAGCCTTTTGGTTAGCAGCTGTAGTTCTTAACCACTGCACCACCAGGGGTCTGCCTGATACATAGTAGATACTTAACAAATATTTGTTAAAAGAATGAGGACTGCCTTTCCAAGTCACATGCTACGAAATTGAATCTGGGTGATGCTTCTTGATTTTTGACATCATACTGACTCAATAAAACAATGGTTCCAGATGTACAATGGAAGGTGATATGTACACTTGCAGCTTCAGAGTTTGACAAACAAGAAGATTAGGTGGAGTGTAATGGAAATGAATGTTGTTGTTAGGTGCCATCAAGTCAATTCCAACTTATAGCGACTCCATGTGACAGAGTAGAACTACCCCATAGCTTTTCTTGGCTCTAATCTTTATAGGAGCAGATCACCAGCTCCTTCTTCCACAGTGCAACTCGGTGGGTTTGAACCACCAACCTTTCAGTCAGCAGCCAAGCACTTAACAGTTGTGACACCACAGCTCCTTGGAAATGAATATAACAACCACTGAGCCAGCTTGTGTACTGGTTTGTACTTGCATACTTCACAGAACTACTCTTTGTAGCCAGTTTTGCTAGGCCAGGGAGAATGCCAATATTTGAGTGTTAAATGAGGAAGTTCCAAGTCAGGGAGTTTAGCAGAGAAACCAACCCCGAAAAAAAGTACAATGACTAGGAAGCAAAGAAGGCAACAGAGATGCTACCAATGGAGAGGGATGCCCTGAGTAAAAATTAACTTAAACCTACTCCTGTTTCTACTTATTTTAATGTTCTTCCACCTCTATTCCACTACAGCTCTCTCTGTTTTAAATCTCCCCTTTTAAAGTCTCTCTACTTAGGCAGAATCCACATCCAAAGCCTCAAACTTATTTGTGACATCCCAACTGAATCTTAAGTTCTGTTTGAGTTTTACTTGATTGACACATGTGGCTGACAGAGAAAGTTAAGAAAGTCAGGTAAGGGCTAACACCATGCAAGAAGTGCTTAATCTAGACAAGTCCTTCATGCAAAGATCTCTGGGGTTTTATGGCACCTCCAATTCTATATCATCTTTTCTGATGGGTGTCACTTCTAATAAGATAAATTTTAGGAGACGAGGACATTTAACAAGGACACTTAACAAGAGCATGATGCTGAAAAACTTTCCAAACGTGCCCTTAAAGTTTTGTGAGTGATTCCAAAACTATTGGAATTCCAAGAATATATTTGTAAATTTATTTTAGTAACTTCCTACTTTCAAAAAGGATTTAAGGCAACTCATAGGGAAAACACAGTGCAATTAAACCAGAATGCTTAACACAAGTCAGAAACAAAAAACAAAAATTAAAGAGAGATGAAGGGGAAAAAGAATTCTTCAACTCTTTGCTGAGGCAATGGACCGCAAAACGTAGTGGCATATTTCCTATCAGGCAGGCCAAGTACAATAGGTTTGTGTCTCTCAATGTCTGCTAAAGAGAACATACTGACTTTTCAGAATCAAGTAAATATGTTGTGATAAAAAGCAGAAAAAGTCAAAAGGGAACTTTTTATTAAACACCTACTGTGCGTGAGATTATTTAAATATACTCTCATATTTAATTGGAACCACAACCTTGTAAAGTACATATTATTCATTTAATTTTACAGAAGAATAAATCTCAAAATTAAGTAACTAGGCCAAAGTCAAGTAGTAAGTGATGGAGCAAGGACTTCAGCTCATGCCCATCTGATTTCATAGCTCATATAACACGCTCAGAGAAATAGAAAACCCCTATCTGTATGTCAACCACATATCCGACTCAAAGCACTCACATGTACAGTTTTTTCTTCTATAGCCAGGCTATACACAAAAAGAGAAACTTCAGGGGACATGCCAGAATAAATGGCAGCTACAAACTCAGTATTCTCATTCCAACTACTATAACCAGAAAGCCAGTTGCCCTCTACTTCACTCTGACTAATGGCGATCCGTGTGTGTCAGAGTAGAACTGTGCCTCGTAAAGTTTTCAATGGCTCATTTTTTGGAAGTAGATCGCCAAGCCTTTATTCCAAAGTGCCTTTGGGTGGACTCAAACCTCCTGCCTTTTGGTTAGCAGAGAGTGTGTTAACCGTTTACTCCACCAGGGACTTCTCCAACTACTATAATGGTAGCAATATCTCCCCTACTTTTTTGTGAAATATAAGTTACCTTTATGTACCTTAAGGAGACCTGGTGGTGCAGTGGTTAAGCAGTCGGCTGATAACCAAAAGGCGGGAGGTTCGAACTGTGGGAGAAAGATGTGGCAGTCTGCTTATGTAAAGATCACGGTGTTGGATACCCTATGGAGCAATTTTGCTCTGTCCTACAGGGTTGCTATGAGTCAGAATCAGCATGACATGATAGCAACGGTGTTTTTCTTTTTTTCTTTAAAGTACCTTATTACATCTGTGTCTTAAGAGGAAATAGGTGTATCTAACTCATTACTCGGTGTAATGCTCTACACATCTTTGTCTGTATGAGGTCAGCTGAGAATTATGCTGAGACCACAACAGTGGGCTTCAGGGAGTCAAAACAAGCCATGATGTAAAGAGGCCGGGGACTGGTGTATTTTTCTCCTATAGAGTCTCCAAGTAAAGTGGCCTCCATTTCCAAAAACAGTGCCTAAACTCAGTAAAACTCTAGTATGGCATCACCTGCCAAAGAATCCGATGCAATGGCTTAGACAGGTGAAAGGGATCAGTGACTGGGTTATTTGGTCCCATGTGGAGATCTGTGTTGATACAGGATGTCAACAAATAGTGGGAAACAGCCTCCAGCCCCCAGAGGCAGAAACAGGCAAAGACCAGGCAACTTACCATAATATAAGGGCCTTCAGTCCAAGGAAGGAATCTGGCAGGAGCCCAGTCATACAGACCAAGTGTGAAAGTTACAGCTAAGGGGAAAGGCTGCATATGAGAGCCCAGGAACTCATATCAGAGGAAGGCTCATTTCTTTTGGGCCTGAGTCAGATAATACTGAATCTTTAGAATGAAATTTTGATTTTCTACAGTTATGCAGATCTGGGCTAGCAGTGTGACAATTAGCACACTACTGGTAACTTATGACAAATTGTAATATTAAGAAATCTTAGGATAAATGCTCTTACTTCTATGGTAGAGAAGCACAGATGGTTGAAGAGACTTGCTCAAGAGTCAACCTGTGGCAAATTTATGAACAGAACTCAGCTTCCTTGGCTTTTCTTCCAAAACACCCTCTACCCATTTCTGTGGGTGACCCTATATAATGAAAAAACCAAGATTGGAAAAGAGGGACTGTTGTGTTTCAAGTTTTTTTTTTTTTTTTTTTTGGCCCCTTTGTATTGTATCACAGTCTAACCAATTACATCCCACAGTGACCCTAGAGAAGTAGGATCCATGTGGCTGCTTTAATATTTGATGTTGTTATTATTAGGTGCCATCTAGTGAATTCCAACTCATAGCCACCAGATGCAACAGAGTCAAACTGGCCCACAGGGTTTTGTAGGCTGTAATCTTTGCAGGAACAGATTTTTCTCCCATGGAGCTGCCGGGTAGGTTCAAACTGCCAACTTTTCCATTAGCAGCCAAGCACCTAACTGTTGCACCACCAGGGCTCCTTGCTTTAATATTTAGGGCAATAATAACTGTACATTAACTCAAATATCATCTAATTTGAAGTTCCTCTACAGGCTACATACACTTGAATTGCCTGTACAGCCAGTTCATGACCACTTTTAACTACATTGGACAGCAAAAAGGTAGAAAATCCCCAAAATTGCATTTTTAGGTGCTATATAATGCCCCTCCCCTCACTCCAGAGCATATTTAAGTGGGTCTATTTATACTAGCAGGGGAAAGTCATCATAAAAACTAAAATCTGCATAAGACACCCAGAATAGCTAGGGTACATACAGAAAAGCAAGAGTTGAGTGACTTTGGCCCGTTGTACACTAGAAATTTTATAAAATAACATAAAATTTTACTCAGCTTAAGTTGAGTAGTTCTTGTCACAAGCTATTGTTTCATCTGTTCTACAAGTTTTAAATTAGCCACGGAATAAGTTGTCAAAACAGTAGCACTGTTAGAAGCCTTATGTATGCATTGTAGATTTTGGCACGATTTCCATTTCTGAAAACTAAACTACACTTTTAAAGTTTGTTTGCTGTTCTCCTTTTCTTTATTTTCAGAGTTGTATTAAAATATTTAATATTAATAATGTGCATACCAAATTATAAATATTCTGAGTACTGTTAACTAAGAGCACTCTCTGGTATATGACATTTACAAATACTATGGCTATTTCAGGATCAACATTTTTACTAATTATAATTAATATAGCTATCAGAGATGGCAATCCAAATTGGTGCTTGAGAATCCTTCAAAAGATTGATTGTCTTTCTAGTTGTATCGCCTTTCATTAGTTATGTCTTATTAATTGTCACATTGCATTATATCTGTGCGCAGTATGATGCTGCATAACACAACGCAGGAATGAGAAGCAGTGTGAAATGCCGTAGGCATTACATTTTAATGAAACAGCATTTGTGTTGAGTCTGAATGCCTGCAGTTAATTCAGAGAACAGTATTTGAGTTAAAAATTCTGACATGTTTAGCAAACCAAGTATTCATTATGGTAGGCGAGGTAGAAGCATCGTAAAAACTCCTGGTTAACCCAATTATTACACCTGTGGTTCTGTGAGCACGAAAGATACTTTATTTTTGGTTGAGGCACCCTGTGCGCTGGTAGTATGAAATTCTTTATTTTTTTTCCTCAGGTCCTAAAGGGTTTTCCAGAATGCTTACAAGCTGACATTTGTCTACATCTCAACCAGACTTTGCTCCAAAACTGCAAAGCCTTTCGGGGGGCAAGTAAAGGTTGCCTTAGAGCTTTGGCGATGAAGTTCAAGACTACACATGCACCTCCCGGAGACACCCTGGTTCACTGTGGGGATGTCCTCACTGCACTTTACTTCTTGTCCAGAGGCTCCATTGAAATCCTCAAAGATGACATTGTGGTAGCTATTCTGGGTGAGTGTTTTAGAATTGGGTGGTGACAATTCATTTATTAGCTACAGTAATGCATAGTTTATAGGAAGCTTCTTTACAATGATAGAAAAAGGACTGGTCTATTTATTTATGAGTACTGTCTAAATCAGAAGGTAATTTAAAAACCTTATTTAACGTTCAATTCAAATCAAGTTAACCTTGCGGAAGATGTTTTCTTGACTGCCTCCCTTTTTCTCTGGTGTGTAAACACTTCCATGATGCCTTTCAGTTCTTGGCAGTGACTTAGGCATTTGAGGTCAAATATATGAAAATAGTCTTTTTTATGTTAGAGAATCTCAGATTCACTCTTAATCCCTTAATACTTTAAAATAAAATGTGCATGTTGTAGGCATTCTTGCAAGCATGTGCCAATGCTCTGTCATGATCTGGGTGTATGTTTTGATGAAATTCATCTATTTGCGGTGCACTTTGTTGTGTCCCATCAAAAGCATCATCTGGATCCTTACATAGATAGTAGAGAGCTGTGAACACAACACCCAGAGATGAAGGTGGTGAAGAGATTAAAGTCATTAATGAATTTAACTGGTTTAGGTATAAAAGAAAGTCTGTGTTTAATCTGTCTCTTTAAAAACAAATTTACTTTCAGTCAGCATGAGCTTGTAGGGTTTCTTTGGACTGTTTAGGACGGTGAGGAAAAAACAGAGAACAGAGAGAAGGGAGTCAATTCGTCTCCTTTCCTGCCACCTAGCCAGTAGGCTTAGACCCCACTGTACCCATGGGAACACCCATGTCCAGGGTTATTGCGAATTTGCACTTATTTTTTTCCTGTGGATTGAATCCAGTTCCATTTAAATAATGGGTATATAATTTAACAATTGCCTTTTACTCTACCACAGATGTTAATGCATGACTCTTAGTTCCAAAAAGGACAGAGATGTGGTCTATTTTCTTTACCATTGAGTATAACCAGAGTCTGGCATAGCACAGAACCCAAATGCATGAATGAAGATGTCTGAATGATTCATTAGTATTTTGATAATTTTATTATAATCATCAGCCTTAAAAAAATTCCCAAAACTGAAAAGATGTGGAATTTGGTTTCTAATCCAATAAGCAAACAGAGAATAAAACCATATTCTAGATCACTAGAGGCCAAACTGTCAGTTGGTTTTCACTAGATATGGAACTGACAGTTTGCTCTGGGTATGTTGCCAGGGAAAGAGATGCTTCATTGCGTTTCTGATCTTCAAATCAGCCAGCACTAGCTTCTGCATGAAGGTAACAAGCCTTCTTGCTTCGTAAAATAGTAATTTTAGGGTGCTGTTAAACTATGTTCACTAACTGAATTACTCCTTGCTCATTTACAGTCATGGAAGCTAATTAAAATACAAAGCCCATGCTGAATTTAGCTCAGAGCTTTTTCTTTGATCATATCTATTTATCAAAACTAAAGAATTTCAGGAGATTCTCCTTTTCTATCCCCGTTTCTATGTAAGTCAACACCTAAAATCCTCACAAATTATGGTTATGCATCCTATTTTTGAAATGCTAATAAGTATTCATTTAAACTAAAGTTAATGTCTTCTCTCCAATATCAGTTTTTCTTAGAGACTGTAAAATATGACATCTGATTTCTCTGCATTAAATTCTCGGTTAAAATAAGAATATTCAAGATTTTGTGTGTGTGTGTGTGTGTGTGTGTGCGTGTGTGTGCTTTGACCAGTTAGAACTTTCTTGTTTAAAAGTCTCTGATAGTTTCCACAGTAGTACATACGTGAAGTTGTCCACCAAAAAATAAATTAACAGACCCAAAGAGGTTTTTCTAAATCTGAAAAGAAGCTTCAGGATAGCATAAGAAAGCACTGTTTTATACTGCCACTAAGAATCTTTAAAAGCTTATATAATCAAGTAATCTATCATTATTTATTAAGCATATACAGCCCAGGTACAATTTTTAAGTGTCTTGGTGTGCAGAGAAAAAATTCTAAGAGGCCATGACATTCAAGGAAAATATTGAGAGGAGGTTCAACATAACAGATATGTAAGGACTTTGACTCCAGACTCAGAATGCATAGGATTTAATCCTGGCTACTCTCTCCTTTCCTCCACTTCACTCAACTAGCGAGGTGCTAATCAATTTATCTCTTTAATCCTCTTTTCAATATTCATAAGATTTGGATAATATTTAGTAATTATTTCATGAGGTTGTTTTGGGAATTAAATGAGATAATGCACATAAGCATTTGACACGGTGCCTGGATAAACATTTGTTGTTGTTGCTGTCATTATCATCATCATCATTGGATAGACCTTGAAAAGCAGGTGGCAGAGAGGATGGGGAGGACTCATCATGATCCAGACATTGAAGTAACCCCAGGGTAGCTGGGAGAAGGAGGGAACACCAGAAGAGCAGAGGCCATATGAGAAAAGGCCATGACCATATATGTTGAAAATATACAACTATATTTGTTAAACGATCGGACGAATTCATTAAGAAAAATCTACAAGTGGTTATTAAAGGAAACAAGGTGTGTTCAAATTGTACCCCTAGCCTTCTAAGGTCAATACTTCAGGGTTTAAAATGTTCCACTATAATCTCTTGCTTGACATCCCCACTAGAGACCCTCCAGCGACAGGCAGATTATGAATCTGACTCACTGTGGTCTTTCTCATATTCCTGCATTGATAAAATTAGATTACATCTACCTAAAAGTATTTTTAAAATACTCCATGGCTAGACTCTTTGCTAGCAATGTAAGGCATACCGTAATGAAGATATGTTTGCAACATTTTAGACACTTAGCCCAAGAAAGGACTAAAACAAGGAAATGAACAGGGTAACCCCTAGGACCAGTGAAGATAAGAGGTAAAATTCTGCTTAGCAAATATGTGCTGGGCAGTCAGTGCAAATGCTGGAACTTTGCTCCCAAGTGTCTGTTGGCCATGGGGCCTTACGTATGAAATCAGGGACTGGTCAATGTTCACCTTCTTCCTTTAGAAGAAAAACATTAAGTTTAGATTCCTTTTCCCCCTCCCTCTTTGTTTTTTTAGGAAAAAATGATATATTTGGAGAAATGGTTCATCTTTATGCCAAACCGGGAAAGTCTAACGCAGATGTAAGAGCTCTCACATATTGTGACTTGCATAAGATCCAGCGAGAAGACTTGTTAGAGGTTTTGGATATGTATCCTGAGTTTTCCGATCACTTTCTAACAAACCTAGAGTTGACTTTCAACCTGAGACATGAGATTGCAAAGGTATATGTTAACTGTTTGCTTATTCTTACACTTCTGGCATTATATTTTATTCTTAGATTGCACAAAAAAATTTCTGAAGGATCAATTGAAATATTGCAGCAAAACTTTACTAATTTGAATATTTGGAAGGAAAGGCCATGTAGGCATTTTAATTTCTAAATTATAGGGTGTTTTTTAAGGAATTCAGCCTGATTGCTTTCATATTGAATAACTTTAAGTAGGTCGATTAAGATTGACCTTGTAGGAACTCTTAGGTGACATAGTTGATTGAAAATAGACTTGGTTTATGTTAAGTGTGTCAATTATTTGTAAGAAATGGGTGATTCGAGGATACTGAGACTCTCTTAAGAGTTTATCTTATACAGGGGTCAAAATATTCTCTCTCAGCTATTATTTACTCCAATACGATGGCTAGCAATATCTTCTCAATAATAATGGAAAAACTAACCTCATTCCAGTTTAAGTCCGTATTTAGCAAATCTCCAAATCACATAAGTATAAATTAATCAGGTTTTAAGGAAGAGCCAAAATTAGTACTACAGAATGAATAATATACTTTCTAATAGAAATAATATTGCAAACAAATTCCAAATATAAGTTAACCTGATATTAATTTTGAGAGCCTCTATGTTCTTCACTCCCTTCTACTGTGAAAATGTGAGCTCTTTCGACCTACTACTATTATATGGATATAGAATTTATGTTGTAGCCCACAATTTACTACTAGATTATTCCTCCATTCCCATCCCCTCACCACCCTGCAACCCCACTCCAATTCTAAATATACTTTACTGAAAGTAAATATTGGGTTTTAAACTTTGCCAGTATATTTTAATGCTAATTAATATCCTCTCTGGAGTAAAGATCCTCAAGTCAATAGTTAGGTAAATGATGATAGATTTCATTCTCCCTGGAGCTATAGTCATTCCCAGGTGCTGTGAGAGTCTTAAGGAGAAAAAGAGACTTTTAAGGTCACCAGCATGAAGTTTTTGGAAACCTTGATGGCATAGTGGTTAAGAGCTACGGATGCTAACCAAAAGGTGGGCAGTTTGAACCCACCAGTTGCTCCTTGGAAACTCTGGGGCAGTTTTACGCTGTCCTACAGGGTTGCTATGAGTCGGAATTGACTCAACGGCAATGGGTTGGGTTTTAGAGTACCATTTAACATCTTAAGACACAAGCTCAAATAATTGCTTCTTTTCAAAACACTGAAAAGTTGAACATTATTTAAGTGGTAAAGGTTGTTATTATCAAGAGTATGTTTTTTAAATAACAGTGTTAATTCAATGCTTTATCAAATCCCAATTTAATGTCAGCAATCCTCATTCTGATTTTGCCTTGAAAAATAATCATCTACCTCTGATAATTTCTTTACATAAATAGTTTAGACAGCACCCAAATAAATAAAAGAGGTACTTCCATTTTCATTTACAAGACTGATAATAAAGTAAAGAATAAACCATAAGGGGAGGAAAGAGGAGCTGGAAACAAACATAATAAGAGGTTCAAAGCATAGTGTTTATTGAATTCAACCTTATATTTATTGGGAAATTTAACCTTACCTCCATTATCATGTAATTTAAGCATCATAGCTAATTAGTTTACACATTTATCTCTGAAGTAATACAGATTCTGCAAAGGATTTTTATATTTTTTTAATTATTATTATTTTAATTTTACAAGTTACAGGAAACACATTCCACATAAAGTAATATTTTGTATCTAAATGCTGACAGCATCATCCTCAGACATTCCTGATAAATAACATCTATAACTATGATTTCCCCATGAGAATGTGTAACTACTAGAATTATTCTATCAGTCTCTTTTATAATTCAGAGACGAGCATTAAGCAAAGCATGGTAGCTATTCACCTGCAATGTAATAATTAAGTCTCAAAGTGTTTGAAATGATATAAAATAGTAAAGAGTTTACTGATAATGCATTATGTTCAAATTGAGTAATCTTCCATTTCATTTTCATGTTTCATTAACGAAGTCTGATCTCTTACTACAATCACAATCCATGAATGATTCTGAAGGAGAAAACTGTAAACTGCGAAGAAGGAAATTATCATTTGAAAGTGAAGGAGAGAAAGGTAATATTCCATTTCCAAAGTTTTAACGTAGAGCTTGTGGTTACTAGCTTTTCTTACTAACATGCTCATTATGCTTGTGATTTCAAGGGTAAACTTCATTTGGGGCTTCAGAAAGTCAAATCCTTTGCTTTTTTTCAGTAGCTAATAATATGGTTTCTGACTGATGGCTCTCAACGATGTCATTCAACAAAGTCATCTGATATCTACAAGGACACAGATAGAGAAATACAGTAAGATGGTAAAAAAAAAATGGAGGTCAATTAATAACAGTTGAGTAACTATGTG
This sequence comes from Dugong dugon, assembly GCA_030035585.1. Classification (NCBI taxonomy): domain Eukaryota; kingdom Metazoa; phylum Chordata; class Mammalia; order Sirenia; family Dugongidae; genus Dugong; species Dugong dugon. Next base: position 123,716,711 of record CM057461.1, on the reverse strand, counting down.
TCTGAGTTCTGAGCAAAGTGTTCTAGAGGGAAGACTTTCATTTCAGGTCAAGAGCTCAATTCTCTCAACCTGTGCATGGCATGGATAAAGGTGATGAATTTTGTTAGTCCTCTTCATCTTCAACCTCTCTTTGGTACTTGCCACTGGAACACCAACTCCTTGTCCTCTCTAGGTTTTCTGCCTCTCTAACTATTCTTTATGCTTTACTCATATAGTCAACAAATATTTATTTACCATTTCATCTTCTCAAAGAGCCACTCAATATTCTGAGAAACAAATTTTATAAAGAAGCCCCTCTCTCCCTAGGGAGGGAAGCAGACACAGCTCAATCATTTCTAATACAAATAGTAAGTGCCATAACAGGAATAAACACACCACAGTGGGAACCCAGATGAAGGTACATTTAATTACACCTGAGAATAAGGGAGAAGGCTTTCCTGAAGAAACCCCCACTCTTGCCCCATACTGATCTATCAAACACTCTAGTCTTCACCGTATTTGGCCTCTCAGCATCATCTGACGCTTTGAGAAACAATTCCCCTCTCCTTGAATACTTTTCTCTTGGCATCTGTGACATTGCATTCTTCCTATTTTCCTCCTAACCCCACTAATTTCCTGATTCCTTTACAGAATCATTATCTGCTAAACTAGTCCATTAGCTGTTGAGAGTTTCTCAAGACATGGTCCTAAGTCCTCATCTCTTCTCATTTCGTATCATACTCTCTCTCTCGGTAATTTCATTTATGGCTATGGTTTAATTACATCTTCATGCAGAAAGCATACAAATTTACATCTTAGTCCCAGAACCACCTGAGCTTCAGTTGCCTATATATAACTATTAAACTATCTACTTGAAATTTCAAAGGCAACTCAAACTGATTATTTCTTAAATTGAAATCATGATTTCCTCCTGGAAACCTGCCCCCCTTTCAGCTTTCAACTCTCTGCAGATGGCACCACCATCTAAACAATTGCACAAGCCAGATATCAAACAGTCATCTTTATCTTACCCTCTCCATCAGCTCTGGCAACAAGTCTTGTTATTGCTACCTCTAATAGATTTCCATTTACTCTTCAAACTCGGTCTCCTTTTGGTTCACTTCTTTCCACCTCCATAACTGAAACCTGGGCCAAGCTACCAAAACCTGCCACCTGGAATACTAACATAGCCTCCCAGTTCACCTCTCCACATCCAGCTTTCCCCCTTTCATCTATTCTGCACCACCTGTGTGTTTTGTTTTGTTTTTTCTAAATGCAATTGTGTTTATGTCAGCCATATATTAAAAGCCCTTTAAAGACTTCCGGTTCCCCAGATGGGGACCTTAATGGGATGTGCCACTGCCTATTGTTTCAATTTTATCTCTTACCACACTTCCTCCTATCAGCTCCTCTCATCTGCAGCATTTTTTCCAGTTGTACTTCTAGATGTGTTTTCATTATTATGTAATCAATGTAGTCTACCTTTAAATTATAAACTCTGCTGGGGTAGAAGATATTTTGTCCCCGTAGCTTCAGTGCTTGCTGCATAGCAGGTGCTCAACAAATATTTTTTAAAAGAATGAATTAATTAATGAAATAGAAGTATCTTCATTTTGATTTTCTCCCTCCTTTTACCTTCTTAATTCATGTTCTTTTCTTGACTCTCTTCTCTGCCCTCTCTGCGTTCTCTCCCTAGAAGAGATCATTTACTAGTTTCAGCTAACTCTACAATTCAAGTGAACGAAACTGTCCTCTCCTCCATGTTAATTATTTCTGTGTTTTTGCTTGTGTCATTCCCTTAGTTGAATATACTTCCCCTGTCCTCAAACACACACACACACTACCACTTGACTTTTTAATCCATTAAAATTACAATTTTTCATCATGCTCAATCTCAAATGACATATTTAACATGAACTCTTTCTTGATCTCCTCAAATATACGGATTCTCTTCCTCTTAGGAATTCCTGAAGCACTTTCTTCTCTTATCATTTTGTCAAAATCTGTCCAGTATTGTGGTTATTGGTGTACTTGTCCTATTTCGCTACCAAACTGTAGATTCCTGTAACAAATAACTCTATAAATATTTGCTAAATTGGGCTAACTGGTGAATCCTCTGGTTGATTGCAGAACAATAAGCCACCCATAGATAGGCGGTAATTTATTTCTGCAATGTCCTTCATTATTCCCTTTATGGATTTTTCCAAAATCAGAACCATTACTGTCAAGTTGTTCTTCTATAGAGTTAATCTAAATCCCTTATCCTGAAGTTAATCTTTTATTTTGATCTTGCTGGAAATGAAGAACAGCTTGACAATGTTGTCTGTATAATAATGTTCCCCATACAATTGAAGATTTATTAAATCTCCTTTCAATCTCATTCAGTTTCCTCATTCTCAAGCTAAATAATCTAATGTTTTTATCTCCTGCTAAGGCCCTGAGAGCATGTCATAATATGTATTGTGGTCATGCAACTAGGCACTTTGATTGATTCTGAAACTGTTCCCTTTAATCACAGGCTTAGTCTATGAGACCCATTTTATATAAAGTGTACATGGTAAGGGATTTGCCTGCCTGCAGTGCTTTAAAGTTTTCTGGTGTGTCAGTATGTTAGCATGATTTATTAAATGTGAAAACACAATTAACTCCAGTGATCCCAGAGCCAAAGAACCTTTTCCAAAGTCTTCAGAGTCCTGACTGCTGCAAGGGAGTGTTAAATTTGCTGAAAGAAATTTAGTCCCTTTGCCTCACTCTAATGCTCTGAAAGCAGCCACTCATTCTATACTTCTTAATGTAGAGTCGACCTCTAGGAGAAAAATTTACATATAAGTAAGTATAAAGAACAGAAAACTTTCAGAGGGTCATTGATACTAAGTGATATGGAGATACCTAAACTGAAAGTGGAAACCCTGGTGGCATAGTGGTTAAGTGCTGTGGCTGCTAAGCAAAAGGTCGGCAGTTCAAATCCACCAGGCACTCCTTGGAAACTCTGTAGGGCAGTTCTACTCTGTCCTACAGGATCACTATGAGTCAAAATTAACTCAATGGCAACGAGTTTGGTTTTAAACTGAAAGCTTCCTATGAAATGCACTGATTATCTTAGAGTTAGTTTACTGCTCACATGAAACAATATCTTAAAAGCAGACATCCAAGAGTGCTGTCTACTGTGAATCCATCATCAGAAGCAGAAAAAAACAGAGGGATAGCCATGTGGATGGCATTGGAGGCAGGCAGAGGTTGAGTTCTGCATTGTCACTTGCTACCTACTCAAGAGGGCATTGGAACTCTTAGGGCTTCCAACCCCTACCCCTACCCAGTCATGTCTATCCCATGGAGCTACAACGCTTACATTCAAAAAGATATATTAAAAAAAAGATATAGAAACTCTCTGCACATTGACTTGAACAAGGTACATGCTTAACGTGTTTGATCACGTCTCTCTTCAAAATGAATGTGTTGATGAAAGCGATTTGCCCTCCTGAGCTTTACATTTCTTCTAAGGAAACAAACTCAGTTCAGGTACAAATTTGAGGACAACCTGTATTTTTATAAGGTAACTTCAAGTAGTTCTCTTTCCTTCCTAACATTCTGGCATGGAGGTGCCCAGGATCTCCCCAAGTTGACTAGGGTCATTGTAGGAAGAGGTGCCATGTTTCTGAGATGAAAGTTAAATGTTATCACTGCAGAAAGTGAAGAATAAAAATGATGATTAGGCAGAAGAAAAATAAAAGTGGTAGAGCCACCTGAAACTAGTCTCTGTTTAAGTGATCTTCAAAGTTGGATTGTGCTTAGAGTGTGCCAAAATAATCCACTGAGTTATGGAAATACTATTTTGTTTAATATTTTTGGTTTTGTGTATTTTATAATATACATATTAGTACAATAGCATGTATAATGGTACGTTATATGTATACACACACGTTTATACATACACACATACATACATATATATATTTTTTACTTATAGGGTATGTATGACCAAATATTTGAAGAATTCTTCTCAGCTCTTTCTGCAGAAAGAAAATGCAGTATCAAAGTAGTTATTAATGGCCAATTTAGGGGGCCAGTGTACTTCTGGCAGAGAAAAATACAATGAGGGCAACAATGGAAACAGGCCCAAAACAGTCACACATTCGTTTGGCAAATGGTCACTGAGTGCCCACTGTGTGTGTTAAGTGCTCCCACTATTTCAACTTTATTTCTATTTTAGTTTCAAAGTTTCTCGCTAATCTCTCAATTAGAAGAATCTTCATTAGTTGAGAAGGAGACAAGTAACAATCCATTCTGAATGATAATTAGTATCTATAGACCTATCCTTTTCTAATTTTCTGTGTATTTTCTAGATAATTAAGCAGGTGAAATAAAGATTTCTGAGGAATTTTGCAGGCTTTAGCTTTCCTTTGCCTGTACCACATAATGGGTAGAGAAAAAGAGAATTTGGAAGAGGGAACTGTTTACTCTAATTGGCTTTACTGCTTGGAAACTCCTCAAATGTAATGAAAAATTACGAAAGCAGAGGGCCTGATGACGTTAAAAGTTTTTAGAGAAAGTACATTGGTACATTCTTTTGAATTAAAGCATGAAGATCACGTTTAGGTATTACCAAAGGGGAAGTGAAGGGGAAGCATGGGACAGAAAGTGCAGAAAGTCCCCCGAAAGAGCAGGTTTGGCATTGATGCTTTTCTCCCCTTCTCCATCAGACTTTAGCAGAAGTGCTTGAGTTCCCACTTCCATCCTTCCCTTCTCTATGCCTTTTTCCTACTTCATTTTCCAGCAACATAACATTCAAGGCTAAAGTAGACAAGTAGACTCCAGTAAATGACACTCAGAATATTTATCTGAGCAGGGAGAAAATAGGTATGATTCTGTTTTCTTAGCAAAATGGCCAGAAATTTAAAGAATGATGAGCTGGTCCTTTTCAATCTAGAAATATTTTTACTTTCTTGATTTTAAAACCTAAAATACAGAGTTCTCAGACTTCAGCAGGCCCAATCACTGCCACTAATAAATTATCACTGTAAATATCATTGTAAATAAGAAAGAAAATGCCAAATGACAAAAATAAAGGACAAAAAACACAAAATACATTTTAAAAAATCAAAGATGTGTTGAAACCCATGAGAAATTGTGCACTACAGATTAGTAAGTAAATACAAGTAAGGCCTTTTGTACCTTGCTTAATGTAAGCTCATGTTTACCTTACTTACTGGTTAATCTGCCCCTGGATGGAAATCAAGGTGAAAGAACACTCAGTAGGTTCCTTCTGCTGGGTTTAGATTTTGCCACACATAAGATGAAAAAAAGCACCCATTTTAGGAGATAAGCCCTGGTGGTGCAGTGGTTGAGAGCCTGGCTGCTAACCAAAAGGTCAGCACTTTGAATCCTTGGAAACCAGCTGCTCGCTGGAAACCCTATAGGGCAGTTCTACTCCATCCTGTAGGGTCACTATAAGTCGGAATCGACTCAACAGCAACGGGTTTGGTTTTTTGGTATACATCCTGAGAGTAGGGAAGATAAACTATTTTCTTATTTCCCTACCCATATAGTTTTCATTAAAATAGGCACTTCTATGTATTTATTTTATGTCAACAGACAAATATTCCATGCTCCAGAAAACGGAAAAGAAACATCTTGAACTCATTACATCTTGCATTTCAAAAGGCAGCAACAAACTTGATAACTCTGTGATATTGGCTTAGTCATTTCATACTGCCATCCAAAAAGCCAGCAAGTTTTTAAAGTGTTTCCTTGAAGTAAAATAATTTCTATTAAAGTAAGGAGTAAATGCATAGATCTTTAAAGCTATTTTTACAAAATAAGGGTGGTCTAATTGGTGGTGTAAACAGTTAAGCACTCTTCTGCTAAGCAAAAAATTGGGGATTTGAGTACACCCAGAGACACCTAAAAAGAAAGTCCTAGTAATCTACTTCTGGAAAATCAGCCGCTGAAAACCCCAGAGAGCTAAGTTCTACTCTGACACACATAGTGTAGCCATGAGTCAGAATTGGCTTGGTGGCAACTGGTTTGGTTTTAATTTCAATTTTATTAATTTTTAAAATTATATTGATATTATACTTTGGTGTCTCTTTGTATATCTTCTCCAATAATAACCAATGATTTTTTTTGTTATCTATTCTCGTGAGATATAAATCCAACTTTTATTTTAATTTTTAAGATAATTTAAAAATGGTTAATATTATGTTTGTGTAGAAAGATGACCACTTAGACTCCTTTCAACATCCTTTGGAACTAGAGCAGAACTAAGGGCTTTTGATCTCAAATAAAGAAACTTATTTTAGACTCCAATTTTCCAAGGAAATGAATTTTTTAATGTACCTGTCTGGAAAACACTCATCTTATCTCAAAATTGTTACCAGTAGGAAATCTAACACTGAAGTGCTGACAGATCACATTAAATACATCTCTTTATGTCTATGCGTTGGGTTTGATACATAAAAATGATAATCTGAAGGAAAGACTCCAGAGAATACAGAATGAGCACAAGCATTTGTTCACAGATTGTTTGAAACAAAAGTATTTTATGTTATCATTCTTAAGATGGATAGGTCAGATGTTGTTGCTCATTGCATTAGGACGCTTCTATTCTGTGCTCTTGAATTCATTCTGACCCAGAGAGATGCACACAAGGCAACTCAGACATATTTTAAAACTGTGTTCTCTGAGAAATGGGGAAGAGATGAATTCAGCAAGCCTGCAGAAACAAGGGAAAGTGGGGGGAAGATGAAGGTTTATCAGCTGTCTGAATCAGAAAGCAAATTTGGGGCAAAAATTAAACAAGCACAAATTATTCTTTGTGAAATGATGGTAACAGGAGTGATTATGCAATCTCAGTTCTAGCAAAGGGATAAATGCGAAACTCCCTCAGATTACTGAGAATACTATTTCTACACAGTACATGATTAGTATTAAGAAAAATTAGCATTAACAAAAAATAGTATCTGTTGGTGTTGTTGTTGTTAGGTGCCGTCAAACGGGTTCTGACTCATAGCAACCCAGTGTACAACAGAATAAAACACTGCCCGGTCCTGTGCCATCCTCACAATCGTTATGCTTGAGCCCATTGTTGCAGCCACTGTGTCAATCCATTTTATTGAGGGTCTTCCTCTTTTCTGATGATCCTCTACTTTACCAAGCATGCTATCTTTCTGCAGGGACTGATCCCTCCTGATAACACGTCCAAGGTATATGAGAAGAAGTCTCACCATCCTCCCTTCTAAGGAGCATTCTGGCTGTACTTTTTCCAAGACAGATTTGTTCATTCTTCTGGCAGGCCATGGTATATTCAATATTCTTCACCAATACTGTAATTCAAAGGCATCAATTCTTCTCTGGTCTTTCTTATTCATTGCCCAGCTCTCGCACGCATATGAGGTGATTGAAAATACCAGGGCTTGGGTCAGGCGCACCTTAGTCTTCAAGGCGACATCTTTGCTTTTCAACACTTTGAAGAGTTATTTTGCAGCAGATTTGCCCAGTGCAATGTGTCATTTGATTTCCTGACTGCTGCTTCCATGAGGTTGATTGTGGATCCAAGTAAAATGAAATCCTTGACAACTTCAGTCTTTTCTCCATTTATCTTGTTGTTGCTTATTGGTCCAGTTGTGAGGATTTTTGTTTTCTTTATGTTGAGGTGTAATCCATACTGAAGGCTGTGATCTTTGATCTTCATCAGTAAGTGCTTCAAGTCCTCTTCACTTTCAGCAAGCAAGGTTCTGTCATCTGCATAACACAGGTTGTTAATCAGTCTTCCTACAATCGTGGTGCCCTGCTTTTCATATCATCCAGCTTCTCAGATTATTTGCTCAGCATACAGATTGACTGAGTATGGCGAAAGATACAACCCTGACACACACCTTTCCTGACTTTAAACCACACAATATTTCCTTGTTCTGTTCAAACTACTGCCTCTTGGTCCATGTACAGGTTCCTCATGAGCACAATTAAGTGTTCTGGAATTCCCATTCTTCTCAATGTTATCCATAATTTGTTATGACTCACACAGTCGAATGCCTTTGCATAGTCAATAAAACACAGGTAAACATCTTTCTGGTATTCTCTGCTTTCCATCAAAATCCATCTGACATCAGCAATGATATCCCTTGTTCCATGTCCTCTTCTGAATCTGGCTTGAATTTTTGGAGGTTCCCTGTCGATGTACTGCTGCAACCGATTTGGTATGATCTTCAGCAAAATTTTACTTGTGTATTATATTAATGATATTGTTCATTAATTTCCGCATTCGGTTGGATCACCTTTCTTTGGAATAGGCATAAATTTGGATGTCTTCCAGTCAGTTGGCCAGGTAGCTGTCTTCCAAAATTTTTTGGCATAAGTGAGTGAGCACTTTCAGTGCTGCATCAGTTTGTTGAAACATCTCAATTGGTATTAAGTCAATTCCTGAAGCCTTGTTTTTCGCCAGTGTCTTCAGTGCAGCTTGAACTTCTTCCTTCAGTACCGTCGGTTCTTGATCATATGCTACGAACTGAAATGGTTGAACATCTACCAATTCTTTTTGGTACAGTAACTGTGAAATTCTTCCATCTTCTTTTGATGCTTCCTGCGTCGTTCAGTATTTTGCCCACAGAATCCTTCAATATTGCAGGTTGAGGCTTGAATTTTTTATTCAGTTCATTCAGCTTGAGAAATGCTGAGCATGTTCTTCCCTTTTGGTTTTCTAACTCCAGGTCTTTGCATATGTCATTATAATACTTTACTTTGTCTTCTCGAGCTGTCCTTTGAAATCTTCTATTCTCCTCTTTTATTTCATCATTTCTTCCATTTTCTTTAGCTACTTGATGTTCAAGAACAAGTTTCAGAGTCTCTTCTGACATACATTTTGGTCTTTCCTTTCCTTTCTGTCCTTTTAATGACCTCTTGTTTCTTCATGTATGATGTCCTTGATGTCATTCCATAACTTGTCTGGTCTTCAGTCATTAGTGTTCAATGCTTCAAATCTATTCTTGAGACAGTCTCTAAATTCTGGTGGGATATACTTACGGTCTTACTTTCGCTCTTGTGGACTTATTCTAATTTTATTCAGCTTCAGCTTAAACTTGATATGAGCAATTGATGGTCTGTTTTGCAGTCAGCCCCTGGCGTTGTTCTGACTGATGACATTGGGCTTTTCCATGGTCTCCTTCTGCAGATGTAGTCGATTTGATTCCTGTGTATTCCATCTGGTGAGGTCCACGTGTATAGTTGCCATTCATGTTGGTGAAAAAAAGGTATTTTCCATGAAGAAGTTATCGGTCTTGCAGAATTCTGTCACGCAATCTTCAGCATCATTTCTATCACTAAGGCCTTATTTTCCAACTACCGCTCCATCTTCTTTGTTTCCAACTTTCGCATTCCAATCACCAGTAATTATCAATGCATCGTGATTGCATGTCTGATCGATTTCAGACTGCAGAAGTTGGTAAAAATCTTCGATTTCTTCATCTTTGGCCTTAGTGGTTGATGTGTAAATTTAAATAATAGTCATATTAACTGGTCTTCGTTGTAGGCATATGGGTATTATCTTATCACTGACAGAGTTGTACTTCAGGATATATCCTGAAATGTTCTTTTTGATGATGCATGCAACACCATTCCTCTTCAATTTGTCATTCCTGGCATAGTAGACCATATGATTGTCCAATTCAGAATGGGCAATCCCAGTCCATTTCAGCTCATTAATGCCTAGGATATCGATGTTTATGCATCCCATTTCATTTTTGACAATTTCCAATTTTACTAGATTCATAATTCAGACATTCCACTTTCCAATTATTAATGGATGTTTGCAACTGTTTCTTCTTATTTTGACTAGTGCCACATCAGCAAATGAAGGTCCTGAAAACTTGACTCCATCCACGTCTTTAAGGCCCATTCGTATTTTGAGTGCCTTCCAACCTGAGGGGCACATCTTCTGGCACTATATCAGACAATGTTCCACTGCTATTCATAAGGTTTTCATAAGAATTCATAATAAGTATTTATAAGAATATTATTTCTACATATAATATGATTAGTATTAAGAAAAAATAGTTCCTAATTCTATTTAAAGGAGTCTTGGTGGTGCAATGGTTAAGTGCTAGGCTGCTAACCAAAAGGTTGGCTGTTGGAACCCACTCAGCGGCTCCAGAGGAGAAGAGACATGGTGATCTGCTCCTGTAAAGATTTGTTGTTGTTGTTAGGTACCGTGAAGTTGGTTTCGACTCATAGCAACCCTACGTACAACAGAACAAAACACTGCCCTGTCCTGCTGTCATCCACACAATCATTGCTATGTTTGAGCCCATTGCTGCAGCCACTGTGTCAATCCATCTTGTTAAGAGTCGTCCTCTTTTTCCCTGATCCTCTACTATACCAATCATGATCCTTCTCCAGGGACTGGTCTCTCCTGATAACACGTCCAAAGTACATGAGATGAAGTCTTGCCATCCTCACTTCTAAGGATCATTCTGGCTTTACTTCTTCCAAGACAGATTTATTTATTCTTCTAGCAGTCCATGGTATATTCAATGTTCTTCGACAACAACATAATTCAAATGCATCACAGCCTAGGAAACCCTAGGAGGCATTTTTACTCTGTCCTATAGAGTCACTGTGAGTTGGAATCGACTTGACAACACACAACAATAACAACAGTACTACTGAATTTCTATCAAATAATTCAGTTTAACTAAAAAAAGGGGAGAAATGGAACAGTTCGTCAAAATCTAGAGGTACTTAGAGGCTAATTAAAATGCATTTTAGCTGCCCAATTTCACGATATTCCTAAACCTTAGCAGTTTCCATTGTTAATCCACAAATAGAATGTCATTTCAACTTTCATTTTATATGAGAGAGTATGAAGCTTTCCTTTATCTATTCTGAAACAGAAAAATGTTGTTCCAATAGGGCTTCATCAAAGAAACTGTTCACATAGCCTGGGTTTCAGGAAGCAGCTGGCTGATAGCTGAGTGGAAATGGACACAGAAATAAATGTATTTTTTTTCTTACAACTTGGAAAAGTTTGAGAATAGCTAATGTTTTCTCTTCCTTCATGATTCTGCTTTTTCCGGGAATTTTTGCTGAAGAAGTTAGACACTAGGTATACGAAGTAATTGGTTCCGTTTTACTGTTGAACTAAATGGTGGTAATTGGTCATTCACTACATATTCTGAATACTTGTATTCAATTGTTATAAGTATACATTTTCTAAATACTTGCCCTCAACATGTTATAAGTATAATCCAACTAAACAGTGTATGTGAACTAGAGAATCTTGTGCCTAAGCATCCAAAATCAAGCCATTTGTTAGGAAACTAAGACCTAGTGGGTGGGACAGAACATTCTACCATGTGTAAGGATCTAAAAATTAGCAGAGAACTCCCAACACCTCTCAAGCCAAAGACACAAAATGGTTTAATAATTTGTGAATGTACATTCGTCACAAATATCCATGCTAGATTCGAATATCTATTTTCTTAGATTGGAGGTATGTGAATTAGTGATTAATTCAGTTTGCATTTGATTCTGATGGGAGAGACTCCATGAAAGTGTTTAAAAGGATGAGAAGCACTTTTGGAAAGATGAGAAGGCTGAGCTGATTCAATCCCACTGACATGCAAGTCAGGGACTTCACAATGGTTTACTTAAGAGCAGCAAACTGATACAAATTCACTAAGTAGGTATGAAGATGATTTAGAAAAGTGAAGTTTTTTTTATTGATTTACTAGTATAGAAACAAAAATTATTATTTTGTTAAGAGTAAAACATTGTATTCAAAAAGTGGAGAACACTGATCAAATTTTTTAGAGGGCTTTGGAGGAAGGAGGAGCCCTGGTGGTACAATGGTTAAGCATTTGGCTGCTAACCAGAAGGTCAGCAGTTTGAACCCACCAGCCACTCCGAAGGAGAAAGATGTGATACTCAGCTTTCATAAAGATTACAGTCTTGGAAACCCTATGGGGCAGTTCTACTCTACTGTATAGGGTCACTATGAGTCAGAATGGGTTTAGGTTTTGGAGGAGGGGAGAAATTAAGACAAAGAAAACAGCAAGGAAGTGATGACAAGAAGGAAGTTTAAACATTTAAGGAGGTCTGTGTTAATAACAGAGTCCCTGTGTGGTGCAAACGGTTAACACACTTGACTACCAACCTAAAGCTTAGAGGTTAGAGTCTATCCAGAGGTGTCTTGATAGAAAGGCCTAATGACTCTATTTCCAGAAGTAAAGAGGGCATTGTTAATCCATGGTGTGATGTGGCAAAAGAGATACGCAAAATATCACCACCACCACTGGATCAATTATTTGTGAGGGACAGGCTCTGGGTAATTGCGTATTTGATACCTTTCAAATTTTTTGTCAAATTGACAAGTAAAATGAAGCTGGCTGGATGGTCCTACTTTCTTCTGCTAGAAAAAGTGAAGAAAGAAAAGGATGAGCTCAGGGCTTCAGAGTCCAGTTCAAGCTCCACGTAAAGGACTGAAAGTTGCTACTCGTGCCCCGAAAGAAAGCCTTATTTCTTGCAATAACAGAACTGATATTGCTGAAAACCAAACCCAGAGTCTTATCCTAAGGATGGCTGGATTACAGTGCCAATTGAATTACCAACCTCAAAATGTGTCTGAAGTTAAAGTGAGGGCATTGATTGGGAAGACATGGGATCCTGAAAATTGGGACAGGCATGTATGAGAAGATATAGGTGAAGCCTGGGACATCGAGCCCCTAAATTCTATTGAATCACCCTAGGCAGTAGAACCAGCCCTTCCACCCCCATCTGAAGAGATTAATCCAGCTTTGTATACTAAATCACATTTACCAGTAAAATCAGCCCTCCCACCTCCCATCTGATTAGATTAACCCAGATGCCTCTTAGGAGTCCTCGCCTGAGGCATTGCCTGGGACATTGCCCGAGGCAGCCAGCAACTGGAGTGTTACCTGAGGCAGACAACTTGCAAGACATTAATTAATGTCCCTAGGACTCACCCCCACCACCCATTTTTGCTTCTAGTCCTGACCCATCAGGAGGTAGGCTACAACTACACTCCAGAAGAACTGCTTGATTTGTCTAATTTATACAAACAGAAATCTAGAGAATATGTGTGGGAACGGCTACTAAGGGTATGGGATAATTGTTGAAAGAACATAAAGTTGGATCAGTCTGAGTTTATTGATATGTGCCCACTAAGCAGAGATTCTTTATTCAATGTTTCAGCTGAAGGGGTTAGACAGAATCTAATAGCTTATTTGGAAGATTGGCTGAAATGTAGACTAAAAAGTGGCCTACCCTAATTGAAGTTGAAATGTCAGAACTGCCTTGGTATACTATAAAAGAAAGCATTCAAAGGCTTAAGGAAATTGAAATGTTAGAGTGGATTGTCATGTTGAGCCCACTGACCCACCCAGGGAGTGCCCGGAGGACACACCTTTCACCACAACTATAAGGAATAAATTTGTGAAGGGAGCCCCAGCATCCTTGAAGACTGCTGTGATTGCTTTTCTGTGTAGATCAGGCATTACAGTGAAACTACTGTCACTGAATTGGGTAACCTAACTACAATAGGGGTGATTGGATCCCCGGATAGCAGGGTCAAAGTGGCAGGGACTTAATCGCAAAAGACGATTGAAAACTCTATGGAATACAGTTCTATTCTGTCACACGCGGGATCACCATGAGTTGGAATCAACCCAACAGTAGCCAGTATCAGTGACACTGGAGAGAATAAGACTGGTGTGGGAAGAGCTAATCAGAATATTTACAACCAACTAAATTAGTAGTAGAGTAGAGGAATAATCAGTAATCAACGCTGCCTACGATGGCTGAGATCGGAAAGACCTGTGGTCTTCCTAGCAATGATGAAATCACTGAGGAAATGTGCAATCTTAAAATAAGTTAAGGAATCTGCTTTCGTTAGATTTAACTTTAATTGACAGAAAATTAATTCCTTAATAAGAATTTCACTTGAAGCTAATTTTTAAACCTTAATCTATTTTAACCTTGGGCTACTTTCTGGCTTCTCATATTTTAAATTATGATATTAAAAAATGAAAAAAAGCTGTTTAATTCGTATGTCATATAGGAATATTAAAAAAAAATAGTTGGAAGGCACTCTAGAGTGGCCTTAAATCAGCTAATTTAGCCTTCTATGAATAACCAAGTAAGCACAACCAGGCAGAGTAGAGGAGGACCCGTCCTAACCATCTCTATAGAAAATTACATATGTTCTGGAGTTTTATTGGTTAGTTATTAACAGGAACCAGATGGAGAATTATACTGTCTCCCCAGGACATTAATGGAAGTGAGTTCTGGAAATTGTCTCTTAGAGTTTTTCCTGCTAAAATACGTTCCAACACAGCCTTCAGGGCTGAAATTATCCTGACATTTTAGTATAAAACAGTCAATAGGCACTACTGGCTTTAATGTAATTAGGTGGGACCTACCTTAATTACTGTATTTAAGCTTCGTATTCTTCTCAATATGCTACACAACCAAGCTGCCTGGAATTTCAGCTCAGGCTGCTAACCAAAGTGTTGGCAGTTCAAATCCACCATTCGCTCCTTGGAAACCCTATGGGGCAGTTCTACTCTCTCCTACAGGGTTGCTATGAGTTGGAATCGACTTGATGGTATACTGCAACGTATGCATTTAATTAATGTTGAGATGAAGCCTATCAGGATTTGCTCCAAAGAGGATTCCAGTTTTGACCTTTGCAGTGTGTGAGCATCTGTCACAGATGATGGGGCATGGAAGTTATTAACAAACAATAAGTTGTTTTGTGGTGATATTTTAGCATTGGGACAACTTTTCCCTAGATAGTGCACCAGATTTTTGGAATATAAATGACTGTTAAGCATGTATAAATGAATTTATAAGTTATGCTATAGTTTTTTTCTAAACATTATGACAAGGTTACTATTGCAGATATTCTTTTTATTTTGAAATGAATAATTTATTTCTTTAAGATAATCTGATGTCCCTGGTATTAAAAATAAATAAATAAAGCCTCCTCTAAGTAGACACATTTTCAAAAGGAAAATTACAAAGAACAACTTTTCTGATGGTTTTGCATAAAATTCTATGTTAAAGTTATTCAAAGATCATCACTATAAAAAGTAGTTTATATGTAGCTGAGTAGCATAATATGCGTAGATTCACACATTTGATTATCTTCTACAAAATAATGTTCCTTTGATAGATTTTGGAAAAGAAAACTGTACAAATGATCCTGAAGATTCTGTAGATACTATAAGACAATATCAGAGTTCCAAGAAACACTTGGAAGAGAAAAAAAGCAGATCATCATCTTTCATCTCCTCCATTGATGATGAACAAAAGCCGCTCTTCTCAGGAATAGTAGATTCTCCTCTGGGAACAGGGAAAGCAACTGGACTACATTTTGAAGAAACAGTGCCCACCTCAGGAAGAATTCACATAGATAAAAGAAGTCACTCTTGCAAAGGTAATCGAGTTCGTCATGAATCCGTTTGTCTCTCCTCAGTGTTAATCATAAAAAGGTGACCTTTAACAAATTGAGAACTGTGCTAATACATGGCAATCTAATCTTTTGCCATTTCATGGAATATTTGCAGAGTCCAGACTTCAGATCATCTTCAAAGTGTTTACACAATTCTAGAACCAGTGGTAATTTCCAGTCAATGATAGCATGAGAGGTTTTTGTAGCCATCCAGACTTAATGAAACGCCATGTAAAAAAAATGTGGCAATGTCTATTGTAGTGATTTCAGTGGGGATGGGATCAATGAATATTTTAAGAGGGCTAACCAGTGGATTTTCCTATGTATATTCTGTACCCACTTCTCACCTCCAACCCTGTAGCTTATAGCATGAAAGGCCAGGGCAGTAACACCACAATAAATGCCAAAAAGAATTTCCATTTACTAAAAATTATGAGAAAGAGTGGAGAGATAATGTATGGTCCAACTCATTTGAACACAATTTGTTTAACATCCCTAACAAAAGGAACACCCAAATGTGTGGGTTTTCCTGTAGAAAATATTCATGAGATGAGTAATAACACTTGATTAATGTATGCAGATGTGATGCTAAAGGATGGCAAATTCATGAAAACTTGAACAAGTATTACATGAAAGAGCAATTAATCCAGTGTAATTGGAGCTAGATCAACAGATCTAGCTAGATTTGCTGTTGAGTGTTTCCCAGAACAGGTTTGGGTCAGACCGCTTGGGTTCCAACCCCAACTCTGTCACTTGCTCCCATTGTGACTTTGTGTAAATTGCTTAACAGATCCCACTAAGATTCAGTTTGCACACCTTTAAAATAGGAATAATAATATTATCTAACCAATTAGTTATTTGTGATAACTAAATAACAGATGTAAATTACTTTTTTCTCAAATAAATTCCCTAACTCCATTTAGTATTTTCTCATGGGTTCTTTTTTTTTTTTTCCATTTCTCAACTCTTCCATTATTTAATATATCCCTGGATATATAAAAATCTAGAGATTAAGAAAGCATAGTGAAACATCAAAAGAATATAACAAAAATGAAATTAAAATAGGATGTTCTTGGCCTGGCAGGACAGCAAAATGTATGGCACAGAGTAAGTAAATATTATCTGCCATTGTCACCATTTTTTGAAGGGGCCATATTTGATAATAACAACCTTCTTAAGTCTAGGATTTTATATTTTTCCAGAGTTACTTTTCCTATCGTAACAAATCAGCTTTCACCATGACCCTGAGTTGAAGTAAACTGAGAATATATGCAAATGTTCTCTGTACAATCTAAAATCTTGATGAAGCAAATGAAAATAGTACCTCATTTATCACAATGCGAGAATGGAATATTAGATGTGATTACCAAATGTCCCATTTTAGTTATTTATTAAAATGAATATCTAGGAAGTGATCTTAATAGAAACAGGTTAAATCTGGAAGTCAGTTCTGAAGAGCTTTCTGACATCTTTGCTATCTCCAAAGTCAGCATAATGTGGCCCCAATAATAAAGTGCTTTTATTGCTTTTTCTTCTTGAGTTTTAGATTCTCAAGTGACAAGTCATAAAAGACATGTTTGGAATTGTATTCTACTTTGTAATGACTTTCACCAACAGTGAATTCCCCTGCCCTTCATCTTTTATTTTTCTTTACCACTTTTTCCAATTATTTTTAATTAGCCATTCCGTATGCACAATCCAAAATAATAATAATAATATTCTAACAAATAATTTTATTATCAAAAATTTACAATGCAATCCTTAAAGAAATGATAAATAATTAACTTGAAAAAGCATAGCTAAGTATACATGTCAACTGAATAAAAACAATTGATGTTATACAGCTTCAATCAGTGTGACACACAGTTAACCTAGTTACTTAACGTAATTAATCAATGGAGGATTTTAGAACTTCATTAACTGCAAATTTTATAACTGTGGTGATTTTTAAGGTGAAGTACTGTGAAATGTTCAAGAACATGAATAATATGTAAGGTGTATCTATAGTTACTGCAGTGTGAACTACTAAATCCCCACAAATTTTAGTTTCAACATTGATAGGAAATTTCACTGACTCACATTCCTAGCATTTGACATGCTGAATCCAACAGAAGAGCACATTTTAGGCAAAACTAAAAAGAAAACAGAAAAGTTAAGTGGACTCTGACTCTACTTAGACTGAGGTCAGAAAGTTGACTGTAGGAAAATTGTGTACACAGTTTACTTTCTGCTCATCCATTTCCAGAAATGTGTCTTGCAACTATAGCAACATTTTCCAAGGCAACCAAGTGAAGATTCTTTCTGAGCTATATTTAGAAAGTATGTACAAGGATGATCATTTTGATTAAGACCACTAGCCAGAATTTCCCCTTTGAACTCTTATTTTTTAAATTGCTGGTGAACACAAGCCAATCACACTTCTTCAGATTTCAATAGGAGTAATTCATAATGAAGGACGCCTCTGTCTAGCAGTTTACATTTTATTCATTTCTGCTAAGAGAGGATAATCAATTTTTTTCTTGAGCACTGAAGAAAAAATATAATCTATAATTTATCATACGTGATTCACCGTTGTCATTTAAAAATCAGTTTATTATATATGACTAGAGAAGTGAGAGCAGTTAAGCATAGGTAGAAATTTTATAAGCTTTCTTAGCACAAAATTTTTTAGCATAATCTTTAACTTCCATTTATCCTATCAGTTCTTGTTTTCTTCCCTAAAGCTTCCCCCATCAACCGGCTAGCATGGGGCTAGATGACACAAGCATGAGCATCACCAAACCATTCACAGGTGTGTTCTGAACGTTTGTTTGGCGTTGCTGCTCCAAAGTTGAAAACTTAGTTTACTAACAGATTGAAATATTTATTGTTCTTAAATAGGTTCATGTGTTCATGAAAAACAAATCATAAGTCCCAGTGAAAATCTGCTGATAAATTACTTAAAACTCCAGCAATGTCATTCTTCTTCCTTTTCTATGCTCACTTTCATTTTGACAAGTTTGGTAAAATATCAAAAAGAAACAATATACAGTCACTTTAGGAAACACTGGATCCCATAGGCTAAGGAAGCTTGATCACAAAGGACCTTTCTAGAATTCAAGGTGAGCTCTCTGAGGTCTTTTAGTCATTACAACAGAAGAAGGAACTCTGACCCTGTGTTTTTCTAATTCTGTCTCTGAATATGCTAATTTCTTTGTTACAGCCTCCCCCTACTGAGGCAGAAATTGTAGGCACCGCATTAGAGAAATTTCTGTGTCCTCAGTGATAAAAGGATAGTGAGAGAAAAACCATAAAGAAAAGATACAGAAATTTTGTCTGCTACTTGGAGAAACAGAATGCTTTTGAGCTACTTGTCTGTACTTTTGGAGAAACTAGAAATGGAAGAGACTTCAAGAAGTTCTACCATCCTGTTCTTTATTTCTAGAATCATAACAAAAATGAAGGGAAAAGTAGGATGTTGTATTTGCCCGCGAATATTGATAACTTGAAATATAGAATATCGGAGAAACAGTAAATTAAAAGAAGTTCATAAAATGATCTCTGTATGAAAATAATCAAAACCTTGCTAGACGGAATTCTTCAAGTACAGGGCCTGTATCTTCTTCATCTTTAGTTTCTCTGCATTCAGCAGAGTGCCTGGCACATAACAGACACTCCGAACATTTGAGGACTGGACTTGAACAGATAAGCATGGATAGTAACATAAAAATATAAGATATATTTAAAAAATAAAACCCACACCAAACCCATTGCCGTCAAGTCGGTTCCAACTCATAGAGACCCTTTAGGTCAGAGTAGAACTGCCCCATAGGGTTTCCAAGGAGTGGCTGATGGATTCGAACTGCCCACGTTTTGGTTAACAGCCAAGCTCTTGTATAGGAGCATAAAAATAGAAGCAAGGGTGGAGAGACTTTGTCTCACGTACTTTGGACATGTTATCAGGATGGGCCAGTCCCTGGTGAAGGACACTGTGCTTAGTAGAGTGTCAGTGAAAAAGGCGAATACCCTCAACGAGATGCATTGACACAGTGGCTGCAACACTGGGATCAAATATAACAATGATTGTGAGGATGGCACAGGACTGAGCAGCATTTTATTCTGTTGTACATAGGGTCACTATTAGTTGGAACCAACTTGACGGCACCTAACAGCAACAAAAAAATATTCCAAACAAAAGAACCTCAGGAAAAAAATATTAGAAAGCAATGTGAATGTAAAGGAGCTACAAGGAAACATTAAAACATGAAACAGTGGTTTGGGGACTAGAGGACTTTTTAGAAACTTCCTATGTTTCATGGTTTTATGACTCCACGGCTATACTTTGAGTTGTATTGGCTGAAGGGAATCCCCCTGAAGACAGGACTTTCCTGACGGCTCTCTTTTGGGGCCCAATCTGAGTCATGAAATATTCAAATTCTTCTGTGGGAAAGAGTCCTAAAATCTTAAACCCTAGGTGAAGCACAAACAAAATGGTTTTGCACTTTTATATTTCCTCCTAAATATAAAAGTGCAAAATCATTGCTCTCTAATTAGACTTTTGAGTTGACATCCGTATCTCCTCTTAGCACAGAAGGAAGACAAAATCATAATCAAGACCATGACCTGCCATATGTTTTTATTCATATGGAAATGACTATGGGAGGGAAGGCAGGCAGGTTGGAGTGGGACTCTGCTATCAACTGGTTGTGACCCCTGGACATGCCCTTGAATCCCTCTGGTTGTCAGTGTCTCAGGTTGTATCCCAAGATCCCTTCTAGCTTGTCTCATGGGTACCTATGTGTTACTGATACTAGGGGGCACCCAAAAAAGTTGATGTCGGTCTTGCTATTTTCCACAGATGTCACTGACACACGAAGTTGGGAACGAGACAATGCCCGGACTCAGCCCCATGAGTCTAGTCCCTCAGCACTGCAGCAAGCCGCCTGGGGGATATCCGAAACCGAAAGTGACCTCACATACGGGGAAGTAGAACAAAGACTAGATTTGCTTCAAGAACAACTTAACAGGTATAAGTAAGAGCAGGGCAAAAGGATAACATAACACAAGCTGTAGCTGGGTCTAGCATCAATTATTGTTGTTGTTAGTTGCTGTAGAGTCAGCTCCACTCATGGCACCCCAGGTACAACAGAACAAAATGTTGCCCAGTCCTGCACTGTCTTCACGTCTGTTGATATACTCAAATCCATTGTTGTGTCTGCTGTCTATATTTTTTTTTTTAACTTTTTTTTCTTTTGGTGAAAATATCCACCAATTCAACAATTTCTACATGTACAATTCAGTGGCATAGCTTACATTCTTCAAGTTGTACAACCATTCTCTGTATCCTTTTCTAAATTATCCCACCACCATTAACATAAACTCACGGCCCCTTAAGCTTTTCATCTAACTTTTAGAGTTGCTGTTGTCAATTTGATCACATATAAATATTTAAAAGACCACAATTCTTAGGGCAGATATTCTATACTAGTTAAGCTATTGTTTGGTTTAAAAACAACTTCAGGGGATAGTTCTAGTTTAAGGTTTAAAGATTATCTCAAGGCAATAGTTTCAGGGGTCAATCCAGCTTCAGTGGCTCCAGAAAGTTTGGATTCAATGAGAACTTGAAATTTTGTTCCACATTTTTCCCACTTTTGATCAGAATTCTTCTATAGAGTCTTTGATCAAAACATTCGGTAATGGTAGCCAGCCACCACCCAGTTCTTCTGGTTTCATGGCAAAGGAGGCAGTTGTTCTAGGAGACAGACACACATTCCAGTTCTTCCTCCATTTCCTGATTCTGCTTCCTCTGCTGCTCCAGGGGAATAGAGACCAGTTGCTGCACCTTGGATGACTGCTGGCAAGCTTTTAAGACCCCAGGCTATATAATAAACTAGGAGGTATAACAGAAACATTAAAAACAATATTAGGCCAATTGGCTGGAATGTCATATGAAACCATGACCCTAAACCTCCAAACAAACAAACAAAAATCCCATGAGGTGTTTGGCAGTACATAAGCAGCCTTAGCAGCTACTGTTTTTGTTGTTGTTGTAAAAATATACAGTGAAACCTGTGAGAGCCAGAACTTGATGGGACTGCCTTGTTTTTGTCAGTCTCTAAAAGTTTTCTGCCTTTGACAGGGTGCAGTTTTACTACTTTTCAATCTTTCATTTTAGTGTAAAATATTTGAGTTTTCCTTCTCTGACAGGTTTCTGCCTTACACAGATTCTGGCTTTCACAGGTTTTACTGTATATAACACATTTGCCAGTTCAACCTTTTTCAAGTATATGACTTATTGCTGTCAATTACATTAATCATGTTGTGCAACCATTATCCTTAATCAATGCCAAATTTCCTATCACCATAAACAGAAACTCACTGCTTCTCAAACAATGGCTTCCCCTTTCCCCCTCCCTACCGCCCCTAAAAAAACCAAACAAACCAAACCCAAAAATATAGAGACCCTGTATTTTTAGTGCCTTTGCTATGAGCTGAAATCAACTTGATGGCAACAGGTTGGTTTTCTGATGTAGTGGGCTCATCTTCTAGCACTATGTTGGACAATATTCTGTTTTGATCTATACGGTTTTCACTGATTAATTTTTGGAAGTAGGTCACCAGGCCTTTCTTCCTAGTTTATCTTAGTCTGGAAGCTTTGCTGAAACTTGTCCACCATGGGTAACTCTTCTGGTATTTGTAATACCAGTGGCAAAACTTCCAGCATCACAGTAACATGCAAGCCACCACATTATAACAAACTGACAGACAGGTGGTGGGGTCAAGCATTACTCCCTGTAAACAGGAAATTACTCCTGCCATAATCCCGTATGTTTTATATATATGTACTTTTATTTAAAATAGAACTAGAAATTGACAATTAGAATTATTAATCTGTGTTGCAAGGAGCATTTACTTGGAAAATTCCATACTTCTGGCAGCATAAATCCTGGTTTTTCTATACTTGCCATAAAATTAGTATATCATCAGCACCTTGCAAATTAGAAAATTTCTTTTTTTCCTCTAAATAACGCATATTTAACTTGTTGACTAACACTCTTCCCTTCTAATTCTCCTTATAGACCTTATGGTAGTTCCTGGTAAATATTAAGAAAATGATTTAGACATTTAGTTCTTCAGTCAACTTGTGCAAAAAAATGTGATTGAATTGAAAATCTCATAATGTTGAATCCCATATCCTCTGATTATGTTCTCCATTTTCTCTTCATCTTTGATCTAGGCTCTTTAAAGATGAGGAATAAATTTTGATTTTTATGGAGGCTGGAACCCCTTAACTCAATTCTGCATGGATTCTTTAAGATTAAACTGGTCAAAAAGATTTAGAAGAAAAAAAAAAATATATATATATATATATATATATATATATATATAAAAATACATATAAATGATTATGATATAGCAGCTTTAGCTGTGTGTTATGTGGGAGTTTACTTTGATCCAACAGTACACCACAAAGCAAGGTATCCAAGTGGTCACAGACAGAAAGCTGCACAGACTAAATAAAAATGTTCAAATCACAGGGTTTACTAAATCAATTTAAAACACACAATGAGACAAGGGGACAAAAACAGGGTATTTAAAGCACTTAAAGTAAGGGCAAGTGTGATAGAAGGACCAGACTACCTGAATCCTGGTTTACACAACGTTCAGATATCTAACATCAGCCTTCTCTGCCAGCGGTGTGGTAACAAGGGCCAGAGTTGAAGGTTGCATGAAGGGTCCACAGACAAAACAATCTCCTGTGCCAATGACACACACTTGCTCTATCACAGAGTTGCCTTGGCCAAGTACGCCTGACCACAGCTGTGGCTCACCAATTAGCCTGCTGAACAGTCACACACTGTATTTGCCTCTTGTGGGTAGAACACATGTGAAGTCAGAATGAGACTGTAGGCGTGTTACCAATGGATGGCCAAATTTGGAGGTAAAAGTTGTTCACTTTCAGGAATCTTTCATGTATCCTGGCAGCAATGATTGGTACCCACGACAGGGCAACAAAGGAACCGTAAAATCTCTGTTTCAATCCTAAAGGAAGGTTGAAATCAGAAAATATGTGTAAAGCCGGAGAATACACTCAGGTGAACGCCAGTAATAGAAAAGAAGTTCATTGTTAATCCCAAGGCTGAAAGTATAAACTTGTAAGGGTATGTACATCTAGGACCCATTTGGCTTACAGCCACACATTAGTAATAATATTATTAATGTTATTTTATTAAAGTAGTATAGTAGTAGTAGTATATGAAACTTTTCCACAGCCAGCATGCAATT
This sequence comes from Dugong dugon, assembly GCA_030035585.1. NCBI lineage: Eukaryota > Metazoa > Chordata > Mammalia > Sirenia > Dugongidae > Dugong > Dugong dugon. The sequence continues at coordinate 123,693,004 of CM057461.1, read as the reverse complement.
AAATCTCTTTTGACATGTTCCCAGCAAATCTGTATATTATTTCCGAAGATGGTTTGAACTGCTACCACCAATACTTCACTTTTGTTTCTTTTTTATTTATCTCTGTCGTTTTCACAAACATCTTATTGCTTAACTCAGTTTAGTTGCTTTTAGATTTAAGATCCCAAATATTACATTTCTACTGTGCTACCATCTCCAACAATTCTTTCATCACTTTACCCTAGAAGGCAAAAATATGGAAAAAAAGTTTGAAAAGGACAGCACAATTCAGACATATACTTTCCAGGGTGGGAATCCTAGAACACTTTCCAGAGCCAGGTCTACCCTGTTTAGCTTCAGCATTGCCCAAATGTAGAACTGTGAATTTCTACACCATTTGTCTTATCCAAATGCACATATTAAGTACGTAATACAATAAAAACAAATATAAATGGTCTATCTTGAATTGGCTTTGCTGATGTTTTCTGCTTTAATGGCCAATTAAATTATACGTAGGGTTAAAGGTTTACATAAAAAAAGTTCTTATATATTTATGTATTATTCCTACATTTATATCCATATTTAGGTAAATCATTAACACTTGATCTGAAAGCAGTGCTTCTCAAACCTTAATGTGCATACAAATCATGCGGGGATCCTGTTAAAATGCTATCTAAGTCAGTAAGTCTGAAGTTGGCAGAAATTCCACATTTCTAACAAGCTCCCAGCAATGCCAGATGCTGCTGGTCTGAGGACCACACTTTGAGTAGGGAGGCCTAGAGAATGAACATAAAGGCTGTTAGTAATGACTCCTGCCCTAGCAGAACACCCAGAGCAATTCATCTGTATGCCTCTAGATGGCATGAAACACTTGCTTCACCCTGTGTTCGTTATTTATGTGCTTCTTTCATCTTTCTTTCCTAGGCATTCAGCTACTGTTAGCTTCCTGAGATCAGATTCCACACTAATTCATCTTCACGTTCTCCCTTCACCTACCCACATTGTGGGTCTTTGAATGAGTGAATGAAATTACTTATTTTACACAGCTTTATAGCTATGCTGACCTCCCACAGCCCCTTAAAAAAAAAAAAAACACCAAAAAGAAAAAAACATATTATTATTGAACTGGGCTATTCTCTTCTGCTTTAAAGACCAAATTGGATTTTTTTTTTTTTAATTCTCTGTAGTTACTCCCGAGTATTCATTATTCATTCTCAAGAGCTCAAGAGAAGCATCCATTCTACTCAAACCCACAGATTGTAGTCATAAAACATGAAAATACAATCTCCTTGCTAAATCTTCCCTTTGTTAAACTACCCAAAATATCACCAGATTACTAACAAAACAAAACTAAGTTTGTTCAGAATCACTGTAGGAAGGGAGAACGCCATCTTGACGGAATCTAAGCCACATCTCAGAAGGTGAAATTCTGAGGTAGAATATCTGTTGGGCTTTGGGGTCTGAACCTTCAAGGTGGAAAACTGATTGAGACTGAGCAAAGTTCGTGACATAATAGGTCAGGACTGATAGACACAGCGAGGTGAGGATCGTGAAGCAAGACTTGGTTAATAAAGCTTATTGGATTAAGCTAGTTTTTTCAAATGAGCAGACTGTTGTTCCAATGAATTGGTCTTTAGGAATTTCCTAATGAAAACAGTGAAGTAAATTATTGGCTTAATCTAATTTTTCCCATGCAGAGTTATTCTGGAACAAACTACTAAGTCATGTTGAAAGAGGTGGTCTATACTTTATCTGAGATAGAGCGTCTCAGTTCTCAACTCCCACTGGCCTCTTCACCTGCCCTAAGATGTTATAATGTTAGTGAGCCCGACTCATGGCGGCATATTGCAAATACTGGTCGTGTGGATGCTAAAGCCTCACCTTCCAGTAGATTTTCCCTCATAGACAGTGTTCAGATAGAATCCATGATATAGAGATCTTCTTTCTCAGAGACAAATGCTGACTGTTTGACACAGGATAAGACTCAAAAAAGTTTAATGTTTGACTCTACTGGGTTCTGAATCCCACTTGTTGATAAAGTTTTTATTCTATCTCCCACTCCCAAATTCTTTTACACTTAATACAAAAACATTGGGTAAGCCACTTACCTGTTAATGATATCAGGATAAGTATATACAGAAACATTTATGATGAAGTCTGAATGTAAAATTTTCTTTGGGGACTCAGAAGAGAGATAAATTAATTCTGAATGGGTCCAATAATGGAATGTTTCTGGATGTATTTAAAATTTGAGCTAGGCCTTGACTTGTGAAAGGAAAAATTGATGCACACAATAAAATGACGGTCGGTGTATTAGTTGGTGCCATAAAAACATTAGATGAGCACTTCGGGTAAAAAATAGATCATTAAACCAGTTGATAACTCAATTTTTCCCTTTCCAGTGTGTTGTTTTGACATTTATAAGGTGCAATCATGTATAATTTATAGCTATTGGTTCAGGATACACTAAGATATATGGCTATATTTACCAAATACAGAAAACCTATAAGGATAATTTCCTATTGTGATACTCGGAAGAAAGATTTGGAGTGCTAATTACATTTTAAAATCTAGAAGAAAAAAAAAGAAGTTATTTTATCATATCTTTTTCAGGTTTATTCTGTTCTCTTTCAAATCCAAAGGCTAAGTTGTCTCCACATTGAATTCCAATATGTAGCGTGTATATAATTGGGCAAAATCAGTGCTATGGTTTTAACATTTTTGCTGAGATTTACATTTTCTTTGCATTTTTTGTTCAGAAGCAAAACAGCAAGCACTAATAAGTGAAGAGTTAGAAGCATTTCCTGAGGAGGCATATGGTCCAAATTTTCTGTTCTTATGCCCACAAAATTCCCTCCATTTTCAGTGCTGTTAACACATGCAAAGGAGGGGAATCAGACCAATTGTATTTTGCTATTTTCCCTTGATTTTAATTTACAATGAGAATAAAATTAACAGGCCAGTTGTCTACTTGTAAGTTCTGGGGAGAAAATGATCAGACTGGTATTTTGTAAGCCAGATGGGTCGTAGATGCAAGTGAACTTTTAAGTTTGGTTTGTTTCTTAAATACCAAAGGCCCTGAACTGTAGATGACAAGGGAATCTAGCATTTAGCGGCATTTAAAAAGAATACAATGAATAAGATATACAACACCTGATGAGAGAATCAAGGTAAAATAAAGGTAAATTTTTAAACATGCAATACATTATCCTGGAATGCTATGGCTCTGAAAGAAATGTGCTATATAAATCTATTTTTTAAAGAATAAATAAAATTTTCCCAAGGACTAAGCAAAGCCTAATAAAAAAGCAAAGACAATAGGTGATTAAAAATAGATTCTCAGTGTGTTTTACATTTTGAAAATCAATAAAGGTTAGTAAAAATTCAGTCCATCCCATTCACTTGTTTTTCTGTTAGCTTTTATCAAATGAGCAGGAAGCCACGGTCTTTATCAAAATTATTAGTGAGACGTAGAAAGTAAGCATCGGCCTGGAAAGAATCTTCGTGCTCCCTCTCCTGTCCTTCTTGTTTAAAGCAGGGCCATAATTCTGTGTGTTGATAGTATTGAAATTTTCTCAAATGCTTTTGCAATCCTGGACTATTTGAGGACTGTCTTTTCCAATTTCTATCTATCCTACAGACTTGAATCCCAAATGACTACTGATATCCAGACCATCTTACAGCTGCTGCAGAAACAAACCACTGTGGTCCCCCCAGCCTACAGTATGGTAACTGCAGGAGCCGAGTATCAGAGACCTGTCATCCACCTGATGAGAGCCAGTCATCCTGGAGCATCCATTAAAACGGATAGAAGTTTCAGCCCTTCCTCGCAAGTGAGTACAGATTTTGTTCAACCATTCCAACCAAGAGTGTCTCTCAAAGTGTGGTCCAAGGACCACTTGAATCAGAATCACGGGGATGCTTGTGGAAAATAGATTTTCATCCCCCTCTCGTGGCACAGTGGTTAAGATCTCGGCTGCTAACCGAAAGGTCAGTAGTTAAAATCTACCAGCTTCTCCTTGGAAACCCTACAGGGCAGTTCTAGTCTGTCCTATAGGGTCGCTATGAATCAGGATGGCAATGGGTTTGCCCTGTAATCTTCATTTTAAACAAGCTCCTCACTGATTGTTATCCTCATTTAAAGCTTGAGAACAGTGGACACAGAAGAATGATTTAAAACACTAGCTTTTTTTTTCCAAGAAAAACTCTTCAAAAATCAACCTACTTCAGTTTATATACAGTAGAGCTTAGAAAGCTAAGGAATTGTCCTGGATCCAAAAGTGCTTCAGAGGAAAGTCTCTAATTTTTTATAGTGACAAGAGACTGGGTAGGGGCTCAGGAACCAAAGGGAGGAGAAATAGCAGTTGTCTAGAGAAGACCTGAGGTTCAAAGGCAATCAAACTAGTAATCGCCTCTCTGTCCCACCCGTCACCAGGGTTCTCTAACCTTATTTCACCTGGGTGATGAAAATGGTAAGAGGAGGAATGTAGAGTCCTTTATCATGCCTCTGAAGCCCTCTTAAGGGCCCTATTGAATTATATTAATGCAAGTCTAAATCCCTTGGAATTCTATCTTGGGAATTAGTTCCTTAAACATTATAGTAAAATTGGATCTAAGAACACAAATTTACAGAACCATCTTGTAAAATTGTTTAGATACTTGGAAATTTAGTTCAAACAGTCTAGGAATTAAACTGCGTTAATAGAAGGAAGTAATGTACAAGTAGGAAGATAATGCAATCTTTCTAAAGCATGAAAATAGAAAATAATTTACCTCTAACTAGTTTTATGGCTGAGAAGCATGCAAAACCATATACTTCATTCTGTATTTTTGGTGGATTTAGATAATTTATTTGGGTTGGGTGATTTTACTTCTTTTCTTTTTTCTTTTCTCCCCTTAGCTCCCTAGTTACCAAGTAGGAGTCCTGGGTGGTGTAAACAGTTAACATACTCAGCCGCTACCTGAAAGGTTGGTGGTTTGAGTCCACCCAGAGGAAGAAAGGCCTGGCAATCTACTTCCTACAAATCAGGCATTGAAAACATGCAGCACAATTCTATACATATGGGGTTGCCATAAAGATTTAAAATGTATCTAGAAAACTCGATGTGAAATCATGTAAAACAACAACAAACAAAGAATCTAATCTGACTTCAGGGTAAAAGTGAAGTTCTTGGAATGGTGGTTGTTTAGCATTATCTAAGTTGATACCCTACCTCCAGTTTCTTGACCCATCTTTGGGAGAGCAATATTGGTTAATGCCACTAATCAAATATAGATCAATGGTGAAAGAAAGCTCATTTAGATTTCATGAGGGTGATTTTAGATGACTGCCAAAGTGAATTATAAATATGTGTTTTCCTCTCTTTCTATCAGTGTCCTGAATTTCTAGACCTTGAAAAATCTAAACTTAAATCCAAAGAATCCCTCTCAAGTGGGGTGCATCTGAACACAGCTTCGGAAGACAACTTGACTTCACTTTTAAAACAAGACAGTGATCTCTCTTTAGAGCTTCATCCGAGGCAGAGAAAAACTTACCTTCATCCAGTTAGGCATCCTTCTTTGCCTGAATCATCCCTAAGCACTATAGGAATCTTGGGTCTTCATAGGCATGTTTCTGATCCTGGTCTTCCAGGGAAATAATCATTTTGTACTATTTACTCCACATACAATGTAAGTGCTTTTAATGGCTGTTTTCCTTTTTGTATTTAAATCCTCTCTACTTGACTCAGGGGCTCACAAGTTACCATTATATGCAAAAGTACTGTATATTTTCCTAAATTGAAGCTTGTAAGGTAAGATTGAGCAGTTAGAATGTAAATATACAAAAGAACTTTTTGTCCCAAATGTTAAAACTGCCAGCATCTCAAGGCACCTTATTTTTTATTTTTATTTTTTAAACCACGTGCATGTTAGGAAACTCCAATTTCTCTTGCATGGAGACTCCATACTACTGCTTCTACTAAACAAGTACTTTGTTATGAAAATGCCTTCCAAGCAAATAAGAAACTAAGGTATAAAGCCACTCATGGGTGCAATTCAGAAGATCCTCAACTCTCAAATCACTTTTGAAAACAAATGCCCTTCTCTATCAAGATGTATATAGTTATTTACGTTCATTCCACCACACAGAAAAAAAAAAAAAGCAAAGTTTGAGTTATAAATCTCTGACAGCATAGGATTTATCTCCAAATACATGAATATAGGCCAGCATTAATGAGGACAAAAGGCCCTTCTATTTAAAATTCTGTCACTAACTGCATTCATAAACAACCTAAAATATTTTCCACTGGCATATTTCCTTGAATGCTTAGAAACAAGTTTTTCTTATTTTGCTTTTGGGGGTAGGGGGAGAGAAAGGAGGGCTCTTCTCAAAAACTGCTAAAATGTGGCCGACATGAACTGATACCCACAGCATTCTTCTGATTCATGTTTTAGGGCAATACTGAATTTTATTCAAATAGTGGAAGCACATTTTTTCCCCCCAAAATGTACAGTTTTAGTGGAATTGAATGGTAAAGCTAGCTTCCATTGAGTATATGTTGTTCTATGGCTTTCTAATCCCAGCTATGGAAAAACAGTGTGTATTGACCTGCCTGGGAAGGAAATGCACTCACCAGCAGTAAGATTTCAGAGTGTTTTGGGGTTAGTCAAACACTTGCTAATTGACGATTAGGTCACCATCTATTATACGTGGGTTGAACCAAATGTATATTGACTCCAGAATATCATAACATACAGTGGAATATATTTTAATATATATCCTTAACTATTAGAGTTTGGCATATGCCTCTCTCACACAAAAGCAGGATACAGGAAAAAATACAAGTTAAAGATTCTAATTAGCCGAATCCCGGTTAAGCAATTTTATTTTTCAGCTAGCTTAAGCACAATTTCAAAATTATATAGACTGGTCCATTATATCTTTTCCTTCTAAACAACAATTTTAAAATCGGTTGAAAGTTCCTTAGTCTTTACTACTTCATAAATTCACATATTTTTAAAGAAACATTATATCTGTGCAAATTATTAAATGGGTTCATCTCTATCCCTCCAAGATAGAAATACAATCTTACTGACTTACCTTTTAACTTTGACACTAATTTATTAGCTAGCTTCAAATACATGCAATGTATTTAAATTTACAAAACGATTACACTATTTAAATTACAATCAAAGTGATCTTAAATTTCTTCCTGTATTTTTAAATGGTCACATAAATTGATAATCTGTGTGGGAGGCAATCTGTAGGCATGAGTATGTTCTTATCCCTGCTTAATATTTGAAAAACCAAAGCACAAGTGATAAAGTACATACAACAAAATGACTAGTTAAGTCAGTGAAAGTATAATAATAAATAACCAGCTACACAAACCATTTGGCGTTACACAAACTTAAGGATTGCTTTTATTTCCTCATTTAACAAACATTCGATGGGTGCCTAGCACTGTGTTAGAAACTAGATCTAGCAGGGGAGAGGGAGTTACATAAATGGCTAACTTTGATTCAGAGAGCTATTTAGGGATTTTATTCCCATATTTGGACACATTTTTGCAGCTGCAACAAATTTCATAAGGATTCAGGCAGATTCAGATTGAATTCACCAGAGACCGTTCATTTATAGAGAGAAGAGGATTTGGCAGGTGAGGAATTTAGATCTGATTGTTTGATTAGTGAATGCTTCAGCTGCAACATTTGGTATGACATGCATAAAATTCGGCCTTCCACATAAAGCCTCTATTTATACTTCTTTATAAAAAGTGAGCATGAAGGAATGGAGGATGAGAAATGGTGTGCAAGCATCCAGCTTGTTTAAATTCTAGCATGAGACAAACCTTTTTTCTTCTTAATTCCTTGACAAAATAATTGCTTGATATTAAAAACTTAAGTCTCATAGAGTTGGGCAGGATTAGAAAGGTCCCTTCCTATTGGGTATTAGCTTAAAAAGAGTCTGAGCAATATAATGATGTTGTGTGCCATCAAGTCGATTCTGGCTCATAGTGACTGTATAACAGAGGAGAACCGCCCCATAAAGTTTCCCAGGCTGTAATCTTTACGGGAGTAGATAGCCAGTTCTTTACTCTCATGGAGCAGCTGATGGGTTTAAACCACTGACCTTTCAGTTAGCAGCTTAATGCTTAACCATTATGCACCAGGGCTCCTTAAAAATGTGGTTTAAAAAAAAAAAAAAAGAACCATTGTCCGCGGAGTCGAGTCAGGCATAAACATCAGAAGACTCAATGGTTAAATTGGCTTCTAGATGGCAAAGCAATTATCTTAATGTACAAAATGCATCCCTTTGCCCCAACCAGAGATCTAGTATTTACAGGCAGACAGTCACCTTCCCCACCAGGGTGTGGCAAAAACAGCCTGACACCTCCATCTTGGGATCCCGCTGAGGACCAGCCCTAATTGCTGCAGCCAATCATAATAGAAGTACAACTGCTTTCCTTCTAGGTCATTAGAAGCATTAATGCCTTTTGCTTTCCTCCTAAAAATAAAGTGTTACCTGGCTCCCTGGCCTAAATTAAATACCATCTAAAAATCTGAATTTTCTTTGGATTATACGTTTTCCTGCTGTCATTAATTGCTAGGTGGAGGGCTGAAACTTACACATCTCATTTTATCCCACAAGGGAGTCTTAGACCTTAATTAGTTGATGAGACAACTAGGAAGAAAAAATGTTGAATGAATGTTCTTGCAGGGTTTGTAAGTTAACAATAACTCATTCACCAAACATGGGAAGGCAGGGGCAGATTTGGGATGGCATAATTTCTTAAACTTGTTATAATGAGTCGGTCATCAGAGTTGAACTTTCCAACTCTTCTAGTCAGGAGACATGGAAACTAAGTCAGGGCATAGCAGCATTTGGGCTGAGGTTTAATACGTGTGTATAAACAAGGATTGTTACAAGGTATTTTGGGGGGTTGAGCTTTGGCAATGGTTCCAAAATACCTAACACTTATCCAAAAGTCATTTTAAAAACCTATGATATATTATCTAAGGTTAAAATGTGTCACCTCATCAGCATATCTAAAGTATTATTATTAATTAACAACAGTATCTTTCCTCTAGATGCCTTTAATGGTTTCTTTAAAAAGGAATTCAGTTGGATCTACAGTTATTAAAAATGAATTGCAGCATTATTATGATTTAATATAGCAGTCTAGCCATGGTTAAAACCCACAGTAGATTAATATGTTCAAGCAGATTTCTTATTACAATTTATAATTTTTATAAATTACAAAGAAATTCAAATGTTACTAGGTTTCTAATCATACTTTTGCAGTAACACAAATGTGTCTATCATGTGAATACAAAGAGACACTTACTCATGCCTTGGAAGACAGCATGATGTGGAACAGGGTTCCTCAAAGTGTGGTCTCTGAACTAGTAGCATCAGTATCACCTGGGAACTTGTTAGAAACGCACATTCTTGGGTCTACCCTAGACCTACTAAATCAGAAACTCTGGGGTTGGGCTCAGCAACTGTCTTTAAACAAGCACTGTCCACACGATTCTGATGCACACCAAAAATTTGTGAACCATCAATGCAGAAGAGCGAGCATAGGCTCTGCCATCAGACTGACTTGGGTCCAGACCTGAGTTCTTTCATTAATATCTGCGTGATCCTGAGCAAGTTAATTAAACTCCCTGAGTCTTTTTCCTGGATTTGTAAAAATGAAAATGGCGCCTGCCTCACAGAAGCCTGAGGAGAAAATGGGATAACATAAAGTGCCTGGCACGTAGTAGGTGCTCAAAAAAATACTAGATTCTGTTTCTCATCCAGGAACATGACACACAAAAACAATGAAGAAAACAAATAATTTTTCACAGTTTAGCTTTTGCACAATATGCTATATCTCCAATGAAACAGCTGTTACTAAAACTAAAGATTTTGATTCAGAAGAATCTGAATGTAGCTTTTGTTCTGTCTCTCTTAACTGTATTTTGCACTATTAGGTTTATAGCTTTAAATAATACTATATATAATAGTGGGAACAATGAATCTCATCGTTACAAACATATCTGCTCTGAATTGATGTTAAACACATGCAAGCTGATCTGTCAAATTCAGTACTTTGAGAATGTATTCTGCAAAGGCTGGCTTGCAGTGGAAGCCCCTCTTTAGATTCATGATGTAGTCGCCAAGTGGGTATTTGAAAATACATTTCCAAAATATGATTTTTATAGTAAATACTTCTATTATTCACAGAAAATAGAATTTTCCAGTTTTAATAGCTCTTTGCCGGTGCCTGAGCCCACTCCTCTACATTACACAGATCTTACTTAGACTGCCTGAGTGTGGAATAGCTATAGGGACTCAGTGTGATGAACCTGAATTCAAGTCTCACCTTCTCCACTTACTCCCGAAATTTAAAACCTTAGTGCACCCCAGTATGCTAAACTATAAAAATGGAGGTAATATCTTACATACCTTGAAGGGGTATGTTGAGGATCCTCTGAAGTATATGTGAAGCACTTTGTAAACCATAAAGCATCATAAGATTGTAAAATCATCCTGTGACTTGTGCATCATCACAAACATAGTGGTGTTATGGTGGTATTGCTGCACTATTTGGGCCTTCTGAAAACCATGCTCTTTACCCAACATTGACCCCATTTAAACTCTATTACAAAAATCTACAAAGTGATTCTCACACACTTCTCAAAGATCCACTTGCCAGAAGAACACCAGGAGCAGCCGGAGAATGCCAGTGTTAGCGAAGCTTTCTCTGCTATGACACCCTGATATTTGTCAAATATTGCCTTAGTCCAACAGCATAAAGTTATACATTTGCATTGCAATTGTTTTCTAGGTGTGCAGTAACGTACGCTCTCATCCTTTCCTCAAGTGTTCTATTCAAAGCTATTATTAATGAAGTGGTGTTAGTCTTTTAAAAACTAAAAGGATCTTGTTTTTAAATGCTTTATAAAGTCTTAGTCATTGTTATTGATCAGTACCCAAGCCTTGAATAATTTTATCACATGCCCTTGTAGAGCATATATACTTTGCTTTAAGAAAATCTAATGTGGAAAAGAAAATTCACAGAAATATATGAATTATTAATAACTGACAACATGAAAAGAAATCACAGGGCTTATTTACATAAACTATTAAGTGAAGGCTGAGAGACCTGATTAACACAAAATTATTTAAAACTAACAAGTTATTACTATGAACAGAAGAATAAAACATTATAGGAATGCAATGTTAAAGAACACAGAACCATACAATCAACTAACCAATTTCATTGTTACACTAATCATAATCAAAGTCTTAAATGAGAATAGCAAGAATTGTTAAAGAACTCCCAATCATTTGTTTCGTTATGAAAAGTGGCAATTATTTACATGGTTATTCATGAAAAGCTAATATCAAAAATTAGATGAATCCCTAAATTGTAGTCATGACATCTGTGACTTCTATTAGTTTATATTTGGAGAGATGTGACATAATTTCGTATAGCAGATTTTAAAGCATTTTACCTTTAACCTATATTCTTTGTACTTCCTCTGTGTGAATATACTTTCATGTAAAAAAGTCATGGGGGCTATCATTTCAGTTTGCTTTTTAATTCCGTATTATTTTAATGTTGCTGTTTTAAATGAAAACAATCACAATTGTTAGCATTTAGACTTTTTTTTTTAAATTTGGAGCCCTGGTGGTGCAGTGGTTAAGAGCTTGGCTGCTAACCAAAAGGTTGGCAGTTTGAATCCACCAGCTGCTGTTTGGAAACCCTGTAGGGCAGTTCTACTCTGTCCTATAGGGTCACCATGTGTCAGAGTCAACAAGATGGCAGAACAAAAATTTTTTTTAATTACTTCAGTGATTGAGTATATAAGAAAATTCTAAACCATTTCCATCAAGCTTCTCTTTATTTAGGATTAAAATTCAAGGATCTGTAATCTTATAATCAACTTATCCACAGAGCCTCATCAAAATGTTCCTATATTACAATAGCATTAAAATAATATGGCACCCCTCTTCCAAACATTAAAGAAATAAAGTATTGGGGAATCCCTAGGTTTCTGTTTGTTTGTTTTTGTTTTTATCTCCTAGGCATCGACTGATCTTAATACAAGGCACAATACTCTTTTTTAGCTGAAATTGGCATTTTATAATTTTGATGGAAAAATCTATTGTATCAGAACGACTACCGGTTAAATAATAATATATTTCAAAAAACAATGTGTGTCCATCACTTGAAAATGCTAGTCATCTGATATAAATAAGAAACTCACGTTGGTTAAGTAGTATCTTGGAATGCTTTAATGAAAAAATCTACCAAAACACATACTACTTCCTAGTTGTCTTAGTCATCTAGTGCTGCCATAACAGAAATACCACAGGTGGATGGTATTAACGAAGAGAAGTTTATTTCCTCACAGTCAAAAGTAGGCTAAAAGTCCAAATTCAGGGAGTCAGCTCCAGGGGAAGGCTTTCTCTCTCTGTCGACCTTCTCATCAGTGTTCCCCTGGACTAGGAGCTTCTCAGCTTCAAAGGACGCTCTCTGCCCCCGGCACTGTTTTCTTGATGGTATGAGGTCCCCCTGTCTCACTGCTTACTTCTGTCTTTTATATCTCAAGAGATTGCCTCAGGACACAATCCAGTCTTGTAGATCAGGTCCTGCCTTACTAACACAACTGCCACCCATCCTCCCTCATTAACATCATAGAGGCAGGTTTACAACATACAGGAAAATCACATAGTACCAGGAATCATGGCCTAGCCAAATTGATACACACATTTTTGGGGGACATAATTCAAACCATGACACTAGTCTGTATTCACATAATGTAGCATGAAATCATGATGCTTTTGAAACTCTGTGCAGAAGTATTTATTTTTTAGCAATTATTTTCTTCGAAGATTGATATGTGGTCAGTGTAATCTACTTGCACAACTAGTTTTGCAATAATGTTCTACAAATAACTGTAAATAAAAAAATGTAAATTTCATGTAAAAATGGTTGCAATTTTTGGTAGCTAAAAGAAGTGTACAAGTTGTATTGAAAATATAGAATATATACATAATTAAGAATGAAGTATATAATTTCTGATCTATTTATACATGAAAATTCAACAATTTATAAAAGAAATTATTTTGGGAACAAAGAAAGTAAATCTCATTAGCTAGTTAGGATACTTTTATTAGAGAAGCCAACTATTTCCAACATTTTACTAGGTACAGTACTAAATATAGGCATGGTGGTGCTGATGTATTTAATGAAATCACGTAATTGTAACAGTGCTTCGGTTTTATTGAGTTCCATCAGGACACTAGCAAGCCAGACTGAGTGGTAAAAAGCACTGAATTGAAAATTAAGGAAGCATAAAATCATTTCACTTTTTATTGTTGCCTGTCAAGAACACAATAGCAATTTACTAAAACATTTCCTGTTCGGTTACTTTGAATTTCTGATGGCTAAAGAGGCTTTAACTTACATATGAAACAACTTTCTTATATATTTGATTCATTTTTTCCTTTTACCAAGAATGAAAATGTCTAGATAATATTAAATGATTTTCATTTGCCCAACTTTCATACATTTTTCATTCATTCCCTAGAACTGTTCATCTTTAAAAAAAATCAAATTGTCTTGAAAAAAAAGTTTTTAATAAAACTTAGTGGTCGTAATGTGGCATGTTCTAAAATAAAGACTTTTCAGTCAGCTTAGGGTTTTCGATTCCCTATCCTTCATTTTTAATGAAAAAAATATACTAAAACACCGAGAATATTTTCCTATATGATAAATGAAAAACCAAACCAAACACAAGATTAGAAGAAAGAATTGTATCATTATCTAAAGCAAGGCTGATTACAAAATGAGAACCTAAGTATGAAAAGGCTAAAAATTGAAATAACTTTTAAGTCTCTTGCTATAGGATAAATTGGGGCGGGGGGGGGGGAGGTTCGGTAGCTATGGGAAATTAAATATGCATCCAAGAGTTCAATTTAGCCAAAGATCATTTTAAACTGGCTTATAATTTTCAAAAAGGAGCACTGGTGGTTAAAAGCACTTGGCTGCTAACCAAAAGATCGGCTGTTGACACCCAACATCTGCTCCATGGGAGAAAGATGAGGCAGTCAACTTCCATAAAGGTTTACAGCCTTGGAAGATCCATAGGGCAGTTCTGCTCTGTCCAGAGGGTTGCTGAGTCGGAATCCACTCAATGCCAGTGAGTTTTAATTTTTAAAAGAAAATGGATCTTTAATTAGTTTCTTGAACATGCATACTTGCACTGTTTGTATTATCCTTTGAACTTTCAGTAATCATAACAAGAAAAATGTGATCAATAATATAATCAACTGACATGTAAATGACTGAATGCATGTATATTTAAAGCACATATTTAAGCCTAAGGGAAAAGCTTGCCCCTCCTCCAGAAAAATATATCAGAAGAGGGAACTGATCATTCCTCGCATATGTTGTCTCTGAATATAGCCATTAAATGATGGCCTCAGCCAATTCTTCTAACTCCCTATAAGCTTTCCAAATTGCCACCATCTTTGATGTTACAGAAAACATAAGTAGCACATAGGCAAGAACCCTACTCATTCTCTAACTGGACACCATACCATAGTAACCTAGAAGTGTTGCCAATGTGTACTTAACATATAACATATATACATATATATATAAGCACACCCGAGTTTTAAATGCTCGCAAAATAATATACAAAGCTGCACATTACCAAGCTACCTGGATAAGTGTTCAGTAATATAAGGCTCTTTACTTCTTATGCCACCAAAATATTTTTAAAAACAAGTAGGAAAAAAATGGCAGAACAAGATTAAAAGCACAGATTTCCCAGCATTCAAATAACAAGCTGATGCAAAGTACAACAGAAATTTTTCAAACTTTTTTTCCCAATGTTTTGCTGGAAGCAGTTTTGTGCTCGATGTTCTGAATCACAGAAAAATTTTAATTTAACATATAGACATATGTGATGGTATGATCTTATTCTAGACTAAAAATCATCTGAACGGTATTTAATATTCCGTCTGTACTCATCACTCTAACAGAGAAGTTCCAAATATTTTTTTCTTTGTATCATCTTATTTAGGAACTCAAGACATACTCTTAGGTGATATTTTAGCATTGTACATTTATTTGAAAGTGCTTATTAATTCACTAGTTAAGTGACTGAATTCAGACAATAAAGTTTTTGATCTTTTAATACAAATTTTAAATTAATAAAACACCCACGGTTACATTTTAACAGAAAAGAAAAATATGCTAACCTGAAAGAAGTCTTAGATTTTACTCACTAAATTTATCAGATTTTGACAAATTTTTTCCTGTTTATTAGAAAACTGCTATAAAGAAATAGGAGAAAACATATCATTTATAAGTTTGTTAAAGATAAAAAGACAAAAGCACATTTCTGACAAATAGTATTTATTATGTTTGTTCAGTTTAGGAATACCATACAGATTACAGTAAACTTAATATATTTTACTTAAATAATCACAAACTGATATTTTGTTATTGTTTTAATTGCAGACTTTAAAATACATTAATAAATTCTACTTTCTTCCAGGGTGAATGCCTTTTCTGAAAATAAACATATAAATTGACTATATTTTTTTGTTAGTTTTTTGCTGAATACAGGTTTAAATAGATTAAATGACATTTAAAGCGAACCAAATTAAGATTGCCCATAGTATTGATTTCTCCTTGTTGTAATTTAAAATGTGTAAACTGCCACTCGAAACAGAAGTGCAATACCTGACATTTAATCATCTGGCAGTTTTTTAGACTTAGGTGAATCACTGTACTGTTATTTGAACTGAAGCATCTCATAATTATCTATGTAATAGATTTTGTGTAATACAAAACTTTACAGGAAGCTATTTGAATGTTTATTAAAGAATTCTCAAAACAACATGGAAACTTGTTTACTGTATAAATAAAAGCGCTTATACATTAAGAGTGTACATTATTCCATACTTTACAATAGCATGAGAAAGCTAGAGCTCGGGTTAACCAATATAAGCTACCACACTATATTCGTATTTCAGTCATGTTTGTCACAAAACTATTTAATCTTTACTTTAGTAATGGATGTCTGTCTTTGTCTCCATTATTTTAAATACACCAAGAGAATGCATTGCATTTTAGTATAAAAATATTGATAAAATTACTCTCTATGCCTAATGTTTTTATAAGATTGTCTGTTTAATGTGAAATGCAAAAGAGTTACCTATTAAGATGGATCAGCATGGAACATTAGTTCTACTAGAGAAAGGGGTTCTGTGGTCAAAAAATGTTTGGAAAAAACTGGGTCAAATGAAGTTAAACCTAATTTTATAGACCTTAGGCTTTCATATGCTGATGTACATTATCAAGCTCCCAGAGGAAAGTGAGTTTCCCAAACATGTTTGGCCATGGAAACTCCTCTTTCACAGACCTCCTATGACCAAAGTTCGTAGGAACGTCCTTTGGAAAACCATAAGTGAGAGACTTGTGTAAACAATGCTAACACAAAGTGTCATTTGGCAGAAACGCATGTCATTTTTAAAGTGTGCCTTCAACTATGGGCTTCCAAGTGAGATATCATATTCAACCTGAGAACAGTATAGTAACTCCACTATCTTTAACATGGATATTAGAATTCCAGGTTGAAAAATCACATTATTACCCTTTATCAACATGAAGGACATACAGTGTGGTTAACATCTGCTTTTTCCTACAAAATTTCCAATTAAAATTCAGCATTTTTATGGCTCAGTTAATGTCCTCTCACATTATCAAATACATGTTCATGAAAAAAATTAAGAGTCAAAGTAAAAAGTTATTTATTCACATATTCTTATAAAACTGACCAAGTGAATTTTACAGCCAATTATATAAAATTTCGATGTCAAAACAGCTATACCTTATTTCCAGGATTTATAAAAGTCAAAGTTGGCTTAAAATTCTGTAAGTATGATGAAAGTCCCCCCTCAATATCCTGCCATCCATCCTTCATCCTTTATGAAACAGTTTTATAAAAGCTATATATTAATTGGGCCAACAGCCATACTAATATCACGTCAATTTGTATTCACCTTTAGGTTAGAAGATATTCAGTTAAAGCATAAGAAAAATATGTGGCTTACTAATATCTCATTAAGAAAGACAATGTTTGCCAAGAAAGCAACTGAATTAATTAAGAGAGTATCTGAACTCTACTTCCCAGTGTACTTAGTAATAGCATTCAGTAATGTTGCTGTAATGCCTACCACGGAGTCCCTGAATGGCACAATGGTTAAGTGCCTGACTACTAGCTGAAAGGTTGTCTGTTTGAACCCATCCAGAGGCACCCTGGAAGACAGGCCTGGCAATCTGCTATGGAGCAGTTCTACTCTGCACACATAGGGTCGCCATGAGCTGGAATCAACCGATGACAATTAACAACAACAATGCCTACCACGCTCAGTGCCCCACCTTACACAAATGCACTCAAAATACTTGATTTACCAATTACCAAAAACCACTGGCTATTGTCTTCATATAAGTCAAACTTATTATTTTTGACCATTTAAACAAAGTGGTAGATTGATTACTTCACTTTGTAAACAGTTGGCATTATGACATATAAACAACAATTTAACAGAACAAATTTAAATCTTGACGTTTCATTAAAAATATGCTTTCCAGAAAACGTATATTTAGAGAAAGATGCCATTTTAGGTTATCTATATTGAAAAACTCTGTGTTAATTATTCAAGAACTTTTTTTGTCACAGAAGACAACAAATGTATTGAAGAAAAATGTACGCTGCAAAAAGTAAAAAGGGAAAAACAATGCCTCCTGTAGTCTTATTCCACTATAGATTAATTGATGGTTCACCTAAGGCTAATTAGTATAAATTTTTAGGAAATACAATTTTCTTCTTCACAAAGCAAAGACCCATGCAGTTCTATTCTTTGATTATGTGATGAAGGAACAAACTCTTGTACAAACATGGCATAAAAATGCAGGTTTCCCCTTCTAGCTGGCCCCTAAACACCAATAACTATAAACAAAATTTGGAAGTATAACATGTACACTTCAGATAAGTATAGATTAGTTTTATCCAGGCTTTCATCGCTTAGCTTCTTACACAATCTATCTTCTAAGTACATTCCCCTAAGCTTATACTGTTAAAAGTTAAGGCTAAGAAGTATTTACATCAATTAATTATAGAGCAATATTTGATGACATTATGCAGATATATGTAAAGTGATACTTTTCCAAAAGCAACAATATCCCAAATACAAAGACATCTTTTTTATTGCTTGAACTGTGCACTAAGGTAAAAACACACATAGAGAGAAGAGATTTAACAGGAAGAAACATGGAAAAGACCCAAAAGCTTTAATTCAAAGTAGTCTAGTTCAGTTCTTCTACACAGAAGAATTCACAGTATTTCCTTAGCTTTCAAATTCCACACATTCAAATTGCCATAGTGCCCTGCAAAAACTAAAACAAGCAAAATCATCAGCTAGCAACAATACAATGGTTTTTCACTCTGTTTGATTAATTATATTCCATGGAACCATTTTCATAACAGGGGAAACTTTCAGAAGTTTCCAAGACCTGTAATTCAAACTAGTATACACTAGTAAGGTGATGTTAAGCCTATAATTTCCATCAGTAAATGTAACAAAAACAAAACAACAACAACAAACCGGGAACATTAAAACAAATGTGAAATATAACTTTCCTTTAACTTCAATTTTTTTTAAAAAACTAGAATTGGATTCAGGTTAATAGCAACCATTAGAAATAAGAAATAAACAGCTTCATTGTGTTATAAATTAAAATTTCCTATCTCCCCTAAAAGAAATATCATCTCAAGTAAGCTACTCTTTATAAAAGGAATGGTAGTCTTTGCCATTAAAAATGATTTGGGAGATGAACTGCCAAAAACTTAACTGTCAGAAAATTGAAAAGTATTTTAATATTTAACATACAGTGATTGGTATTTGTACCTATAATGAATCTTATATGTGGGCTCAGCTGAAAAAAACATACAAAAATAACAGGGTCTTTACAATATATTACTCCCAGTATAGGTGCTACTGGTGGTGCGGTGGTTAAGAGTTTGGCTGCTAACCAAAAAGTCAGCAGTTGGAATCTACCAGCTGCTCCCTGGACACCCTATGGGGCAGTTCTACTCTGTCCCAGGGTTGCTATGAGTCAGAAGTGACTCAATGGCAACAGGTTTGTGTTTTTTTTTTTTGTTTGTTTGTTTACAGGTACTACATATCCCTAAATTTTTTTTATAACTATGAACACACGTTGTTGTTGTTAGGTGCCGTCAAGTCGGTTCCGACTCATAGCGACCCCACGTACAACAGAATAAAACCCTGCCCAGTCCTGCGCCATCCTCACAATTGTGGTTATGCTTGTGCCCACTGCTGCAGCCACTGTGTCACTCCATCTTGTTGAGGGTCTTCCTCTTCTTCACTGGCTGTCTACTTTACCAAACATGATATCCTTCTCCAGGGACTGGCCCCTCCTGATAACATGTCCAAAGTATGTGAGACATAGTCTCGCCATCCTTGCCTCTAAGGGGAGCATTCTGGTTGTACTTCTTCCAAGACAGATTTGTTCGTTTTGATATAAATATCAAAAGTATTAACAGCATACTCACATCGTCGTATAGGAAATTCACAAACCCTTGTTGCAAGTGGTCTCTTCCCCTAAAGAAATCTTTAAAAAAAAAAAAAAAAAAAAAATTATTATAATTTAAAATCTATAGTTGCAACTATCTAGTGTCCCCAGTTACTAAAAAATGAATAATTTCATATTCAATTAAATCTTAAGTTATCTTATATCCCACTCAGACACGAAGAAAACTTTCCAAAACTGAGCTATAACAATTTTTCACTATTTATATTCCTAAATGTTTAAAAATTTAAAACTCTGATTAGATTTAGGGGTGAATAAAGGAAAAGAAACACTTAATATTATAAACATGCTGAAGAAAATGAAAGACTATTCAAGAAAGACAGCTACAAAATACTGTACCCATTTTAAAACTGCAAATACCTGTCAATGCTCGAAGCTTCACACAGCAAGCAACATAATCATCAAAGAAAATTCTGCCGTTCTTGCTGTAACGTTTAACAATGGTAGTCAATGCTTGGGGACTTAATCTATAACCTAAAAACAAGAGATTGTTAAATTAAAACTTTAAAACTAACCAGCTTAAGAACACTCCAACACTGCATTCTCCTTAATAAAGTTGTAAAGTAAGTTAACTTTTAAAATGCACTCCATAAAAAATGTATATTAGAAACAAAACACATTCAGAAACTGATATAAGACTTCATTATTAACACTGTTAAGTGGCATATAAGTATCACAATTCTAGCTTTGTAATAAAGTCAAAGCTAAAGAAAAGAAAATAATTATCTTCTTATATATTTAAAATATACTTGGGAGTTTGAAACAATGTTTAGGATATTTCATAGGTTTGATGCTTCAATATTTCAATTCAGTAACTATAGGTCTTTTAAAGATATCAAAGGAAAAATTATTAGTGGTCTTCACTATCTTTAAAATAAAATTTTCCATTAAATATATAACTTGCAAGGACCTTTCACAGCCCAAGAAAATCTGAGGATCAACATGGTCAGCAAGAAGGGGACGAAACAGGACAATTTCATTCCCCTGTATTCTATAACCCTTACTCTACTTCTTCACACACTGTAATCTTTTTTACTGTTGTACTTTAAGTGAAAGTTTACAATTCAAGTTAGTCTCTCATACAAAACTTTATACATACATTGTTATGTGACCCTAATTGCTCTCCCTATACTGTGACAGCACACTCCTCCTTTCCACCCGATTCCCCGTGTCCATTCAACCAGCTCCTGACCCACTCTGCCTTCTCATCTCACCTCCAGACAGGAGCTGCCCATTTAGTCTCATGTATCTGCTTGAGCTAAGAAGTACACTCTTCACGAGTGTACTTTATGTCTCATAGTCCAGTCTAATCTTTGCCTGAAGAATCTGCCTCAGGAATGGTTTTAGTGCTGGGTCGACAGAGAGTTCAGGGGCCATGCCCTCCAAGGTTCCTTCAGTCTCAGTCAGACCATTAAGTTTGGTCTTTTTACTAAAATTTGAGTTCTGCATCCCACTTTTTTCCTGCTCCATCAGGGACTCTCTGTTGTGTTCCCTGTCAGGGCAGTCATTGGTAGTAGCCGGGCACCATCTAGTTCTTCTGGTCTCAGGCTGATGCAGTCTCCGGTTTATACATACTGTAATCTTAACCACAACCTTCTTACTGTATTTCCCTGGTTCAATGTTGTGTTGTTCAGTTTCATGGTCTCCAAACTTTTTTGATAATGTAATCTGATCAGTAAAAAGTTTTTAAGCACTGACTGCTGTTATATGTGTATTTATTTAGTTTTAAATTCTATACATGTATTAAGGAGCCCTGGTGGCACAGTGGTAAGCACTTGGCTGCTAACCGAAAAGGTGGTGGCTCCAAACCACAAGCTGCTCTGCAGAAGAAAGATGTGGCAGTCTGCTTCCATAAAGACTACAGCCTTGGAAACCCTATGGAGCAATTCTACCCTGTCCCATAGGGTCGCTATGAGTCAGAACTGACTTGTCGGCAGTGGATTTGGTTTTGGTTTATGTATATTTTAAAATATAAATAATCAAATAGTAACATGTATATAACCTGAGTGGAATCCGGCTCATAGTGACCCTACAGGACAGGGCAGAAGTGCCCCATAGGGTTTCCAAGGCTGTAAATCTTTAGGGAAGCAGACTGTCACATCTTTCCCTGGCAGAGTGGCTGGTGGATTCCAACTGCCGACCTTTCCGTTAGCAGTTGAGCACTTTAACCACTACGCCAACAGGGCTCCTTAAAACATACATAAATATTTAAATTTATAAAAATATGTAAATAAATATAAATAATAATTAGAAACAGAAATTAATATATTCTACTTACTGTACCTTCTATGTGTCGGAATCAACTCGATGGCAATGGGTTTGGATTTATTTTTGGTTTGCACCTTTATAGACTGTTCTATGCTAACTTAATGAGATGTATATACCTTACAATGCAATATGCTGGCCTAGGTATTATTAGCATTATATATTACTAGATCAATAGAATTTGACAAAAGACACTAATCCATTCAAATAATGAAAATAAATACAATAGGAGAAAATTCTATGTGCAGTTATAATAAAATTTAACCCAGGAAACTTGATAAAAGTAAATGAACGTAAACGGATAAATGGAGAGAGAAGGCAACTAAAGCATGCAACCTAATGTAATTATAATACACAAATGCATTTTGAGCTTCCTACTAGATAGTTATGATCTGTATGTGATACTGATAAAAATAAGATTTTCCCATAGTACTCTCAGCAAAATATTTGGAATATTTATAAATTTATTTGAAGATGTTAATTTGAAAAATCTAGAACACCTCTTTTTTCTACACTCAATTACTTATTTGAACTCTGGAGGTTTTCCTTTTTTTTCGCAAAAGACTATTATTAATTTTCCAACATTATGCTGAATTAAGGACCAAGTTTCATCCCTTAGGTATTAAAGCTCTAAAGTGAATTATACATATTCATATGAGAATGGACCCTAAAATCATCAATATTAAATTAAAATGTGTATTTATTAAACAAAACAAAAATATCACCAGTTTTGACTCCTTTAAATTGGAATCTGAGGTAAGTCTGCATGAGTTGGGTTCAGATTTTAACTTTCAAAGAGATAACTTTCTTATAAATATATTTTGTTTTAGAAATGAGGGTAATTAAAATCACAAGGGTAACCACAATTAAGAGAAATACTTCAAAGGGCATTAACTGTAAGCAAATTAAACATCATTATATATGATCACTTTTTGAAAAAAAGTAGACCAAGAACCTTAGCTCATATGACCAAAAAAAAAAAAAATTACATTATTTTAAAGTATTCCAAAATGTAGACTTCCCACTGTGAGGTATTTTGGTAT
The DNA here is from genome assembly GCA_030035585.1 of Dugong dugon. Lineage (NCBI taxonomy): Eukaryota > Metazoa > Chordata > Mammalia > Sirenia > Dugongidae > Dugong > Dugong dugon. Next base: position 123,670,050 of record CM057461.1, on the reverse strand, counting down.
GTACTCTGTGTTCATAAGGAAAAGAAGAAGAAAACACGGCCTTTATTGCTGAAAAGCTAGACTATAACATAGACTTGTAATTGATTCAGACAGCCTTTCCTCCCAATTGAGAGAGATCCTACAAAGTTACAAGAGAATATGGTGAGTACTAACAATTAGAGGCATAAATTTAAATATATTCAACAGAGAAAACTTAGAAATTATTAACCAGCATGTATGGAATATAGTCTTTTGAAAAATCATAGTTAAAATAGTTTTGTTAAAGATCTTTAGTCAGTACAGGAACTGGTCGAACGGACGCAGGGAACCTGGGGTAGAAAGGGGGAGTGTGCTATCACATTGTGGGGACTGCAACTAATGTCACAAAATATATGTATAAATTTTTGAATGAGAAATTAACTTGATCTGTAAACTTTCACCTAAAGCACAATTTAAAAAAAAGAAAACCAAACTAGGCAAAGTTGGTAAGATAATATATTCCTTCATTAATTAGCAAACTAAAGCAAATTAGATTCATCTTATCGAAGAAGAAAATGAAGCTGGATCAATTCTAAAGAATTTTAATATTCTTACCCATAGCTGCAATGGCTTGACTCAATTCATGAGGCTCGACCGTGCCACTTCGGTCTTGATCAACAGCCATGAAGTTTTGCTTCCAGGCATTAAGAGCTGCCCAAAGTTCTTTGAATTCATTAAATCCCATTTTTCCTGTGTAATCCCTCTGGTAGTTTATTAACAAAAATAAATTTTGATGCCAAAGAAAATCAACCTGTCCCAAAACTCCAAATCATGGATCAACAAATTAGCATGTTTCTGTAGAATTAGCCAAATTTATCATATAAATAGATCTCAATGTAAAAATATAAAAGGATGGAATTCAAGTAGGATCTTACAATGTATTTTTAAACTTTCCAATTTACTATGGTCATTTATAACTAACAACTGTCTTAATATTAAGAAGGAAATCATTCCATATTCTAATATTTTCTGTTTTTATTCAAGGATACATCCAACATGGCAATCATAAGTCTGCAGGTTTCCAAACTGAAAGCTGTAAAATATATTCAATTTTTGAATTGGAGTCTGCCCAATTTTACCTATGTAAAATTATGACAATATCTTTTTTTCAAAACAAAACATTAAAAATTACCAAAATACATAATCACCTCAATCAATAAACTTCTACTGAATGTGAGGAGGCATTCATGGTTTAAAAAAAAAAAAAAAGACTAAAATAAAAATTACTACCTTCAAACTGTTCACAGTCTATTGAGGGGGTTAAGGTAACTATTAAAAATAACTAAAAAATACTACCATAGAGATATTACACTTGGCTTTGCCTAGAATCTAGGGAGAAGGGGAAACCCTGGTGGCGTAGTGGTTAAGAGCTATGGCTGCTAACCAAAAGGCCGGCACTTCAAATCAACCAGCTGCTCCTTGGAAACCCTATGGGGCAGTTCTATTCTGTCCTATAGGGTCACTATAACTCAGAATCAATTCAACGGCACAGGTTTTTTTTTGTTTTAATGAGCTAAGTATTGGGTGTTATGTGATGTCACATAAATATGCCAAATGTATAATATCCCCAGTTTTACAAATGAGGAAACTGAGGCCCAGAACGATTATGTTTCTCAAGTTCATAGAGTTAATAAGTAGAACAGGTAGGATTGGAGTCCAATGTTCCTTTCTTCACACAAAAGCTACATGGGTAGGTGGATATTACCTGAGAAATCTCTGGAATGACATTCCATTTTTTTTTGGTCAAGTAAATAATACCCTTTTGACTCTAAAGTTGACATGGCTCACACTCAGGAAGTGGGAGAATCTGAATTGATGATAATGAATGGCAAAAATGGAATTGGTAAATAAGTACATCTTCAATCCCAGAATAGGACAGCATACAGGCAGTACCCCAGATTACAAACATCCGATTTACCGACAACTCCTGTTTGCCTTTCAATGTTACATAAATTCACCCTCACTTTGAAATGATCAAACCAACCCCTATTCGTGACAAACTCTTCATCACAATCACCTTCACTTGTTGCATGTGCAGCTTTTAAATCACTGAAAAGGCTTCAAGCCTTTTATTGAACTAAAGTACATGTAAGGCTAAATAAGAACTGTATGCACCTGTTCTGACTTACCTATGAAATCGACTTAAAGACACAGAAAGGAACAGATCTTGTTTGTAACCCAGGTGGGCTGCCTGTATATATATGTGTAAATATTTGTCAGTGAAAGAGATATACAATTTTCAGGAAAGATGACGGATTTTTGCTCCCTCTCTGAGCTCCATTAAAATGGGCAGTAAAATGATTTTTAGAAAGGTATAAACCTTTAGAGAAAAAGAGAATGAGAGGGCAAATAAAAACAAAAGAATTTTGGATAGATGTGAGCTAACGAACCTAGATCTAAGAGAGCAGATTCCTGAACCAACAATAAGAAAAGCTAAGAAGCAGTCTAGCTATGCTGGAGAAGACCCCAAATGCTCAAGAATTAGCAGTACTTCTGAAAATGACTGTGAAGGTGAAGCTAATGACAGAAGGACTGGCTAAAACTCTGCCTGAGAAGCATTTAGAGCCCAGTGCTCTCCCTGCCTCAGCTCAGTTGCACAGCTGCCACCCCTATGCCCACCCCAACAGAAGTGTGGAGTTATATTCTCTGGAGAGGGTCTTTGGACTGCAGGAAACAAGGCACAGTTGAAGATAGGACTATGTACTAATAACAAAGCAATTAGATGACAATTTACAAAAGACTGAGAACCCTGCTGAGTTCTCAGCTCCTCCTTTCCAGGCAGAAGAGTGCAGAATCAATCCAAGAGGAAAGTTTTAAAGATACTGACAACCATGGCTCCACAACAAAACTGCTCAGCCAAACCACCATACACTGAAACCCACAACAAACAAGCCTAACCATGATCCCAGAAGTGAATTTCCAAGCAGTTTTCTTTAGTTAAATACAAGCAACCAAGGGTCCTCAAATATCTGAGAAAAGCATCTAACGTGAAAAGCAGACCAAAATAAACAAACTTAAACGAGCAACCTGGAGGGATAAAGATTATGTAGGAAGAAGAAAATGTAAAAGAAGAAAAAGAAAAGAATTTTTATTAACAGTCTCAGAGAGATAAGTCACATCCATAAAAAAGAACAGAAGCTCTCGGATATTAAAAACACAATAGCAGAAATGAAAAACTCAATAGAAGGTTTAGGAAATAAAGTTGAGGACATTTCCTAACATGTAAAGAAAAAAAAGATAGCAGAGAAAAGATAAGAAAAGTAAAAGACCCAGTACAAATAACAGCCAGTCCAAAAAAGACAAAATAGAGAAAACATCCATCACTGAAGAAAATTTCCCAGGACTAAAGCAAATGAGCTTCCAGGCTGAGAGCATCCACTGAGTTCCTGGCGAAACAGAACAGAACACATCATTGTGAAACATCTGAATACTAGAGACAAAGAGATCTTATAAGCTTCCAGTGGGAAAAACAAGTCATATATAGGCAGGAAACAAAAATAAAGCAACAATGAGAGCTACAACAATGAAGCAATACCTTTAAAATTCTAAGTGAAAATGATCTGTAACTTAGAATTCTATACCTGGCCAAACTATCAATTGTGAAGGTAGAAAGAAGACATTTTCAGATATTCAAGGTCACATGCAATTTACCTTCTATGCACTCCTTTATTTAAAAGCTACTTAACAATATGTTTCATTGAAATAATAAAGTGAACAAAGAAAGAGGACAAGAAATGGAGTAACTGGAAGATAGATCTCAAGAAAGAAGGAAAGGCACATCCAGAATGACAGTAAAGGAATATTGGGGAGCTAGGGAGCCACAATGAACAGTTATTTTCACAACAAGTTTTGCAGATTTCATTCTTTAAACTATGAGCATGTGTAACTGTGATAAAAATTTAAAGTAAGGGGACAAAAAGTTGGAAAATGAATGTACTACTCCAATTTTAACAGGGGGAAGAAAGATCTCACGAGAATAAGTTCCACTAATTCCAGACTGGGTCAAACATCTCTGAAGTTCTTCAGCATCCACTTCACCATCCTGTTCAAAACAAAACAAACAACAACAAAATATATATATATATACATAGCGAGAGATAGAAAGTAAGAGATAATATATATACTTATAACTTGATTTCATGTGCATTTGTATAAAAGCATATTAAGATGTTAACCGGCTGTTCTAAGTTAATAAATAGGCATTTTTCAAAACATTATTATCAAGTATAAACTTCTAGAGATCATTATTGACAACAATGGCATATTACAGAACATCATCCAACATGAATAATTTTTTTCACAAATTATATTCTACTGCTTTTTCAAGCATTTAAAATATAATTTATGTTCTCTATTCTGAAAAATAGTATAATCACCCTTTCTTGTAATAGCTCAAAGTAATATCTCATGAGTCATTGTACTTCTATTTAAAACAATTAGAAATATGTCTAAATATTTTTCAGAAACATCTCAATAACTTTCCCATTCATGCCCATTCAGAAGGAAACTATTTCTAAATGACACTGAAGATTTGACTGGAAGGGGAATTTTTTTCCTCCACAGTTACCGTTAGCAAATCTTCAGAATTCTCCTGCAGTTTGCTGCTATTCTTCTGACCAACGGCCAAACAATCTTGTCTAAACTTTTTATGGAAATTAAAAATGTTTCATGCAAACAAGAAATTGCAATGGAAACAAAACAGGTAGAACACTCTCATTATGTTAAAATACCTCAGCCTATTTCCTACAAAAACACAGGGCAAGGTAATTCGCTTGACAACGTCACATACGTTGGCATAAACGCAAAACGGCTATGAGAAAGCGTCAAGGAGGCAAACTGAAAACATATACTTGCTAAAAAACCTAAGAAACAAAAAAGCTCTTTACAAACTAGTTCTATTAAGTATTACAAACGGGCTTTATGTTTTAATTGATCTTTGGCAAGAACACCTTATAACAAAACTTCCACAGGTTCTAACAGGAATTTAAAAAAACACTGAGAAGCATTCTTCTCAATGGTGTATTCCCTACTTGTAGAGTATCTAAGTGCTCATTTCTCTATCGTGCATGTTTCGAGGATCTTGCTTACCACTAAGTTTTTAAATCCTACATGATTATAATTTTTTTTTAAATTAGCCATATTTTCACATCTGAGGTTAGGTTAGAGAGTTTATCCTCAAATGACAAGGACTTTAGAAAGAATTTTTCACATATTTTAACTAACAATTACCCACCTCGCTATTATAAGTTCTGTGGCAACAGTTTCAAACCATTATTATATTTCAAGGCTATTGTGAAAAACTATGAACACACTTCTAACGTGACCCAAGCAGGAATCAACAGTAAAAAAAAAATATCAATTAAGTTTGACAGCTGCCATTGTCAACACCATCTCAGTGAAGACAAATACAAACACCCAATTGTTTTTAATCACTGCAGAGTACATTTTAAAAGACAATCTTACACAAATTATTAAAATAGAAGAAAAAGTAGGAAATTATTTTCTTTTAATTTAAAAACTGCCTTCTGGTACACCAAAGGTAACATGGTTATAAATTACTTTATTCTTTAATTCTTCTTAAGTGGAAAAATGGTACTCTACCTGAGAATAAAAATAAGGATTAGTCAAACTTCTTAAGTTTTCTCTCATTTATTTATAAAAATAATGCACTGTGCAGGGAACAGGCTCAATCTTAAAGCTTTCTAGAAAACAGTAATTTGAATTTACTCAAAATTTAGACCAATCCAATTAAAATGAAGGGAAATCAATCCGGTATGGCCTGAGGACAGATTCTGTTCAAGCATGAGCTGCTTCTATAATATTTCATACAAATGGTCAACTTAGCCCACAGAAGAAATTTCTCTAACTTCTATACTTCTGAGAGATATACAAAAAGGAATCCTGAAGGGTGTGAAGGTTCTCTAGTAGAAAAAAGAACAAAGTTTGTAGAAAAAGCAAAGTTGAAAAAAAAATGTAGGTTCCAAAGATACACAGAAAAAGTCATTATAAATTTAAGTCAAAGAATATAAAAATAATTTGAGTCTTTATTACCCCTTTTTGAAGTGAATGAAAACTAAGAAACACATCTTAACTATTTCCTTACCCACAAAATAAAAAATTAGTTTCAAATTCCATGTAGCTAACAACAACACTAAACACATGGGGGTCTATCTATCTAGTGTTAATTCTTATGGAAATTCCAGAACATTTAATTGTGCTCATGAGGAACCTGTATATAGACCAAGAGGCAGTTGTTCAAACAGAACAAGGGGATACTGTATGGTTTAAAATCAGGAAAGGTGTGCATCAGGGTTGTATTCTTTCATCATACTTGTTCAATCTGTATACTGAGCAAATAATCCGAGAAGTTGGATTATATGAAGAACGTGGCATCCGGATTGGAGGAAGACTCATTAACAACCTGCGATATGCAGATGACACAACCTTGCCTGCTGAAGGTGAAGAGGACTTGAAGCACTTACAGACAAAGATCAAAGATTACAGCCTTCAGTATTGATTACACAGAATTCATGTACCTGAATTCACAGTCTCAAATTTCCCAAATGGGCATAATAAAATCAATCTCTTAATTATTTGTTCAAATTTATTAGGGACTAATAACATGCTAATGCCAGAACCAACGATTAATATCATATAATCTTTCCTTATAATTTTTAATTAAAATAGAAAAGTAAATTCCAACATCATTATTTTGATAAAATTAGTTTGGAAAATTTTCCAGCCATGAAAAGTCAAAATTACTATACATGGTGTAACTTCACCCTGGGAAAAAAATGTAATTTTGCAACCTGAATAAATTTATGAATTTTTGAAGTGTTTTCCTATTATACACTTTGACATACTTAGGTTTTAACTGAGTTTTGTTTTTGTTTTTTTAATGGAATTAACGTTCAAGTTTAAAGTCTTGTTCCCTGGAACACTAACTTGTAAAAAACCTCTTGTTGTTCCTCAAATTCCTCATTTATCTTTATAGTATCAATCATCCACAGAGAACAAGATGCTTCTAAATGTCAAACACAGTGAAGGAAATACAAAGATGATTCAAAAGAAGATAACACAGTTTTGGTTGAGGAGCCTCCCACAGAAGAATTTTAGTAAGGGAAGTTACTAAGCAAGGAAGTCATTTTCCACACTATGAAAAAGCTACTTCCTCTCACTCAAATGAACACTGCATTCAGGTATCACATCGACAGACTTTTTAAAATGAAATAATTATGACTACTCTCCTCTCTAATTTTAGAAAGAAAATTAGTCTCAATTAGTTTCAATAAATTTCACACACATTTAAAATGATACAATAAATTAGCATTTATTTTAAATAACAATTTTTCTTAAAACTATTTGTGCAGTGGATTTAGTATCTCACCTGTCCAGCAACAGCAGAGAAGTAAGTCCACGTGGGGTCACTAGCTGAGGGATAACTATCTGAATATGCCGGGTATCCAGGGTATCCACCCAGGAGCACCTGTAGACCTGTTCCTGGCACTGGCTGCCCCATTTGAATCTGCATTCCTGGCATCTGAACATGAAAATTTCCAAACTATCAGTGTGAAAAAGGAGATCATTAATATTAATATTACCTACTATTCACTAAATTTGGTTTAAAAGGCAAAATATTTATGAGAAGTCCACTGAAAAGTAAGAATTGAAATAGTTACTGGAAGCTTCCAAACTTACCTACCACAAAAGCTTTTTTAGCCACAAAATGCTAGATGTCTTACATTAAGACATGATTCAGTTAATGAACATATTGTATCCAGAAATTAACTTTAATTTTTAAGGAAGTACAAAGGAAAAAATAAAGGCTCTAGCCTCCGAAAACTTAATCTTAACAGAAGAACAGGAGGCACAATTTTTTAAATAAAAGAAAATTTCAGCTATAGTAAAACGAAGAAGAAGTATACCTCAAGTACCTACTTAGAAGAATATCTGGTAAATGTAATGAAACTGTCACCTAATCTTGGGAAACTGCATAGAGCTGAAATGCCCTCTTCTCTCCAAGAAAAGTTTTATTTTTTAAAAAGCATGAGGGCAATGAAAAGATCAATTAAGTGATGATTTCAGCAAAAGTCTTCTTCAAAGCTAATAACAATAACAACAATAATAAGTAGATAATATTTATTGAAAGCTTTTTATATCCCAGTACTACTGTATTTTCCATTATACTGATTTTTCAAACAACTCTGTGGGTATTTAATTTTTCAAACAGTAACGGTGGAGGACCTGAAACTCTAAGAGTTTTCATGAATTGGTCAAAGTCAAACAGCTAGGAAGGAGTAAATCATGTATTCAAATGTAGGTAGTCTGACCTCAGAGGTTACTCGCTATTAATTCCTACTGTGGCTATAGTTTATCTCTTATTTTCTAAGATCAAAATATTTCCCTTATTCACTTTGGAACTTGGTATGCATTTTTAATACCTTAGAAAGGCATCTTACTCAGCATTTTTATAAGTCTGGAGCAGGAAGAAGATCAAGTCTGTTCATTATAACATTTTGAACAAAACTCTTCATCCTTGAAGGATGAAGAGAAATTGTCAGAAGGCGAAAAGAATTCCAAGTATGGGGGAAAAGACCTAATGTAGGAACCTACAAATAGTCTGGAAGTCCCTGAGTGGAACAAATGGTTAAGGCGCTCAGCTGCTAACGGAAAGCTTGGAAGTTCTAGTCCACCCAGAGGCACCTCGAAAGAAAGGCCTGGCAATCGACTTCTGAAAAATCAACCACTGAAAACCCTTTGGAGCACAGTTCTACTTTGATACACGTAGGGTCACCATGAGTCGGAATCAACTAGAATATCTACCAAAACAAATAGGTCTAGCAGCTAACATTTTATATTTTGTTAAAAGAATTTAGAAAACATAAGGAAGATGTGGACTAACTATAACTAACATGATATATAAAACAGTTTTAACAACCTTACTGAATAATATGCTCTGAGTAAAGAAATTACGTAAATTTTATCTGTGTATTTTAACCTATGTATCTTACAATAGTCCCATTACATTTAAAAGAATCAGTGCCGCTAGCTGTTTGAGAGTACATTTCCTTACAACTTCTAATCAGTAGAGTATAATCAGTATGAAAAGTGCTGAAAAGAGCTGCTTGAGCTTAAATAAACAGAAAAGGGGGTTTTATTGTTCAAAACACATGCAGAAATTCTCTTTGCTCTCATGGAACTCTCCATCAATTGCAGCATTCTTTGAGAAAAGTGGCAGAAAGAAGAAATGAATGAAAGTTTGCCATTACTCTCACCATCCTGCTCTACCATATATCTATAAATATATATATAAATTCAGAACACCCCAACAGGAGTAAAACTAACACATCTTTAACAGCAAGCTACACCCTGATGAAAATATGTAGAAGGCAGGGAAATCTTAAAAAGTCCCATGAGTTTACGCTATCTTGATTAATCATTAAAGGAGGCTTTGCCTTCTTTAGGCACATTACATTTCCTCAGTATGTTTAAGGATGAAATGAGGGGTAAACACTGTACAGAAGAAATACCAGTAGGAACTCTGGCACGTTTTCAGGCGAATCAATTACAGGAATGAGTACGTTAAATGTACTGAAAATTCATTCCCTTAAAAAAAAAAAAAAATTCCCAGAGGTAGAAGTAATCTGTGTGACGAGCACTGCCATATGTCAATATCAAGTCTATATTAAATATTAATGAAGCTCAATTTCTCTTTTTAGGTAAAAACAAACAGAAACAAAAATAGAAAATCTATTATCTTCTACTCATACACCAATGGATCACCCCACACCCTACTTTATGAACACAAAATATGCTCACTCCACTTTGGAGATCATTGGCAAATACTGAAGGTTTGGGTTCCTTTTTGAAAAAGCAGGGGCTAACCAGCAGGATATTACAATTACGACACTTCAAAACTCTCAAAGGTGACACAGAATAATCAGTTATGTAAGAAAGTGTAACAAAAAAAAGTCCAGAAAAACACACTGCCTTTGGTAAAACAGGAAAAATTAGGAAACATTTAGAGCATATCTTACAAGCAACTTAACGAGAAAACAGGAAGTGGTCAAAAATGCAAAAGAAAGACGTCCAGCAAAAACTCTGTGGGGTGTGGGTGGACCACAAAAGATTAATGGAATTAAAAAAAGGGTGCTTTATTCCTCCATTCCAGGAAAGGAATTTCCAAAAACACATCACATCCTGGGCTCCACAAGGACGCCGTCAGGGGCCGTGAGGGACGAGAACACCTTCGGATCCCCCCGACCGCCATCGCCCGACCGCTGTCCCGGCTCCTGGCACCACCAGGTGACCCCGGGCAGCCGGGTGCTACAGGCGGAGGGACGAAGCAGCGGCAGAGGGCGGGCTCGGCACGTTGGCAGCGCCCGCAGGGGCGTCAAATCTCGCGGGGGCGGTGGCCGCAGGGAAGCGGCCAGGACTCACCCCTTCTCCGTATCCCGGGTAGGCCATGACGAGCCGAGCAATCGTTAATCTCCCAACTCAGCGTCCACCCTACTAGGAGGAACATACAAGTTCAGGTGATGCCGAGATACACCCTTCGAGCGCTCCCTACTCCCCGACCCGCCCACCCGAGGCTCAGCCCCGCCTTGCTCGGTTCCGATTGGCTGCGACCCGCCCAGTGCACGCACTTTCGAAGCCCGCCCATTCACAGAGCCCAGCCCCTCCTTTCTCGGCTCGGACGGGCTTCGTCCCGCCCCTCGGAGCCCCGTCAGTCGTTGCATGTCTCTTATTTGCTTGCTCAGATCTCGTGCTGTTTCCTCGTTAAAACGCGATGAAACCTTTGCATCGGTAAGTTCACATCTTCTTAGCAAAGACCTTTCAGGCCCTTCCTGTGGAACTTTCTTTTCCTCTTGTTGTTGTTGTTGTGTGCCATCCAGTAGATTCCCACTCTTAGCGACCCCATGTGACAGAGTCGAGTTTCCTAGACTGTAATCTTTAAGGGGAGCAGATCGCCAGGCCTTTCCTCCCAAGGAGCTGCTGGGTAGGTTTGAACCGCCAACCTTTCAGAACCGAGAGCTTAACCATTGAGCCACCAGGGCTTTTATCTTTCGAAGCTAGTCTCTGGTTTATTTTAATATCACTCGTACACATCTATGAATTAAAAAACTTGCAGTTACTCGTGTTTACTTTAGTGTAATGTAGATGTCACATTATCAAAACCTTGAAACCGTAACCACACCTAGAAGCTAAATTTTACAGAAAGGTTGTTTCTAGGGTTGTCAGGTTTAGCAAATAAAAACACAGGATGCGCAGTTAAATGTGAATTTCAAATGAATAACAAATAATTTTATACTGTAAGTGTATGCTCTGTGCAATATGTAGGACATATTTATACTAAAGAGGTGTTCATTGTTTATTTGAAAATCATATTTAACTGGGCGTCCTGTATATTATCTGACAACCTTACCAGCGACTCATTCTTTGGGCAAACTCTCCATATGTGCATCTTAATTATATCCGCAGAAAGGAACAGCCTGTTTTTATCACTCAGTGAAAAGTTAAATGTTCCATTATTTTGGTAGTAGATGTATATTAAGTAATAGCAATGGACAGTTCTGCTTTTCTCTGGAACTGGGATGAATTATGTAACCCTGCCTTTAAAAACCCCAAACAAAAAAAAAAAAAGTTCAGGACAGCAATTTAAAACAAAACAAAAAAAATTAGAACAATATAATTTTAACTGTTCTTTGCAGAATAAGACAAGGATTAAAATGTTTCTTAAAAATTAAGCTGTCAAAAACAGTAATAGATACTTATTAGTGAAGGAAATCAACTTTGCAGAGCTGAATACCTGTTAGCTGAATACCTGTTGCACACCACAGTACAGGAACTTCTTGAACCTTGTGAAGCCTAGTTGTATCAGGAAGAGGCAGAGAAAAAGGAAGCTTGCTAATGAACAAGCCACTCTTGAGAAAGTGTTAGTTCCTCTAACACAATAAGAAATATTTTAGCCAATAAAGTTAATATTGGCATATATACATACATGGGGAGGGAGTGACAACATTTACTTAGTAAGAGAAAAGAATGTATGACTCATTAAGTCATCAAACAATAAAAGTGTCCCAGAACAGAACAAATCATTGCAAAAGTTTATTCCAATCAGATAACTCATTTTCAAAGAAATTTTACGGAAAGAATTGATCGTAGTACATTTATAATGTTAATCTAATTTTATGGCCAGAGTTTTTGTGCATGCTGTTTTCATCATCATAGTCCTACTTATAAGTATTACATTTGTGTATGTTGGGATTCAATTTCCACAGTCTTCTGTATTTCTGCATGTCTAGTTTTAAAGGTGTGGATAGTATATCCCTTGGGAGCAGAGAAATTTATTTGCTGTCCAAGATAATAAAGATAATGTCTCCCTCTAGGGCAAAGTTTGGGTAGGTTTGCTAGCAGTCTGTTTAAAAGATTGGAGTTTCCTAATCTTAGTGTTCCTCCCTTCAGATGCAAACCCACTGCCTGCCTAGCATCTACCTGACTGCTGCATATCACCCTGTGGGACTTGAGGGCAAAAGGGATTTGATGGGAATATGAGCTCATGCTGCCTGTTATCCTGTGAGTAATAAAGTCCTTTGCCTCTGACCTGGGACTTGCACATCTTCTGTGAAAATCTATGAAACTGTGGCAGGCTAGCTTGTTAGCTTGCAATAGGGTAATATCTCAAGTGCACAGTTCTTGACAGTGTACCTCTTTCTTAGAGAAAGCTACCCAGGGAAGTTCCTGACATCTGAGAAACTGAGAGGAGTTTCAACATCAAAATCTGCAGCATCTCCCTCTCTAAACCTAGTGTTCCACATGATCAATTTTCTAGTATAGTAATTTGAAAATTCAAAAGGGCCCATAAAGAGTTTTAAAAAAATAATAGTAATGATAATTTGACACCATGATCCAGTTAGCATTTTGTGAACAATAGCATTTTATGAAAATGTGATATATAGAAAGCAATTTTAAATCATATATTTTTCTTTTCAGAAAATGTTCCATTATTTCATAAAAATAACTGATATTTATAGAGTAAATATAATAGGCACTCTGTGTTATGAGACATTATTCCTCACAACAACCCTATCAAATATAACTAAAAGAACACCAAACCCATTGCCATCGAGTCCATTCTGACTCATAGTGACCCTACAGGATAGAGTAGAACTGCCCCATGGAGTTTCCAACGCTGTAAATCTTGATGGACGCAAACTGTCATATTTTTCTCCTGTGAAGCAGCTGGTGGGTTCAAACAGCTGACCTTTCAGTTACCAGCTGAACACTTATTATCTCCATTTTACAGACAAGAAAACTAAGGTAGAAAGTTGAATATAACTTACAGTTGCATAGCTAGTAGCAAAGTTGAGATTAGAACCCATACAGTTTGGATGTCGCACGTGGACTCTTAAACAATGTATTTCCTCTTCTTTTCCCATGCCCAACCATAGTATTACAAAATGTAATAAAATGATTTATACTATAAAAGGAAAGTATTTAAAGAGTAGAAAAATGGGAACTAATAACTAGAGAAATAACCAAGAAAATACATTGCTTGGGCGAAGACTGGCCCAATCTAATTGCGTCTCTTTTGTAGGATATATGCTTTCTGGTGACCCTAAAGCTCTCATGATTATGTCTGCCTGTGAAGTTTCTTCTGTGTCTTGGTGGCCTTTAGTCATATTGTAAGTTAAGATATTCAGTTAGCCATCACAACATAAGCACTGAATTAATTGTGGTTGCCTTTCCCACCTGTTGCTGCCTTATTTTCTCTTTCCCTCTGTATGAATTAGGAAAGAAAGCAGAGGAATGGGGGAAACAAGGGTACCAATTTCACTGCTCCTCAGCAAGCTTCAGTCCCAGAACCGAAGCCTACCTCCCTCATATAAGTCATGTAGATACATGCTAAATACCATAGCTAAAACGTATCAGCTAATGGAAAAGAACATTAATGCTGCTTATTTTGTATCACTAATAGAATTTCATTTAGATGAAATAATCATTTATTCAACAAATTTTTTTAACTTTTTTTATTGTACTTTATATGAAGGTTTACAGAACAAACTAGCTTCTCATTAAACAGTTAGTACACATATTGTTTTGTGACATTGATTAACAACCCCATGACATGTCAGTGCTCTCCCTTCTCAACCTTGGGTTCACTGTTACCAGCTTTCCTGTCCCCTCCTGTCTTCTAGTCCTTGCCCCTGGGCTGTTGTGCTCCTTTAGTCTCATTTTGTTTTATAGGCTTGTCTAATCTTTGGATGAAGGGTGAACCTCAGGCATGAGTTGGTTACTGAGCTAGAAGGGTATCTGAGGGCATACTCTTGGAGTTTCTCCAGTCTCTGTCAGGCCTGAAAGTCTGGTCTTTTTTGTGAGTTAAAATTTTGTTCTACATTTTTCTCCAGCTCTGTCTGAGACCCTCTATTGTGATCTCTGTCAGAGTAGTCAGTGGTAGTAGCTGGGCACCATCTAGTTGTACTGGACTCAGTCTGGTGGAAGCCATGGTAGTTGTGGTCCATTAGTCCTTCGGACTAGTCTTCCCCTTCTGTCTTTGGTTTTCTTCATCCTCCCTTGCTCCTGACAGGGTGAGACCAGTGGAGTATCTTAGATGGCCACGTACAAGCTTTTAAGCCCCTAGACGCTACTCACCAAAGTAGAATGTAGAATATTTTCTTTATAAACTATGTTATGCCAATTGAGCTAGATGTTCCCCGAGACCAGGGTCCTCACAGCCCTCAGCCCAACAATTCGGTCCCTCAGGGAGTTTAGATGTGTCTCTGGAGCTTCCATGACCTTGCCTTGTACAAGTTGTTCTGGCTTCCCCAGTATTGTGTACCAATTAACCCTTCACCAAAGTTACCACTTATCTATTATTTATTTAGTCAACAAATATTTATTGAACACCTATAACGTAGCCATGTTTTAGATGCAAAACAACACAATAACGGTGAGAGGGGATACTCTTGCCCTTGTGGAGCCTACATTCTAGCAGGAAAAACAGGTAATAATAAGTAAAGATAATGAACAAGTAAATTATGTGGTATGTTTGATACAAGCAATGAAAAAACAGGAAACTAAAGCACAGTTAGGGTAGAGAGGTGACAAAGTAGGTTGTAGTACTAAACTTGGTGCTCAGGGTTGTCTCACTAAGAAGGTGAGATTTGAGCAAAGACTTAAAGGAGATGGGGAGTTAGGCATGTAGATATCTATAGGAAAAGTATTCCAGGAAGAGACAGAGCTAAGGTCATAAGGCAGAAAGAAGCTGCCTGCCTATCTGAGGAAAAGCAAGAAGGCCATTGAGTCAGGAGTGGAGTGAGCCACAGGGAGAGTCAATAGGAGTGCTTACAGAGCAGGGGCATTGGGGCAGATCTTTGGGGTGGGGGGAAGGAGCATACAGGACATTATAAGCGCTTTCATTAGCACTCTAGGTGAGATAGGGAGCTACTGAAGGGTTTGGAGCAGAAGTGGGACATGTTATTGCTATGACTTAAATTGAAAAGAATCATTCTTTCACTCTATGTTGAGAATAGGCCAAAGGGGGTAGGTGTTGTTATGTGCCTTCGACTCATAGAGACCCTATAGGACAGAATAAAACTACCCCACAGGGTTTCCTAGGCTATAATCTTTACAGGAGCAGATCGCCAGGTCTTTTCTCCTGCAGAGCTGCTGGTGGGTTCAAACCTCCGATGTTTCGGTTAGCAGCCAAGCACTTAACCGTTGTGCCACCGGGGTTCCTTGGGGGTAAGTATATAAACAAGGAAATCTATTAGTAATCTGTTGGTAATCTAGAGATGATGGTGTTGTGGGTTCAGTTATGTTCCCCAAAAAGATATGCTGAAGTCCTAACCACTGTATCTGTGAATGTGACCTTGCTTAGAAATAGAATGTTTCTTTGAAAATGGTATCAGTTAAATTAACTGAGTCATACAGGATTGGGGCAAATCCTAATCCCTTCTGAGTAGAGTCTTACAAAAGGAGAGAACAGAAACTGAGAAGAGTCACATGGGGTAAGATGCCAGGTGAAGATACATCTACGAGCAGCAAAGAAGTGGCAAGATTGCTAGCAGAAACCAGAAGCTGGGAGAGAGTCATGGAACAGTTCCTCTCTCAGAGTCCGCAGAAGGAATTGACAGGGCCAAGACTCTGATTTGGAATCGTAGCCTCTAGAACTGTGAGACAATAAATGTCTGTTCTTTAAAGCCAGCCACGTTGTACTGTTTAGTTAGGGCAGTCCTAGGAAACTAGACAGATGGTGACTTGCCAAAGTGCAGCAGTTGAGATGGTGAGATTATTATTCTATTTTTAAGGTATAGTCAGCAGAATTTACGATGTTTTGGATTTTCCTTTTAATGAAATGGTAAAGACTGGAGAAGGAGCTATTTGGGATGAAGCCAAACCAAGAATCAATATTGGACACGTTAAATTTGAGATGCCTTGGAGGCTTCTAAGTGACTATGTTAAGTAGATTGTTAATCTAGGAGGATGGCTGGAATCAACAGTTTAGCTGTTAAATTTGCCTACCACCTACCCAACATCTGCATCTTAATGGGCTTTGTTATTCTCCATTTGATACATATATTTAGCAACTGTGGAGAAGTGGTGAAGAACTTTGTTTTTTTTTTTTTTTTCCTCCAAAAGGCCCTAAAATGAACACTAATTGCTCGTGCTGGTAATGAAAGTAAGAGGGGCTTGAGAAATGTATGCCTCTTTGATATCATTGCCCATAATAATTAATGAATAACAGAAATAGCTTAATAACCTAGTAGATTAAATGTTTAGCCTGTTACATATGCAAAATAATTCTGGCAGTGTTTAAACCCATATAGCACTTGGAAAAGTACACAAAATCTGAAAAGTAAAAAAGAGGGGACATTAAGTCATAATGTCCACTGTTGCGTTGTCACCGTGGAGCTACCCTAGTATTTATCTATTTCATTCTAAAATATATTCACATGGGTTTCTTGCTAGAGGTTTAATTGATATGCATGCAATAATTATCATTCTTTCTCCAGAAATTATTCTTTGTGTTTTTAATATTGAATAGTGAAGGTTATATATGTGTTATTTGCATAAGGCATAAAAAGTTGACAATGTAAAATGAAGCTATTCAGTAGCAACTTCATTAAAAGCACAAAGCTGTTTCTTTCAGCAGCTACCTAAGGGTGACTGCCCACCAGTGAGGACAAAGGGAAAACAATAAGTTTCCAAAGAGGATAAGAATAAATATCATTCACCATTTTTTTTTTTAAACCAGCCACTTGACAAATTGACCTTTCTTCAGCTCAGCTTTCAACAACACAGTTTTCTGTTTCTAATTCTGGTAATATTAAAATACTCTTTTGGCAGAAGCACGCACTCTACAGCAACTTAATAAACAGTAGTGTATATATGTAAAGTGTCAACAGGGCCTTTCAGAAAGGTGGTGAATGGTATAGTTTTCCAATACATACATCCTCACTTTGATTATTAAACCCTAATAAGCAATTTGGATTTAATACAGACTTCCTGTGAAATGTTATATATAACGTTGACCACTATACGTGGTCACAAGTAATAAGAGCTGCAACACTATGATTAATAGCCCCGACAAAGTAATTTGTGACTCAGGCAAGATTAGAAAAATATCTTCTAAATTTTAAATCCATCTTACATGCTTATGAATATCATTTAGACTCTATGTAGATAATATGGGATGGTATTCCCACAAAACTGACTTTCTAGAAAGATAAAACTTAAACACTGATTGAATACTTTTTGCTGCTGTTTATACCGCTGGCTAATGAGCCTGGGTGGTACACATGGTTTGCGATCAGCTGTTAACCTGTAGGTTGGCAATTCAAACTCACCCAGTGACTCTGCAGAAGATAGGCCTAGCAAACTGCTTCCTAAAGATTACAGCCAGGAAAACCCTATGGAGCAATTCTACTCTATCGCAGATGGGGTTGCCATGAGTTGGGGGCCAACTTGACAGCACCCAGCAACATCCCTTTGGCTAGTAACTTGCTTAGGTATAAGTTAAGTTAGAGTAGTCCTAATTACAAAGAATTAAAAATACTTCCATCAAAAAAAGGAGCCCCTGGGTGGTGCAAACTGTTAAGAGCTCGACTACTAGCCTAAAGGTTGGTGGTTTGAACATACCCAGAGGTGCCTCAGAACATGGGCCTAGCAGTCTGCTTCCTAAAGATCACAGCCTAGTGGCCTAGTTCTTAAATAGATTATGGACTGGGTAAAAACTGAGATTATCCCATTTCCACACTAATTCTCAGGTGTTTTGTGTGTGTGAAGGTAAGATCGTGCTCCCCCAAAAGTCAATGTAAAACTATTGATGGAAATAAAAGCTGGCCATAGAATGAAAAAAAATTACAATCTATTTATTTATGTAACACATGGTGCTTTTCACAGCTGTTTTGCACATTATCATGTTTGATCTTCACAACAATCTTGTGAAATAAGTAGCACCAATTACATTTGAAGAGGAAACTAAGATAGTAATAAGTTGCATTATGGATATAAACACGAATCAAAAGAGTTGCAAAATATTTTTAAATCAAAACATGACCTGATTATTTCCCGTGTTTGAAAAATGACAACCTACAGTGCTCCTATAATTTTTGATGAATGAATGAAGACCAATGCTGATAGCTTTTTAAGTTGCTTTAAATCTGAGAATTAAGCTATAAAGCACTTATTGCTTGAGTTATCCAAAATTATAAATTGAAGTAAAATAAAAATGGAAAAGTTTGGTACTCTCCTTGTAAGTCCCTGAGGGTAGGAATTATTTCATGTACTAACATAAATGAGGACCTGTGACTAGCAACAGTGCAGGGAGTAACTTGGGTGGGTCTAATGATCCCAGTTTATGCACCACACAAGATCTGCTCAACTCAGCCTGCCTTGCTTTTTGTCGTATAGACATAAAGCTCAGCTGCTGCCACTTCCACTAGTAAAAAAAAAAAAAAAAAAAGCAAATGACACACTTAAACACAGTAGTTGAGGAGACTGTGATAGAGTCACTATATACAAAAGTAGTTCCTGAGTGATGCAAACTGTTAACACTCAGCTGCTAACCAAAAGTTTGGATGTTTGCGTCCACCCACAAGTGCCTCAGAAAAAGGTCTGGTGATTACTTCCAAAAAATCAGCCATTGAAAATCCTACGGAGCAGTTCTACTCTGACACACATGGGGTCTCCGTGAGTTGAAATTGATTCCACAGCAACTGGTTTTTTACATACTTAAGAAGCATCAATAGGGATGATATAGTATTGCAGTGCAAGCAACAGTGAAGATCCATTACTGCTCTTAGGATGAAAGGGCAAGGTGAAGAAGCACTTATTGAAACCCAGAGAGAGTAGCTGTATGGAGAGGGCCATTTGACATGTGACCTTTAGTAGAAGAATGCTGTAGAGGGATGAGTGATGAACTGGTTGGAAGGTTGCTGAGGAAATGAATACCACAGCCTCACTCTCCTCCCTACCTCTAATCTCTTGCCAGTGTTTCCATTGGCCAAACTCAATCAGAAGCCTGAGGAAAAGGAAGTTCATCAATACAGTCCACAAAGATCAGCCTCCCAGGGCACAGAGCAATGTAAAGAAGGGTGGTGAGTGGGGTTAATGGAAAATATCCAGCACACTGCAGAAAAAGAAATTCCACAACTTACACTTATAATTCTGCCAAAATTTAAGAACTCTTCAATTAGAGATTCAACCCATGTAATTGTTCTGTAAGGTAAGGCAAAAATCCAGATAAGGAGGTGGAGCCAACATGGTGCTGTAGACAGACGCACCAGGCCATCCCTCTGCAGGAAAGACCCAAAAAACTAAGTAAAACAGATACAAACGTCAATCCTGGAACTCTAAGCAGGAAATAAGGGAAAAATAAATAGATCAAACACCACATGGAAGAAGAAACTGATAGAAAACAGAGAATGAGGAGATATACAGAGTGGAGGTCCCTGCCAACTAACACGACACAGTGTCACCATCTTGGAACACAGCCAGCAATGACCCTGGACAGGGAATACAGGAAGGCAACTTCATGGAGCTCCCAACAGGAGACAGAGCAGCCGGTAACCAGGGAAACATGCTTCCCCCCATTCTGCTCCATATGCCACCTTCACTCCTTCCCACCAGGCTGGGCTGCAGCACATGGCTAGAAAGCCGTTGGCCCACCCCTACCTTACGTCTGCCCTGTTCCCACCTGTTAGCTCCTACCACGTCATTTTTTTTTTCCCTTTTTTCCTTTTCTTTCTCCCTCCCACCTAGCGCCCTATGCCACCTCCACCCCTTCCTGCTGGGCCACACTGCACTGCATAGCTAGAGAGTTACTGGCCCACCACCACCCTGGGTTTACTGGCCCCCCCACCCCAACAAGCTCCTGCTGCACCGTCATTTTTTTCATTCTTTTTTTTCTTTCTCCTCATCCTTCAGGTCCACCCTTCCCCCACTCGCCAGCCCCACCATGCCACCAGTTTTATTTATTTGTTTAGTATCATTTATTTATTTATTTTCTCTTTCTTCCTTTTCTTTTTTTCTCCCACCTAGACCCTTATGCCATCTCCCTCCTCCTGCCACCAGACCCTGCTGTGCTACCACAGCTACAAAGCCACTGGCCTTCCTCAGCCCCAGGTCCACCCAACCTCCACCAGCCAGCGCCTGCCATGTTGTCAGTTTTATTCTCTTTATTTTTTTTCTTCTCTTTCCTCCTCCCACCTAGCCCCATAAGCCATCTCCCCTCCCTTCTCACTGGCTCTTGGGTCCACCCTGCTCCATTTGCCAGCCTCTACCACACAGCCAGTTTATTTATTTATTTTTTCTCTTCTCTTTCTCTGTCCCACCTAGCCCTGTGTGCCAGCTTCCCCCCTTCCAGCCTGACCCTAACATGTCACCATGGCTAGAGAGCCACCAGCACCCAGCCTACTGCTGTCCCAGGCCCACCCCGCCCCCACCTATGGACCGCATCATGCTGCTGTTTTTTTTCTTTCTTTTATTTCTCCCTCCCACCCAGCTAAGTATGCCACCTCCTCTACCTTCCCACCAGCCCCTGGGTCCACCACACTCCACCCCTGGCCCCCCCCACACTGCCATTTTTTTCTTTCTTTTCTTTCCCCCTCCCACCTAGCCATGTAAGCCACCTCACCTCCCTTCCCACCAGACCCTGGTTTCACCCCACCCCCACTCACAGGCCCTGCGGTGTTGCCATTTTTTTTCTTTTCTCCTTTTCTTTCTCCCTCCCACCTACCCCCTTAGGCTACCATCCCCTCTTCCCTCCTGCCTCCACCGTGCTACCACAGATAGAGTGCCACCAGCCCACTGCTGCCCTGGATCCACTCCCACCCACCCACCGAGCTCTCCATGCTACCATTTATTTTATTCTTTTTTCTTTCTTCTTCTTTCTACCTCAAATCTACCCCTGTAAACAAATCCCCTCCTTCCTGCCAGCACCTAGGTCAGCCTACCCCTATCCACTGTCTACTTTTTTTCTTTGTCTTTCTCTCTCTTTTCTTTTCCTTCTCCCACCTAGTCCCATACAGCACCCCCCCTCCTGCCAGCCCCCACCATGCTCCTATGAGTAGAGTGTGCACAGCGCTCAGGCCCATCACCACATAGGACCTGCACCACCACTCCCTCCCAACACTCGACCAGCTGCTAAACAGTGGGAAGCTAGCTGCTACCATCCCCCGTCTGACACCGCTCCCTATCTGGCAAGTGGCTGGGAATGCTGCCACTCTGGTGGACCAACATCGGGAGGCAGACAGCACCTGCCCAGTCTGTCCTCAGCCATCTTGCCAAACCAGCTTACAGTGAAGTGGGCTTGTATGTCTGCTGCTGCGCTGCCCACCAGCCAAGGTGGGTGAGAGCTGTTGTGCCCGCAGATGAGAAAGCAGCAAAGCACACCTGGCCTGTCTGGCCTTGAAATATCAAAAACAAAGCAAGGAAAAACAAATGAACATACCATCAATAAATAAATAAAATAATACCTTAATGTCTCAGAGAGAGCAGACAGTATCAAAACATACTAAAAAAAAGGACACGATGGCTACAGCAAGTTACCAAAATAAAGAATCAGATGACCTTCTTGTAGAAGAAAAGGCAGTGGAACTACCTGATATGGAATTTAAAAGGCTAATATTTAGAGCTCGCCAAGAGATTAAGAAAGAGGTCAAGAAAAACACAGATAAAACCAAGGAAAAAAATAGACAAAATCCTGGAAAACACAGATAAAACCTATGAAAACATAGCCAAAATCAAGGGAAAAAACAGACAAAGCAATAGAAGAATTCAGGAAAATAATGCAAAAAAAATAAAAATAAAAATAAACAATTAGAAATCATTACAAAAACAGCAACTAGAAATTCAAAAGAAAAACAACAAAATTTCAGAAATGAAAATGCAATAGAAGGTTGTAGGAGCAAATGTGAAACAATGGAAGACAGAATATGTGAGCTTGAAGACAAATTCATGGAAGCCACTTTGAGGAAAAATCAGTGAAACAAATGAAGAAAAATGCAGAACACCTAAGAATGGTGTAGGACACAATCAAGAGCAAAACTTTGCAAGTGATCAGAGTTCCAGAACAGGAGGAGAAAATGAAAATCTTAGAGAAGATTGCTGAAGATTTACCAGTGGGAAACTTCCTAAATATGATGAAAGTTGAAAAGCTGACCATTCAAGAAGCTCAACAAACCCCATATAGGATGACCCCAAATGAAAGTCACCAAGACATATCATAATCACACTGGCCAAAGTCAAAGACAAATAAAGAATCCTGAGAGCAGCTCAAGACAAATGAAAAGTCACTTACAAAGGGGAAACAATAAGTCTAAGCTCTGAATACTTCGCAGAAACTGTGCAAGAAAGAAGGCAGTGGAACAACATATTGAAACAGCCTTGAAAGAAAAAAACTGCCAACCAAGAATAATATATCTTACAAAACTCTGTCTCAAATATGATGGCAAAATTAGGACATTTTCAGATAAACAGAAATTAAGGGAATTCATAAAAACTAAGCCAAACTTACAAAAAAAATTAAAGGGAGTCCTTCAGTTAAAGAACCAACAACATCAGACAACAACCAGAGTCTAGGACACAGGACAGCATCAGCCATTTACCAACCTAGATAAAGAACTCTCAATAATAAAGCTAAAAGGCTTAAAACAGGGAAACCAAGACGTCAATCTGTAAATTACAACAACATCAAAATAATGAAAGGGGAAATAAATGGTGTAGGTATAAAACTTTCAAATGGCAGGAAGTCAAGGCAATATCAAGTAATAAAAGACTGGTTCAGCTTAGGAAGATAAGGGTAAATTTCAAGGTAATCACAAAGAAAGTTAACAAACCTACTCTTCAGAAAAAAAAGATGAAAAACAAAAAAACACAGTAAACACAAAATCAATAATAATGAAAGAAAATCCACAAACAAAAGGAACTCAGCACAGGCAAGTAAGAAGAACACAGAAAATGTCAGCAGTACACACACAAAAAAGCACAATATGACAGCAATAAACTCATACCTATTGATAATCACACTGAATGTAAATGGCTTAAATACACCCATAAAGAAACAAAGAGTGGAAGAATGGATTAAAAAAACAGGACCCAGCAATATGCTGTCTACAAGAGACACACCTTAGACACAAAGACATAAATATATTAAAAATCAAAGGATGAAAAAAAATGTATCAAGCAAAAGTCACCAAAAAAGGCCAGGAGTGGCAATACTAATCTCAGATAAAATAGACTTTTAGGCAAAATCATCCACAGAAGACAAGGAAGGACATTATACAATGATTAAAGGGACAATCTACTATGAAGACATAACCTTAATAAATGTCTATGCACCCAACGACAGGGCTCCAAAATACATAAAACAAACTCTAACAGCACTGAAAAGAGAAACAGACAATTCCACAATAATACTTTAACACACACTCTGGGTAAAGGCTAGAACATCTAGAAAGAAACTCAGCAAAGATACAGAAAATCTAAAGAGCAAAATCAATCAAATTGACATCATACACATATATAGAACACTCCACCCAACAGCAGCAAAGTATACATTCTTTCACAACGCACAAGGAACATTCTCCGGAATAGACCACATTTTAGGCCACAAAACAACCCTCAATAAAATCCAAAACATCAAAGTAATACAAAACATTCTCTCTGATCACCATGCCATGAAAGTAGAAATCAATAACAGGAAGAGCAAGGAAAAAAAAATCAAATACATGGAAATTGAATAACACCTTGCTTAAAAACAACAGGATAATAGCAGAAATTAAAGAACGAATGAAAAAATTCCTAGAATCAAACAAGAATGAAAACATATTGTACCAGGACATTTGGGACAAAGCAAAGACAGTGCTCAAAGGTCAATCTATAGCAATAAATGCACACATCAAAAAAGAAGAACAGGCCAAAATCAAACATTACAAATCGAACAAATAGAAAGAGAACAGCAAAAGAAGCCCACAGCCACCAGAAGAAAGGAAATAATAAAGATTAGAGCAGAAATGAATGGAAGAAGAGCAGAAAAACAATAGAAGGAATCAACAAGACGAAGAGTTGGTTCTTTGAAAAGATGAACAAAATCGAAAAACCATTGGCCAGACTGACAAAAGTAAAACAGGAGAGGAAGTAAATAACTCAAATAAGAAATGAGACCCAACTGAAATAAAAAGGATCATAACAGACTACTATGAAAAATTGTACTCCAACAAATTTGAGAATGTAGAGGAAATGGACAAATTTCTAGAATCACACTACCTACCTAAACTAACACAAACTAAGATAGAAAATTCTGAATAGACTCATGACAAGAGAAGAAACTGAAGAGATAATAAAAAAAACTTCCAACAATGACAACAACAAGCCCTGGCCTGAACAACTTTACTGGAGAATTCTGCCGACCATTTTAGAAAAGAGCTTACACCACTACTACTCAAAATTTTTCAGAGCATAGAAAAGGAAGGAGGAAATACTCCCAAATCCATTATATGAAGCCAGCATAACCCTCATACCAAAGCCAGGCAAAGTCACCAAAAATAAATAAATAACAGAAAATTACAGACCAATGTCTCTCATGAATATAGATGCAACAATTATCAACAAAATTCTAGCCAATAGAATTCAGCATCGTATCAGAAAAATAATGCATGATGACTAAGTGGGATTCATACCAGATATGCAAGGATGGTTCAACATTAGAAAATCAATCAATATAATCCACCACATAAATAGAACAAAAGAAACAATCACATGATCATCTCAATCGATGCAGAAAAAGCATTTGAAAATATCTAACAACCATTCCTGATTAAAAAAACTCTCAATAAAATAGGAATAGAAGGGAAATTCCTCAACAAAATAAAGGGCATTTATACAAAACCAACAGCCAACATCATTGTCAACAGAGAGAGGCTGAAAGTATTCCCCCTGAGAAAGGGAACAAGACAAGGATGACCTTTATCACCACTCTTATTTAACATTGTGCTGGAAGTACTAGCTAGAGCAGTGAGGCAAGAAAAAGAAATAAAAGGCATCCAAATTGAAAGGAAGGAGTTAAACTATCCTAATTTCCAGATGATGTGATCCTATACCTAGAGAACCACAAAGATTCCACAAGAAAACTACTGGAACTAATAGAAAGATTCAGCAAAGTAGCAGGATAAAAGATAAACATACAAAAATCAGTTGAATTCCTATACACTAACAAACAGAACTTTGAAAAGAAAATCAGGAAAGCAATACCATTTATAATAGCCCCTAGAAAGATAAAATATCTAGGAATAAATCTAACTGGGGATGTAAAAGACCCAGGCAAAGAAAATTACAAAACACTATTACAAGAAACCAAAAGAGACCTACATAAATGGAAAATCATAACATGCTCATGGATGGGAAGACTCAACATTGGGAAAATGTCAATTCTACCCAAAGCACTGTACAGATGTAATGCAATCTTGATCCAAATACCAACAGCATTTTTTAATGAAATGGAAAAACAAATCACCAACTTTATATGGAAAGGAAAAGGCCCCAGATAAGCAAAGTATTATTGAAGAAAAAGAACAAAGTAAGAGGCTTCACACCACCTGATCTCGGAACCTACTATACAGCCACAGTAGTTATACAGCCTGGTACTGGTGCAATGACAGACACACAAGACCAATGGAACAGAACACAGATGCAAATCGATGCACCTATGGTCAGCTGATCTTTGACAAAGGACCGAAGTCCACTAAAAGGGGGAAAAGATAGTCTTTTTAATAAAGGGTGCTGGCAAAACTGATGTCTGTCTGTAAGAAAAATGAAACAGGACCCTTACCTCACACTATACACAAAAACTAACTCAAAATGGATCAAAAACCTAAATATAAAACCTAAAATGATAAAGATCATGGAAGAAAAAAACAGGGACAACACTAGGGGCCCTAATACATGGCATAAATAGAATACAAATCATAACTAACAAAGCACAAACACAAGAAGATAAACTAGATAACTGGGAGCGCCTAAAAATTAAACACTTATGCTCATCAAAAGACTTCACCAAAAGAGTAAATAGAAAACCTACAGACTGGGAAAAAGTTTTTGCCTACAACATATCCAACAAGGGTCTTATCTCTAAAATCTATAGAGTACTTCACCACCTCAACAACAAAAAGACAAATAATCCATTTAAAATGTGGGCAAAGGATATAAACAGACACTTCACCAAAGAAGACATTCAGGCAGTTAACAGAGACATGGGAAAAGGCTCACGATCATTAGCCATTACAGAAATGCAAATCAAAACTACAATGAGATACCATCTCACCCCAGCATTACTGGCACGAATTAAAAAAAAAAAAAAACAGAAAATAACAAATGTTGTAGAGGTTGTGGGGAGATTGGAACTCTTATGCACTCCTAGTGGGAATGTAAAATGGTACAACCACTATGGAAAATGATATAGCGCCTCCTTAAAAAGCTGGAAATAGAAATACTATATGATCCAGCAATCTCACTCCTAGGAATATATCCTAGAGATATAAGATCCATCACACAAATAGACTTATGCACCTCCATGTTCACTGCAGCATTATTCACAATAGCAAAAATATTGGAAACAACCTAAGTGCCCATCAACAGATGAATGAATAAACATTACGGTACATATACACAATGGAATACTACACAATGATAAAGAACAATGATGAATCTGGAGGGCATTCTGCTGAGTGAAATAAGTCAGTCACAAAAGGACAAATACTGTATGAAACTGCTATTATAAAAACTCAAGAAAAGGTTTACACATAGTGTCTGAGTCATCTAGTGCTGCTATAACAGAAATACCACAAGTGGATAGCTTCAACAAAGAGAAATTTATTCTCTCATAGTCTAGTAGGCTAGAAGTCAAAATTCAGGGCATCAGCTCCAGAGGAAGGCTTTCTCTGTCTGCTCTGGAGGAAAGTCCTTCTCATCAATCTTCCCCTGGACTAGGAGCGTCTCTGCGCAGGAACCCCGGGTCCAAATGACGTGCTCTGCTCCTGGCACTGCTGTCTTCGTGGTATAAGGTCCCCTAAATCTCTGCTTGCTTCCCTTTCTTTTTATCTCTTGTTAAGATAAAAGATAGTGCAGGCCACACCCCAGGGAAACTCCCTTTACACTAGATCAGGGATGTGACCTGAGTGAGGGTGTTACATCCCACACTAATCCTCTTTAACCACAGACAGAGATTATTATTTATAACACAGAAGAAAATCACAAAATGGAGGACAACCACACAATACTGGCAATTGCGGCCTAATCAAGTTGACACGTATTTTGGGGGGACACAATTCAAACCATGACACACACACAAAAAAAACAGTGTTTCATAGTTATGAGTGAGAGGAGAGATGGGGAGGGGAAATTGCTCACTAGATAGTAGACAAGTGTTAACTTTGGTGAAGGGAAAGACAACAAACAACATAGGGGAAGTCAGCACAACTTGACCAAGGCAAAGACATAGAAGCTTCCTAGACACATCCAAACACCCTGAGGGACCAAGTTACAAGGGCTGAGGACTGGGGACCATAGTCTTGGGGGACGTCTAGGTCAACTGGTATAACATAGTTCATAAACAAAATGTTCTACATCCTACTTTGGTGAGTATCGCTTGGGGTCTTAAAAGCTTTCGAGCAGCCACCTAAAACACATCAATTGGTCCCATCATGTTCGGAGCAAAGAGAATGAAGAAAACCAAAGACACAAAGTATTAGTCCAAAGGACTAATGCACCACATGACCCACAGCCCCCACCAGCCTGAGCCCAGAAGAACTAGATAGTGCCTGGCTACCAGTACCTATGGCTCTGACAGGGATCATAATGGAGGGTCCCTGAAAGAGCAGAAGAAATATGTAGAACAAAACTTAATTCACAAAAAAAAAGACCAGAATTACTGGTCTGAAAGACTGGAGGAACCCCTGAAACTATGGCCCCCGAACACCCTGTTAACTCAGAACTGAAGTCACTCTCAAAGACCATCTTTTAGCCAAAGATTAGGCAGGCCTATAAAACAAACAATAACACATATAAGGAATGCTTCTTAGTTCAATCAAGTATATGAGACTGAATGGGCAACACTTACCCAAAAGCAAAGACAAGAAGGCAGGAAGGGACACGAAAAATGGATGAATGGGCGCAGAGAACCTGGGGTATAAAGGGACAAGGGGAGAGTGCTGACACATTGCGGGGATTGCAACCAATGTCACAAAACAATTTATGTATAAATTTTTGGATGAGAAACTAATTTGCACTGTAAACTTTCACCTGAAATGCACACAAAAAAAAAATCCAGATAAATTGCATAAAATAAATATTTATAAATTATATTGATTGGTGAATTTTTCCTGAATTAAATCCAAATACTAGATTGACAACTAAGCTATATAGGAAAAAGATGAGGGAAACAGAGAAAGAGAGGAAGAAAATAAACACCTAGGTTTTTATTCAGCCGCTTGAATTAAGGAAGGACTTGAGCCACCCCCACAAGGGGCACTATGGCAGCCAGCCCAGGAAAAGGAGGGGAGAGAGGAAAGGAGAAAGGAGGAAGTTACCTAGCAACAGAATCTTTAGGCAAGAGTTTGCTCATAAATTGTTTGAGAAAATGGTAGTTAGTGATATCAGAAAACATAAATAAATGAAAAGAAGGTGTGAAAAAAAGAGGAAGACACAAAGGAAGCAAACATTTAGGTATATGGGTAAGAAAGAGCAAATAATTATTTAAATTAAAATTCCTACGTAAAATATCTTTCTGTACGTTATTTTAAATGAATCTGCACATGAAGTTAAAGCTATTTAAGAGGAAACAAAACTCATTTCCATTGGAAAAGCACGTGCCTAAAATATAGATTTTTCAGTATAAATTTGAAAAATTAAGTAATTATGAACTCAACCTTGAAGTACTGACTAAGCAAAACATGTATCTCCAGGCTAATGACCCTATTATATTTTTTAAATAATGAATAAATCACTTGATATTTAGATCTTGAATTTTGATATTTCCCTCTTAATTGATATTTGGGAAACATCCATTTAGAAAATTATCCATTAGCTAATGACATCATAAGGAGCCCTGGTGGCACAATGCCTAATTGGTTGGCTGCTAACTGAGAAGTTGGCAGTTCAAACCCACCAAGAGGCTCCACAGGAGAAAAGACCTGACAATCTGTTCCCATAAAGATTACAGCCTAGGCAACCCTATGGGACACTTCTCCTCTGTCACATAGGGTTGCTATGAGTCAGAATCCACTCAACAGCACACAACAACAATAACAACAACAATCACATCATGCAGATAATAATAGCAACTTCAATGCTGGGACAATTTCTCCTTTTTAGCCTTACTGATTTTGTTCATTCACACACACACACACACACACACACACACTGAATTCAAGAGAATATGTTAATCGGTTCCAGTCATTTTATACTAAGTCTTGAAGAGAGTGTCACACAGCTCACCTGTTGGCTGTGTGACATTGGGCAGCTGAATGCAATTTCTTTAAGTCTCGGTCCTTTGTGAAATGGAAATAATCCCTATTAGAATATCAATTAGTCCTATTTATTCTGTAATGGAAAACCCAACTCACAATATCACAGCAAAGGGAATATTGGCTCATGTCACTCCAAGTCTAGGACTGGCTTCAGGTTAGGATTCATCTAGTGAATCAACAGTTTCTCCAAAGATCCATTTTCTTCCAGCTGTCCTTTTTGCCTCTTGCCTTAGGACACCGAGGGAGGCACCCTCCCAAGCTTCCACCCTGAAATAGCCCACTGTTACAAATAGCTAAGGCCATTCTCTACAGGAAATTTCCCCTTTCATCTCTCTGGCTCTGATCGGATTACACATTAGCTAGAGAGTGGGATATGTTCATTAGTTTAAACTACTCAAGTTCCAGTCCTGTAACTAAGAATGGAGTCAATCCCACCCAAACCACCTAGCTGGAAGATGAGAAAATGAGTAATCTCTCCAGAAGAAAACCTGGGAGTAGTTTTCCCAAAAATAGGATGAATAAATAATGAGCAGGAGAAAACAACACGCCCACCCATGGACTCAGAGTTGTGAGGATACATGTGGGAACATAGTAGATGTAGGTCTTTATTTTCCTCATACCTCCTAGCACGTGGTAGGCATTAGATACCCATCCAGTCACCAAACGTTTGTTGAGTGTCTCCTATGTGCCAGGCACTATGTTACCTTTGGAACATAAGGAGATTAAAAAAAAAAAAAAAGATGTGTTGCCTGTCCTGTGGAGCTCACCGATTACTAAGAATGACAGATATGTCCAACCCCAGCTGCAATAACGTGAGGTAAGTGGTATGGCTAGAGGGAAGCCAGGGCTGCTATGGAATCACAAAAGAAAGATGCACGGAGGTATTAGGTGGGCATAGATGCGAAAACTGTCTCATAAACTACCTCAATAAATGTCACCCTGTCCTTGACAGATGGAAGTTTATAATGTTTTCCCCTGACTCCCTGTAGCAGAATGTGCCCTAGGCCTCGAGCAGCTTAGTTTAAAATGACTTTATTTCCAAGATTGGGGAGAGCATTCACTATAAGGACGTAGAAAGTTGCCTTCTCTATTTTATAAAATATAATGTGTTAAGTTTGAACTAAATTATAGCCACATTTTTATCTTCCCGTTGGAAATATATATTATCTCCCTTTTATATTAACTGGCAAAAAAAATCTATAATTGTATTTAGTGTATACAATTTTACTTAATTGCTATCAGCCTAATCAGTTCCACCACGCGGTTAAGACTTGGTAGTTAAATCTCCACAAGGTGGCAGCAGAGGAAACACCATCGGCAGGGATTGGTACAGAGGAGCCTAAAGAAGGAAGCAAGTGAAGGCTTTCCTGCTAGATACCTTTCTGAGAACAGTGGATACAGTTGAATGTCTAGGATTTGACCTGGGCGGATTTGTGTCTGCTTGCTCCTCAGAGGAGACACTGTGTCATCGGGGTTTCAGGGAACATAATAAGCCTCAAGAACCTGAGTCAGCCTTATAGAATTCTTTTTGTGACATAGCTCAGGTTTTCTCTATATAGTGCATTGTGGGTGTTCAACAAATATTTTATATTAATATCATTTTTAATTCCTAATTAACAACACACAGCACCCTTATGTGCACATAATCTGTTCCCGTTGAGTTGATTCCGACTCATAGTGACCCTATAGGACAGAGTAGAACTGCCCCATACGGTTTCCAAGGAGCACTTGGTATATTCTAACTGCTGACCTTTTGTTTAGCAGCTGTAATTCTTAACCGCTACGCCACCAGGGTTTCGTATGTGCAGGTAAGGAGTCTATTTCTGAAAAAAACCCATTGAGGTCGAGTCAATTCCAACTCATAGCGACCCTATAGGACAGAGTAGAATTGCCGCACAGGATTTCGAAGGAGAGGCTGGTGCATTCGAACTGTTGGCCTTTTGATTAGCAGCTGAGTTCTTAACCACTCTGCCACCAGGGCTCCATTTCTGAAAAATATAAAGCATTTCTGACATGTATAAAATCAGGTTTCACTCATAGTCCATGCATGCAGCCTTGGTTACTTTGCCTATCAAAATCATAAATCCTTCACCTCAAAATATTTTAAATAGACCATTTGAAGCAATAAAATAATTTGACCACTCTATAATATTTTTAAAAGTCTCCCACATAGTAAGTACACTATGTCCCTCTTGAGGTACTCACTTCCTTTGAGAAGGAAAGAATAAATGAAATGAAATCATCTGTGCTAAATAAGTTCCAAAATTATGTAATAATTCTAAGGGTTGGGAAGGATTGGGAAGTTCATCTAGAGCTGCAAATTCTGTATACCCTCAACACAAATATACATATAAACATACACACACACTGCACGCATATACACACGTAGGGTATACTTATTAAAAATTCAGAGGAGGAAAAATTTAATTTTTCTTTTATGGTAATCAGGAGATACTTTTTATAATGTAACATAATTTTACTCTTTAACATGTAGTATAATTTGTGGCCTCTATAAATAGGTGAGTCATCTTTTCATCCATTCTTTCCTTTAGAATGGTAGCAGCAAAACCATAATATACTTGAGGCCCTTTTCCCTCCTGCAACAATATAATATATCCCAACTGTTCTAATTATGTAATTCTATGAGAAACTGGTGAGATATAGACAGCTGCCCAGCCTGAACTCATTGCTGCTTGTTGTGTACATACAAACATGAGGTAGGTGAAGAAGGCTCTGATACAATATTTCCATTTTTGTAAGAATTCTTTGTACATCATGTTTGGGTCCTCCAGCACAGAGGTTTTCAAACACCTTTCTAAAAATACATACCCCTAAATATAAAACCAATAAAAGTAGATCTGCTCCCTTTGGAGTAGCATTGGGACCCAGAGCACCCACTGTCTCTCTCCTTCACCCTCTAAAGGACGATTAAGACTACTCAAAGCAGAGTTTGAAAAATCGTGGCCTAGGGCATAATAAAAGTGGTTCTGCATTGGAGCTAATTTTTGAGTGGAACTTGAGTTTTCTGAAAATCTCCCAACTTCTCTCTTTGTGGTGGACACAAGTATAAAAAACGCCAGTTACTCCCTGTGAGCAAGACAGTTTTTTGAATGACATGGAGATACTCCTTCTGTTACTCATTCTCTTTGCAGAACCATAGGTTGGATAACTACTATGGTTCTAGGTAACAAACTTGAGGAAAGCAAGCATTCTTCCAAAGTCACTCTTGATTCAGATTTCCAGCACTAGCTACTTTCCAGTTTACAGACATCAGGTGACCCTTTTTGTTGAATTTATATGCGATTCAATTTGTCCAAACATAAGCTAAGGATTTATATCCTGAAGTGTCCAAAGTGTTACTGCCATGAAGTTATAAATTTTATATAATCTATCATGGGTTTTATTTGTTCTAAGCAAATACATGGCAATGCCCAGGTCGATGCATTTGGCAGATAAATGTCCCAAACTACAACATCTCCCTTAATAAAGTCCTGAAAATACATATCCTTTAATATCATAGCTTTAGCCAAACTGAATTGGTATGAATGACTCACAAATACATCTACAAATCATAATCGAGTTTTCCAAATTTCAGAGTTAGGACAGGAAACTATATATTCTCAGTTGACCCCTAGGGTAGCAGAAGTCCTAATCCCCTAGTTCTCAACACTGGCTGAAAATTGGTATCACAAGTAGAAATGAAAGGAAAAATAACTGACACTAAGATTCCAATCCTGGAGATTCTGATGCAATGGATAATTTTATACATCTTTCCATGTGATTCTAATATGCAACTAGGCTTGAGAACAACGTCCTAGATGGTTGCCTTGCTCACTTTGCCACTACAAAAAGGAACTGGCTAGGCCACTTTGGTATTTCCTCTTGAGGCTAGTCTTTAAGGGCAGTGTGTGGACTCAGGTAGGTAACCCAAACCCCATTGCCACTGAGTCCATTCTGACTCCTAGTGACCCTATAGGACAGAGTAGAACTGCCTCATAGGGTTTCCAAGGCTGTGAATCTTTACGGAACTAGACTGCCATATCTTTCTCCCAAGGAGCAGCTGGTGGGTTCGAACTGCTGACCTTTCGGTTAGCAGCTGAGCACTTAACCACTGCACCACCAGGGCTTCTTCAGGTAGGTAAAGCAACTGGAAAACAAGTTTTTTAGCCTTCCTTGTGTCATCTTTTTATTTTAATATTCAAATAAATGGACTTGAGTTCCTGTGGCAGAGATTGTCTTGCAATTAGAAATCAGAATTTTTTTTTATGAATATATGTTTTTATTTTTCTTGGATAAATAACTAGGAGTTGAACTGTTAAGTCCTAAGGTAGGTGTGTGTATATTTAGTTTTATAAGAAAACTACCAGACCTTTTCGCAAAGTAGTTATACACTGTCGCCAACAATATATGAGAATTATACTTGCTCCCCATCTTGCCAACATTTGATGATGTCATTTTTTTATTTATTGATTTTTTATTTTTATTTTTTATTGTACTTCAGGTGAAGGCTTACAGAACAAATAGTTTCTCATGAAACAGAAGTACACGTTTTATAACATTGGTTAACAACCCCACAACATATCAACCCTCTAACTTCTCAACCTCTTTTTTTTTTGGTGAAAATACACATAGCCAAAGATACACCAAAAAATCAGAATTTTTTAATGTTTTGAGCAGATATAACTTTAAGAGAGGTGAGGAGAGCCCAGTTCCAGCCCATGAGATATATGAGAAAGCCTGTTGCAGGAACTCCTGGAAAATTTTTTTCCTCACTGGTAAGAGAAAAAGCAAGCAGGAGGCTGAGGCAAACTCTATGCCCTACCCTTTTCAACCTGCTTTTAACTGAAATTGTGGGAAGCAATGATGCTTGGAGCTGTTCTAGCCATTTTTCAATCATGAGAGAAAAGCCAAGAGAAATCATAGGACACATCCCAGAGTTCCAATTTCAGTGAATCATTGATTTTTCTTGTTATGAAAGGAAAATCAATCCCTCTTGTTGGGCTACCTTTACTCAGGCATACTTTATCTTGTGGCTGAATGCTTGCCTACTGAGATGGCCCATCCCGTCTCACACAGAAGGTAAATCTAGCACAGCTCCCAAGGTATTTGAGAATTCCTAGAGGGTTTATGTTCTTATTCTCTCCCTTGGATTGATTTCTCAATACATGCTCCTTATCTCACTCTATACAGATACAGTTTCTTTCCATACAGCTTTACTGCACCACATGGGACCACTACCTCTCCTCCTTTATTCACCAAAGTACCACAACTACAAGCCTGTTATATGTGGCAGACTTTTACAAAAGATCTGGGATGAATAAGGGTCAGGAGAACATAGTGCAACACAGGAATGAATTTATTATTCAGTATTAGACATTGCTGTGTAAAGTTTCGTGCCACAGGAAATCTCTCACAGGTTTTTTTCTCCCCTTTGCATGTCAACATGATCCCCCTATGGAGAGTTCTTCCTTGGGGATTTCTTCTTTACAGTTGAGACTATCACACATTAACCTCTCTTGAACATATGTTGAACGTGTGTATATATTCATACACATATATATCTATACATTAAATATTGGTAGGAAATATACTTAAAATGTTAAAAATGCTTATTTCCGGGTGATGGGATTACAAGCATTTCATATAATCTTTGGAATTATGTGATTTCCCCCTGAATTTTCTACAGTGAACATAAACTATTTTCTACATTAAAAAATGAGTTTTATTAAGATAGTCAATTCAGGAAAAGATATGCTGGACAGCATATCTGGCAAACAGAATATGAAATATATTCTGGTTCTGTGTGCTAATTTGTGTATACTAACATTAGTTACAAAACAATAATAAGACATGCAACTTGAAATATTCTGCATTCAAGATCTGAAAGTTTAATTTCCCTTTTGTGCTCAGATTTTCCTCTCCTTTCACCTAAATACCTTCCTCTTTCCTTCTTGCTAATCCTGTTCTTTAAATTGATCATTACATCCAGCTTTTGGGAGACTCTCTAGAGCTGTGGTCTCCAAGTACTTTGTTCTGGATCCCTATCAATAAAAACATTTGAACACAGACCCCAATAAATGTATATTTATTTAGAAAATTTTTACATGTATAATTATAATAAAATGATATATTAGAGGATACAAACAAAAATAGTAAGGGATCAGGTGAAGATGAAATAATAAAATAAAATTTTAAAATATATAACCTAGTGCATTAGTAATAAAAAATTAATTGACAATGATTCATTATTTTTTTAATCTTAGTTTAAATCTTTGTGATTTAGCAATTCAAAACTTTGGTCCAATTTATGTCCATATTTGATTTCAATAACTTATTTCCTAGCCCTCCTACTCTTACTTCAAGCTTTTGTCAGTCATAATATGGGAAGAGATGAAATTAAAATATTTAACAATTTGTAGGGGGACAAGTGTTAACCAATCAGAATAGCCATACTTCAATCAGAATGAAAACAGGCTGGTACATCTACCCTAAAAGTCTCTACCAGCTGAATGCCCACCATGATTACAAGGTGAAAATAATGGCACTCTGTCCAGGCATGGACCAGTAACATGAAACTTGCTTCTGGAAATGGAGGGCACCAAGAGACAAAAGAAAGAGGCAGGCAACTCCAGTGTGGCACTGAAGGAATTTATTAGAAGACTTACATACAAGGCCAAATCCTGGGTGGCCAGAGGACCAAAGCAGATCTCTACACCCTGCAGTGGGAGAGAGGAGGTTTTATAAGGGTAGTGGACAGTAGTGGCTACATGCCAGGGACTTACATAAGGATGATTTAGCAAACTGTAGTGAACTAGTGGAATTGAGGGCACTCATGTTCAGCATTGCAAAGCTTGCTTCCCCTTCAGTCCACCCCTTGAGGCCAGCTCTTACAATCTGGCATGTCCCTCCTCTTGTACTGTAGTTTGAGAGACCCCATTCCCTCCCTGCCAGAAACAGATATAGAAGTGGGGTTGGCCAGGTGCTGTATGGTGCCCATGCATGTGTAAGATACAGAGAAAGTTACTGTGTGCCCAGAACTGGGGGAAGACTTCTCTGATAAGGAGAAGGAACTGGGAGAACGAAGGTGATCCAATTCCCAGCCTCTTTATCAGAGAATGTTCTGGACCCAAGGCCTTTACTTGGGCAGCTGGAAAGGACGTGTAGAGGCAGACCATTCCCCCAACAGTCCACCCCTGACTCCCATCAGCATGCCAAAAAAGAAGCAAAGGATTACCAAAGCCTGGTATGCCCATCACCCATTTTGGACGTTGAACTGCATGCCTGTGGTTTAGTGCATAACTCTGGTGGATGTTATATCTGTGCATCATTTGAGGCAGCATTTAATGAGAGTTACTAGTAGGTTTAAAGTCAGGAAAGGTGTGCATTAGGTTGGTATCATTTCATCATACTTATTCAATTTGTATGCTGAGTAAATAAATCGGAGAATCTGAACTATATGAAGAAGAATGTTGTCGTGGCGGCGATGGTTGTTGGGGCGGCGGAGACAATAACCAATGCCACAACTCTTACAAAGAAGTGGGGCCAGGAGGTCACTCTGAGGAGTCGAACCCCAGCTTCAGTCCCAGGAGTTTATTTTATAGTCAGTACAGCAAGCACTGAAACAAATAACAGAACAATGGGCTTTGGGTGAGTAACAGTAAGTTTCAGGCAAGGGAGAAGGAATTCAGGTAAACAAGCCAATCAGTAATAGGATAATAGGTTTGGGAAAACAAGTCGTGCCTAATCTCTTTCTTATCACTGACAAGTCTCCAACATGTCGTATACAGCACAGAGGCCTGTGGCGGCTGCAGTTGTCAATAGTGCAGCCATGTTTAAATGGCATATATCCCCACAGAATGTGGCATCAGGATTGAAGGAAGACCCATAAACAACCTGCATTATGCAGATGACACAACCTTGCTTGCTGAAAGTGAAGAGAACTTGAAGCACTTACTGATGAAGATCAAAGACCACAGCCTTCAGTATGGATTACACCTCAACATAAAGAAAACAAAAATCCTCACAACCTGACCAATAAGTGACATCATGATAAACAGAGAAAAGATTGATGTTGTTAAGGATTTCATTTTACTTGGATCCACAATCACCACCCATGGAAGCAGCAGTCAAGAAATCAAATGATACATTGTATTGGGCAAATCTGCTGCAAAAGACCTCTTTAAAGTGTTAAAAAGCAAAGATGTCACCTTGAGGACTAAGGTTGCGTCTGACACAAGCCATGGTGTTTTCAAGCACCTCATATGCATGTGAAAGCTTGACAATGAATAAGGAAGACCAAAAAAGAATTGATGCCTTTGAATTATGGTGAATAATATTGAATATACCAGGGACTGCCAGAAGAATGAACAAATCTGTCTTGGAAGAATGACAGCCAGAATGCTCCTTAGAAGCAAGGATGGCGAGAGTTTGTCTCACATATTTTGGACGTGTTATCAGGACGGACTAGTCCCTGGAGAAGGACAGCATGCTTGGTAAAGTAGAGGGTCAGCAAAAAAGAGAAAAACCGTTGATGAGATGGATTGACACAGTGGCTGCAACAACGGGCTCAAGCATAACAATGACTGCGAGGATGGTGCAGGACTGGGTAATGTTTTGTTCTGTTGTACAGAGGGTCGCTATGAGTTGGAACGAACTCAGCAGCACCTAAGAACAACAACAAGTAGGACTGTCCCCAGCAGGGACAGTCAAGCCTGCTTGGAGGAGAGATCCCAATCAGCCACCCAAGTCGTGGCTTAATCCATGCCAACTGAATAGATCAAAGGGCAACATTTGTCCAATCTTATGTAAAACATGTTCTGATTCATTCATGTAAAAACACTATATTTCTCTCAACATGGCACGTTATATGAGCAGTACACATTTCCGTAAAGTAACACAGAAGCTCTTTTTCTTAGTACAATTGAACAAGGTATTACCATTGCCAGACCAGGCTAATTCAGACTTTGTGTAGTTAGTCAATGCACATTGGACCTCCTGGTCAAATTCTGTAAGTTTTCTATGTCCAGAGTAATGTCAAACTTAGTCTTTAAAGTACAGATCTCAGAGTTAAACCATCTAGTCCCGTGCCATTTACATTTTTAACGCATAGAGAGAAATTTCCTTCTAAAGATGGAGCACTCCCCACAAGCAGCTTTCATATTTCAAAAGATGTTTTCCCTGAGTAGTGAATTCAAACATATTCATTTACCACGTGATCTCCTCAGTACACGAGGTTACACATTCATTTGGTCCATGAGGTGTCTTCCTTGTTGACAGATCAACTGAAACAGTGTGAGGAGATGACTCGTCATCTTGGTTCAGATGTTAACGGAGCAAACAGTTGGTCTGATCGGTAGCTCTAGCAAAAGCGTGTATCATTGAGGCCCATGGATGAGGGGCCTGTCCATCCTTGTGAGATAATCTGGGAAGAAGAAGAGACAACATTAACAATTTGCCTCTCCCCTCCCCTATTTCCTATGGGACTTGAGGTGAAGGTTGCTCATGTATAGCCACCCAGGCTGTCTGTCCTAGTCTTGATGCAGTGACCTCCGTGGGAACCCAGAACTTTTGTCAGGAACAGTTGTATGCAAAAGAAACATGTTTTATAGAATAGACAGTCTGAGCAAACATACGGCACAAATGAGAAATGCCCTAGCAGGGAACTGCTGCATTGAGACCCCAGACTGCTTGCCTGAGATATATAGTTCAGGCTGGGGTTGTCTTGTTCCCTCCTGTTAGCCATTTAAGCCTGTCCACTGAAGTGCTCAATAGCCCCTATATCTTGGGGTGATATGGAGCATGAAGAGTTCATTCAAGGTCGAGTGGAAGCCTCTGTATAGCATAAGAGGCCCTGATACGATTTACCAGCTGAAACGCCCTGGTCTCAGGAATCTGGCTCAGGAATCTG
The DNA here is from genome assembly GCA_030035585.1 of Dugong dugon. Taxonomy (NCBI): domain Eukaryota; kingdom Metazoa; phylum Chordata; class Mammalia; order Sirenia; family Dugongidae; genus Dugong; species Dugong dugon. The sequence goes on along the minus strand of CM057461.1, from coordinate 123,630,099 downwards.
TCCCGGGGTTGGTTTTGTAGGCAGGCCAGCTTTTCTGTGCTGTCCGGCGTTTTCTGATGACAGTGGCAATCCATGCATGCAGGCCCAGTCTAGGATGGTGTGTGAATCTCCACAGGCCATCCTCTCTTAAATCCAAGAGGTGGTCAGTTGCACATCTCTTTGCTCTGGAATGGAGGATGCTTCAGCCTCTGTAGTCAGTTGGCAGAAGCGGTCTACTCCTTGGTTGTTTTCCTCTCTCAGCATAGGGACCTTTCTGGTGACCATCCACACAAGTAACAAAAGTTTATCATGAGCAGAACTGATTTTTTTTTGGTCCAGATATCTCATCCCCATAGGGGCTTGCTTTATATGTTAGTCTGAGGTTTGTCAGTGGTCAGACTGAATGACCAGGGTATTAGCTATAGCCCATGTCACAGTTTCTGTGTGCCCCACAAAATGGCCTTAACTGCAGCAATTCCTGTCAGGGCTTGGAGGTAAAAGTTTACAAGTGTATACGTTAATACATCAGTATTATCAGTACATATAATAGGAGCTTGTAGGGGCCCCGAAGGGACTTATCCATAGTCAGGCTTGGGCAAGGGTCTCAATGATGGTGACCTCAGACCCAAAAGTTTTCCTCATTTTGGTGCCAGGTATTATAGAGATCACAGTCACCTGTGCAATAGTATCTAAAAACCAAGGACATACAAGTCTTTTCATTTCCCCATTGAATTTTAATTGAAACATAAGGCCTTTTGACCTCCCTGGTGACAAAGAAATTAGGCTTAATCCTCAGTCTTAATTATGTCTGAAAGTCAGAAGATCTGGGCAAAGTTGGTAGAGCCGTCAGTCATTTGTGGAGCCACGCCTCCACTGTACCAATTGCAAGCATGGGTTCAGCCCAGTTGCCTGGTAACATGGAGGTGGACCCTCCTCTTTTAGTTTTCTTCTTATGATTGCAGCTGCATCTATGTTGCTGCTTAGTTATTTTGGGTGGCGGGGGGGGAGGCAGTTATCAGAGAATTCCAGAATTCCAGAGAGGGCCTCTAAGGTCTTTCCAAGGCAGTTCAGCACAAGCTATCTTGAAGGGTTTTTGACTCCTTTCTTTTTTTTTGCTGTTTCAACTCTTGCTTTATGCTGGTGTTACAGGGTTCTCAGCACATGGGACCTGCTTAGCCACTCCAACTATCTCTGGTTCCACTGTTACAGGGCTTTAAGCAGTGGCTTGGGGATTGTTCCCCTAGCCCTTGAATCCCCCATCTTTACAAACCTTCAGGCAAGCATTTCTAGTTGCTCATCCCATTCATGGGTGCGGCTGCTCAGTATATCACACACAATGGTTGCACATCCCTTTCCAACTGTAACTCTTCCTGCAAAGCTCTTATGTGTGCTTCAGCATCTAGCTGAGCTTTGGTGGTCAGCCAAACGGCCCAGAGCAGCAGCCATCCCATGGCCACTATTGCTCTCCTAGCTTCTCTTCCATTTATGAAGGCGCGTGTCTTCCCACAACCAGGCTAAGCCACTTGGTGTCTTCCGGGTGTCCCCATACTCTGGCTAGTGGGGGGTTTTCCCCACAGAAAAGCATACCTGCCGGACCTCCCCACATGGAGGTTGCTGGGTAGCCGGGATTTCCCATGCAGAGGCCTCACTCCCACTTGCTATTTCCTCAGTCTCCTGGTTGGCTCACCAATTGTCCAGGCATGGAGGGCACTGAGATACCAAAGAAAGATGCAGGCAACTCCAGTATGGCAGCAAAGGAGTTTATTAGGAGGACTTACATACAAGACCAAGTACTGGGCAGCCTCAGGACCAAAGCAGATCTCTGCACCCTGCAGTGGGAGGGCAGAGGTTTTATAGCAGTAGTGGACAATGGTGGCTACACGCCAGGGACTTACGTAAGGATGACTTAGCAAACTGTAGTGAACTAGTGGACCACATGAGGGCGCTCATGTTTGGCCTCACAAAGCCTGTTGCCCCTTCAGTCCAACCCTCGAGGCCAGCTCTTACAATCTGATATGTCCCCATTCTTCTGCCATAGTATGAAAGACCCCGTTCCCTACCCATGAGGAGCAGATGTAGAAGTAGTAGGATTGGCGATGTGCCATATGGTGCCTGCACATGTGCAAAAGACAGAGAAAGTTTCCTGTGTGCCCAGAACAGGGTAAAGTCTTCTCTGATAGGGAGAAGGAACCAGGAGAGAGAAGGCAACCCAATTCCCAGCCTCCTTATCGGAGAATGTTCTGGGCCCAAGGCCTTTACCTAGGCAGCCTGTATGGGAGACGTAGAGGCAGACCATTGCCCCAACACACTCTAACTACATTTGATGGTAGTATGCTGGACCAATAAGCAATGGCATGATAAATAGAGAAAACACTGGAGCTGTGAAGAATTTCATTTTACTTGCATCAACAATGAATACCCATGGATCAGCAGTCAAGAAATCAAACAATGTATTGCAATGGGCAAATCTGCTGCAAAAATACCTTTTTTTACGTTTTAAAAAACAAAGATGTCACTTTGAGGATTATGGTGCACCTGACCCAAGCCATGGTATTTTCTATCACCTCGTATGCATGCAAAAGCTGGACAATTAACAAGGAAAACCAAAGAAGAACTGACGCCTTTGAATTATGATGTTGGCAAAGTATATTGAATATGCCGTTGACTGCCAGAAGAACGAACAAGTTTGTTCTGGAAGAAGTACAGCCAGAGTGCTCCTTGGAAGCGAGGATGGTGAGAGTTCATCTCACATACTTCGGACATGTTATCAGGAGAGACCAGTCCCTGGAGAAAGACATCATGCTTGGTAAAGTAGAAAGTCAGCAAAAAAAGAGGAAGATTCCCCACCCAGATAGATTGACACAGTGGCTGCAGCAGTGGGCTCAAACATAGCAATGTTTGTGAGGATGGCACAGGACCAGACTGTGTTTCATTTTGTTGTACATGGTGTCACTATGAGTCCAAACCGACTTGACAGCACCTAACAAAAACAGCAAGAAAAATCGACACATATAAATTATGGTGTTGGCGAACAATATTGAAAATACCATTCACTTCCAGAAGAATGAAGCTATCTGTCTTGGAAGAAGTCTAGTATACTTTTTGGAAGAAGTATATTCCTTAAAACAGAGGATGGGGAGACTTCTCGCTTACTTTGGACGTGCTATCAGGAGGGATCAATCCCTGGAGAAGGACATCATGCTTGGTAAAGTAGAGGGTGACTGAAAGAGAGGACGACCCTCAACAAAATGGGCTGACACAGTTCCTGTAACAATCGGTTCAAGCATAAAAATAATTGTGAGGATGGTGCAGGACTGGGCAACGTTTCATTCCATTGTATAGAGGGTCACTATGAGTCAGAATAGTGTCAACAGCAACTAGCAACAGCAGCATGCTTATAAGCATTTATTTTAAAATAAGAAGCAGCAGCACAATTAATCTCTGCCTTTTGAGACAAAGGCGCTGTTTTAACAAAAACGTGCAAGTAACTGTTTTTGAAAGGACTTAAGCTATGAAGGAAACATCTTGAAAATCAATGTTGGGAAAATTTTCCATTGATATATAATTTTTTTTTTTTTTTTTGCCAAAACTGTGTAAGTTTATTATGTAAAAAAGTTCTTATATGTGCACACTTAAAACTGGAACTTTATATCTAACTGTTGGAAGTGATTAAGAAATAAGTATCATGATTTAAACTTAGAATTTCTTTTTCTATTTTGAATCTATCTTTGTGAGATATAAAGCTGTGACAGTATACTTTCAGTAAATGTTTCTGCTAAATCAGCTTATCAGCTTCTGTGTCTTGCAAAAAGGGAGCCTGCATACAGACTGACTATATAATGTTTACGTACAGAATTAATTTATTTCCTCTATGAACTGTGCATTTTTTGAGGGTTGGCATAGTCTCTTACTCACTGTTTGTTTAAGAATACTAGTAGTCACTTATTAGGCATATACTATGTGCCAGGCGCAGTATCAAGTGCTTTATAGTCCATCCTTAGACTTCTAATGACAGGTACTGGTATCATTCTCATTTTAAAATTAAGAAGTTTTGAAGTGTTAATATTGAATTTTACCTGAACCCCATGATATTGGAAAACAATGGTTAAAGAAAGTGTTGTGTTCAGGAAAACAGCTTGCTGCAAATAACCACCCTTCCCATACGACTTAGATAAGACTCATGGCTGCCTCCTTGTTTACCTATGACAAAGCTAAACACAGACCCTCCAAATTCCCATTCCTTGACTCAAAAATGTGTAACTGAATTGCTTGCCCTCACGGATCAACCAGAAACAAAGTGCTTGTTAACCAAACTTTGGTGAAGCTTCTCTGCTTCCCCCAAGTCCCTGAACTCTGGCCCACCCACAGCCTGAGCCAGCATACTACCCTTATTTAAGGGCCCTTCCCAGAGAATAAGGAGCCCTGGTGGCACGGTGGTTAAGAGCTCAGCTGATAACAGAAAGATTGGTGGTTTGAAACCACCAGTCGTTCCACAGGAGAAAGATGTGGCAGTCTGCTTCTATAAAGAGTTACAGCCTTGGGAACTCCATGGGGTTCTTCTACTCTCTCCTATAGGGTCACTATGAGTTGGAATTTGACTCGATGGCAATGGGTGTTTTTGAGTTCTCAAAGTGCAGGCTGACTTCAGTATAAACCATTCTGATTTTCTATTCGATAATATCCTCACATCTGGGTTTTTTCTATCCTTGTTTACTCTCTGTCCATATAAAATAAAAACATCTCTTCCCTAACTCTTTGAGACTGTTGCATAGCTTATGTTCGGGGTGTTCTTCCTATTGCAGTAGCCCCTCCTTGCCCGCTACTACATTAGTTCCCTTCTCCCCTTTTCCGTCTTGAATAACGCTTCTCTTTACCAAAGTGTGGATTTGTTTTTCTGTTTGACAGAGGTGATTTTCCCAAGGCCATACAGTGATTAAGAGGTAGTCCTGAGGTGTGAACCTGACACGCTGAGCCCAGAGTCTCTGTTCTGAAATACAGCTCTATAGTGCTGGTTAAGAACTTCTAACACTTTAAATTACACAGAGTAGATTTTTTATTGATACAATGGAATAAATACATGAAAGACCAGAATAACAGTTCTAGATAATTTCCTTATTAAACTAAATTTATTGTTATTATGTTTGAAAAAAGGCACTGTTGTTGTTAGGTGTCATCGAGTCAGTTTTAACTCACAGTGGCCACATGTCCAACAGAATGAAACGTTGCTGGTCCTGCGCCATCCTCACAGTCATTGATATGTTTGAGCCCATTGTTGCAGCTGCTGTGTTAATCCATCCATCTTGTTGAGGGTCTTCTTTTTCACTGACTCTCTTCCAAGCACTATGTCCTTCTCCAGGGACTGGTCCCTCCTGACAGCATGTCCAAAGTATGTGAGATGAAGGCATTACTGCCATTAAATTCTAGTCCTAGTTTTGTTGCCGGGTGGAACCCCAGGTTTTGCTTGGCACGGCTTGTCACAACCAATAAACAAGAGGTGAAAGTACGAGATCAGAAAGGTACCTTTATTTCATTGCACAAGGAAAGGAACCGTCTGGGCTAGTGCCTCCAAGACTGCTTGCAGGCAGCTTGGGGAGGTGACCTTCTTCCAGAAAGCAGACAAGGAAATGTAAATTTACCATGTATATTCAGGATCACCCTTTGCACAGGTGCCCAAAGCTTAGGGATGACTATGCATTTTATTTAGCCCTGGGTTTGATTCCCTGGGATGGAGGAAGAGGCCAATCTTCTTTCATTAGCATGTTAAGTCTCCACCCAGAGGCGGGGTGCTTATATGTATTTTGCACTTAATAAGCTAATAGGTCACTTAAAGTGCTAAGATGGCGTTGAAAGCCTGCTAAAACCAGTCGAGGCCAGCTATGACCCATTTTGTGGTTATCTTGACATGAACAAGAAAATGTCTGGCCTGTTCTGCTCTGTGTAGGAGGATAAGCCAGAGCCCCATATTTAAAGAAGGGTCGGGCTCTGAGGCTGCCTGTTTCAGTTGTCAAACCAGAGGCAGCTATGATTGTTGCTGTTGTTGCTTGTTGCCTCTAGTCTAGGGTATCATTGTCACTACTGCTGAAATGTAGAGAACTCAAGTGAAATGTTGGGTAACAGGGAGATAGTATCTTCCTGAATTGCCATTTAGAGAACAAAATGCAAAAGGGTGGCTTTTAAAACTGATGGGGGCTGAAGTGCTTCTTCAGCTCTTAAAAAGAGTAGGGGGAAAAATAGGCATCTAGAAAAAAAAAAAGAAAGAAAAACCAATAGATAGCCTAACTCAAAGGAGAAAGGAAATAGAAACTTACATTTAGAAAACCACGAGGAAGATGAAAACGAAAGCAATTAAGAGAAACTCCACAGAGGAAAACACTTAATGAATAGCAGAAAATAAACTAAATCAGGACACAAAAATATAGACGATCTGACACTGACTGGAGGAACCCTTGAAACTATGGCCCCCAAATGCTCTGCTAATCCAAAACTGAAACCATTTCTGAAGCCCACTTTTCAGACAAAGATGAGACAGGCCAGTGAAACAAAAAATAACACAAGAGGAATGTGCTTCTTAGTTCAATCAAATATCCGAGACCAAATGGGCAGCTCCTGTCCATTTGGACGAGAACGACAAGCAGGCAGGAAGGGACAGGAGCTGGATGAATGGACACGGGGAACCCAGGTTCGAGAGGGGGAGTGTCCTGTCACATTGTGGGGATGGCAATCAATGTTACAGAACAATATGTGTATAAATTTTTGAATGAGAAATTAACTTGAACTGTAAACCTCTACCTAAAGCACAATTAATAAAAAAGAATTGATTTACAGTAATAAATCATTTTATAAAGCAGTATATATATAGATAGAGATGAAAAAAAATACAGTTTAAGAGACATGGCTTGGCTTTTGTGTCCTCAAACTTCTTTCTCTAGAAGATTGCATATCAAGAGTATAGTAAATTCCTAAAAAAAGAGGTTACTTCCTGTTTTCCCTCAGGCACTCCCTGTTGTTCTTAGGTGCCCTGGAGTCAATTTTTGATTCATAGTGACTCCATGTGACAGAGCAGAACTGCCCCATAGGATTTGCATTGCCCCTGGTGGCATACTGGTTAAGAGCTACAGCTGCTAACCAAAAGGTTGGCAGATGGAATTTACCAGGTGCTCCTTGGAAATCGTATGGGGCAGTTCTACCCTGTTCTATAGGGTCGTTATAAGCCAGAATCGACTCGATGGCAACAGGTTTGGTATTTTTTTCGGTAAGTGGGTTTGGACCACCAACCTTTCGGTTAGCAGCCAACCACTTAACCTTGAGCCAACAGGGCTTCTTGCCAGGTGCTCCCAACCTACTGCCAATCCTCATCTAGCAGAATGATTCCTATTTGCGGGTAAATATGAATTGCTATTGATGGATGTAATATGATGCTAACAGTGAAGGTTAGGAGAGGGCGTCTATATGGAAAATCAACCAGTGAAACTGTAATGGGCATTATTATTTAGATCTTACCATCATCTACAAAGCAGGTATCATTACCTGGAACATTGTATATTTTTTAGTTATTATTTATTTTCTGTTTCCCCACTTCCATTAGAATGTACGCTCTATAAAAGCAGTGAATTCTTTTTATTAACTGCACCTGGAACAATGCTGGTTATACAGTAGGCAGTTAATAAATATTTGTTAAATTATTGAATAAATGAATAATATAATTTGGTCCAAAGAAATGAATATCAAACATTTAAACATCTACTTTTGATCCTTTTCCACCAGGACAGCAATTCCTGTGAAGTAGTGTCAAGGAGATGATATTAACTATTTCCCCATGTTTAATCGCCAGTCTCCTCTCATTCCCCAGTGTTTGAAACTAAAGACAGAGGATGGGTGCAGTGGGACACAGAGTTTTTTGTTTTGTTTGTTTTGCTTTAACATACTGAATGGAACCAGCGGGGGGTGGGGTGGGTAGGGGCTTTTTTGCAATTGTCCTAAAAGATACCCTCTTAAACCCAATGACAGAAAGTAATAATTTGAATACTTGTGTAGAAACATCTAATTTAACTCTCTTCTATTATCATCTACAAGGTTACAAGGTTAGCTCCCAAAATTAATTAAAGAAATAGTACCGTTTAATGAATAAACAGAAAAGGATACATAAATCAGTCCCACCTGCAAGGCCAAGGTTCCTTTTACTTCAGCGACTTTCACTGTGTTTGAATTAGGCCAGCAGCTAGGGTCAGCACAAATAAAACTCCCCTTTGGCGGAAACCACCAATGGCCACTGCCCACTATTTGTAGAGTATTGTACTGGTTACTGTGTAAACACGTCCCTTCTTCAAGCAGCTTACAATCCTTGGGGGAAGAAAAAGGCTTAACTGCATAACATAAAAAAAGGAAGACCAAAAAAGAATTGACGCATTCAAATTGTGGTGTTGGTGAAGAATACTGAATATACCAAGGACTGCCAGAAGAACAAACAAATCTGTCTTGGAGGAAGTACAGCCAGAATGTTCTTAGAAGCGAGGATGGCGAGTCTTATGACCTTTGGACATGTTATTAGGAGGGATCAGTCCTTGGAGAAGGATGGCAAAGTAGACGGCCAATGAAAAGCAGGAAGACCTTCAACAAGATGGACTGACACAGTGGCTGCAACAACGTGCTCAAACATAGCGATGACTGTGAACATGGCACAGGACTGGGCATTGTTTCATTCTGTTGTACACAGGGCCACTAAGAGTTGGAGCCGAGCTCGACAGCATCTAACAACAGCACATAATATAATCAGAGAATAAAATAGGACAGCTTGCGATAAAGTGTTCAGTTGGACACAAAGACTCTGTACTTACCCGGTCTATAGTGCCACCAGGCTTCCCTGGCCTATCTAGACTTCACTGAATGTGCTTTATGAACAGATTACTTTTCCTAAATGTATCTTTTTGACAGCTTCAATGACCCTTCCATATAATTCTGAAGCATGAGGTTCTAATTGTGATGTATATATACTACCACTCACAATCAACCACAGTTGCAGAATGCTTTAGTGAGTAGCAACCTTAAGGACTCACTTTTATGTGGCTTGTATGCTGAAATGAAGCTGCCATTTTTCAGTCTGTGTGTCTTTTTTTTTTCCTTCATGACATAGACAAATGTTGATGTTTACTACAAGTTGGTACATTAGTTGCTAATTAAGTTCCTAGCTGCTTCAGCCAAAACTTGCTGTATTGAATCCAAGAAAAGAATGGCAGCTATATAAAAAATAAGTTGTTGGGGATTTTTTGGTTTTGTTTTGTTTTACTAAAGTTGTATATTAAAGAATATGGGGAGCTTTCATGCTTGGAGACAGGAAACCCTCTCTCTTGGCTTCCTCCTAAGCTGAGTTGGTGGTTGAAGTCCCTTGGTGTCTGTCACCAGGCACTGATTGAAGCTGTATAACTACTAGCAATCTAAGCATAAAGCGATAAAGTTAACTGTTTATCATTACACACACTTTTTCATAGCCACTCCCAAGCTCCTCGAGGAACAAGTTAGTTCCTGGGGACCCACAGGAGGCCAAGTTTATCTAGGAAGGACCAGAGTCTCTATGTCCTGGGAATCTAGGGTCACACATCTCCAGAAAGATGTCTTCTTAGCTTTATCTCTTTACCTATCCTTTGCAGTCTCACCCACTTTGGCCAGACAAAATCTACCTGCATTCCCAGCAAAGGGTAACTCGTTCCTTGCTCGCATCAGGCTCTGTGGTAGTTAGTACCTCCTTACCTCTCCGGTGGTAAGTGTCAAATCACATGCTTTCGTGCCCTCCACACTTGGATTGCCAAAGGATATTACAAAAGGGCTGCGGAAAGTTCGGTAAGATCTGATTTTTGAGGAACAACCTTGATTGGAAGGCAAGACACCCGGAAAAAAGAGCATTGCTGGAGCGTTGTCTTACTCGGTGAAACAGAGAATTCGCTTTCCTTTTCCATTTCCCCCGGTGCCCCTGACCAAAGGCCTCTCCTTGCCAGAACCAGCCAAGGGTGGCTCTGCCCCAACGAAACAGACACCTCCCTTCCAGCTGATTGCGTTTCGAAAGTGCTAGAGAAGAGAATCGAAACAGAAACCAAAGTCCGGCAAACTTTTAAAAACTGCCTGACGGAAAGCCCCACATAAAGCTCCCAGCTGAGCGTGCAGACGCGTCCCCGGCCCCCGGTCCCCGGCCCGAGCGCGCACCAGCGAGAACCGGAGAGGCGGCGCCCCCCTGCCCGCGCCTGCCGGCCGTCGCATCCCCCAGCTGCCTAGGTGCGACCGCGTCCCGGCGCGCCAACCAGGGGCCCTGCCGGCAGCCTCGTAGTCGTCAGGCACATCCCGGCCGACCTCACTGCTCCAAAGCCGTGGACCGCGGTACACATCTCACGAACAAGGAACCTGACTGTCTAATTCGGAGAATCCTCTCCCTTCTCTGAAATCCAAAGATGTCAGATGGGTATTCCTTAGACAAGAGTTTCCGCTATCTCATCTCGTGCTTCAGGGTCAGACTGAAAACGTACATCCATGTGCAGCCCGTGCTGGACTACCTGACATTTCTGCCTGCAGATGTTAAGGAGCAGATTCAGAAGACGGCTGCCACTACCGGGGACATGCAGGCAGTGGAACTGCTTTTGAACTACTTGGAGAAGGGGGACTGGCCCCTCGGCTGGACCAGGGAATTTGTGGCGGCCCTCCAGCGAGCGGGCAGCTCTTTAGCTGCCCGCTACATGAACCCTGACCTCACTGACTTGCCCTCGCCATCATCTGAGAGCGCTCACGATGAGTGTCTCCAACTGCTGAACCTCCTTTAGCCTACTCTGGTGGACAGGCTTCTGGTTAAAGATGTCTTGGATCAATGCGTGGCAAATAATCTGTTGACAACTGAAGACAGAAATCGGGTAGGTATCAATCAGTTCTGGTGGAACTTGGCTTTTAGGCAGATTTTGCAATGCAGGGTTGCTTGTACATTTGGCATTTGGGGGGTAATTCCAGTTCCCTTCTTCTCTGAGACTAGAAGAGTCTTACAAACATACTTTTGAAAATCTAAACACAAAAGGGCTCATTTTCTGATTCCACTGAAATAAGCTAAAGAGGAACTGACTTTGGAATAGTAATACATACTAATAGATGACGTTTGAACCCTTACTATGTGCAAGGAGTATCGTTTGCAAAATGCGTAATCACAGTTCATACTTGCAATAACGCACCGAGGCTCTTAATCTTATTAATTCCATTTTATAGATGAGAAAACTGAGGTAAGTTAAATAACTTGCCCAGAGTCACCCCAGGAAGGCAGTGGCAGAGCTGTGAATTTAGGTCCTCAGGACCTAATTTTACGTACTATTCAATGTACTCTCATAAAACAGGTGAACAAACATGGCCCATGGGCTAAATCTGGCCTGCTGCCTGTTTCTGTAGTCCTGCAAGCTAAGAATGAATTTTAGATTTTATGGTTGGAAAAAAATGAAAAGAAGAATACTTTGTGACATACGAAGATTATATGAAGTTAAAATTTCAGTGTCTATAGGAAAGTTTTATTAGAGCACAGCCATGCTTGTTCATTTGTATACTGTCTATGGCTGCTTTTGTGCTCCACTGGCAGTTAGAGACCACATGGCACACAAAGCCTAAAATATTTACTGTCTGGCCCTTTAGAGAAAACGTTTGTCAACCCCTGTCCTGTGTTATTTGGTATGACATTTAGTTTTGGTCCAAATGGGGAAATTACAAATAACACACATACACACAAACAAAAACACACACACACTTTTTTTTTTTTTAATACCTAAGTTTAAACCTCTGCCTGGGAGTCCAAATTTAAAGGTAATTCATTTAAAAAAGCATGTTATTAGTTGCCATTTTTCATATGGGTAAAGATTTTTAGGTTACATTTTGACAGGATGCATTTTACAGGTAACTTTACACTTAATGTAATGTTTTATTGATCATCGTTTTTTCATGAGTGAAGATGTACTATGAAGTATATAAGTGCTGACCTATTTAAATCTGACTTATTCAGAGTTGTAAGTCAAAAGTCTTGTTTTGAAAGGCATTTAGGCATTTAAACCCATGAGAGAAGTCAAAGGTTTTGTCTATACCATACTGTCATTTAGATGTTTTCTTTCTCTCTTTCCCTCCTTTTTTATATTCAGTGATTGTTTGTATCATCATCCCAAAATGCTGGGCATTGGATTGATGGGCTACAGCCTCTGATGTGACATGGTCTTTAGTGACCAAAGCTAATGGCCCTTTGATGTCTTGACAACCATAAGGGCCTGTCCAGAGACTGAAGCCTGCATCTAATTTTGATGGCCAGTTTTCTCAACAAGTAAATTGCTTTACACTGTTGTCTGTAACGTTTATGTAATTTGTGTATTGAGAACCAGCTAGAACGCATTATAGTAGTCCAGCTGGATATGACAAATGTGTACATCACTGTGGCAGAATCTTAATTTGGAAGAAAGTATGCAGCCTTCAAGCCAGCTGGAGATGGAAGATGGCATTTCCAGCCGCAGTAGCTGTTAGGAAGTCCAGAAGCAACAGAGTCCAGTAACACCACAAAGCTGTTTGTATTTGGTGGGAATGATGTCCCCATTGCCAGGAAAGCAGCACTTATCCTTATTTACTCTAAATACTTCTGCCTGTCAGCATCACTTTTGTCTTGCCTGGATTGACTTTCCGCCAGCTAGATTTTTATCCAAGATCTTGATTCTGGCAAGCTTGGAGGCAGCTAGCAGTAATGCAAGGGATTTGACACAAAGAAGATATAGAGCGAAGGGACTTTCGTGTATTGGTAGCAGTTAAGGCCGAAGCAACCCGTCCATGCTCTTTGCTCAGCTTCACATTTTAAAGGAGACTCTGAAAGACAAAGGATTTATGTATTTATAGGGTCACTATGAGTCCGAGTTGACTCGTCGGCAATGGGTTTATTTATTTAAGGAGGAAAAGTATCTGTATGGGATTCTGGAATAATTTTTGTCTCATATCCTTTTACATGTATTATCAATTCCAGTAATGAGCTATGGTTGGCAATGGGAAAGAAGAGCTACATTTGAAAGAGTATATTGATGTGAGGGTCATTTATGAGTGTTTTATAGCAGTAAAGTGTAATGGAGAAAGCATGGAATTTACAGTGGGAAGACCTAGATTTGAAGTCTGGCTCTGCTTCTTAGTACATTCATCAGTTTGGGCCAAGTTATTTGAGCTCTCTGATCCTAAGTTTCCTTACCCAAGAACATGGGCATAATACTAATTTCTTTTCTCACAGTATTTTAGTGAACGTCAGATGAGATGTGTTCAATGAAAAAGCTTTATAAATAATACAGAGCTGGTTTGATGAGCTAAGTTTATCATATAATGATAACTTCCTGTTATCATTCATCTGGTTGCAGTTCCTTGTGAGTTTAAAATTTCATGAATTTAGGTAAATCTCTCATGTTGAAATTCTGATCTGCTTTTTAAAGCACCTGGATTAGTTTGTGATTTGAGAAAAATCAGGTCTTTCATCTTTCATCTCCCAGCACCTAGCCCAGGATTAGGCAGATGTCAATGCTTAGTAAGTTTTGATCGGTGGGTTGGTTGAATTGCGTGCTTCCAAAATGTTGTCTGGGATAAGAGTTGGAATCACATGACGTGATGAATTGCCTTGGCAGGCATTCAGAAATAGGTGATGGGCATATGATCTCCAAATTTGCTTTTACTTGACAACTTAAAGTAGCATTTAACTAAGTAATCAGGGCTTTAAAAAAAGTCTTTTATTTTCTCTTCCCATTTTCCAATAGACATTTTCTATTTGGCCTGTTATTTTAGCTACCTCTCCACCTCCATCTCCCTAACAGTAGGTCTTCTGAGACTAACCTAAAGTTAGTTCTGTGTCTAGTGAGTACCCATAGAAACTTATTTAATTTATTGATACATTCATTGTTCAATTTGTATTTATTGAGTGGCAACTTTGTGCCACAAACTATGCTAGTGTGCACATAGGGTGAAAAGACTGGTGAATAATACAAACACTGACTGTGTTTTCATGGAGCCTATGTTCTAGTGAGAATCGGTGTTCATTCTTCCAATAAATAGTTAAGAATGTCAGCTCTATGCAAGGCACTATTCTAAATACTGGAGACTCGTCAATAAATATAAGAATCATTTTATAGGTCATCATAATAGAATGACCCCAAACAGTAGGGGAGTGCCCTCTATACTGACCTGCGGAGCCCTGGTGTTAACAGTGAATAAGAGCTTGACTGCTAATGGAAAGGCGGGCAGTTTGAACCCACCAGCTGCTCTGCAGGAGAAAAGACCTGGTGCTCTGCTCCCATAGAGATTTCAGTCTAGGAAACCCTATGGGGCAATTCTTCTGTGTCCTGTAGGGTCTCATGAATCAGAATCAACTTGAAGGCACACAATGACAACAGTTCTGGAAGACCCGATGTATGTTTCATTTACATATGAGAACCAGAGACACCGTGACTAGTTCAGCTAGAAACAGTCCATTTCTCCCTACACGAGGTTGAGCATCCAAGTCAGTTTCCCCTACCTCATTGTACTGTCAGGTAAATTAGGATGAATAAGAATTTTGTTAGTAAGAAAAAGTATTAATAAAGTTCTATGCCATTGTGACAATAAATATTCATTTAGTAAGATATTAATCTTTTATGGGGAATTCTTACTAATATAAAATGTGTGTACTTAATTCTTTGTTCTTTGTTTTCAGTTGTATGAGTTTTACTTGCTGATTTACTGTTATGGGAAAGCTGAGCTCTGCTGGATTCAAAATCATCATTGTATTTAAATACTTGTCTAAGTTTATTATGAGGGGGAGAAAGTATTTTTGTTTTCAAACTGCATAATTGCGTTGGCAAGACGTTGCTTTATAGAGATATCACTGGTTTCTCCATTAATTTCTGTTGGAAAAAAATAGATTAAAGAATTTAGAATAAATTTGAATTGTATTACTCACAAATGCGTATTTATTTTGTATTCTGTAACATACTTAATAATGTATCCATAAACATTTTTATTTCATATAGAGAGAAGACTGTGGGGAGAGGTACAGGGCGACAATTGTTATATGTCCTGTTACAGTCTCAAGTCTAAATATTCACCTCCCTGGAAATTTAGTAATCAAATGAATATGTTGGGAACTACTATTTTTACAATGTTTGAAGAGAATAGCTTAAGTAAAAATATTATATGGTAGCTTCAAAGGAATTGATGTACTTTCTAGTACCCAAACTGGGAAGATTTTTTTAAAAAAATCAGAATTTTTTTTTAGTTTATTTTTTTCCCCATACGAAAATTTATACATACATTGTTATGTGAATCTAAGTGCTCTCCCCATACTGTGACAGCACACTCCTCCTTTCCACCTGGTTCCCCATGTCCGTTCAACCTTCAACCAGCTCCTAACCCTCTCTGCCTTCCCATCCCACCTCTGGACAGAAACTGCCCGTTTAGTGTCTTGTATCTACTTGAGCTAAGAGGTACACTCCTCACGAGTATCACTTTATGTCCCACAGTCCAGTCCAATCCCTGTTTGAAGAGTTGGCCTCAGAAATTGTTTTAGTTTTGGGCTGATAGAGAATCGGGGCATGCTTTCCGAGGTTCCTCCAGTCTCAGTCAGACCATTAAGTCTGGTCTTCTTGCAGGAATTTGAGTTCTGCACCCTACCTTTCTCTTGCTCCATCCAGGACTCTCTGTTGTGTTCCCTGTCAGGGCGGTCATTCGTGGTAGCCGGGCACCATCTAGTTCTTCTGGTCTCAGGTTGATGAAGTGTCTGGTTTATGTGGACCTCTCTGTCTCTTGGGCTATAGTTTCCTTGTGTCCTTAGTGTTCTTCATTCTCCTTTACTCCACGTGGTTGGGACCAATTGTTGCATCTTAGATGGCCGCTTGCAAGCTTTTAAGACCCCAGACACCCCCACTCACCAAAGTAGGATGCAGAACATTTTCTTAATAAACTTTGTTATGCCAGTTGACCTCGATGTCCCCTGAAAGCATGGTCCCCAGATCCCTACCCCTGCTACTCTGTTCCTCAAAATGTTTGATTGTATTCAGGAGACTTCTTAGCTTTGGTTTAGTCCAGTTGTGCTGACTTCCCCTGTAGTGTGTGCTGTCCTTCCCTTCACCTAAGATAATTCTTGTCTACTATCTAGTTAGTAAATAATCCTCACCCTCCCTCCCTACCCTCGTAACCATCAAAGAGTGTTTTCTTCTGTGTTTAAGCCTTTTCTTGAGTTCTTATAATGGCAGTCTTATATTTGTCCTTCTGTGACTGACTAAATTCACTCAGCATAATGAGTTCTAGCTTCCTCCATGTCATAAGATGTTTCATGTATTCATCATTGTTCTTTATCGTTGTGTAGTATTCCATTGTGTGGACATACCATAATTTGTTTATCCATTCGTCTGTTGATGGGCACCTAGATTGTTTCCATCTTTTTTGCTATTATGACAGTGCTTCAGTGAACATGGGTGTGCATATATCTATTCGTGTGACAGCTCTTATTTCTCTAGGATATATTCCATGGAGCAGGATAGCTGGATCTTATGGTACTTCTATTTCTAGCTTTTTAAGGAAGTGCCAAATTGATTTCCAAAGTAGTTGTACCAGAAAATCAGAATCTTGATAAAGCTGCTATAATTGCAAAATATTGTATGTCTTTCCACATTTAGATAATTAAAATACTTTAAAAAAAAATAATGGTATCATGAGCTTCAAATGCCTGGACTCAGTAAGGACAAAGCAGGTTTGCCAAATGTAATTCCACTGTAAAAGTCAACCTAACAGATTAATGGCTGAAGAAAATTTAATGGATATATTATGCTTAAATTTTAATAAAAGTATTCATTACAATGGTTCACTCATTCCTTTTAGAGAAACTCTTTGATTAGCTTCTATCAGAAAGGATTTAAAATGGATTAAAGGACACGGTAGTAAAAAAATGGGAATGGTTGAGTTAAAAAAAAGTGCTGAAACTAGTCTTATTTAATACCTTTAGAGTAATGAAGTTAGAGAAATAGGTAGGAAATGAGGAAGAATCCGCTTAGAAAATGCTGTAGGGGAGATGGACTGAAATCACCTCAGTTTTATTAAGTTCAAATAGACATTTTAACAACTTCTTGCCAGAAAATCAGTGTTAAATTGGAAATAGCTATTAGCTATAATTATCACTCAGAAGAGCGGTATGCAGGCTTTGAAGCCGGTTGTCTAGGATCAAATTTACCTTTGTCACTTACTAGCATTGTGGCCTTAGGGAGGTAAGTGAACCTCTCTGTGCCTCAGATTTCTGAGCTGTAAAATGAGTAAATGTTGGTACCCCTTCAGGCCTGCTGGGAGTATTTAAAGAGTTAATATATGCCAGCTCCTTAAAAAAAAAAAAAAAAAATTTGCTGTTGAGTCATCTCCAACTCATGACAACCCCATGTGTGTCAGAGTAGAACTGTGCTCCATAGAGTTTTCAGTGGCTGAGTTTTTAGAACTAGATCACCAGGCGTTTTTTCCAAGGCAACTCTGGGTGCGCTTGAACATCCAACCTTTCTGTTAGTGGCCAAGCACATTAACCATTTGTATCACCCAGGGACTCCACAGAGCCCTTAGAAAAGCGTTATTAACAGTAGCTAATAAGATGAAAGTGTCCTTTGAGTAGATATCATGCTGTGCATTCTTCTGTACTTAGTATCAGGTGGTAAAATGTTTGTAAACATACTGGTTTGCGGTCATTCATAATAATAGCTAACACTAAATTTGTGCCTTACGTTGTTTCAAAATGCAAACAAGTTCCTGACATTTAAGGGTATATGTATCATTGGGAAATGCAAATCAAAACTACAATGAGATATCACTTCACAACCACTAAGATAGCTATAACAAAACAAAAACAAAATGTTGGTAAGAATGTGGAGAAATTGGAATCCTCATACATTGTTGGTCGGAATGTAAAATCGTTCAGCCACTATGAAAAACAGTTTGGCTGTTCTTCAAAAAATTAAACATAGAATTACCATATGACCCAGAAATCCTACTCCTAGGTATATGCCTCAAAGAATTGAAAACAGGTACTCAAACAAATACAGGTACATGTATACATAGCAGCACTATTCACACTAGGCAGAAAGTGGAAACAGCTAACTGTCCATCAGTGGATGGCTGGATAAATAAATTGTGGTATATACATACAAAGGAATATTATCCGGCCGTAAAAATGAATGATGTACCGATACATGCTACAATGTGGATGAACCTCAAAAACATTAGTTTAGGTAAAGTCAGTCACAGAAGGTCACATATTGTATGATTCTGTTTATGTGAAATATACAGAATAATTAAATCCATAGAGACAGGAAGCAGATTGCTGGTTGCCAGGATATGGAAAGAAGAGGGAATGGGGAACAACTGCTTAATGGGATTTCCTTTTGGGGTGATAAAAATGTTTTGAAACTAGATAGAGATGGTGGTTGTACAACGCTGTGTGTACTAAATGCCTCTGAATTGTTCACTTTAAAATGGTTACTTTTATGTTATGTGAATTTTACCTCAATAAAATTTTAAAAAAGGAACCCTGGTGGTTAAATTAAGCATTTTGCTGCTAACCGAAAGGTTGGCTGTTGGAACCCACCAGCTGCTCCGTGGGAGAAAAGACCTGGCAACCTGTTCCCGTAAAGATTACAGCCTAGGAAACCCTATGGGGCAATTCTACTGTGTCATATTTGGTTGCTATGAGCCAGAATTGATTTGACACAAGAACAACAACAAAATAATAAAAGTTATAGATTATATTTCTAGGAATAGAAAAGGTAAATTTTGTAGGAAAAAATTAATCTAGGTTGACTAACTCAAATTACACATAGAAGATAGGCAAATAGTTGAGAAGAAGTTTTGCAAATATCTAAGTCAATGTTTCTCATCCAGGCTACTGATTAGAATTCCATGAGATCTTTATTGCTGCATTAGGAATTAGGGAGATATGCTGTGATAATGACGATCCACATTAAAAAGGAATTGTAGATTAATCTAAAAGAGAAATTAAATGAAGGCCAAAGAATCTAATAAATGGAAGTAGACATAAATCCACTCTATACTTTAAAAAAGGAATAGATATGGAAATAAATCTGTCTTGTAATAATAAATAACACAAGTCCAAGAAAAATTATTGTAGCAATAATAAACAGTGCAGATGTTAAATAGGCAGGAATATAAATCTGTGGTAGTAATTACTTACTTCGTAATGGTAATGGTGAAGCAAGAGGCATTGAATAAGAAATATTCAACTTCCCGTTTATAGACTCTATGGGTTGAAAGGAAAAATGCAAGCCCTAGATATACAGAATTCTGTCCCTAGGTGGCACAAATGGTTAAGCGCTTACCTATTAGCCTGGTGATCAAGGTCACAACTTTGAAAACCCTGTGGAATGCAGTTCGACTCTGCAGCACATGGGGTCACCGTGAGTTGGAATCAACTCATCAGCAGCTGGTTTGGTTTTTTTGTTTGTTTGTTTTGGGGGGGTTTGATACACAGGAAGAAATTGGTACAAACAGACATACCATGGCTATAGATAGTTTCTCTTGCACCCGTTATTCAGAACAGCTAAGGTAGAACATTTATTTCCTAAGTGTCAGGCTTGAGTATCTCATTGGCTTAAAAAAAAATGGAAAA
This sequence comes from Dugong dugon, assembly GCA_030035585.1. NCBI lineage: Eukaryota > Metazoa > Chordata > Mammalia > Sirenia > Dugongidae > Dugong > Dugong dugon. The sequence continues at coordinate 123,610,475 of CM057461.1, read as the reverse complement.
ATGGCATACATTTACAAGGGTGCTTGCTCCAGAGAATCCTCCCCCTTGCTCCCCAGAATCCAGGATTACTACAATAGCACTGCTGTTTTCTTTAGTGTTTTAATCTAAGCGTTTGTTTATACTCATACTAATTGCTCAGTTTTTCTAAGAGCAGCTCCTGTTTAAATTTATTCAGAAGATATTTTATCTTCTTTAATTCTATTTTTCTCTTAAAACAGATTTCTGCTGCGGAAAACCATGGAAATGAATCAGGCATAAGGGAGCTGCTGAAAAGGATTGTGCAGAAAGACAACTGGTTTTCTACATTTCTGACAGTTCTAAATCAAACAGGAAACAACATCCTTTTTCAAGAGTTAACAGGCGCCAGTTGCTTTGAAAGCAATGCAGGTATTTTTAATTTTACTGAGGAAGATTTTGTGCATTCTGCCTAGTGATTGAGAGTTTAAGAAAGCCTGTAGACACAATGCCAAGCATTGGGATATTTAGAATCAGAATTCTAAAACTGGAGGGATTTGAGATATCTGTTTCAACCCATTTGCCAATGAGGAAACTGATGCCTGGGAAAAGATTGACTTTCCAAACACCACAAAACCCAGCAAACTGGGCTAGAATGTTGGTGCGGATTCCTCGTCCAGTGCTCTTTCCATCTTATTTGGAAAACAAGATAATTGCCTGAAATTTTTATCAAGATATTTTGAACATTTGAACATTGAGTATGCATAAATAAATTGAACTAAAATATTTTAGTAGTTATTACAATTCTGCTGCATATTCTTCTGAGAATTTATAAGAATTTTTAATGAATTTATTAAACATTTTATACTGTAAGTGCCAGCATCGATATTATTTATTGCGAGTTCAAAAATTATTTAATAATAGTAACATCTTATGGCCCCTTTACATGTATGATCAGTAAATTTCATGTGAAATTGCCATCTTATTTTTCTTTTCGTAGCATGTGTCATATATTTTTGAGACTATCATATGTAAGACAAAAGTTAATTGGTAATAAATGATTTAAATGAATTACAATCATCATAAGGTTACTTATTCCGTTCAGTCAGTCATTCAGCTAACATTTACTGAGTGCCTATTAGGTGCCAGACACTGTTCTAGGTGCTAGGGATATAGGGTCAAACAAGACATACAAGTTCCTGCTCACATAGAAGACACTGTTTCTAAAATAAAAACAATAGTCAGGAGTGCTATAAAAGAAAATCAATCTGAGTAATGAACTAGAGTTACTGAATTACTAGTGTAAACAGCTTGTTATGCCTTTTTATGTTACATTTATGAAGTGTCTTTATTTTTGTCTAGAAGTTTGAAATACACATATATACATGTATAAAAGGAGCCTGGGTGGTGCAAGCAGCTTGCAGTTGGCTACTGACCCAAAGATTAGCAGTTGGAACCCACCCAGAGGCTCCGTGGAAGAAAAGGCCGGTTGAAGATTACAGCCAAGAAAACCCTATGGAGCGGTTCTACTCTGTAACACATGGGGTCACCATGAATCAGAATCTACTCAATGGCAGTGGGTTGGTTGGTTTGTTTTTTGGTGTGTATGTATGTGCACACACATATATAAAGAAAAAGAAAACAGAGAGACAGAGGTGAAGTCAAATATTTTTATTATGAGTTACCTAAAAACTCTAATGAATTATAAAATGGCATTGATGAACCTGTGTGTAAATGAATCCCAGTGAGTGAAATATAATCAAGATGGTTGGGCGAGGTCCTTTTTTTCCACCTCAGAACAAATGCTGTGTGATGCCATGTATTTGAGAGCCCCACAAAGTTACATGCTCAAGAGGCCTTGCACCTCTCCCTTCTCTCTGGAATTATTCAAGGAATTGGGAAGCTTAGTTAGAGGGGATCAATCTAGCTTTCCAATATCAGGCAATATCATGATCTGTCCAACGGCAAAGATTTCTGCTGTCATTGCTTCTGTTTCTGTTGTGAAGTGTAACTGTATAAAAGTCCTTCTCAATTGGAGGTATTTTTCTGTTAGGTCTTGATGGCCAGAACAAAGTTAGCTGTGGTTATTGTAGAGGTTAGGGTCCAAGCTCTGGGTCCAGGCTGTCATTCATTGAATCCTGGACACTTCACTTACCTGGACAGGTGACCTTTTTTTGGCCACGTACTTAACTGTCTCCATGTCTCAGTTTCCTCTTCTGTGAAATGGGGGTCTCCATGAGTTGGAATCAACCAATGGCAAGTAACAACAAAAAACAAGAGTTATTTTGAGGATTGTTGTTGTTGTGTGTGCTGTCGAGTCTATTCCAACTCATAGTGACACTTTAGGGCAGGGTAGAACTGCCCCATAGGGTTTCCTAGGCTGTAATCTTTATGGGAACAGATCACCAAGTCTTTTCTCCCAAGGAGCTGCTGGTGGGTTCAAACCGCTGACCTTTAGGTCAGCAGTTGGACACCTAACCATTGTACCACCAGGGCTGCTTTTTGAGGATTAAATGATTTAATATATGTAAAGGCCCCTAGGTGGCACAAACAGTTTGCACTCGACTGCTAACCTACAGGTTGTTGGTCTGAACCTACCCAGTGACCCCATGGGAAAAAAAAGGCCTGGCAACCTGTTTCCACTAAGATTTCAGCCAAGAAAACCCGATGGAGCTGTTCTCTGTAACATGGAGTTGCCATGAGTCGGAATTGGCTTGACAGCAACTGACAACAATAACATACATAGGGCTTATGTGTTGAGCACAAAATAAGTTGGCTATTATAATTATAAACCCCAAACATTCTTAATATCTATCTCCAAACAATGTCAAGGTGGCTTCTTGTCCAAGGTCGAAGCAGTTTTCTTAAGGAAATTTTCCATACACAGTTGGACACATTTTTCCCTTATTGTTTAGGGTAGGCTAATCTCAAATTGTAGACCTGAAGGTGCAGGAGTTAAGAGCTACGGCTGCTAAACAAAAGGTCGGCAGTTCAAATCTACCAGCTGCTGCTTTGAAACCCTATGAGGCAGTTCTGCTCTGTCCTGTAAGGTCGTTATAAATTGGAATTGACTTGATGGCAATGTGTTTGTTTTGGGTTTTTTTAATCCCGAATGATACTTTAAGAGATTTTCTTTATGCCATCGATCTTCTCTTATAGATTGTACTTTCAGAAGGATAGAAACTCTTGTTTTTGTTTGAATCCCGCGTAGGCCTTAATAAAACACTCACATTTTGGTTGAAGGAAGGAAGGGCAGAAGGGAGGGATGGACTGAAGGAGAAAGGAAGAATACAGATATTTCACTGAATTAAAAAAAAATCCCCAGGAATTCAGAATACATGAATTTAGGCTGACATTAAAGCAGATGTACATCTTGTGTAGAACACACAGTGAGGAAACAAAATGGCAAGAGCACAAGCTAAAGAAAAAAGCCACCAAATTTGCATTTCCCTTAATTCAGCCTTAAATGTAACTTTGTATTACTGAATAAGTGAATTGCTCCCTAACAGGTGATGGTCAGATAGGAAAATGTCTCACTTTTCTTGTGATTAGCACAATACTATATTGTCTTTTTAGATAAAATCCAATCATTACAAGTAATTACAATTCACTGTGTCCATATTAAAAATAAAATTACTGTGTCATGTCAAAAACCATGTTCTGAGCCTTTCAAAATGTCAGAATATTGAAGTATGTTCAGGTAAATCTCTATTAGGCACCCCCATTTTAATTTCAAAATAATAATTGTTGTTTTTAGGGTGCCACCCAGTCATTTTCGACTCATAGGGACCCCATACGACAGAGTAAAATTGCCCCTTATGGTTTTCTTGACTGTACTCTTTATGGAAGCAGATCACCAGGTCTTTCTCCCAAATAACAGTAACAGCTATTTATATTATATAAAAGCTTTTAGTATATTCAGGTACTTCAAAGGTAATTTCAAAGAGTTTAAGTATATTCAGGTAAACCTCTGTTAGGAACCCCCATTTTGTTTCCAAGATAACAATAACAGTTATGTGTACCGTGTGTGTGTGTATATATAAACTTACATTCTACTATTATTCACATTCTCACACTTTTATTCACAGAGATTGAGAATTTATCACAAAGAGATGGTCCTGAACCTAAAGAGCCACTTCTTTCTGCCACAGATCAGCCAAGTTCAGAGAAGGAGAGCTGGGACATGGAGAATAATTCATCAGAATCATCTTTTGCAGATTCTTCTGTAGTTTCAGGTACTTGAAGCACGTATAATTGTGAACATTTTACATACACTAATTATTATTTCCAGAAAAATCAGTTGGTGCACTGGTGACATCATGATCTGTCGAACAGAGGGAAACAATTTGGACTTTGGGGTCTTGTGAGCATTTTTATTAAAATAATATTTTAGAGGCAAATAAATTAAAATAATTTCTCTTTTGTGGTCACAAAGCGTTTCAAACTAGTACAGCATTAACCCTAACCCATTGTCATCAAGTCGATTCCGACTCATAGCAACCCTGTAAGACAGAGTAGAATGGCTCCATAGGGTTTCTAAGGAGCGGCTGGTGGTGTCGAACTGCTGACCTTTAGGTTAGCAGCTGAGCTCTTAACCGCTGTGCCACCAGGGCTCCAGTATAGCATTAGTAAAATAGAATGTGATAATAATATAATATCAGAAGTGCGTCTTATGTTTCATGATTTACAAATACTTTCAAATACATTAACTAGTTTGATTAACCTAAAGCCCTGAGGATTAAATAGGGCAGTTACCTTTTTCCCTGTTTTGCAGCCTGCAGCATCTCAGAGAAGTTCAGAGGAGTTACAGAGGCCAAGATTAAGACCCTAAAAGGGAAGATGAACTCTAAACTAGGTTTGGCTTGAGTTGGAGTAACTGATCAGTGTGAGAATTAGATACCGCCATGTCCACCTTTTTGACACTGAAATGTCCCTGAAAGACTCAAAGTAATTTAATTATTTCCCCTCTCTGATTTGCTCATGATTATGTAGTAGAATCCTGCCCTTCCCCTACTTCTTCCCAAAAGGGCCACATTCTATTTTCACGAGAAATAGTTGCTTAGAGTTGGTGCTGTGCTGGTAAATGTTTAACGGCTGTCTCTCTTGGGTAAGGGAAAAAGTCCTGATTTGTAGCGTTTGCCAATCTCCATAGTGTAAACACTCCCACTAAGGACAATTTCAAGCCTCCAGCGTGACATCACTGAACACAGAGTTGGAAAGAGATGCACAGTGGCACACTGTTACATAGCATTTCCACTGTACAGATATAATAGATATAAATAACCTCATGAGCATAAATAATAGTAAAATGATTAAGAAGTGATGAGTTTCAAGGATTTATTACCTTTGTTTTTAATTGTAAGTTTGCATAATTTAATTTTTAATAATGGCTGTGTTTTACAACTGTCTCACAAAATTACTAGAAGTTTAACAATTGTCTCTTGTGAGTCAGTGTAAACTGACTCTAGCTCACCACTGCAAAGTCTTAATGTTTTCTACTTAGAAAAATCATAAATCTTTACTGCAGAAAATTTGGAAAACAGAGAAACAAATAAACAAGGCACCCATATTTCCACAGTATGTGAGTGTTTATGTGTGTATTCCTGTTTACATCTGAGTATCTGCCTTTCCAATCTTTTTTACATACCTGAATGTGTATATATAATGACATTTCTCTTGTGTTCATTAGATATTCTTCTACAGCATGGTTTTTAGTGGGTGAATAACGTTCCCACCGTTTGGATGCATTATACTTAATTAACCAACCTTATACTGCTGAACGCTTAGGATGTTTCCAAATCTCCACTATCATGAATAATGCCAAGATAACTCTTCATACATATGTCTCACTTTATTTCTTAAAAACATAGTCACATAATAGCAATTCTGGGTCAAATGATTTATACAATTTTAAGACATTTGATAGTTAATGTCAAATTTTCCTCCAGAAACGTGTGCCAATTTACATGTTCTCCAACAGTGTAGAAGAGTGCCCATTTCCTTGAATTCTCCTCCACAAGAGTGAATAATATCATTCTTTTCAATCTTTGCCCATTTTATTATTATTAAAAATGGTATTTTACTTGAATTTGAATTTTCTGATTTCTAATGAAAAACATTAGGTATAGTGAAATATATAAACAGGTTCATTTTCTTCTCGTTGTTAACTGCCTATCCATTTTTCTATTGGAGTATTTATTTTCTTCTAGCTGATTAATATGAACTATCTAAATATACGTCAAAGGATTGATATCCTGTGGAGTCCTGGGTAGTGCAGTGGTTAAGAGTTTGGCTGCTAAGCAAAAGGTCAGCAGTTCTAATCCACCAGCCGCTCCTTAAAAGCCTTCTGGGGCAGTTCTGCTCTGTCCTTTAGGGTCACTATGAGTCGGAATCTACTAGATGGCATCGAGTTAGGTTTTTTGGTTTTGTTGATGGAATTTGTTTTTTAATGCAATGTTCTGCAGCTTTAATGTGCATCAGAATCACCTGGAGGAGGAGGTCTTACTGAAATGCAGATTTTGATTCAAGAGATCTGGGTAGGGCCTGAGATTCTGCATTTCTAAGCTTCCAGATGTTGCTGATGCTGCTGGTCCTGGAATACACTTTGAGTATTGAGGTTTTAATAGATGGAATAGCAAAGTTTTAAACCTTGAATTCTAGAAGTTTTTTTGTTTTGTTTTTTTTTAATTTGAGCAGCTGTGCTTTCCTTCAGAAATCATGATGCTTTAGGAATGCCAAAATTCCCTCTCTGGTTGTGGAGTTTTCACGTTTTAATAAGCTTCCTTGATAGGTTACCTGACATCTCTATGCATTACTAGCATTTTCTAAATTAATACTAAAAAGAATTGAAGACTGGTCCGAGGCTGGGTGGTGGTCTGTTCCTACATCTCAAATGAGTATTTTTCATCAAAGATTGACAGCCTGTAGTTTATCTTTATTTTATTTTATTTTTTTTGCTACTTATAATTAAGCTTAAAGATTCATCTTGTGAAAAAAAAAATCTGGATCTTAATAATGACCTTATGGGACAGAAAAGAGCATTCCCCCCGCCCCTTCCTGGGTTCCCTCTCTTACCCTGCTCTTTCTTTCTCTCTCCCCCTTCCTTTCATTTAATAAATATTTACCAAGCTCCTCTCATGAGCCAGGCATTGCATTCAGTACTGTGGGTAAAGTGAGGAACAGAACAGATGTGGCTTCTGTCCCCAAGGAGCTTTCAGCTGATGGTAGCGTCAGCCAAACTGTAGTCACTGTACAGCTGCACTCCCTGTAAGTGCTATGAAAGAAAAGTACAGAGCATTAAAATATACAATAGTACCAGAACGAGTAAGAGTACGGTAATCTGTACAGTAATCTAAGGACCCACCGAATTCACAAAGCCTTTTAGTCTGTAGGATCCTCGTGATGTCTGGACTTGTCATGTGGATTTGGCAATAGGTTGGTCCAATCCATTCTAACCCTTTCCACAGCAGTAACAAGAACAATTTATTTCAGAAAATGTAGTGCCTTTGCTTTAGGTCTTAGACACCTCTGTTGATAAATGCTGTGAATTATTCTAAGCATCTGTTCATATTCTTGTTGCTCATCAAACTAAGACTTACTGATACAAATATCTTTTAAAGTACATTGGCCCAACGAAGTTGTTGGAGTTCTTTTGATTGAATTTTTTGTTGCAAAATTTACTATAGAGAGACTTGGCCTACATAGGGATTTTTTGGACAAAATTAATAATAAAACAAACATAAAGTGCTCCATACCCTCTAATATGCATTTTATTTTGTTTTGTGTATCTTACTGATGTTGATATTATATAGTCTTTATTTTTAATTCTAATATAATGGGTTAAGATTTCAGATACATTTACCAAACTAGCATTTAAAAAAACTTGTTAGTTAAGCTTCACACATTCTGTAAGTATGGATTTTTATCTGCAGAAAGAAGGAAAAAAAAAAGAGTGAAACTCAGATTATTTCTAATTTTAGATTAAGACCTTTTTAATGTTTATTTCTGAACCTGTTTCTAAAATCATTTTTTTCAGTGCATAGTAATCTTGGTGCATACAAATATTACTTATTTATAGTTTTAATGTAAACATTCTTAACTCATTGTTTTCTGAGCCCTTCTTACTCCTTGATGAGTAGTATACGCTACCATTGGTAGCAGTGACTTACCCTGGCAACAGTTTTTAATTACATCTCTCCTTCAACCCAGGCGTAATGTATCAGAATCTCCTAGTGAATGGTTCTGGAGAGTGATTTCACCATGCCCACCTTGCTTAAGGGGCTGGCATTTCTTCTTCCTGCCTCCTCCTCCATTATTAACAATCAGTTGCTTTCCAGTAAAAATGCGGTTAATGTATACAGTTCTTAGATACAGCAAAACTTTTTTTTATTTACCTGTTTCCAAATCAACACAAGTAATTTCTAAAAGATATTTGAACAATTCTCAAAACTATCAATAAGACTTTAATGCTAGATGTTATCATTCTGTTTCTGAAATCACTGGTCATCTTAGCACAAGAAGATATTGGAAAACTTAGATGTTTCTCTAAACCACACTTCTCTGGAAAACATCAGAGGCATGCAAAACCCACGTTCGTTTTCTTCTATTAAAAATATTTTAATTATAGCAAATCAACAACTATCTGGATTATTTAAATATATAAGCTTACAGTAAAATTAGTTGTACAATCATTTTTAACTACCTTCTATTGTTACTTTGTCAAAATGAATAAGTAGTTATTTTTTCTGGACCTTTATATTGTACTACTTGGAGTCGGCACGAGTTAAAATCAACTCAACAGCAACCAGCAACAACAAATTTTAGAACTTAAAGTTCTGTAATAAAATGAAATCAAACAAAATGAGATTTAAAACTAAATAAAATGTATTGCATTTGGAAAACAGTTATTTTTGTATAGAGTTGAGCTGAAAATCCCTCAAATTTATCTTTCTATGCTGCATCTCCCTGTTTAGACTGAACTAGAAAGTGCAAATACCTCAGGCTGGCCAGCAGAGGGCGCCTTGACATTTATAAGGAGAATGAAATTCCACTGTTCCCGTGTGGAAGATGATAATGTAACAGTGTAGAGTGCCATACGTGATTATACAGTGCGCATGACTGGAAATACATGTGTATATTTTGATGTATATGTTCCTTCACGTGAAGATTTTAAAATTCCACCCCAGCTAATGAGCTTACCAACCTGCTTGTTTTCAGACTTTAATACCTTCTTTTTCATATTTCCCCATATGTTCCACTCCTTAGGTTTATCCGGTGACATTATGCTTTGGAATATATTGTGGATATATTTTGCATAGATCATGTTCTGTAGGAGGGGTTTAAAAATTGACCTTTATAAAACAGCCTCCTTCTCCCTGGCCCAATCTGTTATAGCACTTTTTTTGTTGTTGTTTTGTTTTGCCTTTTTATAGACCAAAGTCCAATCTTAAATTTGGTCTATACTAATTTCTGTATAAAATTTATCCTTACACGTGAATACCAAAATAATGCTCTATATTACTTACCTCTAGAAATGTAGAGATTTCTAGAATCTTTAGAAATAAATGCAGTAGCCTTTGAAAGCTTAGTGGGGAAGATAATTTATACAGTAGTATACAGTAATATTGTATCAGAATCACCCATACTATTTCAGGATTGATTTGAATTGATACAGTTACCTTTAATACTTTTCTAAATTTAGTTGCCATTCACTACTGAGAACTAGCAGTACTAGTGAGGCAATCCAAAAGGCAGATATTATTTTGAGTCAAGAAAGAGAGACTGATATTGGTGTTTGTTAAAGGATAATGTAGGAGGTTTCTGTTTTATTTGAAAACTACCGTGAGCCATGAGGGTCAGTTATAGGACTTACAATCGCATAATAGTTCCAGGAGGGTTACCTTTCATATCTCAGGAATGAGGACATATGTATTTTGACAGAAAGAAATCTCTCTAGCATACAGCTTGTACATGCTCAGTTTATTTTCATGACATCTTTTTATGGCTACATACCTAAAGCTTTTTTAGAAGAGTTGTAACAAAAGGTGATGATTTTAATTTTAACTTGATTGTAAGACCCTGCCCTTTCTCTGTTTTGGAGTGTGGATGAAGAGTCAAGTCACCAGAAGCCAGAGTAGTATGAAGAAGGAAATGAACTCACCAGGTTGTACCATTGAGGAGACCAAGGTCTGAGGCATTGCCCTTACCCTCAAAGGATTTATAATCTAGTGCATAAGGCAGGTCACATACCCCAATGAGAAACAGTAATCTATTCATAGCAAAAAAAGGACACAAGAACCACATATTAAAGGGTGAGGAAGGAAGACTTGTGAGAGTAGGAAGACTGATCAGAGAAAGCTTACCAAAGGGGAAATTTAAGACATTTCATCTGAGCCTCAAGGGTCCTGTGCTGCATTTGGAAAGAGAAATGGCAGGCAGCATTCCAGGTTGCAAGAACATCATGTGCAAAAGCTCAGGTGTAGGAAAGTTAAAAATGTGTTTAGGGGAACAGTTTAACTAGAGGGGAGCATTTGTGGAGAAGGTTGGTGGAAGATAAGGCTTGTAATATCGATGAGAGGTAACAAATTTAAGTACAGTTTCAACTACTGCTTTTCCTAAGGCAAAAAATAAAAAGTTTATCACTCATTGTTCGGATAATTCCAGAATACCAACACAGTGCATGTGTGATCAACTCAGATAATGTTTGTAGGAAAGTCCTAGGTGGAATGTCTCCAGTGGGGTGCTGGAGCTAGCTCACATCAGCTTGCAAGAGCTTGAGTGCACACTTCTTTTTCCAACTGTGCTTGGTGACATCATGCTGGTAGTTTGAAACCAGCCATGATGAGAATATTCACATCGTTGAAATTGATGAGTGCTTATAAATCGGAGTTTTTTCCCCCCTAAAGAACTGGTTGTTAAGCATTTAGGAGGACACCCTTAAATGTATCTCTCCACTATTTACCTCACATCTGCTCAAGTCTGCTTAACTCACATACACCTTAAAGGGTGTTTACCAGACAGAGATTTCCAGCTCATCTTCTTCCGTCTTGCAATCCTTAAACCTCCTTCCTGCCAAGACTTGCTTCCCATGTGGTCATCTGGCTCGTACTCCTAACTTGACTTCACTGGAGGTCTTCCCACCTCTGTGACTGACTGGCAACGAATGAATGGGTCATTCTCACAACCATGGATGGGTTATTCTCAGAACCCTGTACTTCAATAACTATGTTTCTATGTTGGGACCCAGTTGGACAGGTTAAAGAACATGGATGATACAATTTAAGCCAGCATCATTGCACACAGTTCAAATTTAATTCTGGCTGAAACATTTCCTCAGTATTTGTCCTATAAACAAAAGAGGAGGTGCTCTCTGGATAACCGTGTGGGCCTGTGGTGCCAGGAGAGGGATTTTTCTCTTTGGGGAACTCATTCCCTAGAAGCTTGGATCCAGGAGAGAATGTGCAAGGTGGGTGTAGGTGGCTTCTCTCCATTCTGCAGGAACACATGTTCCCTGGCACAGAGAGCAAAATCTGACAGACCAAAATGTGAGTGTGTATGCGCATGTGTGTGCCTGTGTAGATCCATATACATAGAGCTGGAAATAAAAGTGATCTATTTCCTCTCAAAAAAGATGGAGAATAAGTTACTTCAAAAGAAAAAGAAATGTGTATTGTTAGCAGTATGGAAGTGAGCACACTTAAGAAGCCCCTGAGTCTTTGTGTGTGTGCTTCTGCGTGCGCTTGTGCTTAAAGCTTTAGGGCAAGTCTTTGAAATTCCAGGTTGAATTTCAATTCCTGGAATCGACTCCAGGTTCATAGTCCAGGCTTGAAATAGAGGGAAGATGGGATAGCTAGGAGTCCCTGAGTGGTGCAAATGGTTAATGCGTTTGGCTACTAACCGAAATGTTGGCGGTTCAAGCCCACCAAGAGGCACCTCAGAAGAAAGGCCTGGTGATTTGCTTCCAAATAATTAACCAGTACAATCCCTATGAAGCACAGTTCTTCTGTAACATGCATGGGGTCACTGTGAGTCAGAAATGACTCGATGATAAATGGTTTTTAGCTGGGGATAGCTAAAGAGGAGAAGCTGGCATGCATCACAAGGTCAGAATTAGAATAAACAGAAAATTACCGTGAAAAGTGAGCTCATACTATTTGAAGACCTTGTATGCACTAATTCTTAGGCGAACAGGAGCTGTTTGCGCTCTTCTTCCTTCTTTCCACTTGCATTGTTTCCTGCTATAACAAAAACCTGTTTTTCGGGAAGGAGAATGTATGACAGACTGAGGCAGGGGGAAAGAAAGAAGAGATATTCTGTGGAGTGAGAAATGCATCTAGGCTGAAAATTGGAGAGACACTACCTGGCAAGAATAGAAGTAAGAACCAATTTGTACGTTACCTACTTAAGCATAGCTCTTACTTTGAGTAAACAATATACTAGTCAACCAATTGTTATAATAGCATTTTCCAGCAGAGGGCAGACTTTACATGGCAATAAATCTAAAAAGGCCCACCAAGGGGTTTGTTGTTTTTTTTTTTAGCTTCAACATTTTTGGTTTCTAAATGGTTTAAAAATATTTCAGAGTATTTAAGGTTTAGGGTATGTTAAATATAAAATTCTTGGATGCCAGTTAATATTTCTGCCTTAATAGTAAAATTTTCAAGATGTGGTTGTAAAATGAGGCAGTTTTTCACATGGCTTACGGACTGGTCTTAGACACTGTCATTGTAAGCAAAGCTATTTTTTATGTTGTTTGCAGACTTATTACAGAAAATCATATTTCTGAGTATAATTTTCCTTCATTACAATAGAGTTTGATATAAATGTCTGTTTTCCATAATAATTAGAAACTACCCCCATTTTCTAATCTGTTTCATAGCTAGCTTTGGTATTTTCCCTAGAGGAAATAACACCATTATAAAAGCTAACTAAACTTATTATACAATATAATTCCAATATTTAAAACCTCTTTAAGCAGCAGCCTTATCAGAATATATAAGATTTGTCTGTCTTCAAGATTCATTTTCTTGTTCTAACAATCATTTTCACAATAAATGAGAAAGTAGAAGCTACTGTCTATATTAAAAAAAAAAAAAAAAGGTTAAGTCACTTATTAGCAGTGACTGAGCTCAGATCTGGCGTCTGATCCATTTGACTCTATAGCACATGTTCTTTTCACAGCAACACCCTGCGTCCAGTGGACTCTATTTTAGCTGACCTATTTTAAAATCATTGACACAAGACTTTATTCATTAGGACTTAAGTCCAGACTGACATATTTTAGAAAGTACAAAGAAGGAAATAAGACAATCCTGTATAAATCAGTTGCAGAAATTCGTGGCTAAAAAACTCAATAGATTGGTTTAATTTTGGCATTATGTGAATACTTTCTTGATCTTGATTTTTGGGGTGTGTGTGTGTGTGACATGTAATTTTTAAGAGAATACGAGAGGAAAACTCTGGGGAATGAATTTTCAGTGTTGGGGAGGTAAAATACATTCTCCTTTACTATTAAACGAAACCCAGGTGGTGTAGTGGTTAAGAGCTATGGCTGCTCACCAAAAGGTTGACAGTTCAAATCCACCAGGCACTCCTTGGAAACTGTATGGGACAGTTCTATTCTATCCTATAGGGTCACTGTGAGTTGGAATCGACTTGCCAGCAGTGGGTTTGGTTTTTTTATTTTGGTTTTTATTATCAAAGGCATCTCCTTTTTAATTTCTGTTTCTGTGAACACACAAAAAAATATCAAAATGCATAAGAATTTGCTGCCTAGGAAACAAAATTATTTTTGTGTGGAGAAACTAGAGATTCATATCCCCTTAAAATGGCAAAGAAATACAGCACTATGTATTTGCTTTCATTTTCATAGTTATCTTTAGCAGAATTATTGCAATTAATTTTGTGCAACGAAGGCAAAAGTTTTTCTTTTTTTGTTTGTGTGCAGAAAAAAGTTTAAAAATAGTGCAGACGTTTACATGTAAAGTTAATGAAAGTATCAAAATGATATCAGAAACATAGCAAAATAAAATCTCTAACTTTTTTTTCTTGGAAAGATAAGCCCTGTTTCAAGATTAATAGAAAATTTGACATTGCAATGAAAATATCTATATTGTTTTTTAAAAAAATAGCTTGCATTTTACTTAATATTATGCATACAGGATTGCTCACTTGCTTATATAACTTCATGCGGATCATCGGCTATGCTTGGTGTTGGGTAAACATCTTTGAAATACTGGACTTGATTTCAGAAAATGGGGGCTCCCAGATCTGCTACATAATAGCTGTGTGATCTGGGTAAATCACTTAACTTCTCTGAGCTTTGGTTTTTCACTTAAAATTGAGGTGATAATGATACCTGCACATAAGATGTTGAAAGCTTAAAATATAATTTACATTACGTCTGTGAAAGCACTGAGCTCAGTGTCTACCTAACACTTTGCAGATTTGTTTGTTAGATCAAAATAAATTCAGAAAATTGATTAATAATACCCTATCTTTGGTAGCAACTTTTTAATATTCATAAATTATTTGTGCACATTGCATAAAAAGCTCCCCCATACTTTATGTATGTTAGAATAAAGCCTGGGGAAATCTTGACTTTACATATACATGGAATAAGTTTAAGATTATGGTTTAACTGCTGGTGATTAGAAAATGAAATGAAAATCAAATATAATTTCTATTCTTAACTATACTTCGTGGAAAACTTAATGATACAATGTTAGATTTTAGATACGATTTATTAGTATTTTTCAGTGATTTTGGTGTTGTCTTTAGTTCCCTTTACCACATTTACAACAACAGCAAATAAAAATCATGTCCACGTTCATTCTTGTTTTTTGCCTCAAAAATCTTACTCTGTATTTCTAGATCTAGAAGTATCCTTGCAATGACATTTCCCCATCTCGTTTTACACCTTGCCTTTTCCTTACAAATCATATTCTCTTTTCATCAGTACATCTGCCCAAAACTCTGTTCTACTTGACAATTCTATCCCACACTCGCCTCTGAGCTTCTGACAAGACATACCTCTGAGAATTGCAAAGTGCCATATTTAAAATCGCTCAGTGAGATATAGAGGTTTTCCCGTGTGATCATAAGGGATTCCTCAAATCTGAGTTTCAGAGCTAATCTACGACAACTGATAAGCACAGTATTTTCACATTAGTATATTTATGTTGTGCTAATATACTTAAACAGTATGTATGTCCATTGAGAATATTTCCACAAATTTTCTTATCAGCTTTCCTTTAACTTTTAAGAGAGATATCTTACATATTTGTATGCTGTTGTATGTAATTCCACTGTACGTCCCAAGCTAAATAGGCTTATCCAAATTGGAAGGTAGATGTCACAAAAAGATACTCAGTGGAATACTGAACACCAAGCCAGTTGCTGTTGAATGATTCCAGCTCATGGCGACCCCACGTGGGCAGAGTAGAACTGCACTTCATAGGATTTTCAAGGCTGTGAGCTTTCAGAAGCAGATGACCAGGTCTTATTTCCAGGGCACTTCTGGGTGAGTTTTAACCACCAACCTTTCAGTTAGTAGTCAAATGCTTAACCATTTATGCCACATGGGGACTCCTAGTGGAATACTAAAAAACCTGTTTCTGTCAAGTTGATTCTGACTCATACCGACCCTTTGTTAGCGCTGAGTGCTTAACCATTGCACCATCAGGGCTCCTTGGAATACTAAACAAACCCGTTTCCTCTGAGTCAATTCTAGTGACCCGATAGGACAGAGAGAACTGTCCCATAGATTTTCCAAGGCTATAAATCTCTACTGAAGCAGACTGTCACATCTTTTCTCCCACAGAGCCGCTGGTGGTTTTGAACTGCCGACTTTTCAGTTAGCAGTTGGTTGTTTTAACCATTGTGCTACCAGGGCTCCTTGACTCTATACTAGTCAGCAATAAAAAGGAACAAATTACTATATGTGCAACAACATGGATGAATCTCAAAGGTCTTATGCTAAGTTAAATAAGCCAGATAAGAAGACTACATATTGCATGGATCCATTTATATGACATTCTATCCGTTTATATGACATTCTGGAAAAAGCAAAACTATAGGGACAGAAACCAGATCAGCGGATAGCAGGAGGGAATTGACTACAAAAGGGCATGAGGGAACTTTCTTGGGGTGATAGAAATATACTTTATCTTGATTATGATGGTTACAAAACTGTAGGCATGCGTGAAACTCATCAAACTATACACCTAAAATGGGAAACTGGTAAGGTATGTAAGTTATACCTCAGTAAACCTGACTTTAAAAAAGATTAACTGGTTAAAAAATGAAGAAAATACTTGTTTTGAGGAGTTGTGTATCATCTCTTTCCAGATACATTTTATTGATAACATACCATGTGTATGTTTTCCAGCCATTTCCATTTCCAGCCCTAAATGTCGGACATTCAGACTAGTTTTAAATAGCTAAAGGTTACTTTAATATAATTTATTTAGTGTGTTGTGGCACTTTAGGATCAAATGATAATTATATAACAAGTGTAAATATTATGGAATATTAATAATTGTAAGAAGAATATTATTAAATGAAACTCCTGCCCTAGTGACATACTATTTGATTTTTTATTTCATTTTTTAAATCACTAGCAATTAAGCTATGGTGCTGAGAGCTTATTGTATCTGATATTATTTAATGGTTATCAAATCCTGTGAGGTAAGTGGTATTAGCCCCATTTTAAAGAGGGGAACTTAGGCTAAGAGTATTCAACAGCAAGCTTCTCAGGTCCTTCTAGTCCAAAGCCAACATTTGTAACCACCTTTCATTTTTGGCAGTTTAACAATAGGCTGCACAAGTCCTTGGAAATAAATTGTAAGAAGAGAAATCTTCCCCGACTATTGAAAACACAGACTCATGATCCATAAATGGGGGTATGTTCTTGCCACTCGGCTTAACAATAACCTTTTGCTAGAAGTTTAGTTTAATTACAGAGAAATTATTTCCAACCTCACAGAAGCTTCCAGTACAACTGTGAAAGCCAGGCTTTAGTGAGATTGTCTCACAAAAAGCAAATTCTTTCTGAGTTTATAATTTTTTTTATCACTGAACTACTATTTTCATAACCTATGAGTATATCAACACACATTATTAACTTTGCATTTTACATAAAAATGACTCCATGAGTTCTGTATAATACTGTCATGGATTGAATTGTGTCCCCCCCAAATATGTGTCAACTTGGTTAGGCCATGATTCTTAGTATTGTGTGGTTGTCCTCCATTTTGTGATTGTAATTTTTTGTTAAAGAGGATTAGAGTGGGATTGGAACACCCTTGGTAAGGTCACATCCCTGATGCAATGTAGAGGGAGTTTCTGTGGGGTGTGGCCTGCACCACCTTTTATCTTACAGGAGATAAAGGGAAGCAAGCAGAGAGTTGGGGACCTCATACCACCAAGAAAGCAGTGCCAGGAGTAGAGCGCTTCCTTTGGACCCGGGGTCCCTGCGCGGAGAAGCTCCTTGACCTGGGAAGATTGCTGAGAAGGTCAACAGAGAGAGAAAGCCTTCCCCCGGAGCTGATGCCCTGAATTTGGACTTTTAGCCTACTTTACTGTGAGGAAATAAACTTCTCTTTGTTAAAGCCATCTGCTTGTGGTATTTTTGTTATAGCAGCACTGAATGACTAAGACAGAATTTGGTACCGGGAGTGGGGTGCTACTCTAACAGATACCTAAACTGTGGAAGCAGTTTTGCAACTGAATGGATAGAGGAGCGGCAGTGGCAGAGGACCAGAAGCAGCAGAGAAGTGGCAGAAGCAGAGAACAGTGGCACAGCCAGAAGATGAGTGCCACGTAGCACTGGAGCCACCCACGGAGGAAGAGACCTGAGTGCCTGTGCACAGGAGGCTTCCTGGTGGAGTGGGCTGCCTCTGGGCACTTACAAAGCTGCAGAGCTTTGGAACACTTGCCCCAGCAGGGCAGATGTGGGCATGAGGCCTGAGGAGCCGAGGGGCTAAGAAACCAGGAAGCAGAAGCTGAAGAAACAAGGAATGCAAGAAGCCAAGCTGCCTCAGTCTCAAAAGGTATAGCCATGACCTCAGGGGTTTCAGAGGGTGGAGCCATGGCCTCTGGTGTTTCTAAGGGTGGCGTTGCCACTCAGTTGGACTGGGAGAAGGGTGTGCCTAAAGCCAAGGGAGCAGAGTTGCTGTCCCAGTGGGCCTGGAAGGCAGAGGTGAAGCCCCCCTGAGCAGCTTCCGCTCAAAATCCAGAGAGGGTGGTGGATACCTACAGTCTGGAGGGCAGGGCCATTGTATAAATTGTTTCAGAGAACAGAGGATTATTTTCAAAGCCTTGAGGGCTAATGTAATGTGTTCTGCTGACTAGCTTGGTGACTGTTATCCCTTCTTTTCCTCCAGTTTCTCCCATTTGTAATGGAAATGTCTAGCTTGTGCCCTGCCATTGCACCTTTGGATGCAGGTAACTTGTATCCTAGATTTCACAAATGAAGAGGAATTTTTGGAATTTGGATTTGGAGTTAAGGCTTTTGCTATGCTTTGATGGGGTGAATATGTTTTGCATGTTGCAAGGATGTGTTTTTTTGGGGGGCCAAGGGGTGGAGTGTCATGAATTGAATTGTGTCCCCCCAAAATATGTGTCAACTTGGTTAGGCCATGATTCTCAGTATTGTGTGGTTGTCCTCATTTTGTGATTGTAATTCTATGTTAAAGAAGATTAGAGTGGGATTGGAACACCCTTAGTAAGGTCACATCCCTGATGCAATGTAGAGGGAGTTTCTGTGGGGTGTGGCCTGCACCACCTTTTATCTTACAAGAGATAAAAAGAAAGGGAAGCAAGCAGAGAGTTGGGGACCTCATACCACCAAGAAAGCAGTGCCGGGAGCAGAGCGCTTCCTTTGGACCCGGGGTCCCTGCGCCGAGAAGCTCCTTGACCTGGGAAGATTGCTGAGAAGGTCAACAGAGAGAGAAAGCCTTCCCCCGGAGCTGACGCCCTGAATTTGGGCTTCTAGCCTACTTTACTGTGAGGGAGTAAACTTCTCTTTGTTAAAGCCTCCACTTGTAGCATTTCTGTTATAGTAGCACTAGATGACTAGGACAGATACTTTTTATGTGAAAGATATTATCAAGCCTAAATCATATTTTTTTGGGCAAAATTTGCACACAGGGATAACGGAAGTCATAAATCCTTATAAATTTGAAGTGGTTCTCCTATTGGATGTATCGTACTTTAAGTAGATAATATGTATTTGATTCACTACCTGGCAGCTGCCCATCCATAGTGGATTTTTTTTTTTTTACTATGGCTTACCGGAAACTCTTACCTTTTGTTCATAATTGTCTGGGCGTGCCTTCCCCACTTGCATTGAACTGTATGTACTGTGTGTTGTAGAGGTGTGCAGTTAAAATACGTTTATTCTCAGAAATATTTTAAAAATATTTTAAAATGTTTTCCTTTGCAGAATCAGACACAAGTTTGGCAGAAGGAAGTGTCAGCTGCTTAGATGAAAGTCTTGGACATAACAGCAACATGGGCAGTGATTCAGGCACCATGGGAAGTGATTCAGGTACTGCCTAACTGTTGTGTAAACCTTAAAAAGTGTGAAATAAGACACCATATAGTGGAAAGCATGGGGGCTGTTCATACCCTACCTAATGTATTTATGCAATTAAAGCAATTCTTTTTTACTGTGAAGTAGTTTTGGAAATTTGCCATTCACCTTCTTTAGAAGTACAACTGACAGAAGTCTTTTAGAACCAATTAATTTTGGTCTAGGACATATCTTTTTGGTCTGGCATATTCCACATTCCATAGGCTCATGCCATCTATTTTATTTATGAGATCTGGTTCCGTTAATTTGGCTGCATTTAGAAACTATTCTATTTTGTACATTTATTCCCAAACCCTACTTTTTCTTAAAATACATCTTAAATAAAAAAATTAATGCTCTTGATACAATGAGTTTATAGATAACTGCAGATAACAAAAGACTTCCTCTTCAAATGAAAGGCTAGAAATTGCAAGCATAGTTAATAGGTCCACTTCTTATAAACATTACTTGCATAGGAGTAGAGTTTTTGGTCACTAAATGAGAACTTTAGTAGGTGTCTACCAAACTGCTGTCTATGTTGGTTATATAACCCACTAGTGATGAAGGAGAATGCCTGTTTCCAATCCCTCATACGTCTTGTAATCCCATTTTCAGACTTCTTAGCTTTTGTCAGTCTGGTGGGTTTCAAATACTTTCTTTCTGTTCTTTGAATTTGCATTTCTACTGTTACTACTGAGGTAAAATGTTAACGTCTTCTAAATATGAGTGGTGGATCCTTGGGCGTCTCTTATACATATTTCTGTATTTGTCTGTATGCTTAAAATATTTCATAATTAAAATGAATAGATTATAACAACAACTAAAAGTAAATACTTTTCAGTGTGGCCAGCAAATTACTTTATTATTAATTTGTTCTGTGACTGTGGAAAACACTCATAAAATATTCTTTACTTCAGATTATCCTGCATTAGCAGAAGAATTATAGAAATTTAGATCTAGAATAAGCCTAAAGGGACAAAATAGTTTACATAAAGATGGTTATCTGCACTAAAAGCTTTCCAAATGGGAGCCTACCACCTTTTTCAGTTTTATGTTCCTTTTGTCATAATAACCCTGCTGAAATCCCTTAGAACAACTCAGTGGAAGAAACCCAATTCACTAATGTCAGTCATAACCTGAATTTTAATTAAAAAGGGTTAATTCATTTCTGTTCAATTCAGTTCAGTGTTCCTTAAGTTCTTGCCATGTGCTTATTTTTGTGGATTGTAGTGTTTTTCTGTGCTTGTTATAAAATTGATACATTTAATGATTAACATTTCTATTAAATACGATTGATGCTAGAGCTGAAAATATACTCTAGCTAATATTTAAAGCTTAAGCTTCTGGACCACATCCTAATTTTTGTTTGTCTAAGTAAGGACTTTTCAACAATATTCATTTATTCAGTAAATATTGAATGTATATCCTCTGTGTGCAGGGTATTTTACCTATTTAGAGCTATTAGCAAATGTGAGTATTTGCTGATTTTTAGTTCTCAGTGTTGCATGAAAGATGTGATAAATCTAAATGCAACCTACTTTTGAAAAGCAAATACATTTTCAAAAGCAAATACATTTCAAAAGGCAAACACATTTTCAAGGGTCCCCCTTGAAGTTCAGATGGGTCCCTGTTGAGCAGTAAAGAATTACTTTGCATAGTGAGTAGTAAAATTCTGAAATTATAAAATTATGAAATTCCTTTCCCTCAGGTGCGTGATACAGGCTACAAAAGAAATCAGTTTAAAAAAATGGTTTAAATAAATTGGGGAATGTTAAACACATTGGATTACCAAAATGCATTGTAATGGTTGGGATTATATTGTAACCTTTGAGGCTGACATTACCAAACCCAGACCAAACCCACTGCCATCCAGTGGATTCTTGCTCAAAGCGACCATATAGGACAGAGTAGAACTGCCCCATAGGGTTTCCAAGGCTGTAATCTTTACGGAAGCAGGTGCCACATCTTTCTCCCACAGAGCTGCTGTTGGGTTCGAACTGCTGACCTTTCAGTTAGCAGCGGATTGCTTAACCACTATGCCACCAGGGCTCCTTTGAGGTTGACGTTAAAGGGACCTTATTTTACCTGGTCTTTGTCCGTATTTAAAGGTAATTTATCAGGATATAAGGATTGTAGGCTGGCCCAGTACACATTATGTTTCTTTAAAGAAGTTATTAGAAGTGTTATATATAGTAAAACATAATTAGTTGTACTTTTAAAGTTTAAATATTCTAATTATACTATGTGAAGATTTTTTTTTCTGCTTCCCATTTTCAGAGAGATATGCTGCTTTTACAAAGTGGTGATATTCTTGGCAATACACATTGGCCTGATATGTAGAAAGTGTTTCCTTACTATTTTGAGGTAGTGCCTATTTGTCCAACTGGAATGATGTGTTTTTTCCGTGGTTACGTACTATAGGTAAAGGGATAGTTTGTCGATTTCAGACACGTGCAGTGACAGACCTTTTCTCTCCAAGAATAACTCAGCTGTCAAAAATCAATGTGAGAATGAAATTTGCCACATGGTGTAGTTCCAATACAATATTATTATTTAAGCCCTGTTTGGTTTTATTCTTTGACTACTTATATGGTATAGAGTAATTTTGGGTTTATCAGTCAGTATTTATTGTAGAGGAAAGGCACAGTGTTACTCAAAGCCTGTGCATATTTTAAATACTGTTTTCATTATTGCATTTAATTGATTCTACTTTTCAAAGAGAGCCAAAACCAAACAAACAACAAACAAGTAGAAACCCAAGTATTTCTTTTTTGAAGAAAATTTGCTCCTGGCTCAGTGACATCAACCCAGTTCTCTCCTTCTGGTGACAGAGAGAAAAATTTCTCTTTTCACTGCTTATGAGAATAAATTCTTCCATCTCTATGTCAGAAGATGTGGTAAGGCAAGAATCAGGCTGAATATTTAGCACTCACCCCACTCTTTTTCTTTGGATGCTACTCTCACATTGAATCCAAGTTTCATTTTTTCCAATCCACTCTTTACTTCTCTTTTAAACTTGGGGCTACCCATCAAGTCTCTTAGGTTTGACAGGAACTCCAAAATATAGAAGATCATTGAGCTGCTGTATAGCCATCGATTTTTAGTGGTAGTAGCATCCTACGCTAGATTCAAAAGTCCTTGAGGACAAGATCTGTATTCTTGGTGGCGTGCATGGCGTGTAATAAGAACCCAAAGCAAAACCAGACCTGTTGCTATTGAGTCAATTCTGACTCATAGCAACCAGATAGGACAGAGTAGAACTGCCCCATGGGGCTTCCAGGGAGCAGCTGGTGGATTTGAACTGCCAACCTTTTGGTTAGCAGCCGAGCTCTTAACCACTGTGCCACCAGGGCTCCAATAAGCACCCAGTAAATATTTATTGCAGAATGATGTGATACATGACTAGATAAGTATGTATCAGAAGAACATCTTGACTTTGGTTCTTGAATTACAGTTTGAACATGGTAACTCTTTTTACATTCTAAATTTCTTAAATTTATTAGTATAGTAAATGTCTAATACGTCTGAGTGATACTAATATTTTACTCATTTCACTTGGTTTTAAATTCCTGGGAAAGACTTAAAAAGTGCTACATGTTTTTTTTTTTTTTTCTTGCTACCCAAGGGTATAGCAGTAAGCATAAAAGACAAAGGAGGGAAATGATTATTGAAGTTGTACATGCAGTTCTTATGAGGGAAGCAGCATTTCGTTTTTTTAACCTATGCAAAAGTGTACCTAGTATGAAATAAAACAAAGAGAACTTGATATCTTTCAACAAGTTTACTAGATCAAATAGCAAACTAGACAAGGTAAATTTCTGGATCTTGATGTTAGACACCATTTTAAATATACCTTCCTTTGCAGATATCCTAGCTTTTTGGAAAAGTTAGGTGATAAATACTCAACATGGGTGGCTTATTAGGATTTGATAATGTACAAAAGCCACTTATCAAAAAGCAATGGTTTTCGTAAATATATTTGAACCTTACATAAATATAATAGAAAACAAATTATTATGATTGCTGTAGAGTTCAAAGCAGTCGTGGAAAGGAAACTCCCAAATGTATATTTTTAAACTCTGGTGATCTCGAATGAGTTTTTCATGAAAGTCATATTAAACAAATCAACAGATGATCCAGTGATAACTTAAATGTATTGCTTCTGTCTTTACTCAACCATGCAGAAAGCAAACTTCCTGCCAAGTTAGGAGGTGACTCTTGCTAAGTGGTATTTTGTGTGAATTTTCCTACCTGTTCAGATAGTACTATTTTACAACGAGTAAAAACCAACTTAAATATAATCATCCAGTTGCTGAAATGGAACCATCAGCAACTTTTCTGAAGTTAATGGGATTGTGTTAGTTTTGTTTTATTGCAGTCATTGATAGGATAAAGAGCACTTACTTCATACGTAATGAAATACTGATGAGCACTGTGATTTCTTTCTTTTTTGTGACTGTGTGAAGCATAAGATGGGCTTTTAGACTGGTATAATATTAATTTTCTTGCGTTCCACATTAAAAGTGATGCGTTTTAGACCTTTCTTCCCAATATTAATACAGATAAATATAGTCACTTCTAAACAAAAGATACTGTTGTTAAGCCAAGATATGTTATAAACATTTTATTGTAATTTTTATAAATTAATGTATTTTATCAATATTTTAAATTTAGATACTTAAAAGATAAAATAAAGATGAGTTAGGAAGCAAATATTTAGTTAGTTATGCTTCTCTTTCAGTTGGAAGCATTTTTAATATATTATGCTTTCAATTTTAGGAGAATGTATATGAATACATAGAGCCACATAAGAAGGTGATAAAGATCACAAAACTAAAGATCAAAACTAAATGGCAAAATTAGTCACATTTTAACCAATAAAGTTGTTTTTCAGTGTTCAGTAAAAACCTACCAATTAAATTAAAAGCTAGCATGGGAGGAGTTTTTCCTCACTCTGTAAATTTTGCTTCCGTTCAATCTAGTTGGCCCAAATGAGAAAAAGGGCTCAATGTATATAGTGTATCATATCATATGCACCTTTAGACATGTATAAAAAAGTATATATATATATATATATATATATATATATATATATGTATAATATCTTTCGGTATTTGGTTATCAGATAAAATTTTACAATTGAGGGAAAGTACTGTCAACTCTGATGCCTTTTGCTAATAAAAAGTGCGGGAAATACAGAACAAGGCAGAGTATTCCTACTTTGCCAGTTCCTCTTGAGTTTGTATTTAGAATGACTGAGAGGAAAAAGTAGGGCATAATGGCTCAACAAAGAAATGGAAAGTCTGACTCATTATTAACCGTAGCTGCCAACCCTGGACAGCTGTTTTTGTAATTTCCCTTTAACTCTGCCCTCTCTGAGAAAAGACTTCTATGCTACCCCCCACACACCCTGCTATTTCATCCTGTCTACCAGCCTCCCCCGCAACACCCCCACCACTTCCAGGCTAGATGGCCTTGCTTGTCGCCTGCAAATGCAAATGGAGAACTGACACCCATTTAGTACAGAAAACAGAACATGGATTGGTTTGGACTACACATGAAAAGGCATTTAAACCACAAGAGGACTTTGTTCAGTTTCAGACTTCCTAATCTTAATTATTTCGTTTCCCCTTCCCTTGTTTCTCTTCTTTTTAACCTCACTCAGATGAAGAGAATGAGATGAAAAGAGCATCCCCTGAGCCCGAACTGCATCTCAGGTCTTACCAAATGGAAGTTGCTAAACCAGCCTTAGAAGGGAAGAATATCATCATATGCCTCCCTACAGGGAGTGGGAAAACCAGAGTGGCTGTGTATATTGCCAAGGATCACTTGGACAAGAAGAAAACAGATTCTGAACCTGGAAAAGTTATAGTCCTTGTCAATAAGGTATTCAAATGATACAATATAACTTATTTATTCACTTCTATTTTTTTAATCTGAAACATTTGTATAACAATATTTGTAACAATAGATCACACGGGTTTAGTTTAGTTAGAAGTAATGCCAACTGTGAAGGAGGCCTGGTGGTGCAATGCTGTTTAACCAAAAGGTTGACGGTTTTGAACCCACCAGCTGCTCCGTGGGAGAAAAGACCTGGAGATCTGCTCTTGCAAAGATTTCAGCCTAGGAAACCCTGTGGGGGCAGTTCTTCTCTGTCCTTTGGGGTTGCTATGAGTTGGGATTGACTCGATGGCTCACAACAACAGTGTCAATATAAGTCATTCATTTTATTTTTAGTCTTTGCTTTTCTAAGTTATCAGCCTTTAAAATGGAATTTTTCCATAAAACCAGAAAGGTAAATCAAATGACTGTAACGTATGTATAAAGAGTATATTCACCCATATATTCTTTAAGGTTAACTGGTAGTAATTTGTTATCATTACTTGTGACACGAATGTTCCCAAAATATCACTGGCGTCTGGAATCAGATAGTCACATATTGTCTTCTAGAGTCTCTTTATCTGTTGACCTTTAAGTCAAAGGCAGCCACGTCCTCTTTATCCAGAATATAGTTTGGTTTGAAAATAAAGAGATAATTCATTCTCTGAACAATTAACACTGTTAAAAGCTCTACATTTATTCATCAAAATCTCTTTCTCTGGAATTCCCACATTTTGGTTATAGTTCTTTCCTCTGTAACTATACAGAGTCAGTCTTAAGTCTCTTGTATGACAGCCCTTCACATGGAGAAGGAGCATCATGTGGCTCATAAGTTATTTTTCTTTTGTTCTTCATATTGCATGGTTTCCAGACCTTTCATCACGCTGAGTACTTACTCTCTTCCAGACATTTATCTAAGACCTGCTTACAATGTGGTGTCCAAAGCTGGACAAAACACCATAGACATAGTCTGACCCTGTGCAGAGTATAGAAGAAATGAGCTGTGACACTCAGCCCACAACTGAATTTGCCCGTGGCACCCCAGCACTGCCGTCCCATGGGCTCAGCTGGAGCTTGCCATGAACTAAAAAGTCTCAGCTCCTTTTGATTTGAAAACATGCTAAGCTAGAACTTTCCTAACCGATATTTGTGCAGCTAATTTTTGAGTCTAGGTGCAAATACGTATATTTATTCTTATCATTCATATTTTTTATAATTCACACTCTTATGTTTTTGTATGTGTCTAATGCACTTTCTTCTTCTTTTCTTCTCCCCGCCCCCAACTCCTTCTCCTCTCCAGGCTATATTTTAGTCATGAATCTTCTATCCCATCAGATCTAGGTGATTTTTATGAATCCACTTTTACAGCTATGCTTAAATGTAAATTTATTCTCGTTAATTACTCATATTCATTTCAATGTTGTGTGGAAATTCCTGATCTACTTCCCTATTGTTTTTCTCCTCAGATTACCAGAAACCCCTTCACTAGTTCTTCCATCTGTGTCATAATTGTTGTTTACTGTACTATTCCATTTCTTTTTATTTTAAAGAAATTTCAGCTTTAATTCTTTTTAACTGAGTCAGAAAATCTCTGGTTCAGAAAGTCAACATAACCTGCGTTCTGTATTTGGGCCAGTAATAAGGTATTGTAACTTGTGATCTAGAAAAGGCAAATCCTGTTCCTTAACACCATTTACTTTCATCTCCTTTCCTCCCCCTTTTCCATAGATACAGCCTTCAAATGCAAGGAGAAATGAAAACACCACCTGTGTTCCCAGACCTTCTATTTCCTATCTAGGGCTTCCATATCACAAGAGATAAATCCCAGGTTCCTTCAGATGCTGAAATGCACCCCCATATGATTCAGCAGAAGTGGGGAGCAGTTGGGTTTGATTAGTCTTGGCAGGCGTTCTGTCACATCTCAGGAAAAGGCTCCAAAAGGACCACATACCTCCCAATTAGCCATGTCAGATTTGCATATGGCTTTCTCTGTGTCCTTCAGTAGGAAGTCAGCACCACCCCCAGTGAGTATCAGGATTTCCAACACCTGTTACATTCTGTGACAACTTCTTTTTGTTCTGTCGATCAGAGGATGCTGCTTCTTTGGAAGATGTTGACTGACCTTTTATGGGCAGAAATTCAAGTCACTGTATCACATGAGGGAACCATTATTATTATGCCCATTTTACCCATCAGGAAACTGAGGCTCTGAGATTTTAACTGGCCATCAGGGGTAATGCAGCAAAGAAACAACAGAGCTGAGAGACTTGAACCCTTATCTTCTAACCTCACCTGGTCCTCTCTTTCCATCATATTCTACTGCCAGAATAAAAGTAGAGGTGAACTCTAAGGGAAGTTTTCTGAGTATTGAAAATATGCCAGACTGTATTTCATTTAATTTTCACAACAACCCTATTATGTAGGTTAACAATATTCTCATTTTGTTAATGCAGAAATTGAGATGAGCTGAGATTAAGTAACTGGAAGGTCACACAACAAGTAAGCAGCTGGAGTAGCTGTTTTCAGAGTCTGATTTTCTTTCCTCTGGATCATACTACCTTTTCTCACTAAATTTAATTTCTGCTGTTTTCCTCAGAATCTTTCTTCATGACTTCTTTCTCGGATTATTCCCTCTGTCTTATATAAGTGGAATGAAAAGAATATTTCTGGAAGAGTGAAGCAGGAAAGGGTTTGTGGAAGAGGGAGAAGAGCTGTGGTTCTCAAATTTCGTAGGGCTTAAGTATAACATGGGATACTTCATAAAAGTGCAGGTTTCGGGGCTCCATCCTCAGAGATTGTCCCTAGATTCAGTATTTCTTGGGTGGGGCCCAAGAGTCTGCATTTTTCAAATCTCAAGTAATTTTGTGGCAAGTAGATCATAGACCTCACTTAGAAAAACACTAAGTAAAATTTCTTTTCTTAACTCTTTTTAGACTGTGTTCTTTCTTCTTTCATTCACCAACCTTGGTTACTCATTTAAGGCCATTTTGCTTCCTTGGAATTTATTGATTCCCTTTTTACCATCCCCCTCCCCCCATTCACTCTTGAAAGTCTTCATTTCTACTAAATGACAATGCATAGCAATGTTCTTCATACACTATTTCCTTACTCAGCAAGACCAGCCAGTCCTTGTTTTATACATAATCAGGTTTAATCTTAAGTAAAAGAGTCCCTGGGTGGTGCAAACAGTTAAGTATTCAACTACTAGCCAAAAGGTTGGCAATTCGAACCCACCCAGAGGGGCCTGGGAAGACAGGCCTGGTGATCTGCTTCCAAAAGGTCACAGACTTGAAAACCCTGTAGAGCACAGTTCTACTCTACATGCATGAGGTTGCCATGAGTTGGAATCGACTCAACAGCAACAACACCAACAACCTTATATAAAAGATGAATAGCACATGCCCTGCAGACCAGTGGAAAGGTAACCACTGATAATGATCCCATTATCAGGAATAGAATGAGCATTCTTTGATTCTTTCCCTTGAAACTCTTCCTGCCAGCTCTATTTGCCACACTATATGCCCCTGAACTTTCATTGTACTAGTCTTCCTAGGACATGACCTTCAAGTTGGGCTGGCTATTCCTTTCCCCTAATCCAGGAGGTAATCTGGTAATGTGTAATATTGAGGTATCAACCTTGCCACCTTCAGCAGACACTGCAACATACGTAGTCAGCTAAAATGGATGAAAACTTCTACTTCTTTTGCAAGCCTACTTGTTTTGTTTTCTCTGCCACCAAAGCTATTCCCGCAGTTTATTCATATTCATCCACTAGTCAGTGCCTCAGCACCTCACTCTTAGTTTCCTGCTCCCTCCAGTCCTCTAGGGATGGTGCTTCAGGCCTGATCCCAAAACAAACAAAAGGAATAAATCACTTCTACAGCACAACTCATACGGCTCCTTGTGAAACTATTAAATTTAAAATACTTCGCTTGGTGTTCATAGCCCTGTATAGCCTGACCCTACTCTACAAATGCAGAATTTATTTCTTATCCAACCTTAGTTTCAACTTATCGTTTCACTGAACCATTGTTTACTAGATTATAAAAACAAAACCAGTTGCTGTCAAGTTGATTCCAGCTCACATGTCAGTGTAGAACTGTGCTCCGTAAGGTTTTCAACGGCTGATTTTTCAGAAGGAAGTCTTCTGAGGTGCCTCTGGATGGACTCAAACAGCCAACCTTTCAGTTAGCAGCTGAGAGAATTAACTATTTGCACCACCCAGGGACTCTACTAGATTATAATTCTTTATAAATCCTTCTTTTGAGCAGTCAGTTGGTTCTTCCTCTTTGCTGTTGCTTAGTATGTGTTTCTATGGAGGAATTATTGCCCTGTTTTATAATAATTTGCTCTGTTTTATTTTATGTTGGTATGTGTGCCCAGCTAGACTGAGTTTCTCAAGGTTGTCGAAACTATCTTAAGTGTCTTCGTGCCACAGGTACGATGTCTGATGCCTGACAAGTATTCTGTAGATGTTTATTGACAGATAAATTAATGAACTGGTAGATTGGTTGTTATGTCTAATGAACTGATAATGTAAACACCTCTATTAATGCTTGGTACCTGATAGGCCTTTGATCCATACTCGTTTTGCTTTGACTGTTCTTTTTTCTTTATTATTTTTTTAATGTGGACTTGTTTTTTTTTAAGGTACCTTTAGTTGAACAGCTCTTCTGCGAAGAGTTCAAACCATTTTTGAAGAAATGGTATCGTACTATGGGATTAAGTGGTGATACCCAACTGAAAATATCGTTTCCAGAAGTTGTCAAATCCTATGATGTTATTATCAGTACAGCTCAAATTCTTGAAAACTCCCTTTTAAATTCAGAAAAAGGAGAAGATGCTGGTGTCCAGTTGTCAGGTTGGTTGAATATTTCTTTTTATAAAAAGAAGAATTAACAGTAAAATTAATGATAGTAATAGGGGCTGTAGTAAATAATTTAAAAGATATTAACAAAAATTAAAAATAAACCTTGCTTTAGATTGTCTTTCATTGCTCTTTAAAATCCTTGTTCTGTTTCTTAGGGGAAACAAACTACAAATTTGATAATAAGTTTTTAATTAGATCACTCTATTCTATATAAACCAAAAATACCAAACCTGTTGCTGTTGAGTTGATTCTGACTCATAATGACCCTATAAGATACCATTGTTAAATCAATTACACACTAGACCTCCATTTACTTTTTATGTCTAGGTACTGAAAAATTCTTGGTATGTGCTGTTGGATCTTGTTAGATCTGTTAGAATAAAAATAATATTCTTTCTGTTTTATGGGGGATGGGAAGAGAAGGGAGGAAGGATGAAGGGAGAGAAGTAAAAAAAAATTATAATAATTAAATGCAATGTTAAAACAAGGCAGAATTATCCCTCTTTAAATAGTGTGGTTTTCATTTGAAGGAATAAAATTAAAACATAAACCCATTGCCATCGAATTGATTCCTATTCATAGAGACCCTGTAAGACAGAGTAGAACTGCGCCATAGGGTTTCCAAGAAACGGCTAGTGGATTCAGACTGCCAGCCTTTTGGTTAGCAGCCGTAGCTCTTAAGCACTACGCCAATAGGCCTCCAATACATACCAACTTAAAATTAAATATTTAATTAAAGAACAGAAGTGTAATCCTGAGAGTTTTTGGAAATAAGCCAGGGTTTGAATTCCACCCCATAACACTTTTTAGCTCTATAAAATTTCTGAAACTCATCTGTTAAACAGGGATGACATCTAACACGGACATTTTTATGATTAATGTATATGAACTTCTATATATGCAAGTTCCTAGTACAGTTGCATTTCCCTCCTGAAGAGTGACCAAGAGCTGTGCCAGTATCTGGCCCAAGAAAAATCCCAGCTCAGCTTAATAGGTTAAAGATACTTCTCTCGTTATAGTTTGCTGGTATGGACAAATGAACCATTTGGATTTTCTTTTAAGACTTTTCCCTCATCATCATTGATGAATGCCATCACACCAACAAAGAAGTAGTCTATAATAACATCATGAGGCGTTACTTGAAACAGAAGTTGAAAAATAATAAACTCAGAAAAGAAAACAAACCAGCGATTCCTCTACCTCAGATACTAGGATTAACTGCTTCGCCTGGTGTTGGAGGGGCTACAAAACAAGCCAAAGCTGACGAACACATTTTAAAAGTAAGCACTTAACTTTATATATAACCAGTAAAACCAAAGCTAAAACAAATACCAATGCTTCTTTGGTTTTTCTCATTAAAGTTGCATCCAGGTGCCGTGGAGTATACAGAAAGAACATATTCTGTAATTATCAATTAAGTGAAATCTGTTTGCTTCAACTGAAGTAAATATACTTAATCTTCTACAAAACTATAATATGCCTTAATAAGTAACTATGACATAGAACAATATCACAAAAATAAAATGCCCCTTTTTCAACATCTATTCTTATAGTTAAACTTAACGATGTATTTGATATAGAAATATGCATGAACTATGAGATTTTCTAGTTTTCACACATGATAAAGTGTTATTCTGTGAGTTTCAGAATTAGGAATTTTTTACTGTCTTTTCTGTTCTAAGTGATCCTCAGATTCTGGGTAAGTCAAGTTAACTGGAAAATGGAGCTATGAGAATCTTTAATTAAAGATGTATTACTTTTAAGCTGCCCTAAAAGGGTAACACCAAATAAAGTGCTGTTGATCTCAAGTGTTAAATAGATTCAGAGTAACTGAGAAAAGTGCCAGCACCAAGGCAATTCATTTGTGTTTTCAGTCTCTTCCTTTGAGTTGAACTCGGCAACAATCATGTAGAATAGATAGCATTCAGAGGCTTGATTACTGGATCCAAGATAAAACTTATTACTAGAATTAAGGACTAGCTTCAGTCTCGAGCCAGCCACATGGGCATTCGCCGCTCCCAGCTTTGCACTGCCTTCTTTATATGTAGAACAGGGTGGCAGTATGATCCATGGATGTCAACGTGACCTTTAATACGACTGATATAATATGGTTATCTTAGGAGAAGCATATTATAAGTTGATACCATAAGAATATGATATTTTATTCTCTGCCTCTCACTGCAGGTTGCTATATTCTCTCCATGTTGGGTTTTCTAGATGAAAAAAGAATTTCAGGAATGAAAATAAATGTCCTTTTTGGAATTACCCACTGATTTGGTTTAGAATCTCTCCTAATAATGAAAAATGTTATTGGTTAAACAGATCCATGGAAAAACAGTAGTAAAATACTATATTTAGCAAATAATGCTACGTATTTCTTACCTGAAAAAGATTTCTACATGGAATCAGTTGAACTGGGAAAGCAATTATTTGAATATTGAAAAATATCTTTTTTTCTAGATATGTGCCAATCTTGATGCATTTACCATTAAAACTGTGGAAGAAAATATTGGTGAACTCAGAGCTCAAATAAAGGAGCCATGCAAGAAGTTTGCAATTGCAGATGACACCAGAGAAGTATGTACTTAAAATTTTATATTTATTTGATTGGTGATGCCATACTAAATTGAAAGATGATAAAGCCTATTTTATACCAATGAACTGAAGAACATTATTGCAAAATTTTAGCAGGAAAATTAGAGTTTTATTCTTTTCTGTTGATATTAGGCAGCAAAGCACTGCTATGTATTTTCTCCATCCTCCTTTTAGTTTTACAGCTTATGTGAAGTGTAGAGTAGCTCCCAGGGAGGGGAATGAGGCTTGTACAGCTAAACTAGAGGAATTACCATGGTTCTTTTTACTCTTTTCTACTTTTTCACTTTCTTGGTGAATTCCAAGATTGCTTTTCTGACATAACACACTACCAAAATCAGAAACATTTTGATGCTACCAGATTATAGTTGGCAATGTTAATGAGAATCCTACCTAATTTGCATATTTGCATATTTACTTTCTAACGAAAACACTGACATGGTAAAGAAATGAAATATTTACTTTAATGGTGCTTTTGCAATGAATGTTTTCACGGAGTATAAACACCAACTGAGAGTCAACTTGGACATTATGACTAGTACATTTTGACATTATTTTTCTTTTGTAAAATTTTAAAAGCATGATCAATTTTAGCTGTATATACTTGATAATAACTTTAACCATTGAAATCTACCTCATAAGGATGTTAGAATTAAATGGCATAAGATATATGCTTAGATAATATTATGCTTGATATATAAGAGACACTAACCCAATGTTAGTGACCAACCTCCATAGATCAATTTTTTCTGAAATTTGGAAAAAGAGTATTATCTATTCCAACTGCACTAGCACATTGAATATACTTTGTTTTTCTTTATTTTATGCTAGAAACATACATTTAAACATTTACATGATTAATTTAAATGTATATTTCTATTCATAATCATGAAAAACCCCCAGCATTTTCCGGATATTTTTAAAAAAGAATTTGTCATCCTACTCTTTAATTTACTTAATTTTTTAGTGAACGTTTTATTGAAGTATAGCATTCATGCAGAAAAATGCAAAATCATAAGTATATAGATCATTGACTTTTCATAAACTGAAAACACCTGTATTACCAAAATCCAGATCAAGAGATAGGACATTGCTAGCACCCCAGAAGCCCCTGGTGACCCCTTCCAGTCATCATCCTTAAAGGGGGACTACTGTCCTGACTCCTAAAACCAAAGATGAGTTTTGACTGATTTTGAACTTTATATAAATGGAATCATATCACATATACTCTTTTGTATCTGACTTTGTTCAAAACTCCACCTCTCAATTTTTTATTTTAGTCAAAATAATACTGAAGCCAGTGCTTCAAAGAGGAGTATTTCTTAACTTAGATTGTAGCCCCTCCAAATAATTGCAACATGAACATGTTTTGCAAATTATCTTTAATATTCAAGGTTGATATCATTCATTAATTTTACTTTTTGAAACTTTTAAATTGGCAATTCCAGCAGGGATACATGGTGTTGGTGTGGGTGTGGATTGAAGGTGGAGATAAAAGAGAAGCTGACAAAAAACAAATGTACAAAGAGGTTATCAAAGATTATTTTTTTCACTTTCTCTAGACAAATACTCTGAATCAAATTGTTATAACGAATTATTTTTTAAAAGATAGTGTTATTCCTTTAACAATATAAGTATATAAAAATAAGTATGTAATTTATTTTTAGGATCCATTTAAAGAGAAACTTTTAGAAATAATGACAAAGATTCAAACTTTTTGCCAAATGAATCCAATGTCAGATTTTGGAACTCAACACTATGAACAATGGGCCATTCAAACGGGAAAAAAAGGTAATTTGGGTTTTGACCGAACACTTATTTAAGTCCGTGTTTGTGCCAAGATTTCAGATGATTATGTCAAGCAGATTGAAAGCAAATGGAATATCTGTGTTCTAAATAGACAAGGATAAACATGCTGTAATTCCTTATCTAAGAAAAGGAGCACCAATCCATCCATTTCTCTTTACCTTCAGTCTTTGGCTTATTGCATGTTTAAAATGCTAAAAAAAAATACTAACAGCTATGTCTCCAAAAACAAACTCCCCTAATAGGTTTTTCATGTCATTCCTGAGTCAGCATGAATCAGGTATGTGTTTTTGCTGATGCAGCGTTCAAATAGCAAGTCTAGGAGTTGGACAACTGGCCTCCCCTTAGTTCTCATAGTACATTTTGAGCCTTAACTTACCCATTTCAAAATCAAGGTCAAGCAGATTTTAGAGACAGTGTTACAAACATGGCACCAATGGTGAAGCGCTCAGCTGCTAACCCAAAGGTTTAGTGGTTCGAATCCACTCAGAGACAGAAAGACCTTGCAGTCTGCCTCCAAAAGGTGACAGCCACTGAAAACTCTGTGGAGCACCATTCTACTCTGTAACCCATGGAATTGCCATGAGTTGGAATCGATTTGACGGCATCTGGTTTGTTTTGTTTTTTGTTATAAACATATTCATGTCCACAACACTATTTTAATGGTTGTGTTTACTCATTACCTCACTATATATAATATATTCTTTCATAGCTGCAAGAGATGGAGATCGCAAAGAACGTGTTTGTGCAGAGCATTTAAGAAAGTACAATGAGGCCCTACAAATTAATGACACAATACGAATGATTGATGCATATAATCATCTTGAAACTTTCTATAATGATGAGAGAGAAAAGAAGTTTGCGGTCCTAGAAGATGATAGTGATGAGAGTGGTGACGGTGATGATGATGGTGACAAAGATGAGGATGATGAAAAGAAGCCTTGGAAACTGGATGGGACGGATAGATTTCTCATGACTTTATTTTTTGGTAAGAATCAGTGTAACATTTATCACATGGTCTCATGTATTTACCTCTTTGGCACGAGCCTGCTGCTTCTCATAAGCTCCCCAAAGGCCCTATTAAAATATCGTTTTTGAAAGAAGAAATTTCACTCACGGTGGGGCTATTTCTAACTGATGTGACCAGAGTAGCCATGAGTTATACGATCACAGTTGATCATTTGGTCATACAGTTTTATTGTGAAGATTATTGCAGTGAATTTATTTATTAAACCAGCCTGATTGTTAGACAATACATAATTAACTGTCACTGAGCAAATTTCAGTGCATCATTAAATAAATCTTGTAGTGTAATTATTTGTATATTTTGCTAATTTGACTATTTCTTAAAGAAAACAAGCGAATGTTGAAAAAGCTGGCTGAAAACCCAGAGCATGAAAATGAAAAACTGATGAAATTAAGAAACACCATAATGGAACAGTATACTAGGACTGAGGGGTCAGCCCGGGGAATAATTTTTACAAAAACACGACAGAGCGCATTTGCTCTTTCCCAGTGGATTACTGAAAATGAAAAATTTGCAGAAGTAGGCGTCAAAGCCCACCATCTGATTGGAGCTGGACACAGCAGTGAGTTCAAGCCCATGACACAGGTATGAACATCCTTTTGGACTTCTTTTTTACACTGTGGTTAGTTGCCATTGAGTCAACTCCAACTCATGGCGACCTTATAACAGAGCAAAATGTTGCCTGTTCTTGTGCCATCTTCATAATTGTTGATGCATTTGAGTCCATTGTTGAGGTAGCTCTTCCCCAGTTGTATTTTGAGTGTCTTCCAACCTAGGAGGCTTGTCTTCCAGCACTACATTTGACAATATGCTGTTATAATCCATAAAATTTTCATTGGCTAAATTTTAGAAGTAGTTCATCAGGCCTTTCTTTTTATTCTATCTTAGTCTGGAAGTTCTACTGAAACCTGTCCACCATTTGAAATACTGGTGGCATAGCTTCCAGCATCATAACAACACGCAAGCCACCATAGTACAACAAATTGGTAGATGGGTTTTAGATGATATTATTACCCTTTGTCAATTAGCTTTATCAATTCCCTGACCACCTGACAAATAATTATTATAGAATAAAATGCTTGTTGAAATAAATTTGAATTTAATAACAATCTAATCTGTGGCATTTGATAGGCCAACCACTGACCTAGGAATCATTTTTTTTTTTTCACATACTTGGATAAACTTCCTAAATTTCTTTGGCAATTTCTAAATTTCTCTTGCAAAAAAAAAACCTTGACATTTTAGTAACAAAATGGAGAAATATTTATCAAGTGGAAAAATCAGAACCCTTCCCCCAAAAAAACCCTCTGTACATTATGATACTGTTGTTAGTTGCTATCAAGTAGATTCCTACTCAGTGGGACCCATGTGTGCAGAGTAGAACTGCTCCATAGGGTTGTCAAGGCTGTGATCTTTCAAAAGCAGTTTGTCAGACCTGTCTTGAAAGGTGCTTCTGGGTGGGTTCAAACTGCCAACCTTTTGGCTAGTAGTCAAACGCTTAACCATCTGTGCCACCCAGGAACTCACATTATGATAAGACCTATATAAAATATATTTTCTAGGATGAGACCTACAAAGGACTTGGAAAAAGTAAAATATTTGATGTGTTAGCTGTTTGGGATTATGGGAGATTTTCGTTTCAAGAGTTTTTTTCTTTCCCCATGTTATTATATATTTGTGTGTACAGTAAAAAAAAAATATTACTTCGGAGAGAAAAAATAGGCACTTACAGACAGTGCAAGCATGAGTGAAACAACAACGGCTTATTGGAGTAAATGTCCTTCTGAAACCTAATGTAATTTTGACCCGAAGTATTGTTGGACAAGGAGACACTTTGATTCTGTTATGGTCACCATCATTCAGGCCATCAGAATTTGAATTTCTGCCTATGCCCCAGTAAGGTCCTCTAAATCTATATTTCATTGATTTTAAGACATCGTAGATTTTAAGACATATCTCAATATCAAGGATGGTCAAAATGTGAAAAAAATGTGCATCTTAGAACTCATGAGATATGGTACTTCTTGTTATTATTTGCTTGCTTCTTCCTTTCAAAT
Organism: Dugong dugon; assembly: GCA_030035585.1. Taxonomy (NCBI): domain Eukaryota; kingdom Metazoa; phylum Chordata; class Mammalia; order Sirenia; family Dugongidae; genus Dugong; species Dugong dugon. The sequence continues at coordinate 123,572,715 of CM057461.1, read as the reverse complement.
CATAGGCTGAACTAGAGAGAAGGGCAGAGCTTGCTTTATCCTGTTTTTAATTTATAAAGGCATACCCACCCACTGCCGACAAGTTGATTCTGACTCATGGTAACCCTACAGGACGGAGCAGAACTGCCCCATAGGGTTTCCAAGGCTGTAAATTTTTATGGAACAGACTGCCACATATTTCTCCCACAGAGTGGCTGGTGGGTTCTAACTGCTGATATATATTTTACGTATATATTTATATAACTTTACGCACCTTTATGAGGAGCCCTGGTGCTGCAGTGGTTAAAGTGCTTGGCTGCTAACCGAAAGGTCGGCGGTGAGTACACACACACACACACACACACACACACACACATATATGTATATGTCCCTGGGTGACACAGACGGTTAAATGCTCAACTGTTAGCTGAAAGGTTAGTGGTTCAAACCCATCCAGAGGCACCTTGGAAGACGGACCTAGTGATCTGCTTCTGAAAGGCCATTCTCTTGACAACCCTATGGAGCTGTTCTACTCTGCACACATGCACACATGAGGTCATCATGAGTCAGAACAACTCAAAGGCAACTAACAACATTTTGTGTGTGTGTGTATATATACATATAAAAGAGCCTCGGTCCTTCATTTCCATCAGGACCCTGCTCAACTATCACCTCATCAGAGTCCTTCCCTGATCACCTTCTGTAGACTAGCGGACCAGCCACTCTCTCCCACCACTGTCTATCTCCCTCACCCTGCTTTCTCCTTAGCACTTACTGTCACCTGAAAAAAAATTACATGTTTACTTGTCTCACATCCAAAAAAAAAAAAAAACAAAAAAACCCATTGCTGTTGAGTCAACTCCAACTCACAGCAACTGTCCCACAGAGCTACTGGTGGGTTTGACCACTGACCCTTTTGTTAACAGCTGAGCTCTTAACCACTGTGCCACCAGGGCTCCTCTGTCACACCACTGGAAAGTAAACTACATGAAGTCAGGAACTTGGTTTCATTTTACTGCTGTGTCTCAACTTCTAGTAATAAGAATAGGCACTCCATAAAGGCATGTGTAGGAACTCCACAAATATTTACTGAAAAATGAATAAAAGTCTAGGGAATATTCAACCCAAATATTCCCTAAGATTGTTAAGTTTTAAACTTCAGTGAAATTAAACCACTAGCTATCACTGACTTGTATCATATTACTGCTGCCTCTTAAAAAATCACATTTGTGAGTCAGAATCAATAAGATGGCAATGGGTTTTTTTTGTTTGTTTGGTTGGTTGGTTTTGGTTTTAATATTATGATTTTGCTTTTTTTTAAATCTGGTCTCAGAGCAAATTAAATCTGTTTTAATGTTTGTGGAAAAAAGATTTCTTGAATTTTTCCACTATGACCAATACTTCATTTTAAAGTTGCTTTTAAAATTTAGTACCAGTGAAAGCATTATCTTCCTTGGATAATGAGTTTGTGTCCTCCTTTTGGATGAGAACTAGTTTAAATAATGTTTCCCTTTTTGCCCTGGCTTCCAGGAAGCTCACAGGTAAAACTGAAGTTCAGTCTCACAGCAACTTACAAATAATACATCTACACTCTTTATCTTTTGGTCTTGTTTTTTAGATTCTATTGTATTAGCTTTAGCATTGTATATGGCCTCAGATCCTCTTTGAAAAAAGGCAGGGTGCAAATGAAAAGTATGTTTCCAAGCTCCAGTCTGTTCTTATCCATTTCAAACTTGGGGGCTTCATGGCAAACTATAGAGCACGTTCCTTCCTCACTCCCCACACCCCCACCTTGTAAACTGAAGTGGATTTACAAATTAGGGGAGGGTTAGGCATCTGCTTGATGTGATTTTAGGGCCTGACACTGTCTGAAATTTTCATTATTAGAGTTACTCTTTTGAAATAAGGCACTGACATATTCTGCTAAAATCCAAGGCCATGCAAGTTTTTCTCAGTGTAAGTGAGGGCAGGAGGGAGAGATTATCAGCGAAGACCCTAGAGGAGCCTTATGGCTCGGTTACGCTAACATTTAAGAGTCCAGTACAAACTCATGCTGCTTCTGAGAAGAAAAGGGCAGGAGTTGGGTAAATGCATTGTCAGTCTGGCATGTTTATTTTTGTGTAATATATGACGGCCAGAGATAGGGTGGATGTGCACCAAAGGCTGATTGGGGCAATGGCCTTGACGGGAATGTTTAGGAGAATAAAACTACACTGGCTGTAGCGGGCTATTTTTATGCTTGCTCATTCTTCCTATGCAAGGGCCAGAGTGCATATTTTAGTTTCTCTATTTACATTAACTTTCAGAATTCATATATTTTTATTTAAGATACTTGTTTTAATTGTGTTTTTCATAACCCATTCTTAATATCATTTTTAAAAATTTCATTCAAAACTGTTAAGGTACGAGGGCACACCCCTGTCCTCCAGTCTTCTAGCTCCTCTTCCGGGAGGCAGCCAGTGTTTTCAGTGTCTCCTGTGTCTTTCCAGGGATATTGTGTTTCCTGCTTGAATGACTCTTCAAGTGACCAAATGTGAAATTCAGTTTGGATTTTCCTCTGTGACTCAAAATTCAACAGTCTGTAAAAATATAACTTCATGTTAGCCTTTGACTATTAAAGATTCCAAAGTTTATGTAGTGAAAAGAAAGGCATCCATTTTAGCTTCTCATTGCCATCTTGTCTACACATCTGAAAGCATCTCCTCCCTTTCTTCCTCCCAAGTCACCCATCAGTTTATTTCCTTGGCATGAATGATGGTCTTCCAACCTCCAGACTGGAGAATGGAAATATTTTTGTTATTGTGTGGTAATCCCAGATTGAAAATCAAATGTTGTCTCACCATCGTGTCTTTGCTCAATGCCAAAAACAGATGGCAGCAAATCCGTGTATGATCTAATCCTTTGATTTACACTGACCAGTTGCAATTTATTATTTCGTCTCCTAATTAGAAAAATTTTAATGTGTTTAGCCTCACAAAATTTAATTTATTAAAATGTTTCTACAGAATGAACAAAAAGAAGTCATTAGTAAATTTCGCACTGGAAAAATAAATCTGCTTATCGCGACCACAGTGGCAGAAGAAGGTCTGGATATCAAAGAATGCAATATCGTTATCCGCTATGGTTTCGTCACTAACGAAATAGCTATGGTCCAGGTACATTCAGATAATTCTAATATGCTAATGCTTGCTTTTCTTATTTAATTGCTTTCTTTTAAGTCAAGGAGCAAAAAACATCTTTTTAGTTTTAAATATATATCTTTTTTCCTGCTGAAAGAGCAGTTCTGAAAAATTGTGCACTACTGCCTTTTTTCTTGTTGCTTAATTCATATGACAAGCAGGTTTTTTTTTTTTTTTTAAACAACTCCTTTGGTTGTTATTTCTGTGTCCTAAAACTTTGGCCCCGTTTGTAGGGGCAAAAAGAGTCCTCCTCATTTCTAGGGTGTCTGTGTGAGCCCCAACTGGACTTGGAATCTGAACCATCACGTCTCGTAAATGTCTGACAAAAGTAACACACCCAAACCTTAGGGAACCCTGCTATTTCTTTTTCTTTTTGCATATTTTACTATGTTTTAGGTGAAAATTTACACAGCAAATTAGATTCATACACAATGCACACACAAATTGTTCTGTGACATTGATCACAATACCTACAATGTGTCAGCACTCTTACCATTTCCACCTTTCCTATCCAACTTCCCTGCCCTTCTTTGTCTTCTCGTCTTTGCTTTTGGGTAAATGTTGATCATTTGGTCTCATATAGTTGATTGTATAAAGGAGCACATTCTTCACAGGTGTTACTGTTTATTTTATAGGCCAATCTATTATTTGGCTGAAAGGTAACCTCCGGGAGTGGCTTCGGTTCCAGGTTAAAAGGGTGTCTTAGGGTGATAGTCTCAGGGGGTCCTCCAGTCTTTATCATTCCAGTAAGTGTAGTCATTTTTATGAATTTATGTTTTGTTCTACATTTTTCTCCCATTCTAACCGGGACCTTGTATTGTGTCGCTGGTCAGAACAGTTGGTAGTGTTAGCCGAGCACCATCTAGTTCTCCTGGTCTCAGGCTAGAAGAGGCTGTGGTTTATGTGGACTGTTAGTCCAGTGGACTAATTTCTTCCTTGAGTCTTTGGTTTCTTTCACTCTCCTTTGCTCCAGACGGAAAGAGACCAATAATTGTATCTTAAATGACTGTTAGCTTTTAAGACCCCAGACAGTACTCATCAAACTAGGGTGTAGAACATTATCTTTATGAACTAAGTTATGCCGGTTGACCTAGTTGTCCTCTGAGACTATGATCCTGAGCCTTCAAACCCAGTAAATCAATCCCATGAAGTGTTTGGATATGTCTAGGTGATATCCATAACTGTGCCCCTCATGTGCTTTATTGTGTGTATGAATATATATGCAGCTCATGCAAATATGTATATACGTATACCCACAAATACATCTATATATAGACGTGCATGTACTCCCATACACCTTCCCACAGCCATATAGCATACATATCTACATATGTAACTACTGATATTTTTTGTTTGTTATTACTATTATTGCAAAACTGTGTATGTTATAGCATTTACTGTAGTTGTTCTTTATTCTTGCATACCTAAAGTTGTGCTGACTTCCCCCATATTGTGTATTACCTTTCTCAATGTCTGTTCATGTCATTGCTCTTCTATTTCTAGGATATATACCTAGGAGTGGGATTGCTGAATCATAAGGTATTTCTATTTCTAGCTTTTTGAGGAAGAGCCATACTGTTACCCATAGTGGTTGTACCATTTTCCAGTCCCACCAGCAGTGTATGAGTTCCAATCTCCCCACAACTTCACCAACATTTGTTGTTTTCTGTTTTCTTAATCGGTGCCATTTTTGCAGGGATGAGATGGTATTTCATTGTAGTTTTGATTTGCATCTCTCTAATCGCTAATGATCACCCACATCTCTTCATGTGTTTGTTAGATGCCTAAATGTCCTCTTTGGTGAAGTATCTGTTCATATCCTTTGCCCACTTTTTTATTTGATTGTTTGTCTTTTTGTTGTTGTGTTGTTGAAGTTTTATATATATTTTAGAGATTAGACTATTGTCTGATATGTTGTTGCCAAAAAAATTTTTCCCAGTCTGAAGGTTCTCTTTTTATTCTTTTGGTAAAGTCTTTTGATGAGCATAAGTATTTAATTTTTAGGTGGTCCCAGTTATCTAGTTTATCTTCTGTAATTAGTGCATTTTTAGTTGTGTTTGGCAGTGTATTTGTGTCCAAAATTATGATCCCTAGTTTTATCCCTATATTATCTCCCAGGAACTTTATAGTTTTAGCTTTAACATTTAGGTCTTTGATCCATTTTGTGTTAGCTTTTGTATATAGTGTGACATATGGATTCTGTTTCATTTTTCTACAAATGGATATCCAGTTTTGCTAGAACTGTTTGTTAAAGAGACTGTCTCATCTCCATTGAATGGACTTTGACCCTTTGTCTAAGATCAGCTGTCTACAGATGGATGGATTTACTTCTGGGTTCTCAAGTCTGTTCCATTGGTCTGTGTGTTTGTTATTGTATGAGTTCCAGGCTGTTTTGATTACTGTGGCTGTATGGTAAGTTCTGAGATCAGGAAGTGTGATGTCTCCTACTTTGTTCTTCTTCCTTAATATTGCTTTAGCTATCTGGGGCCTGTTTCCTTTCTATATAAAGTCGGAGATTAGTTTTTCCGTTTCATTAAAGAATGTTGTTGGGATTTGGATCCAGATTGCATTATATTTATAGATCATTTTGGATAGTGTTGATGGTCAAGGTTGTGTGTCAGCTTGGTTGAGCCATGATTCTCAGTGGTTTGCCAGTTACTATGTAGTTTGGCAGCTGTGTAATGATGTAATCACTCTCCATATGGAGATCTGATATAATATCACCTCCATGATGAGATCTGCTATGAGCAGCCAATCAGTTGAAAGGGAGTTTCCTTGGGGGTGTGGCCTGCATCCAATATATGTGGACTTTCTGGCAAAGCTTGCAGGCTTTTGCTCTCTTTTTGGATCTTGCATCCGGCTGGTCATCTGACCGCTGGTTCTTGAGACTTGAGCTAGCAGCTTACCTGCTGATCATGGGATTTGTCAGGCTCCACAGCCTGTGAGCCAGAAGCCTGCCATCTGGCCTGGCAATCTTGGGTTCATCAGCCCCTGCAGCTACATGAGTCAGGAGAAGCCTTTAGCCTGACCCACAGACTTGGGACTTTTCAGCATCTACAACTGTGTGAGCCATTTCCTTGATCTCTCTCTCTCTCTCTCTCTCTCTTTCTAAGCCAAACCAGTGAAATGTATATATATATACATGTTTCATTGGTATGGCTTCTCTAGAGAACCCAGCCTAAAATGGGTAGTACTGATACTTTCACAATGTTACATCTGCCATCCTATGAGCATGGAATGTTTTTCCCTTTATGTAGGTCTCTTTTGGTTTCTTGCAGTAGTGTTTTGCAATTTTCCTTGTATAAGTCTTTTACTTTCCTGGCGCCATGGATTGAATTGTGTCCCCCCAAAATATATGTGTATCTATTTTGCTAGGCCACGATTCCCGGTATTGTGTGATTGTCCACCATTTTGTCATCTGATGTGATTTTCCTATGTGTTGTAAATCCTGCCTCTATGATGTCAATGAGAGGCGATGGACAGCAGTTGTGTTGATGAGGCAGGACTCAGTCTAGGGGATTGGACTGTGTCTTGAGCCGGCTTCTTCTGGGATATAAAGGAGGGAAGTGAGTGGAGAGACAGGAGGACCTCATACCACCAAGAAAGCAGTGCCAGTAGCAGAGTGCATCCTTTGGACCCGGGGTTGCTGCATGGAGAAGGTCCTAGTCCAGGGGAAGATTGATGAGAAGGACTTTCCTTCAGAGCCAACAGAGAAAGAAAGCCTTCACCAGGAGCTGATGCCCTGAATTTGGACTTCTGGCCTACTTTACTGTGAGGAAATAAAGTTCTTTTTGTTAAAGCCATCCACTTGTGGTATTTCTGTTACAGCAGCACTAGATAACTAAAACACCTGGTTATAGTTATTCCTAGGTATTTTATTCTTTGGGGCACTATTGTAAGTGATATTGTTTTCTCAATTTCCTTTTCAGAGTTCTCGTTAGTATAGAGGAATCCATCTGATTTCTGTGTGTTGATCTCGTACCCTACAACTTTGCTGAACCCTTCTATTAGTTCCAGTAACTTTCTTATGGAATCTCTGAATTTTCTATGTATAGGATCAAGTCATCTGTGAATAGGGGTAGTTTTACCTTTTCCTTGTCAATTTGGATACCCTTTATTTCCCTTTCTTGCCTTATTGCAATGGCTAGGACTTCCAGTACAATAGTAAATAAGAGTGGTGATAATGGTAATCCTTGTCTCATTCCCATTCTCAAGGGTGATAACTTTCAATCTCTGTTCAGAATAATGTTGGCTGTTGGTTTTATGTATATACTCTTAATTTTGTTGAGGAATTTTCCTTCTATTCCTGTTTTGCTGAGTTTTTATCAAGAAAGGGTGTTGGATTTTATCAGATGTCTTTTCTGCATCAATTGAGATAAACGTGATTCTTTTCCTTTGTTTTATTTATATGGTGAATTACATTGGTTGATTTTCATTGAACCGTCCTTGCATCCCTGGTATGAATCCCACCTGATCACAATGTATTAGTTTTTGATATGCTGTTATATTCTGTTGGCTAGAATTTTGTGGAGAATTTTTGCATCTATATTCATGAGGGATATTGGTCTAATTTTCTTTTTTTGCGTTATCTTTGCCTGGCTTTGGTATCAGGGTTATGCTGGCTTCATAGAATGAATTAGGTAGTATTCCTTCTTTTTCTATTCACTGGAATTGTTCAAGCAGAATTGGTGTCATCTCTTCTCTGAATGTTTGGTAGAGTTCTTCAGTGAAGCCATCTGGGCCGGGGCTTTTTTTTTTTTTTGGTTGGGAGATTTTTTTAATGACATCTTCAATTTCTTCGTTTGTTGTGGGTCTGTTTAGATTTTCTACCTCTATTTGTGTTAGTTTAGGTAAGTAGTGTGTTCTAGAAAGTTATCCATTTCTTCTAGGTTTTCAAATTTGTTGGAGTACAATTTTTTGTAATATTATGATCCTCTTTATCTCAGTTGGTTCTGTTATGTCACCTATTTCATTTCTTATTTTGGTTATTTAAATCTTCTCATTTTTTTGTGTGTCTGTTTGTTCAGGGGTTTATCAATTTTATTGATCCTGTCAAAGAACTAACTTCTAGTATTGTTGATTCTTTCTATTATTTTTCTATTTCATTTAATTATGCTTTGATCTTTATTATTATTTTTTATTTTTATTTCCTTTCTTCTGGTGAGTGTGGACTTCTTTTGCTGTTCTTTTCTATTTGTTCAAGTTGTCAGGTTAAATTATTGATTTTCGACCTTTCTTCTTTTTTGATGTGTGCACTTATTGCTATAAATTTTACTCTGAGTACTGCTTTAGCTGTGTCCCAGAGGTATTTGTGTGTTGTATCTTTATTCTTATTTGATTCTAGGAGTTTTTAAATTCATTTTTTAATTTCTTCTGTGAGTCAGTAGTTTTTAAGTAAGGTGTTATTCAGTTGCCATATGTTTAATTTTTTTTCCTTACTCTTTCTGTTATTGACTTCTAGTTTTATACCATTATGGTCAGAGAAGATATTTTATATTGTGTTGGTGTTTTTGAATTTATTGAAGCTTGCTTTGTGGCCTACAGTATGATCTGTTCTGGAGAGTGATCCATGTGCATTGGAGAAGAATGTATGCTATGCTGCTGTTGGGTGATGTGTTTTGTATATGTCTATGAGATCGAGTTGGTTGATTGTACTGTTTAGATCTTCTGTATCTTTATTGAGTTTCTTTCTAGTTGTTCTGCCCGTCATTGAAAGTGGTGTGGTAAAGTCTCCTGCTATTATCGTAGAACTGTCTCTTTTTTCATTTCTGTTAGAGTTTGTTTTATGTATTTTGGAGCTCTGTTATTGGGTCCATAAATATTTATTATTTTTATGTCTTCTTGGTGAATTGACACTTTTATCATTATATAATGCCCTTCTTTGTCTCTTACAATGGATTTTGACTTGCAGTCTATTTTATTCAAAATTATTATTGCAACTCCTGCTCTCTTTCGGTTACTATTTGCTTGATATATTATTTTTCTATCTTCTGATTTTTAACTTGTTTGTATCTTTGTGTCTAAGCTGTTTCTCTTGCAGGCAGCATATTGCTGGGTCTTGTTTTTTAAATCCATTCTGCCACTCTCTGTCTCTTGACTGGTGCATTTAATTCATTTACATTCAATGTGATTAATGTTAGGTATGCATTCACTGCTGTCATTTTGGGTTTTTTTGTGTGTGTGTGTTGATAATTTCTTTGTTCCTCTTAATTTTCTTTGCTGAGGTTTTTTTTTTTTTTTTTTTTGCATGTAGATTTTCATTTCCTATCAGTCATCATTGTTTTTACGTTTACTGAGTCTTTTTGATTTTCTTCTTCTTATTTTGGTGAATAGATTTATTAATTTTCTTTGTGGTTACCCTGAACTTTACCTTTATCCTCTTAAATTTAAAACAGTCTTATATCTTGAAATCACCTTGACTTCTGCTCCATATGTAAGTTCCATAGCTACACATTTTACTCCCTTTTTTGTTTTGAAGTTGTGGTTGTTTACAGCTTAACATCTCTGGTTCTCTGTAGTCAACTTTGTAGTTTTATTTTACTTTTGTGAAATCGTTGTCTGAGTTAGTATCTGGATACTGATGTTGTGTGTCTTTATCTCAGGTTGTTGTCTGATGACACTGGTTCTCTGTCTAAAGGGCCCACTTTAATATTTCTTGTAAGGCTAGTCTGGTTTTTGCAAATTCCTTAATTTCTGCTTATCTGGAAATGTCTTAGTTTTGCCATCATTTTTGAAAGACAATTTTGCTGGACATATGATTTTTGGTTGGCAATTCTTTTCTTTCAGGATTTTATGTATGTCATTCCATTGCCTTCTTGCCTGCATGGTTTTTTATGAGAAATCAGTGTTTAGCCTTGTTGGTGCCCCTTTGTAAGTGATAGTTTGTTTTTCACAAGCTGCTTTCAGAATTCTTTATTTGGTTTTGCAAAGTTTGATTCTGATATGTCTTGGTGATTTCTTTTGGGGTCTATCCTGTATGAATTTCATTGGGCTTCTTGTAAGGAAACTTTCTCATCTTTCATGATATTTGGGAAGCTTTTTGCCAATATATCTACAAAAATTCTCTCTGTACTTTTCCTTCTTCTCTTCTTCTGGAATTCCTGTTATGCGTAAATTATTCATCTTGATGGTGTCCCACATAACTTTTAGGCTTTATTTGTAATTTTTCTTCATTCTTTTTTCTCATTGTTCCTCAAATGAATTAGTATCTTAGTATAAAGGGATTTGTCCTCTATTTCACTGATTCTTTCTCCCACTGATTCAGTCTACTTCTGTGTCCTTCCATTATGTTACCTATTTTATTGTTAATATTCTGAATTCCTAGTTGTTGTTTTTATATGGTTTCTAATTGTCTATTGAGTCTGTCATTTTGTTCTTGTATTGTTATTCTGAATTCTTCTAGGGTTTGTGTGTGTGTGTGTTTTCCTTGATCTCTTTGAGGATCCTAAATATAGGTCTTTTGAATTCCTTCACAGGTACTTTTATTATCATTTCTTCTTCAGGAAGGTGCCCCCTCTTTTTTTGATCACTTATTTGATCCATATTATCCTGTTTTTTCATGATTTGTTATTGTCTGCTGTGTCCGAGGCATTAAAGTGTTATTTTATTTATACATTGATTGATTGTATGTTTGTTTGTTTTGTCCTGATTTTTTGTTTTGCTCTGTTTTGATATATCAGGGTGGGTGGGGTGGGTGTGTTCTGCTGATTACTGGTCTGGCACAGGAGTGCTTGCTGCCTGTCGCCGGGTGGGTGGGGCAGTGGCCGAGGGTGAGGGGGAAGGAAAGGAAGTGGGTGGGTTGGGCTTGTGTCATTGATCACCAGGGAGGCTGCGCAGCAGCAGGGGCTGGGTGGGGTGGGTGCACAGTACCGCCGATCATCAGTCCGACAGCACAGGAGTGTGCACTGCCACTCGCCTGGTGGGCAGGGTGGTGGTGGAGTTTGATGGGCAGAGCAGTCACGCACCATCACTGGTCATCAGTCTGGCAATGCAGGAGAATACACTGCTGCTTGCTGTGTGGGCAGGACAATGAGGGTGGTGGGCAGGGTGGATATGCATTGCCAGTTGTTGGCTGGATGGAGCTGGGGGGGCTGGGGAGGGCTCATACCATGGTCTCCAGGTGGGCAGGGTGGTGGCGGTAGGGGAGGCTCACACCACTGGTCACCGGGAGAGCAGGTGGGGAGGGGGAGAGTGCTACTCTGGTCAACAGATGTGGATGCCAGGGCACTCCCTGTAGGCTATAGCCAGCAGGCAGGACTGACAAAATGTGAAGGGGAGACTGCCCAGAATCTGGTCAGGTGGGGGACCGCCTGCTGACACTCTATGGATTTACTACTCTGTGCCACCCACCCCAGTGGTCAGGGACCACCGCTGGTGGGCAGTCCTATCTGGTTCCTGGCTCCCTCCCTGTTCTGTGGTCACCAGGATCCCTGGAGCTCTCACCTGCCTGCCTTTACTTTCCCTTCTTAGATCCAGTTAATGTCCTGCTCACGTTGTTTCATTCCAGGTTTGTCTGCACAGTTTCTCTGTTTCCTATTGGGAGTTCTGTGACATTGCCTTCCTGTGCTTCTCACCCAGGGTCACTCCTCACTTTGTCTCAAGATGGCCACACTGTGCTGGGCTAGCTAGCAGGGCCTCTCTGATCTGTAACTCTTTTTGATCACTATTTTTGTTCAGTTTCTCCTTCTGATTGGTATTTGATATAATTTTGTACGCTTCCTTTTGATGCTCAGAGTTCCAGGATTGTTACCTGTATTTGTTTCACTTAGTTTCCCAGGTCTTTGCTGTAGGGGGATGGCATGGTGTATCTGACTAAGCCACCATCTTGGGCCATTCCTTGAGTCCTGCTATTTCTGCATTTTCCTCCCTTATTCTCCAACTTTTCTGTATGTTTGAAATTTTTCATAATAAAACGTTGGAGAGGGAAGACTTATCAATGCTTACCACCCCAAAAAGAGTGTGAAGTCCTGATTTTCAATTAAATTTTACTTTATCACGTACCCACAGTATGTTAACAATATTGTTGTTACCTTTCATTGAGTACTTTTTGAATACCTTTTGTTGTTAATCAGGTATGCTGAGTAATTTAGGTAATATTCTTTCCATAAAATTAACTAATTGTGATGAATTAAATTAATTGCATTAATAAAATTAACAATTGTGTTCTCAGATGGAAGGTAAGTCATGGGAGACTAAGATGACCAGACAGCCCCCAAATTAGGAAGTAATTGTATTTCAGGAGTTGATTTGTAAGTCAGTGGCTTCTTACTCAGAATTCATTTTTCCATGAGAATAGTATTATAGTTGATAGTTAGATTCCTGGGAAAGCCCACAAATTTTTCTGTTATGCAAATGTACCTGAATATCACTTTATTAATAGGCCTGTAGAAAGTTAACACTATGTTAAACATGTTTCCATGGGAAAACATACTAAAAAATCCATTGTAGGAGGGCAGGAACAGAGCTGCATTCTCAAGAGCCCTAGTTCCAAGGTCAAAGATGCCCTTTCTCCCCATTCATCCCTACTACTAGGCAGGAGGTGTGGGGGTCCCCAGTCCAAGTCTGATGATAGTTCCTATGGTTTGAGGGAGGAGCTGTAGTTGTTAGTTGTCGTAGAATCAGTTCTGACTTACGGTGATCTTGTGTGCAGAGAACTGCTCCATAGGGTTTTCAAGGCTATGATTTCAGAAGCAGATCCCCAGGCCTGTTTTCCAGGGTGCCTCTGGGTAGGTTCAAAACTCTGGCATTTCAGCTAGTAGCTGAGTGCTTAACTGTTTGTGCCACCCAGGGCCTTGAGGGAGGTGCTATGGGGGCAAAATTGTTGGACAGGATAGCACTGTGTTATTGAGGCTTTAGAGGGCTGATATGGGTCCTGACTATCATCTCTGTAGAACTTTTTTTCTGTATTAAATTGCAAATTGAGTTTCAAGTAGCTGAATTACAAAGAATGGATAATAAATAAGTACTGAGGAAAGAGATCATTTGAAGGCTGAGACGCTGAGCAATGAATACCTTTCCAGGCCAGGAATAGGAGAATTTGTAGCAAGGCATAGCCATTCATTGACTTGATTTCTTTATGTTCTCAGGCCCGTGGTCGAGCAAGAGCTGATGAGAGCACCTACATCCTGGTTGCCCCCAGCAGTTCAGGAGTTATTGAACGTGAGATAGTTAATGATTTCCGAGAGAAAATGATGTATAAAGCTATAGACTGCGTTCAAAATATGAAACCGGCGGAGTATGCTCATAAGGTATTGTTTTTGGCCCTCTCTGAATTTAATTTTCATTTTAAAATGACTGCATGTGGTTGCCATTGGTATCTCTGTGGCTAAGACTCCAGACAGAAATTGTGCTGAATTATAAGTTCCAGTTTGATGAGCTATGCTTAGCCCAGATTCACACACAAAGAATCAGGATCCCTGGTGAGCAGGAAGTTGTCAGGGAGCCATTCCAGTTGAAGCAGCCATTAACTTTGATAATATAAATTTAGGTTTTCCTTCATCCAGAAAGACTAGTACAGCTCACCCATTCATCCCAGCCTGGCAATTTTGGTTTGATCCAATCTGTTTATACAGGCATAATTTTTTTTTTATTCTAGAAGTATTTGTTAATTAATGCCTACTGTGTGCCAGGCAATGTTTTAAGAACAGGGAACATGGTGGCAAGCAAGACAAATAAGATCCCTGCTCTGTGAAGCTTGTCTTTTAGTATGTGCATGGTGAGGGTTTGTTGTTGCTGTTGTTGGTTGCCATCAAGTCGGTTCTGACTCATGGTGACCCCATGTGTGCAGAGTAGAACTGCTCCATAGTTTTCAAGGCTGTGCCCTTTAGGAAGCAAATTGCTAGGCTTGTCTTCTGAGGCGCCTCTAGGTGGTTTCACACAGCCAATCTTTTGGCTAATAGTTGAGTGCTTAACTGTTTGCACCACCCAGATGCCTTATGGTATTTTTTCTCCTCCCCTAACCCCATGATGAGGGTAGGGAGGGAGAAACAACAAACAGAAATAAAAAAGCAAGAAATACATCATAGAGAGACGTAAGTGCTGAAGCGTTAAAGTAAGACGAGGTGAAATGAGTGACTACATGGCTACTTTAGATTGGATGGTTGGAAGGGACTCTTGGAAGAAATGACATTGAGGCTGGACTGTAATGACAAAAAAGCCATAAAATGCCATCTAACTGCATCTCAGTTTACCAACATATAGTCATTTAAGTCGTGAGAAGAAGCAGGGAAAGAAGAATGTATTCGTACAATATTTCAGGAAATCCCCCATACCACTGAATTAAAGACTGTAACTACTATAATAGCAAACAATCCATTTAGAAGAAAATTCACACCCTTGCATATGGGTGTGAATGTTAGTTTCTTAACATTGGAGTTGGCTCTACCCTAAATAGAGTTTCACGAAAGGATGCTTTCAGATTGGTGTGCATTGCTGTAACCAATTCCAAGGTTTTCTAGCCAGGTTTCTGCACAAACTTATATTTTAAAACCCCTTTAAATATACAGCAAACCAAATATTTTGCAGTGTCAAATCAAACACTTGTGACCAAATAGTGCTACTGGAAAGTTACTGCCTCACATTTAATGTCTTAAGAGGATGAATCAAGTGGATATTTACAAAAACTGATGTTTGAAGATTAGTGGTTTTAGTGTTGGGGTAAACTCTAGAACAGTCTCTGGAGTTCATAAGTCAGACTTTTCCAAACACAGTCCTTTTGGGGACCCCAGAATGGACTCCTTTCTAGAGTTCTTTTGGCTAAGAGATCTGCCCTCCTAAAGCTATGCCAAGTAGACAAACTCAGAGCAGAGATGGTAATAATGTGGGGTGCATGCCACCACCACTCTGTTCAAAGCCCCTACCTGGTCATTGCTGCCAGGTCCCAGCACTCCTTTCTTCTGATTTGAGAATCCTTTCAACAGAATGTCAGGCCACTACTAATAAATGATGAGAGTTGACATATGAGATGAAATGTATTTGCTATCTCATATACAGAGTTTATAGATAACTGAATGCTTTTTAAATCAGACTTTTAGGAGTAAGATGAAGATCTTAAACTTTTCCCTGGCAATGACCCAGCTACTTTCACTACGTTATTATATTTTATTTGGACATATATTGATTGTAGCTGTGCCTCTTGTATACTTATCATGATTTCTTTCTTTTTTTATTTTTATACTTCTAATCATGTCATGTTCCTTTAATGTTCTAGAGATAATCTTTTAGCTTCTGGTGTCCTGGTTACATATTCATACTCTTATCTTGTGGTTTTTTTTTTTTTTTTTTTTTTTTTCTGTTTCACTCATAGGTGTTTCTTAATTGTCCACATGTATGTACTCTTACACCAAATCACATCTTTATCAGCTCACTGAACTGTAAATGTCTTGCAAGAACAACCTAATTAAACTTTTCAGGAACAAAATATTTCAATTCATCATACTGTTAGAATTTGGGTAGGAAATAAGTCTTTGTACTTGCCTAATTAAACTGTCATATAGCCCCTAGGTTTGCTTACAGGGTTTTGTTCTCTTTTCTGCGCTAAGTACAACTGCCCCCAGTTGAAACCTAAAACACAGAGGCAAGAGTCAAGGAGATGGACTTTGGGTCTTACACCTTTGTTCATCAGCACTGATGATTTACTTCTACTGAAAACTTCCACTCAGTCTTAAAGAAAAAAATATAAATATAAAATATAAATCTGTCCTCTATGTGAGGTTCAGTTTTGAGGTAAAAAATTCAAGAGCCGTGTTTTATACTGTTAAGTTCCGTAGATGTGAGCGCTGAGCACTGGTCAGTCCCTATCTGAAGTTTTATATCCTTCAGAAACTGAAGTATTATTTTTGTTATGAAATATGTTTAGTTGCTAGTCACAGAGCCTGGAATACAGTGACTTAGGGGCTTATTCTCTCAAAAAAAAAAAAAAAAAGAATTTGAGTAATCTCGTTTAGTATATGTTAGCTCCATGATGTCATGAGGAATGCAGGTCTCTTCTCTCTCTGTCTCCCGTCTCTCTCTTCTCTGCCCTTTTAGTATTCGGCTTCCATTCTCATGGTGAAAAGATGCTTTTAGAATTCCCGCTGTCACATCCTCACTTTAGACAGGAAGTAGAAGAAAGTAAGAAAGGGCAAAAAGGGCACATGCCAGCTATCTGATCTTCTTTAAGGAGCCTTTCTAGAAATTCCATTCAACAACTTCTGCTTACATCCCATTGGCGATGGCTGGGAAGTGTATTCATTTAAAATAGGCATATTGACACCTAGAATAAAACTGTGGTTCTGTTCTTAAGAAAGAAAGGATACTGGGTGGGAAACCAGTGGTTTCTGCCACAAATGTGTAAAGATGGCAAAAAGTCTGGAAATTGTGGTGTCTGAGATGGAAGGCTCTGGGAGGCTTAGCATGGATAAGAGAAGACTGATGGGTAGTATAATAACAGTCTTTGGTTCTTTAAAGAGATTTCATGTGGAAGAAAGTTTGGACCTATTTTATAGGAACAGAATTAAAACTATTGGAGGGGCTTCCAAAACCCCATTGCTGTCGAGTTGATTGCAGCTCATAGCGACCCTAAAGGACACAATAGAACTTCCCATAGGGTTTCCAAGACTGGAATCTTTATGGAAGCAGACTGCCACATCTTTCTCCTACAGAGCGGCTGGTGGGGTCCGGTTTCCAAGACTGGAATCTTTATGGAAGCAGACTGCCACATCTTTCTCCTACAGAGCGGCTGGTGGGGTCCAACAGGCAACCTTTCGGTTAACAACTGAGCGCTTTAACCACTGCTCCACCAGGGTTCCTTACTGGAGGGCTTACAGGGAGCGATTTTTGAATGTTGCTAAGAACTTTCTCACAGTACGGCTTATCTAAAATGGAACAGACTGCTTTTTGAACACTTGGGAATTTCCACGATTATTGGAGAAGATTTGTATGCATATTTCTTTGGGGACCATTACCTCATTAGTTTTATTTCTAGGCCATAAGCTAACTGTATATTTTCATAACTATCTAAGATCTCCAAATTCCAAGAGGCTTACTTCAATGAATCTACGAAAAATAACCAAAAATTTAAATATTCTTTTCTCAAATCAGATTTCGGAATTACAGATGCAAAGTATAATGGAAAAAAAAAATGAAAATCAAAAGAAGTAATGCAAAGCATTACAAGGATAATCCATCATTAATAACTTTCCTCTGCAAAAACTGCAGTGTGCTGGCATGTTCTGGAGAAGACATTCACGTGATTGAAAAGATGCATCATGTCAATATGACACCGGAATTCAAGTGAGTCTAGAAAGACCCATTGTTAGATTTCTTTACAAGGGGCAGCGAAACAGGTTGTATTGTCAACATTTATTCAAAATTGTTGTTGTTTTTGTTGGGTGACACTGAGTCAATTCTGACTCATAGTGACTCCTTGTGACAGAGTAGAACTTCCCCATAGGGTTTTCTTGGCTGTAATCTTTATAGAAGCAGATCATCAGATATTTCTCCCATGGAGCTGCTGGGTGGATTTGAACTACCAGACTTTCGGCTAGCAGTCGAGTACTTAACCGTTGCACCACCAGGGCTCCATTTATTTATCCAAAGTAGTACATATGAAATCCGTTATTTTTCAGAAGTGTTTCGTCCCAAATTATATTTCTATTTCAAATATCTGTATATTTTAAATAAACCGTCCTGGGGAAGAAAGAGACCAATGTAAGACCCAAGCCATTTTGATTTAAGGCACATCAATTTGTCTATGCTCATATTTGTTCTCAAATTTTTGAACAAGTGAAGTCAGGCTAAAATAATCAACAGACTTGAAAGGGGAACCAACCAACTAGTTGCCTTCAGATCAGTTCTGACTCATGAAGACCCCATGTGTGTCAGAGTAGAACTGTGCTTCATAGTGTTTTCAATGGCTGATTTTTAAGAAATAGATCACCAGACATTTCTTCTGAGACACCGCTGGGTGAATTCATACCTTCAGCCTTTCAGTTGGCAGGCGAGCTTGGTTAACTGTTTGCACCACCCAGGGATGCCTGAAAGAGGACAGAAGTCACAAAAAGACAGCATGCCCGTTGAGGGACATGTGTGGGGGCCCCTTGGCTCATTTGCCAGTGATCTGGGGAAGCAGGAGGGAGAGAAGGAATGAGATGTGGGATAATGGCATGCCTGTGATGAGCTTCAGGTCCAACAGCATGTCATTGTGGGCTGCATATGGGTCCTTTGTGACTTCTCAGGGATGATTCTTACTTCTTGCTAATTTTAGGGAGCTCTACATTGTGAGAGAAAACAAAGCATTGCAAAAAAAGTTTGCCGACTATCAAACAAATGGCGAGATTATCTGCAAGTGTGGCCAAGTGAGTAAATTGCTGTGGGCTTACTTTTATTTGGCCAAAAAAAATACTTAATTGGTGTGCATTTAACTTTTCCTCTCACTCTCTCTTTTGTTTTCCAGGCTTGGGGAACGATGATGGTGCACAAAGGTTTAGATTTGCCTTGTCTCAAAATAAAGAATTTTGTAGTCAGTTTCAAAAACAAATCACCAAAGAAGCAGTACAAAAAGTGGGTGGAATTACCTATCGCATTTCCTGATCTTAACTATTCAGAATATTGTTTGTTCAGTGATGAGGATTAGCATTTGATTCAAGATTTTTTAAAAAATATTGTGAACTTAATTATATTTAATATTATTTTGATTCATGTTTTTATTATAATACAGGTTGATGTGAGAATTAATAAAATCATTGCTTGACCTTGCACTGAACTCTTTTAAAAAAAGGCAATATATTATGCTTTGAATTATCCATCTTGATGGTGGGGTAAAGAAAATCTA
Source organism: Dugong dugon (assembly GCA_030035585.1). Taxonomy (NCBI): domain Eukaryota; kingdom Metazoa; phylum Chordata; class Mammalia; order Sirenia; family Dugongidae; genus Dugong; species Dugong dugon. The sequence continues at coordinate 123,553,746 of CM057461.1, read as the reverse complement.
CTAATAATATTAATTTGTGTGTGGGACATTATGAAACTGTGGAAAGAATGCTGGCATATACATGAGAATCCTAGGTACCGATCTCAGTCCTGTCACTAATTCCCAAAATAAAATTAGGCAAATCAGTTCCATCTTTCTGTCCCAGTCTGCTTATCTGTGGGAAGGTTATAATATTATTGGCCTTTGCTTATATCAGTTGTCTATTCTGTCTACAAATTACCACAAACTTAGTGGTTTTAACACCCAAAACCCAACCCATTGCCATCAAGTCGATTCCGACTCATAGCAACCCTATAGGACAGAGTAGAACTGCCCCATAGGGTTTCCAAGGCTGTATCTTTTACTGAAATAGACTGCCACATCTTTCTCTCATGGAGCAGCTGATAGGTTCAAATTGCTGACCTTTCAGTTAACAGGTGCGCACTTAACCACTGCACCACCAGGGCTCTTTGTGGTTTAACACAACACCCATTTATTATAGCATATTTTCTGTAGGTCAGAAGTCCAAGCAGGGGCCTCTGCTCAGGGTCTCACAAGGCTGAAGTCAAGGTGTCAGCCAGCCTGTGTTCTCATCTGGAAGCACTGGGGAAGAATCCACTTCCAAACTCATTCAAATTGTTGGCAGAATTCATTTTCTTGCAGCTGTATCACTGAGGTCCCTGTTTTCTTGCTAGTTGTTGACTAGAGATCATTCTTAGTGCCTAAGGCCACCCTTACCACAAGGTCCTTTCACAACATGGCTGTTTGCTTCTTCAAGGTCAGTGGGTTCGAACTGCTGACCTTTTAGTTAATAACATAGCACTTAACCATTGTGGCACCGAGGCTTCTCCTTAGGTGTATTATATAGATGCAATTTTACTTTGGCCTGTCTTTATCTTCAGTAATAGAATAACGATGCTGCTATTGACCCAGTCAGAAACTGCATGAAAAAGAAAGACAAACGTATTGGGCTGTAGCATGTCAACAGTAATTTTTATCTAGCATGTGATAATGGTTGTCTGTTATTTGTTTCTAACTCTCTAAACTTCTTGCTTAGTTTGTAGATTACCTGAGAAACATGAAATACACATGAAAGCATTGCAGATATTCTTTGTAAGTTTTAGATATTTTCCACTCAGAGTATTAACCAAGTCCATTCTTTACATGAAATTAATCAAACCATAAAAATCTCATTTGAAGATGAAATGTGGACAGTGCAGAGCTCTATTAGGTCATATTTTAAAAATCCAAGTTAAAGGCTAGATCCTAGGTGGATCATGGAAAGAGTAATAAACTGTTTATAGGAGGTATTATATTTGATCATGCACTTGTCAGACAGAATACATTTGGACCACTGTTTAAGTTGAATATATTTGATGAAGTATGCTGTTTACATATTAATTAATTTGTAAACATACTATCTTAGTTATCTAGTGCTGCTATAACAGAAATACCACAAGTGGATGGCTTTAACAAAGAGAAACTTATTCTCTCACAGTCTAGGAGGCTAGAAGTCTGAAATCTGTGTGCCGACTCCAGGGAAGGCTTTCTCTCTCTGTTGGCTCTGGGGGAAGGTCCTTGTCATCAATTTTCCCTTCAGTCTAGGAGTTTCTCAGTGCAGGGAACTTGGGTCCAAAGGATGCACTGTTCTCCTGGCTCTTCTTTCTTGGTGGTATGAGGTCCCTCTGCTCTCTGTTCGATTCCATCTTTTATATCTCAAAAGAGATTAACTCAACATACAACTTAATCCTGTAGATTGAGTCTTGCCTCATTAACATAACTTCCTCTAATCCTGCCTCATTAACATCATAGAGGTAGGATTTACAACACGTAGGAAAATCACATCAGATCACAAAATGGTGGACAGCCACACAATACTGGGAGCCATGGCTTAGCCAAGTTGACACACATTTTTGGGGGACACAATTCCATCCATAACACGTACTAAACTGAAACAACTGATTCAATGATATCTTGGACTGTTTTGCCCAACTGAGATTAATATGAATTCAGTATCACCCCATGATTTCTATTCCTAACTTCATTTTTTCCCTTAGCACTTGATTCTGATTTATATAACTGCAATAAACATAAAAATGTTACATTTCATGTAAAATGTTATGTTTTATGAAGGAGCAGAGAAAGAAAAGAAAATGGATGTAGAAAGGGAATAAATAGAAACAAAGAAAAATAGAGACAAAAAGGATAACAAGCTCAACTAAAACATTTAGAAGAAATGAGAAGAAAAAATCAGTGTAATTGAGGGAGACATGTTAGTGCTATCGAGTCTGCCCCAACTCCTGACAACCCCATGCACAACAGAGTGAACTGTCTGCTCCTGTGCCACCCACATACTAGGTCATGGATCAGACCATTGTGATTCAGAAGGTCTTCACTGGCTGATTTTTGGAAGTAGATCACCAGGACTTTTCTTCCTAGTCCATCTTAGTTTGAAAGCAGAGTCTGGAAGCTCCGCTGAAGCCTGTTCAGCATCATACCAACATAAAGCCTCCACTGACAGACTGGTGGTGGCTGTACATGACTTGTTTCATTGGCTAGGAATCAAAGTTGGTCTCCCACATGGAAGGTGAGAATTTTATCATTGAACCACCATTGCCCCTGAGGGAGATATATACATCTAATAATCGACCAATTCATTTATCTGTTTATCAAACATTTTTAAGTTCCTGCTGTTTGTAAGGTACTGTATTTTATGCATAGGGAAGAATAGAAAGTAATATAAAGATCCTGCCCACATGGCTCCTAGAATTCAACTACAGAGATTAATTAGCCTTGTTCATAACTAGTAATAATATTTGGAAGACAGTGATCAAAGCCATAAAAGACGGGAAGGAGACATTACTTCCAATAGGGAATGGAAAAGTGAAGATTACGCTGGATTGGATAGCTGATCTTTAAATGGAATTTGTAAAAAAAAGAGGACAGAGATGGGGAAGATGATACTGAAAGGGGATCCAGAGTTTCAAGCATGTTTACAGGCTAAGGAGTAAGAGTTAAGAAATAGGAAGAGATTTAAGGTCCAGGAGGGAGAGAGGAGGGCATAACTGCTGAAGCAAGATGCCTAGAAGAGGATGAAACCAAAAGCTTAGGAGAAGATTGAGGTTGGTCAGAAGGATGGCTGCTGCTGCTTCTGAAGCAGGAGAGAAGCGAAGATACAACTTAGTGAGTGAGACATACAACGTAAGTGTAAAGGCACACAAGTAGAAGGCCTGTGGAGTTTATTCTCCTGGCAGCAAGCACTGGGCGCTCTGCTAAGAGTTGGGCTTTGGATTTGAGGATAGACATGGATACATAAGGAATGTGATAAAGATTTTTAAACCTACTTTGGTAAATGCAGAATGACTAATTAGAAATTGTTTAAGAGTATTCACAAGCAGTATTAGGACCAACTGAACTGGAAATGATAAATTTGGAAACAATTGGCAAGTGTCATGGATTGAATTGTGTCTCTCAAAAGTATGTGTCAACTTGGCAGCTTATAAAGACAATGCTCTACATTCTACCTTGGTGAGTAGTGTCTGGAGTCTTAAAAGCCTGTGAGCGGCCATCTAAGATACTCCACGGGTCTCATCCCTTCGGGAGCAAGGGAGAATGAAGAGAACAGGATACAAGGAAAAGATTAGTCCAAAGGACTAATTGTCCACAGCTACCAAGGCCTCCACCGGACTGAGTCCAGTACAGCTAGATGGTGCCCAGCTACCACCACTGACTGCTCTGACCGGGATCACAACAGAGGGTTCTGGACAGAGCTGGAGAAGGATGTAGAGCAGAATTCTAACCCACACAAAAAAGACCAGATTTACTGGCCTAAAGGAGACTGGAGAAACCCCGAGAATATGGCCCCCAGATACCCTTTTAGCTCAGTGGTGAAGTTACCTCTGAGGTTCACTGTTCAGCCTGGGAGTGGACAGCCCTGTAAAACCAAATGAGACTAGCGAGGTACAGGAGTCCAGTGACAAGGGCCAGAAAGCAGAAGGGGACAAGGAAGCTGGTGATAGGGAACCCAAGGTTGAGTAAGGATATTGTTGATGTGAGATTGTTAACCATTGTCATAGGGCAACATTTGTAGTAACTGTTAAATGAGAAACTATTTTGTTCTGTAAGCCTTCATCTTAAGTGAGAATAACAGCACAATTCAAAGAGCGTAGTCAATGTCACTGAACTGTGCATGTAGAAATTTTTGAGAAATGGTGTATCTTTGGCTATGTGTATTTTCACCAAAAAAAAAAAAAGGTTGAGAAGTTAGAGGGTTGATATGTTGTGGGGTTGTTAACCAGTGTCGTAAAACAACATGTGTACTTCTGTTTCATGAGAAACTATTTGTTCTGTAAGCCTTCACCTGAAGTACAATAAAAATAAAAATAAAAAATGTGTCAACTTGGCTAGGCCATGATTCCCAGTATTGTGTGGCTGTCCACCATTTTGTGATCTGATGTGATTTTCCTATGTGCTGTAAATCCTAATCTCTGCCTGAGATTAATGAGACAAGATTAGGTTAAATTAAAGAAGATTAGGGTGGGATGCAACACCCTTACTCAAGTCACAGCCCTGATCCGATATAAGGAGAGTTTCCCTGGGGTGTGGCCCGCATCACCTTTTCTCTCACAAGAGAGAAAAGGAGAGAGAAGCAAGCAGAGAGATAGGGGCCTCATACCACCAAGAAAGAAGCACTGGGAACAGCACATCCTTTGGACCTGGGATCCCTGTGCTGGGCCACAATCCTAAACTCAGGGAAGATTGATGACCAGGGCCTTCCCCCAGAGCCAACAGAGAAAGCCTTCCCTTGAAGCTGGTGCGCTGAGTTAGGACTTCTAGCCTCCTCAACTATGAGAGAATAAACTTCTGTTTGTTAAAGCCATCCATTTGTGGTATTTCTGTTATAGCAGCACTAGATAACTAAGGCAGCAAGGTATGATAGCAGTCAATAATTTAATATTTCTGTGCAGGATATTAGACTAAGTGCTGTTAAACCTTGGCAAGTAAATAAAAAAATCTGAATGTTTAAAAATTTGGTGGCCTATAAAAAAAAGCTTTAAAATGTTGTGGTCATTGTAACCCAAATAAATCTGGACCTCCTTGTGATCTCTCTCAACACAGGGTTGCTTTTAGAAGAAACTCAACATCAACATTCAAATTAATTAAAAAGTAATGTAAATTTATTTCTGGCATACAAAAAAAAAAGAAAGAAAATCCAAAGAGTAATTACATATACAAATATTCTCAAATTCTTTCAACTCTGTGTTTCCCAAAGAACCTTTCATCACAGTATGAGACCTACTCTACCACTTCTCTTTTTCAAAACTCCCCAAAATTATCCCCCTAAAATAATCCTGTATCACTTTTTATCTCCCTAACGCTCCCACTCTCTTCCTTTTATAATGTAAATAAAGATAGTTTCACTGTATTTATTTCTCTGGCCCTCTCTCTTGATTAACCCAGGCTTGATGGATGCCTGAACCTCCAAAGTTTTTTTCACACTAGAAGCCATGAATTGGGGGAAGGGGCATTCTGTGAATATTCACATTAATATTTTTTTGTCTTTGGAACATCAGCAAATAATACTAGTTATTGCCTCTAATCTCCAAATCTAAACTTTCAGCCTGCTTTGTGAAAATGGATCTGGACCCTTTAAATATGTTTACTTTTCCAGCTAGCATGATATTAAGCTTTGCCAGTAGAGGGTGCTATACAGACAATGCAAGAAAAAGGAGTTTTGTTTCATGGTTCTGGTGTGCTTGCTTGGCAAGCTTCTGCATTGTGGGAGAGGTCTCCAGAGTTCAGCTCCTGTAGTACATGTGGCTTTCTCCAGCACCAGGGTTTTTTCAGTGTATGGCAGCCAGCAGTACCCAATAATCAGCTGCTCCCCTGGCACCTCCTCAGGTGGTCTTGAAGTAGAGTGCCTCCCCATGAACAGTGTTCTCTGGCACCCTAGAGGGTATATTTCCAGTAAGTTCCAAAGGCAGATTTCCAGCAAGTTCCAAAGGCAGATTTCCAGCACATTCCAGTGGTATCATAGCAACTTGTCTGCTATTCAGTAAGCCACAATTGCCCTCTCCAACAAGGTCTGGCTGTCAGCTCTAGGGAGCTCCTCCTTGGGAACTCTATAGAGATAGTGACTGCTTTTAATATACATGCTATGCCTATATTCTTTAGGGTTCTTTTTGCTTCTTACCAGCTGATACTCTGTTACTCCAATCCCCTATTATTTTTCAATTGCCATCGAGTCAACTGCAACTCCTGGCAACCCTGTGTGTGTCAAAATGGAACTGTGTTCCATAGGGGCAGGGCTTGTTTTTTCAGAACTAGATTGCCAAGTCTTTCTTCTGAGGCATCTCTGGTAGACTCAAGCCTCCAACCTTTCGGTTAACAACCAAGCATATTAACCGTTTGCACCACCCAGGAACTCTCACTCACCATTATAGTTAATTATTATTTATTTTAAACTTTATCTGTTCAAATTACTATGTGGTTTCTCCCTCCAGATTCAACCCAGGTTGATAAAATAATAACCAGAGAAAATATGACTAAGAGAATTAGTTCATGAGAGGTTATAATTTTCAAATGTCCCACGATTCCTATGTATAAGCATTGTATTTCACATAGGAAATGACTCAAAAGCATCTGACCGATTCTCTAACCAAATAAATTAGAAAAAGAAGAAACTGTATTTTTATAACTAGGCAGTTTCATTTCTGAATCCAAACAACCAGTTTTATAATACCAATAACTGAACTAAAAATTCCTATCTTACATAAAAGGCCTTGTTATGAGCCTCCATACATAGGCCCACCATTTCCACTGTTCTGTATATTCAAAACATGAAGTTTATTATAGATAAAAGTAAAATAAAGCTATACCTCGTTGCTGCCGAGTTAATTCTGACTCACAGCGACCCTATAGGACAGAGTAGAACTGCCCCATAGGGTTTCCAAGGAGCACCTGGTGGATTTGAACTGCCAACCTTTTGGTTAGCAGCTGAGCTCTTAACCACTGCACCACCAGGGCTCCACCCTATAGATGATATTTTAGTTGTTGTTATTAGGTGCTGTCGAGTCAGTTCCAACTCATACTGACTTTGTGTACAGCAGAACGAAACACTACCCATTCCTGTGGCATCCTCAAAATCATTGCTATGTTTGAGCCCATTGCTGCAGCCTCTGTGTCAATCCATGTCATTCAGGGTCTTCCTCTTTTTCCCTGACCCTCTACCTTACCAAGCATGGTGTCCTCCTCCAGGGACTGTAACATGTCCAAAGTACATAAGATAAAGTCTAGCCATCCTCACATTCAAGGAGCATTCTGACTGTACTTCTTCCAAGACAGACTTATTCATTCTTCTGGCTGTCCATGGTATATTCAATATTCTTCACCAACACCATAATTCAGATGAGTCAGTTCTTCGGTTTTCCTTATTCATTGTATCAAAACATGATTAATGGCAAGGAATCAACCTTTATTGAATATATCTTATGTGCGAGGCACTATCCTTAGTGTTTTACACAAATTGTCTATTTGAAGATGTTTTATTTTTAAGACTTTCCATTCTGTTATAAAGAATCATTAGACTCTGGCTCTGAGCACAGAGATCCCCTAAAGAGTGCAGACTTAGTATAGCCAAAGCCTAAAAATAAAACATTTGTATTTAATAAACCCTGCCTATTACACATGCAATAAAAGTAAGTTAAAATCTTATAAACTAAGTAAAAGATGTGGTTTTAAAAAACGCAGAAAGACTAATTTTTTTTTAAAGCAACTACCAGAATGGATGTTTGTAAACGAGAATATTTTTCCCTTTGGGAGGCTGTATTCTCATTCCAGTTATGTTGTACTTCCTCACAAGATACTGGCATTCTTTTCAGTTGTAAGGCCTTCAGAGCATACCATAGTGTCACTGTGAGTCAGAATCGACTCAATGGCAGCGGGTTTGGTTTGATGGTTTTTAGGAGCCATAAGGTCCCTAGGTGGTGAAAACCATTTGTGATTGACTGTTAACATAAAGGTTGGCAGTTTGAACCCACTGAGCGATATATGGGCCTGTCAGTCAGCTTCCGTTAAGATTACAGCCAAGAAAACCATACGGAGCGGTTCTACTCTGTAGCACATGGGGTTACCATGAGTCAAATTAGACTGAAGGGCAATTAACAACAGAAGCCATGCCGCAAAATGTTGTTGTTTGTTATTTTTGCTATTGTTGTTGTTAGTTGCCGTAGAGTCAGCCCCCAACTCAAGGCGACCTCATGTGTTATAGAGTGGAACTACCCCACGCGGTTTTCTTGGATATAATCTTTATGGTAGGCCTTTTCTTCCATGGAACTGGTAGGTGGGTTCAAATGCAAACTGCCTGTGCCACCCAGCTCCTTTAGATAGATGGATAGATGAATAGATACATGCATACATACATACATTAAAAAAAAAAAAATCCGACTCATAGTGACCCTAGAAGACAAAGTAGAACAGCCCCATAGGTTTTCCAAGGAGCAGCAGGTGGATTCAAACTGCCAGTCTTTTGGTTAGCAGCCCAACACAACCAGTGGGCCACCAGGGCTCCATACATATATATGTACATATATACATACATACCTGGATAGATGTAGATACAGATCATTAGAGCAACACCTTAGGTTTAATCCCAGATAGTAATAGCAGCTTATCACCACTTCATCTGTTAAGCTTGGTTCTAGATGACTTTTGACTATTTCTTAAAATGGCGTTAATCCTAAAGGACAAGTATTTGCCAGACTATTGAGAAAAAAAAAAGTATATTGTATAATGCATAAAAAGACTATTTCACAGGGTACATTTCCAAAAAAGTTTTGAGCAATGACAGCAGTATTGGGCTAAGTGTAAAGCCCCTAGATGTGACCATTGGGAAGAATATAAAACAAAATGCATAATTTCTACTATATTTCTTTAAAACTCAACCAGTAACATGAATTTTTAATTGCTATATGAACATGTTATTGCTTGTGTCCTTAATAAACTAATCTCATATTATTATTGTTAATTACTCTCCAACATAACATCTTTATTCCTAGCAAGTTAGATTTCTTACAGTTTCTCCATATGCATAAAATTTCTTCCAGCTAAATATTTTTTCCTGCCAATCCAAAGATATGCAATATTTCACAGTAAAGTTTTACTACCTCCAAGAAGCAATCTTTGATTAATCGCTTCTCATGTAACTCTTCCCTCCTTTCTTTTGGCTTCCCTCACAGATCATGTATTTAGTCTGCAGCACACTGGCAAACACTTTTTACATGCTACCTTAGACTTGTTTTCTAGTCATTTAGTTTGTTTATGCTTTATCTTTCTAGTGTATCTATGCATTCATTCAACGAATATTTATTGTATGCTAACTTGTTTTGGCTGGAAGCAATCACTTGTCTATGCCAAGAAATTTGGAAGACAGCTACCTGGCCATCCGACTAGAAGAATCCATATTTGTGCCCATTCCAAAGAAAGGTGATCCAACAGAATGTGGAAGTTATCGAATAATATCTTTTAACATCACACGCAAGTAAAATTTTGGTGAAGATAATAAAAAATGGTTGGAGCAGTACATCGACAGGGTACTGCCAGACATTCAAGCAAAATTCAGAAGAGGACATGGAACAAGGATATCATTACTGCTGTTAGCTGGATCTTGGCTGAAAGCAGAGAATACCAGAAAGGTGTTTATCTGTGTTTTATTGACTATGCAAAGGCATTTGACTGTGTGGATCATAACAAATTATGGATAATATTGCAAAGAATGGGAATTCCAGAACACTTAATGGTGCTCATGCCAAACTGCACAGACCAAGAAGTAGTCGTTTGAACAGAACAAGGGGATACTGCATGGTTTAAGGTAAGGAAAGGTTTGTGTCAGGGTTATGTCCTTTTACCATGCTTATTCAATCTGTTTGCAGAGCAAATAATCCGAGAAGCTGGACTATATGAAGAAGAACGCAGCATCAGGATTGGAGGAAGACTCGTTAACAATCTGTGATATACAGATGATACAACCTTGCTTGCTGAAAGTAAAGAGGACTTGAAGCACTTACTGATGAAGATCAAAGACTACAGCCTTTAGTATGGATTACACTTTAACACAAAGAAAACAAAAATTCTCACAACTAGACCAATAAGCAACATCAAGATAAATGACAAAATATTGAAGTTGTCAAGGATTTAATTTACTTGGATCCACAATCAACACCCATGGAAGCAGCAGTCAGGAAATCAAACGACTTATTGCATTGGGCAAATCTGCTGCAAAAGACTCCTTTAAAGTGTTAAACAGCAAAGATGTCACTTTGAGGACTAAGGTGCACCTGACCCAAGCCATGGTATTTTTAATGGCCTCATATTCATGAGAAAGATGAACAGTAAATAAGGAAGACTGAAGAAGAATTCATGCATTTGAATGATCAGGTTGGTGAAGAATATTAAATATACCACGGACTGCTAGAAAAACGAACACATCTGTCTTGGAAGAAGTATATTCCTTAGAACAGAGGATGGGGAGACTTCTCGCTTACTTTGGACATGTTGTCAGGAAGGACCAGTCCCTGGAAGAGGACATCATGCATGGTAAGGTAGAGGGTCAGCAAAAAAGAGGAAGACCTTCAATGAGATGGATTAACCTTCAATGAGATGCAGCAATGGACCGAAACTTAGCAATGATTGTGATAACGTAGGACCAGGCAGTGTTTTGTTCTGTTGTACATAGGGTCGCTATAGTTGGAACCAACTTGACAGCACCTAACAACAACAACAACGAAAAAAAGCAACTTGGTTTGGAGTCTATAACTATGATGAAGTGTATTATACATATCACGTATAGTATGTGTGGTCCTTGCTGTCAAGGAACTTTTGGTCTATAGAAGAAATAAGCAATAAATAAGTGAACAGTAAACAAAAAACCCTATTAATTATTATGAGTTTCAAAGAAAACAAATATGGCATGATTATGAATAAGAAGGTTAGGATGGGCTCTGTATAGAGAAGGTGGAATTTAAAGAGGTGATTTGATAAGAAGACAACCAGCTTAAAGAGTAGAAGGAAGAGCCTTTCCAGACAAAGAAACAATATATGCAAAGTTCAAAATAAGGAAAGCTTAATCTATTCATGGAACTGAGAAAAGGCCAGTGTGGTTGAAGTGTGACCAGTAAGAAGAGTGACCTAAGATGAGGTTGGAAAGGAGGGAAGGGTTAGGTCATACAGGGCCTTGATGGCCGCTGTCTAGAGTGGCATTCAATCTCAGGGTAAAGGGAAGGAAGCCATTGGAGATTTTCATCAGCAGAGTGGCAGGAATTGATTTACTGTCCAGCTACTCTGGAGATTTTTTTTTTAAATATTAATTATACTCAGCAGTTAATTCAAAGAAACAGATTCAAAATATATATCAAACATTTACAATGGTCCAGGTACTGACCAAATGTCTTCTCAGTATTAACTCAGTTATTCCTCACAACTCCATGAGGCAGCCATTGTTATTATTCCCCATGTAAACATGCTGTAACTATTTACTTAGAGTGGCTAAGTAAATGACAAGATACATGGGCTGGTGAGGGGCAGAACCTGGATATGCACAAAGGTAGTCTGATTCCAGTTTTTGCAACTCCTTGTCAGAAACAGGAGCCCTGGTGGCACAGTGCTTAAGAGCTCAGCTAGTAACCAAAAGGTTAACAGTTCAAATCTACCAGCTGTTTCTTGGAAACCCTATGGGGCAGTTCTACTCTGTCCTATAGGGTCACTGTGAGTCAGGATTGACTCGATGGCAACGGGTAACAGGTTTTTGTCAGAAATAAACAGAAGTAAAGGCAGCAAGATGTAGAGTTGGAGCACTAGAGTGTCTCTAGCATGAGGTTCTCTGTTTTTCCCTTTGTCTGAGTAAAGCATTTAATGTCTTTCTTTTTTTTTAATTGTGCTTTAGGTGAAGGTTTACAGAGCAAATGAGTTTCTCATTTAAACCTCTGGAAGTCTGATTGGAAGTAGAGAGAGTAGTTAGATGGCAATTGAGATGGACCAGGCAAGATGGAATGGAAAGAAGTGTATCGGTGGGAGATTTATTGATGGAATGGATATGGAGGGGTCAAGGAGTTGGAGGAATAAAAGATGAGTCTTACAGAAGGACTGACCTGTCCTTTGGATCTCAGTGAAGGCAATACACACAGTTAAGTCATTTTAAGTACTTGTTAGGGAAGTCAGGTGAAAACATCAAGGAAAGGACAGCATCATTCTCCCAAACAAAGCGGAGAATGGAACACCATATGGTCTGGTGAATAGAGAAAGGAATTTTGTCACATTAGTCACCATCTGTGTGACCACAGCAGATCACTTAACCTCTGAGTCTCAGTTTCCTTCTCTGTGAGGCAGGACAGCAACAGTTTTAAGGACTTGGGCTCTGGAATCAGACTGACTAGTTTTTAATTCTGGCTTTCACTTACTTTCTTAGTCCTCTTAGATAATTTATTTTCACTCTCATTTCCTAATCTGTAAAATGTGAATAATAATACATCCCTCTTGCATTTATGTTGTTGTTGTTAGTTGCCATGGACTTATGGCGGGTTAAGTGAGATACTATGTATAATACATTAAAAGCAATGCCTGGTGCATAGTCAACACACAACAAAATGTTTACTGCTAGGCGTTGTGAAATGGACTGTTATGAGGATTAAATGAGAAAATGTTTGTGTATCAGAGAAAAAAGAATACTACTTTAAGACTTGCAGAATACCTGAGAGAGAGACCTTTCTTTGTTTTAGAATACCCCCTACTAACAGGTATATTTAGTTTTTAAGATAGGCCTTCTTATGGTTACATGAGGAGTGAGTCAGAGATAAACTGTGTTGCATAAAACAGAATCTGTTAGAGGGAGCTAGAGAGAAGAAGAGAAAAGGTTCATAGAGAAAGGAGCCCCAGGTGCAAGGCAGGAAGCTGCAGCCCAAGAAAAAAAGATGGGCAGCAGAAATTCCACCATCTTTATCCCAAAACACCAATAAATCTGCTACTTACATTCTTGAGTCCATGTTATCTGGGATAAGGAGTCAGGGCAATCTGGCATGGTAGTATGGACATAATGAAGGGAGAGAATATACACAAAGCAAATTGGATACAGAGAATTCTGGATTGCAAATATTGACACATTTTACACTGTTTGGCACAAAGGAGACATTCAAAAATCTTTATATTCTTTTCTGATTTGAAGTATAAAATGTAATCCCTGACTTTGAGGAGTTTACAAATGGGTTGCAAGTATAATGATTATAGGGATTAAATTATTAGGAAAAATACGAGTATATACAAGACGTGAAATCCTGTGTTATACAGACTATAGGTATTCTAGAGTTCAGAAAAGTCAGGGATCAACTGAAAAAATTTTCCTGAATTAGAGCGGATCTGAAATTTGAATAATATCTTCGATATATTCAGTGTTTAATCCATTTTTATTTAAAAAACATTTAGAGATGGAGAAGGGTAGGAAATGCATTCCAAATGGAGGTAGTGAAGAAAAAAAGAAGAAAAACTAACATGTTTTGAATGTCTACTGGAATGCCATACTGAGTTTGGACTTGCTTGGGTAACCAATAGGAAGTCATTCTAGTTTCTTGAGCATAAAAGTGACATGTTTTAGAAAAGATAACATACAAGAAGTTAACAGGGTAAATCATAAATTGAAGAAACATAAATTGGAAGGAAAAAGATCAAGGAAAGAGCTGGTTGCAGTAACTCAGGCTGAGGTGACAAACATCTGGACTTGGTCATTGGCAGTGAGAGTGGGAGGATGATGTTTAAACGAAATCATGAGCTGGAGAAAAACATACCTGGCATGGAATTGATGGCAACAAACAAAATAAATACAAAAGCACCGCATAGTTGGTGACAAAAAAAATACAAGTCATTTTTTCGCCTGATGTTATTTTTACCCTAGCTATGACTCATAGTTCTCCTTGGTCATCATCTAGTGCCACATGTGGTCTTTTTTTTTGGCATATGGAGTGACTATTTCATTGTACCCCAGAACTTGCTCACTGGGTTCCAGCTGTTTCCTGATCCACCCACACTGATCACTGAGGTGATGTGATTCTCTTGTCCTGAGGAAAAGGTTTAAAGTGAGTCAGAATTTCTTTTGATTTGTGAATGAAGCGAACTCTTACTAACCAGAGGCCACGGTCCCTTAAAAGAGTGACACAATGAATCTTGGGTGCTTCTTACATTTATCTCCACTCTGTCAATGTGGGCAAACTGGCAGAATGACCCAGGTCTCTCACAGCTAGATAAGGTGCTTTTGGGTTACCATTCTAGAAAAGCACAGACAGTAAGTCTCTGAGAATGTGGATGAGGTTTCTGTTTACAAACCCACTCCTTTCCCATTTTGTAACCCTTTCCAGTGTTGCTCTGCCATAGGCTGTAGCCTCAAATAATGACACATTTGTTAGACTGTAAGATTATTCTAGACCAGCCCTTTCCAACAAAACTATAATGTGACACACATAAATAATATTAATTTTTCCAATGGACACATTAAGAAGTTAAAAGAAACAGGTAAAGTTAATTTTAATAACATTGTATTTAACTCAGTAGATCTGAAATATTAGCATGTAGTCAATATGAAAATTATTTTGCTAAGATATTTTACATTATTTTTTCATACTAACTCTTCAAAATTTGGTGTACTTTTTAATGCATAAAATCCAAATCCATTGCCATCAAGTTGATTCCAACTCATAGCAACCCTATAGGACAGGGTAGAACTGCCCTATAGGGTTTCCAAGGAACAGCTGGTGGATTTGAACTGCTGACTTTTTGGTTAGCAGCTGAGCTCTTAACCATTGTACCACCGGGGCTTCTTTTTAATGTATAGCACATTTGAACTAGCCACATTTCAAGTGCTCGATAGATACATGTGGCTAGGGGCCACTGTACTGATCAGTACAGCTATAGATATTTTATCTTTTAAGAGAGAGAAAGTTCCACTTTTCTTCTTGCAAGTTCTCGCCTAACTCTGAATTCTCTTATATTCTCTTAATTCTTTGAAGTCCTCTTATTTTTCTGGTTGTGCACCTAATTGTGGGAATATGTAATGCTCACTGTGGTGCTCTGCCCAGATCCCTCTTCAGGGCCAACGCACCTATCCCTCTGTGGTTGGGAATATTGGTTGCTGACAGCTCACAGCTGCCTCCCTCGATGGGAATTGCCCTAGGCTGTGGAGGGTAAAAACAGTCTATGCACTTGGCTGCTAACCGAAAGGCTGGAGGTTCAAGTCCACCCAGAGGCACATTGGAAGAAGTGTCTGGCAATCAACTTCTGAAATATCAGCCATTGAAAACCCTATGGAGCACAGCTCTACTCTGACACACATGGGGTCACCATGAGTCGAAACTGACCCCATGGCAGCTTGTTTTTTGTTGGTGCGGAACTATGATGCCCAAAGTTTTGCCCTATAGACAGTGGCCTGCAGCTAAAGGACTGATCGATGAAGAGACACAAAGTTGGCCCCATTTTACTCCATTTGGAGTACTCTTAAGGGCCACCTCACTCCCTGAGGTCCCTTCAGGGTTACCCAAAGACTCCTTTGCAATTGCACTGCAGGTCATTTTCTCCCGCTGCCCAATCCAGCTGCTTTTACTTTCCTGCAGGTGTATCTCCTGAGAGCACACTCCCCATCCCCCAAAATTCCACTTGCATCTCTCCATCTCAGAGTCTGTTTCCAGGGAACCCAGTCTGAGACAGAATATAAAGTATACTCTCTTCCATCAAAGTAAGAATATAAACAGTGTTTGAAGGAGTAGGGAGAGAAGAAGGTGCTGGGCCTTGATTTATTTCTGTATATTATACTTCCCCATATGTGAGCAAGACCAGAGCTCTCTTCTGACCCTCCCTTCCTTCACTATTGGTACCTTTGTTTTTCTATATTCTGCTTCTCCCAAGTCAGAATGCTCCTTAGAAGCATGGATGGCGAAACTGCATCTCATATACTTTGGACATGTTATCAGGAGGGATCAGTCCTTGGAGAAGGACATCATGCTTGGTAAAGCAGAGGGTCATCAAAAAAGTGGAAGACCCTCAATGAGATGGATTAACACAGTAGCTACAACAGTGGGCTCAAGCATAACAACGATTGTGAGGATGCGGCAGGATGGGGCAGCATTTCATTCTGTTGTACACAGGCACCTAACAACAACTTCTCCCAAAGTCCAAAGTGACACATGAGTGAAGGATATGGTCAAAACTGGAGTTCATCAATAGCATTGGGTTGGAGCATGAGAAAAATATCCCCAAATGAAAAAGCTATCAACTGCATGGTATAGCAGACATTTATTGACACCAACTTTTAGTACTATTCTGAAGGCACATTATTTAGCTACTTCCTACTGCTAGCATGAGTAAGGTCAGGCCGCTTAGGTTTTCAAGAGAAAAATCATGTACTATCATGCAAAAAATCAACTGGTCTTGCCTTCAGTGTTTTCCAAGAAAGTAACTCTGGTACTGAGCTCTTGCCTCCCCATGGCCAGTAGTAGTGATCAGTCACGTAGTAGACAATAAAGTAGTGCCTCAGCACATTGTGTGGTTCCCCAGAGTCCACCTCCTCCCACATTTCCTTTTTCCTGTCTACTGCTTCCTTCACTTTCACCTTCCTTGTTGTTTCTCCTTCCCAGCTACCTCTGCTGAGACGGTTCCGACGGTGTGAGCCTAGAGTAGGAGACTGCATGAAAGGGACAACTTGCTACATCAAAGTTCTGCTGATCGGAGGACAAGCCCAATCCCTCAGCAACCCGATGGCTCAGACAGCCCACAGGCTTTTAAGAGCCCGGAGGTCCCCATACAACTCTTTGATTACATCAGCTTAGCTTTGCCACTAAAATGGTTATACCAAGTCACCCACCAATAGCACTGTAAATGACTTGTTGAAAAATAGTCCCACAATCCTGGCACATGAACTCCACAAAGACGTAGAAGGATTTCTAGAATTTAATCAAATAATTGCTTTTATAAGTAATTACAATATTCTAATAATATTATGTATTTTTTAAAAATGTGTAAGTTGCTAGAAAATTATCAGATTGGAACACAGTGTTGATTTGAATAGGTATTCACTGAAATTTCATCAGTTAGGATAGCAAAAGGAAATGGAAGTGGGATTCAACTAATTCTCATTTTACTAATCCATAAAACATGTACTTCTCATAAGTAGCTGGTAGTCTTTGCTCAGTTCTCAGGAAAAAATAGCTAAATAGCTGTAGTGAAGTCTCCTATTACTGATTCTCCATGTTATAAAGAACAAAACTACAAATCATGTTGAAAGGCAACCTGAAGCAGTACCACAAGGATTAAATGACCGTTGTTAGGTAACAATGGTTAATATCTGATTGTATAACAATAATGAACTTGGCCTTTTCCTGGTCACACCTGTGAGTGTTATCTAGCTTGGGCCTACAGCGGACAACAGAAAGTCTCCATATCCTCTATGTCTTCCTTCCTTCCTTCCACAATATTTGTTAAGCACCTACTTGTGCCAAATACTGTTCCTAGTCTCTTAGGTTATATTAATGAGCAAAAAACACATGCTCTAATGGAGCTATATGTGGGTCGGAAGAGGAAATAAGAAATAAAAATGAATGAATGAGTGAACAAATGAATGAACAAACAAATAAATAAATGTTATAAAACTCTGCCATCAAGTAGATTCCAACTCTTAGCGATCCAGGAGGAAGGAGTAGAACTGCCCAATAGGGTTTCCAAAGCTGTAAATCTTTACAGAAGCAGACTGCCACAGCTTTCTGCCTGAATGGCTGGTGGGTTCAAACCACCAACCTTTAGGTTAGTGCTCAGCGCTTTAACCACTGCACCACGAGGGCTCCTCAATAAATGTTATAGGATGCTAGAAAGCTGTCAATTCTATGGAGGGGGTGGAGAACAAAGTATGAAAAACTGGAAATTTAGGGGGGTCATTTTAAATGGCTCATTAGATCAGACCTCATTGTTTTTGTTATTGTTAGGTGCGGTCAATCTGGTTCTGACTCATAGTGACCCTATGTACAACAGAACGAAACACTGCTCAGTCCTGCACCATCCTCACAATTGTTGTTATGCTTGAGCCCATTGTTGCAGCCACTGTGCCAATCCATCTCATTGAGGGTCCTCCTCTTTTTCGCTGACCCTCTACTTTAAGACCTCGTTGACATTTGAGCACAGACTGGACTTGATTTTGGTAGTGTTGTCATTCTTTCCTCCATAAATCTTATTTTCCTATATTATCTTTAGCTCTCCTGATGCATCCTACCACAACATAAGAATAATTATGTATAGGTGTAAGACTAAATTGACCTCAGAGTCAGTTGTTTTTTTGTTTGTTTGTGTTCATGATAGCATATTATTTAACTCTCGAAAACCCAAGAGGTTTGACCTTGTCATGGTAGCAGCAGGTAGGTACCTAAATGATGTGCTGTGAGATATGCTACCAAAAGTCCTGTCCCTCTCCTCTATCGGTATTTAAATCTACTTCCTTAAAAAGTTGCATAACCTTCCCATCAGCCAGTCAAGCCATCTGAATTCTCCGTTATTAAGATACTGATTGTTTTAGATTATTTTTAGAGATTCTCTTTTAAAATTCAAATTTTGCCGTGGGACTAAGATTCAAAAACAAACTTGCATGTTCCCTAAGGAAAAGACTGCATTTGTGACATGAGTGTCACTTTTGTGGAGAGAGGACCCCAGACTTACACTGGTGGGCCAGGGGTCAAAAAAGGGCATTAGGTCCTGGGGAGGTGGAGGTGGGGAGGAGTAGAGAGAAAAACCAGGCAAGGATTGTAAGGGTTTAAACTTTGCATAATATACACAGAAACATTGTTTTTACTTCCACAAAGAAATATCCTCTCATACAATTTCCTTGGTCAACTGGCCCAACAATCTAATTTTATTTTCCACTGGGATACCACTTGTTGACCTCTGATAGAATGGCATACCAAAGTTGGGGTATGTCTGGACCAGAGTGGTTTACCCCAAAAAGAGGAGTATTTTACCACTATAATTATTTAGTGTTGATGGGCATGGTGATAATATTAAAAATCAGACCAACTTTTAGTGGGTTTTATTATTGTTTTTTAAATTTTCAATAGACCATGTACCCTCTCCAAGGCAGACAATTCCCACTGAACCCCACCTGGGTATCCAGTCCTCTGAGACATGTATTTCTGGAATTTCTATTATATACACACACATAAACATTTTCTTCCTTTTCCTTAATAAAAATGGGATTATATTTGTCTTAGTTATCTAGTGCTACTATAACAGAAATACCACAAGTGGGTGGCTTTAACAAAGAGAAATTTATTTTCTTACAGTTTAGGAGTCTAGAAGTCCAAATTCAGGGTGCCAACTGGAGGGGAAGGCTTTCTCTTTTGGTAGGCTCTTGGGGAAAGCCCTTGTCATCAATCTTTCCCTGGTCTAGGAGATTTTCAGTGCAGGGACCCCAGGTCCAAATGACATGCTGTACTCCTGGCTCTTCTTTTCTTGGTGGTGTGACGTCTCTCTCCTCTCTGCTGGATTCCCTCTTTCATATCTCAAAAGAGATAAACTCAACATACAACATAATCCTGTAGATTGAGTCAGGACTCAGTAACATAACTGCCTCTAATCCTGCCTCATTAACATCACAGAGGTAGGATTTACAACACATAGGAAAATCACATCAAATCATAAAATGGTGGACAAAGACACAGTACTGGAAGTCATGGCCCAGCCACGTTGATACACAATTTAATCCATAACAATATTATACATACTAAGCAATATATTGTGGACATTTTCCACATCAACAAATTTAGACCTACAACATTCATTTTTCATACATTTCATAATTTATTTGTCTAGTTCCTTGGCCAGATAGAATACACAGGAATCAAATCGGCTATATCTGTGGAAAGAGATGATGGAAAACCTAAATATCATCAGTCAGAACAAGACCAGGGGCTGACCGCAGAACAGACGATCAGTTGCTCATATGCAAGTTCAAGTTGAAGTTGAAGAAAATTAGAACAAGTCCATGAGAGCCAAAGTACGACATTCAGTGTATTCCACTTGAATTTAAAGATCATCTCAAGAACAGATTTGATGCATTGAATGCTAATGACCAAAGACCAGGCAAGTTATGAAATGACATCAAGGACATCATACATGAAGAAAGCAAGAGGTCATTAAAAGACAGGAAAGAAAGAAAAGACCAAAATGGATGTCAGAAGAGACTGTGAATGTTGCTCTTGAATGCAGACTAGCTAACGTGAAAGGAAGAAATGATGAAGTAAAAAAGCCAAACAGAAGATTTCAAAGGATTCTTAATGGAGAGAGGCTGAAAACATTCCCCTTGAAAACAGGAACAAGACAAGGACGCCCTTTATCACCACTCCTATTTAACATTGTGCTGGAAGATCTAGCTAGAGCAATAAGGCAAGAAAAAGAAATAAAGGGCATCCAAATTGGTAATGAAGATGTTAAACTGTCCCTGTTTGCAGATGATATGATACTATACATAGAAAACCCTAAAGACTCCACAAGAAATCTACTGGAACTAATAGAAAGATTCAGCAGAGTAGCAGGATACAAGATAAACTTTCAAAAGTCAGTTGGATTCCTATACACCAATAAGGAGAACGATGAAAAGGAAATCAGGAAAACAATACCATTTATAATAGCCCCTAAAAAGATCAAATACTTAGGAATAAATCTAACCAGAGATGTAAAAGACCTATACAAAGAAAACTACAAAACGCTACTGCATGAAACCCAAATGGATCTACACAAATGGAAAAACATCCCATGCTCATGGATAGGTAGACTCAGCATGGTGAAAATGACAATTCTACCCAAAGCAATTTACAAATACAACGCAATCCCGATCCAAATACCAACAACATTCTTCAAAGAGATGGAAAAACTAATCATTAACTTTGTATGGAAAAGGAAGAAGCCCCGAATAAGTAAAGCGCTACTGAAGAAGAATAAAGTTGGAGGACTCACGCTACTTGACTTCAGAACCTACTATACAGCTACGGTAGTCAAAACAGCCTGGTACTGGTACAATGACAGATGCATTGACCAATGGAACAGAACTGAGAACCCAGATGTAAATCTATCCACCTACAGTCACCTGATCTTCGACAAGGGCCCAAAGTCCATCAAATGGGGAAAAGACAGTCTTTTTTAATAAATGGTGCTGGCAAAACTGGATATCCATGTGCAAAAAAATGAAACAGGACCCATACCTCATGCCGTATACAAGATCTACTTCAAAATGGATCAAAGACCTGAATATAAAGCCTAAAACTATAAAGTTCATAGAAGAAAAAATAGGACCAACACTACAGGCCTTAATACACAGCATTAACAGGATTCAAACCATAACTATCGATGCACAAACCCCAAAAGATAGGCTAGATAACTGGGATCTTCTAAAAATCAAACCCCTATGCTCTTCAAAAGACTTCACCAAAAGAGTAAAAAGAGAAGGTACAGACTGGGAAAAAATTTTTGGACAGTACAAGTCAAACAAAGGTCTAATCTCCATAATCTACAAGAAAATCCAACACCTCTACAACAAAAAGACAAATGATCCTCTTAAAAAATGGGCAAAGGAAATGAACAGACACTTCACCAAAGAAGACATTCAAGTGGCCAACAGACACATGAGGAAATGCTCACGATCACTAGCCATTACAGAAATGCAAATTAAAAGCACAGTGAGATACCATCTCACCCCGGCATTACTGGCACGAATCAAAAACACTGGAAATAACAAATGTTGGAGAGGCTGCGGGGAGATCGGAACTCTTATGCACTGCTGGTGGGAATGCAAAATGATACAACCATTTTGGAAAATATATGGCGCTTCCTTAGAAAGCTAGAAATAGACATACCATTCAATCCAGCAATCCCACTCCTAGGAATATATCCTAGAGAAATAAGAGTCGTCACTCGAATAGGCACATGCACCCCTATGTTCATGGCAGCATTGTCCACAACAGCAAAACGACGGAAACAACCTAGATGCCCATCAACAGATGAATGGATAAACAAACTATGGTACATACACACAATGGAGTACTATGCAATGAGAAAGAACAATGATGAATCTGTGAAGCAGCTCATAACATGGATGAAACTGGAGGACATGCTGAGCGAAATAAGTCAATCACAAAAGGACAAATATTGTATGAGACCTCTATTGTAAAAACCCATGAAAAAGTTCACACACAAAATGTAACAATCTTTGTTGGTTACCAGGGATGGGAGGGGTGGGGGGAAATACTAAACAGACAATAGGTAAGTGGTATCGTGGGTGAAGGGTGAGACAGTACACAATACAGGGGAAACTAGCACAACTTGTACAAGGAAAGGTCATGGAAGCTCCATAGACACATCCAAACTCCCTGAGGGACTGAATTGCTGGGTGGAGGGCTGTGGGGACCATGGTCTGGGGGAACATCTAGCTCAGTTGGCATAATGCAGTTTATAAAGACAATGTTCTACATTCTACCTTGGAGAGTAGCATCTGGGGTCTTAAAAGCCCATGAGCAGCCATCTAAGATACTCCACTGGTCTCATCCCTTCGGGAGCAAGGGAGAATGAAGAGAACAGGATACAAGGAAAAGGTTAGTCCAACGGACTAATGGACCACATCTACCAAGGCCTCCACCAGACTGAGTCCAGTACAACTAGATGGTGGCCGGATACCACCACTGACTGCTCTGACCAGGATCACAACAGAGGGTTCTGGACAGAGCTGGAGAAGGGTGTAGAACATAATTCTAACTCACAAAAAAAAAAAAAAAAAAAAACAGATTTACTGGCCTAAAGGAGACTGGAGAAACCTCGAGAGTATGGCCCCCAGGCACCCTTTTAGCTCAGTTGTGAAGTCATTTCTGAGGTTCACTGTTTAGCTGGGGAGTGGACAGCCCCATAAAACCAAATGGGACTAATGAGGCACAGCAGTCCAGGGACAAGGTCCAGAAGACAGAAGGGGATAGGAAAGCTGGTGATAGGGAACCCAAGGTTGAGTAAGGTTAGAGTTGATGTGTTGAGAGGTTGTTAACCATTGTCATAGGGCAACATGTGTACCAACTGTTAAATGAGAAACTATTTTGTTCTGTAAGCCTTCATCTAAAGTGAAAATAGCAGCACAATTGGAAGAGCATAGTCGATGTCACTGAATTCTGCATATAAAGATTTTTGAAATGGTGTATCTTTGGCTATGTATATTTTCACCCCAAAAAAAAAAAAAAAAGGTTGAGAAGGGAGAGGGTTGAAATGTTGTGGGGTTGTTAACCAATGTCATAAAACAATATGTGTACTACTGTTTCATGAGAAACTATTTGTTTTGTAAGCCTTCACCTGAAGTACAATAAAAAAAAAAAAAAAGATTTCAAAGAGCGGCTCAAGAACACAAAGTAAACTATTACAGTGACATGTGCAAAGACCTGGAGATAGAAAATCAAAGGGAAGAACACACTCGGTGTTTCTCAAGCTGAAAGAAGTGAAGAAAAAAGTCAAGCCTCAAGTTGCAGTATTGAAGGATTCTATTGGGAAAATATTAAACAACACAGGAAGTATCAAAAGCAGATGGAAGGAATATACAGAGTCACTATACCAAAAAGAATTGGTGGATGTTCAACCATTTCAGGAAGCAGCACATGATCAAGAACTGATGGTATTGGAGGAAGAAGTCCAAGCTGCACTGAAGGCATTGGCAAAAAACAAGGCTTCAGGAATTGACGGAATACCAATTGAGATATTTCAACAAACAGATGTAGCACTGGAGGTGCTCGTTTCTCTGTGCAAAGAAATTTGGAAGACAGCTCCCTGGCCAACCGACTGTGAGAGAGAGATCCATATTTGTACCCATTCCAAAGAAAGGTGATGCAACAGAATTCAGAAATTATCGAACAATATCATTAATATCACACACAAGTAAATTTTGCTGAAGATCATTTAAAAGTGGTTGCAGCAACACATCAACAAGGAACTGCCAGAAATTCAAGCCAGATTCAGAAGAGGACATGGAACAGGGGATAACATTGCTGATGTCTGATAGATCACGGCTGAAAGCAGAGAATATCAGAAATATGTTTGCCTGTGTTTTATTGACTATGCAAAGGCATTCAACTATGTGGATCATAACAAATTATGGATAACATTGTGAAGAATGGGACTTCCAGAACACTTAATTGTGCTCATGAGGAACCTGTACTTAGACCAAGAGGTAGTCATTCGAACAGAACCAGGGGATACCACATGGTTTAAAGTCAGGAAAGTTGTGTATCAGGGTTGTATCCTTCACCATACTTGTTCAATCTGTATGCTGAGCAAATAATCCAAGAAGCTGGTCTATGTGAAGAAGAACGCAGCATCAGTATTGGAGGAAGACTCATTAACAACCAGCAATATGCAGACAACCCAACCTTGCTTGCTGAAAGCAAAGAGGACTTGAAGCACTTACTGATGAAGATCAAAGATCACAGCCTTCGTTATGGATTACATCTCTACATAAAGAAAACAAAAATCCTCACAACTGGACCAATAGGCAACATCATAATAAATGGAGAAAAGAGTGAAGTTGTCAAGGATTTCATTTTACTTGGATCCACAATCAACACCCATAGAAGCAGGAGTCAAGAAATCAAACGATGCATTACACTAGGCAAATCTGCTGCAAAAGACTGCTTTAAAGTGTCAAAAATCAAAGACGTCACTTTAAGGACTAAAGTGCGCCTGACCAAAGCCATGGTATTTTCAATCACCTCAAATGCATGTGAAAGCTGGATAATGAATAAAGAAGACTGAAGAATTGATGTCTTTGAATTATGGTGTTGGTGAAGAATATTGAGTATACCATGGACTGCTAGAAGAATGAACCAAATCTGTCTTGGAAGAAGTACAGATAGAATGCTCATTAGAAGCAAAGATGGCGAGACTTCGTCTCACATACTTTGGACATGTTATCAGGAGGAACCAGTCCCTGGAGAAGGACATCATGCTTGGTAAGGAAGAGGGTCAGCAGAAAAGAGGAAGACCCTCAACGAGATGGATTGACACAGTGGCTGCAACAATGAGCTCAAGCATAACAACAATTGTGAGAATGGTGCAGGACTGGGCAGTTTCATTTTGTTGTATAAAGAGTTGCTGTAAGTCGGAACCGACTTGACAGCACCTAACAACAACAACAACAACAGTTCCTTCTAGATGGACTTTTAGATTGTTTTCAGTTTCTAGATATTGTAAACTGAGTTTCAACAAATACTCTTATATTTGCATCTTTGTACCCTTATCCAATGTCATCCTCAAAGTACATTCCTAGAGGTAGAATTTCTGTGCCAAAGAGCATGCATAGTTTTGATATTTACTCCTATATTGATCTTCAGAAAGTTTGTATCACTTTCCTCTGCCACTAGGTAGTTATGAGAGTGGTAAGGAGCCCTGGTGGTGTAGTGGTTAAAACTATGTTTATCTTTTGTGAATGTGTGAATTTTCCTGAGTTATGACCTTTGTCTATTTTTCTATTGTGCACTTGGAGATGACATGGCAGAAAGTGCTATGTGTGCATCCTATTCTTATTCTCCTCATCACAGACAAGATCTCTTGACTTCCTGCTTTGGGAGATGAAGACATGATCATTCCTGCCTTTCCATTCACCTTCTTCATCTCCTTCCACTTTCCAACTTTTGTTAGATATATGATTATTTTTACACTTATCAAGGTTAATAATTTTTCTAGAGACAGAAGTCTTTTGTGATTTTTCATAGTGAATTCTAAAAATTTTTAGTTGTAAACTTAAAACCAATAAAACAACAACAATGTCAACAACAAAAACAGTTGCCTTCAAGTCAGTTTCAAGCCATGGCAATCCCATGTGTTGCAGAGTAGAACTGTTCCATGGCTGTGACCTTCCAGAAGCAGATCAACAGGTCTTTCTTAAGAGGCACCTCTGGGTGGATTCAAATCTCTAATCTTTTAGTCAGTAGTCAACGGCTTAACCATTTGTGTAACCCAAGGACTTCTTAAAACCAATAAACAATCAAACTATTGTGACTCTTGATCCAAGTAGTTTGGTAGGATTACATTTCTTTCTCTGTGAGTCCAATTGTACTTCTTGTGCTGCTCAGTGGAAAATGTTCTTAAATTCTACTTTTACATTCCATCAGTTGCCTTCATCAGTTTATGTGACTATTGAGATTCTTTTGGTTGGAAGTTGTAGGATTAACAAGTCAAACTTAAATAAAAACAAATGTCGCAAAAAAAAAAAAAAAAAAAGATGTGACTTCCGAAGTGGCTGAAGATAGAGCTCACTTGATGTAGCTAGCATCTGGTTTCAGAAGACTGGATTCTTCATGTCTTGCTCAGCTTGTCTCTCCTCTGAGTTATGGCTTCCACAGATGACACTCTCATTTTTTCTGAAAATCATCCTCAAGGTCCTTCCTAAGAAAGAATGTTTGAGATGTAAACTTTGAGTTCTTACACATCTGAAAATACCTTTATTCTCTTCTCATATTTGATTGGCATCTAGGGTGGTAGATTCTAGATTGACAAGCATTTTCTCTCAGAACTTTAAAAACATTACTCCATTGTTTTGCAGCATCTAGTTGGTGAGTGGCAAGTTTGATATCAGTCTGCTTTTTGCTTCTTTTGTGGGTGACTTGTTTTTCTCTCTGGAAACATTTAGAATCTTCTCTTTATAATTAATTTCTGGAATTTCTCAATGATGTATTTAGTTATGAGTCTTTTCTCACATTTTATGCTGGTGTTTTATGAGCCATTTCAATCTGAAAACTTACTTTCTTCAGCTTTGGGATATTCTCTTGTATTCATTCTGTAATCATCTTATTTTCCTCTACTTCCTTTGATCTTTCTTCCTGGAAGTCCTGTTAATTGGATGCTAAAGTTCCCAGGTATATATTATGTCTTATCTTTTTTTATTATATTTTCCATCTTTGCCTTTCTTTTCTATATTCCAAGAGACTTCCTCAACTTTATCTTCCAAAACTTATGTTGATTTCTCTGGTAATTTTCTTTTTTTAGTATCTAAGAGGTTTTTTTTTTTTTTTGAATGTTATTTTTTAAAATCTGGTGACTTAATTATGGCAATACCTTGTTGAATCTCACTGAGGATGCTAATTCAATCTTTTAAAAAGCCTTCTTCTGTTTCCAGAATTATCTCCATAGTCATTTCTTTTTTCTGTTTTCCTTGGGGTTTTTTTTTTTTTTTTTTTCCTCCCCTTGTTCATCTTGGTATTTTTATTTTTTTCTTCCATGTTTGGAGTTTTGATTCTCGCTGTTGTTTAAATTATTATTTTTATCTATTGGTTCTTGGCTTTTGTAGCAGATGTACGAATGAGGAAAGAATGGAGAGACCTTTGTATGCAGTAAGGCTTGTTGGCTGATAAGTTTTGTTTAAGGCTAAGAGGTCAGGAAACCATTAAGCTGAAGGACTGAATTATTCTGGTGCACTAACTCCCATGCTAGCTCCTATAGTACTCTCTCTCATAATTCATTATCTCTTAAAATGAAATCACCTGTGTTTTGCTTGGGATAAATGCTCAGCTGCAGATCGTCCTGCACTGAGATGTGACGGGGCCATATACTGACATCCAACTAGTCTCTTTTATAAGTCCCATTTCTCCCTCCTGCTCTCAGTGGTTAATTGCCATTTCAATTCTGGAACTGTTCCATGCTTCTAACTGGCAGATTTTTTTTTTTTTTTTTTTTAATGTGTATCCCAGGAAGCTGCTATTTCTGCTCTGCTTTTTCCACTGATGAGACCCTTTCTGTTCTCTTCATTGTTACATTTCTGTGTCTTTTTCCTCCCTTTACAATTAGTTTAATGAAATTTTAGAAGGCAAAGAGATACTTTTATATGTTCAGTCTGCCACCCTGAACTGGAAATTTCTCCAAATCTTTCATAAAGAGTTTGGAATGTGATTCAGGGTATTGCTTTACCCCAAGTGTTGCCGTAATTTGAGGTGAATTAAGTTTCCAGGTGGGTAGCCCACACAGTACCCTAATCTCTCCCTCCTTTACCAACTATATCTCTAGGAAACTTCACTTCTTTCCTCTACCTCAATCACCCACTTCCGTAACCATACCCTAGTCCCTGTCAGCTCCTTGAACTGAAATCTGACACTGAAACCTGCTGCTAACAGGTAACAATCTTTTTGACTTCCCTCTCTATCGCCCAGTTACTACTACAACACATGCTTTTGGTCTTCATTAAGATATCCAGTTTATTAACTCATCTAACTTCTTCCTTCTGTCTTTACTTCCTCTATATCCAGCCTGGCTTATAAATCCCATCACTCTAGCCACTTGTATCCTCCTGTCAGAACTCTAAAAATTGATCGATCAAATGGTATTATGAAGTAAGACTGCCTGGGTTCATGTCCTATCTCTACCACCCACAGGCTGTGTGACTTTGGGGAAGTAACTTAAATTTTCTGTGCATCCTTGTCCTCATTTGTAAAATGAGGATAATAATAGTAATAATATTCTGAGGATAAGATGAGATAGTACCGAAAGTGCTTAGAAAAGTATCAGGCTCAATAAAAATGTTCAATAAACATTAGCTAACCTAACCGAACCAGTTGCTGTCAAGTCAATTCCTACTCATGATGACTTCATCTGTGTCAGAGTAGAACTGTGCTCCATAGGGTTTTCAATGGCTAATTTTTCAGAAGTAGCTCACCAGGCCTGTCTTCCAAAGTGCCTCTGGGTGAACTTGAACTTCCAATCTTTTGGTTAGCAGCCAAGTACATTAACCATTTGCACCACCCAGGAATTCCAAACATTAGACAGTGGTAGTAATATACTCTAATCTAAACATACTAATGAAATAGAAGTGTACCTTAATAAGTTATATTAAAGTATATAATTTATACTATTTAACCAGTCTTCCTATTGATTAACTACCTCAAAACTACGTAATATTTACATTTTAAACCATATGGAATTGCTGATTTATCTTCTAAATGTTTGACTCCTTGGCAACCAAAGAAATGGGTTGTTTTCCTAATCCTCCTTTTTCTAATTCAACTTTGGTGTTTAACTCTCTGGGTCTCCAAGGAGAACTTGCCCTAATTATGGTAGGATAATGAACCACCGCCATCTGATTTATGCCATTTATTAAGGTAGCAAGTACCGATTACAAACTGGCAAACAAGTTCCTGCATATACCATCTTATGTGACAATTGTGACTTTAGAAATTAGATCAGATTCAAAAAGTAGCTTTAACTACATCATTTCTCATTGGTGCTAGGATCAGCCATTTCTTCCAAATCTATAACTATGTAATAGCAATTATGAGCTGTGAAGACCTCAGGACTCTCCCTAGCTTGGGTACCAAAATGTCTTTGATTGTGGGCATTTTGATGATTCCCTTAAAGAAGACCTTGGAGGAAGATGTTTTAACCCAAGGCACTATACAACTACTGCTCTGATTACTAGACCCTATATCTGGCAAAACTCTACCCAAATTAATACTTTAGATACAGTCTCTGTAGAATAAGACCATGAGGCTTTGAGACGTGTGAGAATACACTGTGAGGATCATATATATTTCAGCTCTAAAGATTCTACCATCACATCTTTTTGGGACCGTGTCTCTCAATAGAAATATCAGTGAGAAGTCCAATGAAAAAATTATTAAAGTATTTATTACTTTGAAATCAGCTTTGAGGCGTATCACAAAGAAGCAGTATAGTGTAGTAACACAGGATCCTATTATAATTTTGGGCAAGTGACCTAACTTTTCTGGGCCTTTGTTTCCTAATCAGTAAAATGAGTTTTGGAATGGTTTAAATGAAATAATATATTAAAGCATTTGGTATATAACTGAATGATAAATGTTTACTGAATCTGAAGAATCACCATTGGCAGGCATGACCTTCTTAGGAGCAAATTTTTACTTTAAAGAGTGTGAAATCAAAGCTGATATTAGCTCCACCTCGTCCTCATACCCCTTACTTACAACTTGTCGTTTAATAATTTGTCTTAGCTTTTGGTGAATGAAGGCATCCTTCTTTCTTTATCTCCCTACCCCTAAATAAAAAGACAACATCCTTAGTTATGCTACAGTATGATCTGACCATCACACTCCAGGAATGTATTTCTTTTTCTGAAAAAAAAAAATCAAAATCATTTGTGATAGACATCCTATGGCTATTGCTAAATAAACCCATCGCCGTTGAGTCCATTCTGACTCATGGCGACCCTATAGGACAGAGTAGAACTCCACAGGGTTTCCAAGGAGCAGCTGATGCATTCAAACTGCCCACCTTTTTGTTACTAACCAGCACACTGTAACTTTTAACCACTGCACCACCCAGCAAATTCCCTTAGTAACCTATGGATTTATGTTATAACTAACTTACCTACTGAGCCTACTACAATGTACCATATCTTTCACAAATAATGTGTCCACACATATAATGCACATAGCGTGCCTAGGAAAAGAATACGCGATGGGGGTTCACGGTTGGCAAAAAAAGGTATAATGCGCGCGTTATTTGTATACAAATACGGCAGTCATATTCCAAATTAAACCTTATAAGGTCTGTCTCTGGAAAGAGCTTAGTTGAGTCTCTATTATCCTAATTCTTGCCCTTAATTGTTTACAGGCCAAAGCTATCCCTCCCATTTTTGTAGCCTTCAAGTAGACCCGGAGTTGCTTTCTGACAGAAGTCCCAGTCATGACAAAGCTTAGGCTTTGATTGAGGACTGTGAACATGTGGCATTGTGTACTTTTGGTCCCTCCTCCTAGGCCATGCAGAAATCACTCACCAGTCAGAAGACTGTTCCTACTAAGCACAAATCCAGCTCAGGGTCATTCTCAGCAAGAGCTCCAGAAAGTGAAAATAAGCAAATATGCAACAATTTACCTGCCGTCCTTGTACCAAAATGTAATCTCCTCGAGGACACAAACTTTGTCTCATTGTTTTTTGTCTTTCCAACAAAGATGTTTACTGGATGCTAGCTAATTGTATAAAATAAGAATAGTAGTCTATTTCCTTCATGTTTAAAAACTTGCCTCCAAAAGGAGAGAAAACCAGCAAAGATGAGTTATAATATTTAAAAATAGCTAAATTTTTGTGAGAGTCTTTGGATGAAAATGAGAACACTTACACATTACCTCAAAGAGATGGACATAGGTAACTCTGTGGTAAATAATATATCCCTAAACCATGAAATCAAATGGAACAACTCTTGACATCTATATTTTCGTAGTCAGCCTCATTTTTTGTTAAAATAGCCCAAACCAGTAGAAGTTTTCCAGAAGTTCCAATCTGAATCATCTAACCTTCCAAGTAAAAAACAAACAAAGCTAAATAAACATGTTTCACCATCATATTTTTTTCTCCCTTGCTAACAGCTGCAACTTAAATTCACCCACTTAAAGCATCCTGCTTTCTCCATAAAGCCTGTCAAATGGGTCTCTTGTGACTCCCACACTCCACTTTAGAATCCTAACAGGTACTCAGACCAGTCACATGTCGGTGAATTTTTAATTGCTAAAGCTAATAATATTCATTTTAATTACACCCTAATCATTTATTACAGTTAGTTTCACTCCAGAACATAAGGTCTTGGAATTTACCCACTAAAAAGTACTTGTGGACTTTGGGGCTTTGGCAGGCTGGGACAGAACTTCTGCGAGCACGCTGTGTGAACAAAGGAAGCAGTCAGTCAGAGGGAACCCACACGGGACCAGGTCTTTTGGGTCCTGGCTGGTGGCATATACCTTGGATTTGAGGATGTCACAATCACATGGAGATATCTACAAGTGTATAGTATAACTTGAATATTACTGTTCATGAATGCTTCAGTTTATAAAAGGCTGGCCTCTTCAACTGCAAGGAGAGGGCTCTTCCAGAGGCTGGGGTGGCTGAATCTCTCTGCCAGTAAGTGCTTAATGACTCATTTTCCTCAACAGATTTTTCATAAGGCTGGAATTCAGGGAGGGGTGTCTGAAGAAAGTCAGAGAGGAAGTTCCCAAGCCACTGTCCTGCTCTTTCCTGGAGTAAGCCTCCATGCTAAAATAAACAGCAACGATTTCAATGTTTCCTGATTACCTTTCACAAACAATCCCTGAAAGTCACCACGAAGTCTGTTTTAATCAGGTTGAGAATATTATAAACTCCCTACAGAAGAAAATCATTAATGGAAAAATGAAAGACAAAGTAGGTTAACAATTGTGTTTATGTGGAATCATAGAATCTAACCAGGTAAATTGTGATGACCCAGCCAGAATACTAAAACTATTGTGCTTATTCTGTTTTTTTAAATCGAGTCAATGATTTTACTGAATCTGTCAATTTGACGAAATTTTTTTGAAATTATGTAGATTTAGTCAAAGTGAAATTGTTTGTAAGGACCTACTTTTCTTTTTTATTTATTTTAGAGGCTTTAGTTACAATTATAAATACTCTCCTCTTTCCAAAGATATTCTGAGAGGGAAGCAAAAATATCACTTATGCAAAGCCATTTCCATTCTTCAAAAGGTCTGTTGGTAAATTATTCTTACTGATCTTTCCATCTTTCTAGCCTGTGCATACACACCTAACCCATACTAAATTTAACCAGATGGCATTTTATTTCTTTAAAGTAAAGCAGTCATGAGTTTAGACAGTTGAATTTTTAAACTTCTGTATTTACTGAAAGTGCATATGGTGCTATATGAACAAAGAAATTGTGCTGAAAGAAAAATGTTTCTGTCTGTAGTACCTTACAATCTTTCAGAGGAAGAAAAAAATACAGTTATATTGTGTATTTCTGACAAAATGCTATGTGACTTCAATTTTTCTTCTTCTGCTAAAAATTAGATATATGTATAATGTATATACCCGGAAAATTGTATTATTTTAAGTTCTTCTTTTGGTTGCAAATAGAAAGGTTATACAAACTCCAGTGACTTGCCAAAGCAATCTGGAGTGGTTTCTAGAAGAAAATGAAACATAAACCTGAGCTTGTACAAAAAAAATGTTTTTTAAACCTCTGTATGTCAATGTAAGCAGATGTTGGTGTAGAATTTACAAGGATGAGAAGGCTATAAAACCTCCCTTGAGCCACTCACAGTTCATTTCAAGGCCAAGAACGTCCCCAAAATCTGTTTCTAATTTTACAGAAATCTTTTGAAATTTGGCACAGTATTCAAAAGTACGTGGGAAAAAAAGCCCTTGTCCTGGCTCTGGCTTTCAACTACGAAGACAGTCTTGCTTCTTTTCAACGTTTTTCACAGATCCAGTGACCCACGCTCGGAAGTCAGAATTCGTTAACTTTCAAACACATCTGGAAAAATGAAGGTTAGTATATGCAGCCTCAGGTATTGCTAAAGAAAGAAGGCTGACTGGATTGAATGCAATCAGAGTTTTCTATTGTTTAGAAGGTGAAGATCTGTACATAAGTATTTACTTCCTGGAGTGGACTGGGGTTGGGAAATTGTTCTAAATATACTGTAGAAACATTTGTCCTTGCAGAATTGGAGGAATTTCAGCAATTATAGCCAGATCAGTGGAAGACAATCAAAAGCTTTGTGGGGAGGGAGAAGTAGGATTTAAGTGTAAACAAACCTTTGCCATTTCTACTACTTGGCAGAAACTGTGTATATGCCTAACTTTCTTTATTTTATACATAGACATGGTTAAAAATTGTATTTGGAGTTGCCACCTCTGCTGTTCTTGCGTTATTGGTGATGTGCATTGTCTTACGTCCTTTACGAGGTAAGAACTTTCTGCGATTTGTTCTATCTGCCTAGAATCGCTTGGAAAATGCACTAATGGCATGGTCACGAGTGATTTAACATTTCCTAAGCATTTGTTTTCCAAAGTAAGTGTGCTATTTCTAAGAAGACTTATAAGATCATAGATGTGTCCTTGTGCAAGAACAGAAATACTAAAGAATTTAGGATATGGATAGAAAGAGATTTACAATGTTATTTTAGTAATTAAAAACAAAAAACTAAGCTCTATTCTGCATCACTCTGACACACCCAAAAATATATGCTAAACTCTAAGTTTTGAACAGGCCTTTAGAGAATTTTTTTTTAACTAACATTATTTTTTATTATTAGATTTGCCTTGTGGCAAGTAAAAATGAGTAAGAACACATACGTTAAAACAGAACCTATGAGAAGTTTTATTTCTAAATAGTCTTTCCAGAAATTTAGGAAGGAAGTCGAGAATGGAAGTGTCAGGAATAGCTGTACAGAAAAAGTGAAATTGTTGTTCTAAGATGAAGTAGCAATGAACAATCACATTGTTTGGGAGACTAAATATTACTAAGCAAGCATTATAATAACTGAAAAATCAGATCCTTTTAAAAACACTTAGATTAACATTGATTTCACTTTGATGAAAATTGGAAGATATTATGTAGTGACATTGCAGTTTGAATTTAAATTAATGCTCAATGTATGGATAATCTGGTGACATCAGAGGAATCTTTTCAAGGAAAATATTTATAAAGAGGAGCTTAAGCTTTTAAAATAGGAAAAAAAGAAAAATAACAGTAATGGATCAATGCCCCAGTCTAGGTGAAAAGTTTGTATCAGCAAATATTAAATGCAAATATTAATTGTGATAGCTGAGGTAGGAAATGCCTTTCCATAAAAGTTAACTGACAGTAAAGAAGCATCAGTAATAAGCTTCTGCTAAAGACTGTATGAGTCCTAAATGGTCTGTTGAAAAATTCAAAATGCCCATGGGATTTTCACAGACTCAGAAAATGAAGAGGTTTACCATTATGATGTAGGCAATGTTCTTTTACCTTCAGTGTTAATCTTCAGTCCTTATTCCTGCTCTCTGCCAGCATAGGAAGGCTGTTGAGATGTGTGTGTGTTGTCCTTGTCTTGCACAGATTTTCAAGTTAGGAATGTTTTCAGACCCGTCTCTCAGCTCAGTGGTTTTAGGGCCACATTTCCCTCATTCCAGCAATCGTCAGATGATGGATAGGGTCTTACTGACACTTTGAGTACTAATCCATTCAAAATTAGCTCCTGATTTTTAAAGAAACTCGACAGTACTCGAAATTGACACTTTGCTTCCACAAAAGTAAATGTTCTGAGAACAAAAATGTGTGGATTTTATTGTGAGCCTGCCTCCATATCCACAGGGAAGGATGGATTGCTCTTTTGAGTTTGAGCCATGATTTCTAATGAGAAATATACTGTATTTATACATTTATAAATAGTATATATGTATACACGCATATAGACATTTGTGCAATTATATGTTCAGCTACATACATGTATATATGTGTGTGTGTTTGTGTTTTGTGTGTGTACCGTATTTTTATGTAAATAATGCATTCCTTCTAGGTTTCTTTGCCAACCACTCCCTCCCCCGGCAAGGCATTTTCATAAGTGCCACTATGTTAATTTATTTTTACAGGTTGCTGTAAAAAATTAGCATAGTGCCACTTATGAAAATTCCTTGCCAGGGGAGGGAGCAGTTGACAAACAAATGTAAAAGGTGTGCGTTATTTGTGGGAAAAATACTGTGTGTGTGCGCTTGTGTGTATACACAAATGCTTAATGTGCTCAGCTGCTAACTGAAAGTTTGGAAGTTCCACCCAGAGGTGCTTTGAAAGAAAGGCCTGGCAATCTGTTCAAAAAAAAATCAGCCATTGAAAACCCTATGGAGCACAGTACTACTCTAATACACATGGGGTCACCATGAGTCAGAGTTAACTCAGTGGCAACTGGTATATGTATTTATAGATGGATATATACATTTGTATATATATGTAACTCATTGCTGTCCACTCAATTCCAACTCATAGAGAACCTACAGCACAGAGTAGAACTGCCCCATAGGGTTTCCAAGGAGCACCTGATGGATTCAAACTGCCAACCTTTTGGTTAGGAACTGAACTCTTAACCACTATGCCACCAGGGTTTATGTATATATATATAAAATCCAATCCTTACACTCTTCCCAAGTGAAGATGTGTATAGTATATTTGTAGATAGATAGCTGCTGTCGAATCAACTCCAACTCGTGGTGACCTCATGTAAAACAGAATGAAATGCTGCCCGGTCCTGTGCCATGCTTACAATCGCCAGCATGTTAGTATCGTTGAGATTATTGTGCCAATCCATTTCACTGAGGGTTTTCCTTGCCCTTGTTGGCCCTCTATTTCACCATGCATGATGTTTTCCTCTAGCAGTTAATCCCTCCTAATGATATGCCTAAAGCAAGTGAGTTGAGCAATGTTCTATTGTGATTCATAAGGTTTTCATTGGCTAATTTTCAGAAGTAGGTTGCCAGGACTTTCTCCCTACTCTGTCTTAGTCTGGAAGCTCCACTGAAATTTGTCCATCATGGGTGACCGTGTTGGTATTTGAAATACAAGCAACATAGCTTCCACCATCACAGCAACATGCAAACCATTACATTATAACAAACTGACAGATGGGTGGTAGAATATATATGTTATAAAACGTATACAGTATAAAAGTCCCGTGCCATTTATAACATAGTTTCTGTCTTCAACCATCATAGTAATTCTCAGAGCAAAATAATTTCTTGATAGGATGAAATAATTAAGTTAAAACTGAAATATATACTCATTCAAAAAAAATGAGAAAGTGGAAATTTTTTTGTCCATAATATTTTCATTTTATCCTAAATTTGCTTAAAAAAACTTCTCAGATTGTCACTTAAATAACTTGAAAATAGGACTATCCATCCTCCTAGTTTCTTGAGAAGTACCAGGGAATAAGCCCTCCTTTCCTCTAGTCACTGCTGAATTCCTTCCTTCCCACACACTACTTCTCAACTGCAGTAGAATCATCCCCAGTCTGGAGCACCTCACTTCTCTACCCTCACTTCTGCCCAGTGTCTGGTGAGAATATGATCTGAGGGAGCAAGGCAGGAGAAGGGAAAGAGGAAGGGAAGAAAAGAAAAGAAAATTAAAAGCCAATCAAGCTTATGTTGAAATTATATACATACCACAATGGAAACAACATCAAATGCCAGCTAAGTTCCTACTCAACCTTCTTCCAGTACATCATCAGAAATCCCATTACCTTCCCTTTGCCTTAGGTGCTTTCCTGTTCTTACCCCAGGATTTATGCTCCAGCAAAAGGACAATCTTCCTTTGAGGAACATAAAGACACACTTAATAAACATTCTTTCATTTATTAATGCATCAAGCTCCCATAACTCTGTGCTCATCACATCACCAGATACAAAGGTGCAATAGCCTAGATTTCCCCTGAAATGCATGTGAGTCAGAATTCAGCATTTTGTGCACCCAAAGATGCATGGCCATCACCACCAATACCAGATAAGGATTTCTATCATTCCTCACCAGGTGTAAGTGAAAGAAGAAAAGAGAGGCGTTCTTCCAATGAAGGGAGAAGGTCCCAGGAGCAACAGCCTCAGAACTAAAAGGGCTTTGGTGGAATTAGCGAGAATCTAAGCAACACATAGGAAAGAGAGGTTGTGGAATGCGACAAATCAATTTAGCTCATTTACATTACAATGAATATAAAGGACAACTTTTTTCAAAACTTCCAAAAATTTCCCATTTTTATTTCACACGTGCATTCTACCACTTAGTCCCAGGCCTACTCTTTGGCCCAGACCTACACTCCTTCACCTGATTCCTTTTCTTCTCTCCTGCCTCCACTAACTTTTTCTCTTGAGGTCTTTCTTCACAAGCTTCATCCCTCTTCCTGTGTTAAGATGCAACTAGACCTAGAGGGGAAACCGG
Source organism: Dugong dugon (assembly GCA_030035585.1). Classification (NCBI taxonomy): domain Eukaryota; kingdom Metazoa; phylum Chordata; class Mammalia; order Sirenia; family Dugongidae; genus Dugong; species Dugong dugon. The sequence continues at coordinate 123,516,008 of CM057461.1, read as the reverse complement.
GCTCCCCAGCTTCACCTTGTTTTGCTGATCCCAAAGACAAATAAACAGACCTTCTTGTTTCAGATTTACAGAAGTATAGAAACTAAACAAACAACAAAGCACAATTGGAAAGTTAGAGGCCGCAAGTTTTTCAAGTAAGTTCTATATGGTCTTGCTTCATGATTTATAGTATCTGAATTCCTAGAAATCAGTAAAAACAATTGTAGTAGCTTCGACCTTCTTTTTGTGTTCTATTGAGTATAGAGTTCCCTACATGGTGCAGAGCAAACAATAAATGTTAGCTATTGTTTTTTATTTCTAATATGTAGTAAAAACTTAATAAGTAGTAGCTAGCATTTTATTGAGAGAGCCCTGGCGGCACAATGGTTAAGCGCTCTGTTGCTAACCGAATAATTTTCCAGTTTGAACCCACCAGCCACTCCATGGGAGACAAGACCTGGCAATTCTGGTGATCTGTACAGTTTAAATAGTCTATGGGACTGTTTTACTCTGTCCTATACCATCACTATGAGTCGGAATTGACTGGATGCCACCACAACAGCAGCATTTTACTGTGTCCTCCATCTTAACATATATATACATATACACACAAAGACACAGACTAGACCCTTCTGCCTGATGTGTTTCAGCAACGTTCTTCTTAATTTTGAGTCTGTATCCCCGAGTGTCATCTGCGTTCCTATTCATCACCTGCTTTGATCAAAAAACAGCAAATATTTTTCATCCACTTTCGTGTGCAAGGCATTCATACTCACATTGGAGTTCTAAGGCAAAATAAAGAGAAGAGAAAGGAAGAGGAAAAATAAAGGAAGTTGCAGGTGGGGTGAAGAACAAAACTGAGTGAGAGAAAAAAAGGAGGTGGACACCGTGTGGCGAAATCACTAGTCTCCAGGGCAGTGCCTCTGGTGTGTCTCAGTGACAGGAGAGCCATTGTTGGTCTGGTCTCAGACTTCCCTGCAATGACATCAGTACAGGGGCACAGGGTGTGGACCACACAGGTGACACTGTCAGAGGGAGTGACATCAAAATAACTGTCTATAAAATTTTTGTGCAGTGCTTCAGCAGAAATTTATTATTTTTTATAAAAATAACCCTTTAGTTAATTATAACAACAAAAACGTTTCCGTAAGCCCAGCTTACATGTGTGGATACACCTACGAGGCTAAAACGCTATGCTAATTTACTTTTTGAACTTTCTGATGTCCTCTGGTCAGAAATGTCATTATTAGTCAATTATAATGATGCTTTGAATCACGTGGTTTTGTCTACATGAGCGACAAGCACGTGCTGTTGTTTTCTTTACTGCAGATGGGTTTTTTTGCTTGATTAATTTTATTGTGCTTTAGGTGAAAGTTTACAGTGCAAATTACTTTCTCATTCAAAAGTTTACACACAAATTGTTTTGTGACATTGGTTGCAGTCCCTGCAATGTGTGAGCATTCTCCCCTTTTCGCTTTACACACCGAGTTCCCCGCATCAATTTGTCAAGTTTTCCTGTCGTTTCTTGCCTTCTCGTCTTTGTCTTTGGGCAGGTGTTGCCCATTTAGTCTCATATACTTGATTGAACTAAGAAGTAATTTCCTCACATGTGTTATTGTTTGTTTTATAGGCCTGTCTAATCTTTGCCTGGAAGGTGGACTTCAGGAGAGGCTTCAGTTCTGACTTAATAGGGTGTCCGGGAGCCATAGTCTCGGGGTTTCTCCAGTCTCTGTCAGACCAGTAAGTCTGGTCTTTTTTTGTGAGTTTGAGTTTTGTTCTATAGTTTTCTCCTCTCTGTCCAGGACCTTCTGTTGTGATCTAGTTCTTCTGGGCTCAGGCTGATGGAGTCTGCGTTTCATGTGGTCCATTTGTCCTTTGGGCTAATATTTTCCTTGTATCTTTGGTTTTCTCCATTCTCTTTTGCTCCAGATAGGATGGGACCAATAGATGTATCTTGGACGTCCATTCGCAAGCTTTTAAGACCCCAGATGCTATTCACCAAAGTAGGATGCAGAACATTTTCTTTATGAACTATCTTATGTCAATTGACCTAGATGTCCCCGGATACCATAGTCCCCAGCCCTGAGCCCGTATAACTCTGTCCCTCAAGGTGTTTGGTTGTGTCTAGGAAGCCTCTATGAGTTTGCCTTGGTCAGGTTGTACTGACTTCCCCATATTGTGTGTTGTCTTTCCCCTCACCAAAGTTAACAGTTTTCTATTACCTAGTTAGTGATTTGCCCTCCCCCTCCCTCTTAACCATCAAAGACTGTATCTATCTGTGCATAAACCTTTTCTTGGGTTTTTGTAATAGTTGTCTCATACAATATTTGTCCTTTTGTGATTAACTTATTTCACTCAGCATAATGCCCTCCAGATTCATCCATGTTGTGAGATGTTTCATGGATTCATCATTGTTCTTTATCTTTGCATAGTATTGCATCTTGTGTATGTGACATAATTTGTCTATCCATTCACTTAGGTTGTTTCCATCTTTTTGCCATTGTGAATAACGCTGCAGTGAACATGGGTGTGCATATGTCTGTTCGTGTGACAGCTCTTATTTTTCTAGGATATATTCCTAGGAGTGGGATTGCTGGATCATACAGTATTTCTATTTCTAGCTTTTTAAGAAGGTGCCATATTGTTTTCCATGGTGGTTGTATCATTTTACATTCCCATCAGCAGTGCGTGAGAGTTCCAATCTCCCCACAACCTCTCCAACATTTGTTATTTTCTGTTTTTTTTAAATTGTTGCTGTTAGGCGCCGTCGTGTTGGTTGCAACTCATAGCAACCCTGTGCACAAGAGAACAAAACACTGCCCAGTCCTGTGCCATCCTCACAATTGTTGTTATGCTTGAGCCCATTGTTGCAGCTACTGTGTCAATCCATCTCACTGAGGTTCTTCCTCTTTTTCACTGACCCTCTGTTTTACCAAGCATGATGTCCTTCTCCAGGGACTGATCCCTCCTGATAACATGTCCAAAGTACGTGAAATGTAGTCTCATCATCCTTGCTTCTAAGGAGCATTCTGGTTGTACTGCTTCCAAGAAAGATTTGTTCATTCTTTTGGCACTCCATGGTATATTCAGTATTCTTCGCCAGCACCACAATTCAAAGGCATCAATTCTTCTTTGCTCTTCCTTATTCATTGTCCAGCTTTTGCATGCATATGAGGAGATTGAAAACACCATGGCTTGGATCAGGCGCACCTTAGTCCTCAAAGTGACATCTTTGCTTTTCAATACTTTAAACAGGTCTTTTGCAGCCTATGTGCCCGATACAATGCATCTTTTGATTTCTTGACTGCTGCTTCCATGGGTGTTGATTGTGGAAGGGAGGGGCAGTGAGGGCCTGGTGTGACAGCAGGGCTAAGTGTCAGGGATGCTGTAGCTGTGGTGGCAGGCCAGGGGCAGGCGGGAAGGAGGTAGAGGTAGTGTATGGTATGAGATTAGGTGGGAGGGAGAAAGAAAAGAGATAGAAAGAAAAACAAAAGGTAGCTGGCAGGTCAGGGTGGGGTAGACCTGGTGGCTGGTGGGAGTGTACAGGGCAGAAGGGTAAGGGGTGGGAAGAGAACATGTTTTGCTGGTTACCGGGTGCTCTGTCTCCTGTTGGGAGTTCTGTGAAGTTGCTTTCCTGTACTCCCTGTCTGGGGTCCTTGCTGGCTGTGCTTCAAGATGACGACACTGCACTGTGTTAGTTGCTAGGGACCTCCACTCCATATCTCTCTTCATTCTCTGTTTTCTGTCAGTTTTTTCTTCCATTCGGTGTTTGATTTAGTTCTTTATTCCTTCGTTTGATGCTTAGGGCTCCAGGATTGTTGTTTGTATCTGTTTTACTTAATTTTTCGGATCTTTGCTATAGAGCGACAGCATGGTGCATCTGTCTAGGGCTCCATGTTCACTCCACCCCCCCAATATTTATGTAGTTGCTGATTTTGTCAAATTTTCTAGTGTTTTAGCTACAATATTGTGGTATTTATTACTTATGAACCTATCTTAACATCTTTTTTGAGAATGAAGTAGTAATTAGAGGAAAAGAAGAAGAGATACACAAGAATTATAATTTACAAGTAATATTAGTATCAAGAATATTAAGAAGGATTCTGTATGATCTGATACTGAAAGAGGTCCATGGGGGCTAAGTGGATGACACCATGATTTACTGCACTAGGCGGCATCAACCCTAGTGATGACACTGTCTCCCTGCAGTCCTCTTGTCTACTTTTCCTTGTATCATTGTTTCATTGTTGCTATTTTTATTGTTGTTTTTTGGCCTGCAGTGTTTTATACAAATCTGTATGTGTTTCTAATTTTTAAAAAACAGAAGATTTCACATAAAAAAATCAGATTTTGGGCTTCTCTTGAAATATCAGAAGATCTGCAACATTGGGCCTATAGTAATAATTGGCTGAAAAGCAGTTACTGCCTTTAGGCCATTTATTCTCAGTTTGCCCCAGACCCCACCACCTTCTATTTGCTTATGTATCAGATGCCGTATTTATTTACCATATCTACCTGACTCCTATAAACATTTGAGTTTTTAACCCTTGGATGGAAAAGATATAGAATTCTTCCTGGGAATAAAAATAATCTACTGAATACGAGAAAATTGAGATTAGTATACCTTAGTTATTACCCATTATCCACAATGTCTGGTCCACTGTGACTCCTGGACTCTGGTCATTTGTCCAATACTTATTTATTTAGCACCTTCTAAATGCCAGGCACTGGTCTACAGCATGGCGGATAAGATCTGTGCCTAAATTCACAGCCTAATAATAAATAAAATAACAATGTTTCAACTTGTTAAAAGTGCTATAGAGAACAACTGGGATGAAGGGTGGTCAATGAAAATTTCTCTGAGACTATATTTGAACTGAGACCTTAAGGACAGGGAGGGTACAAGCTAAGGGGCAATCTTCAATGCACAGGGGAGACCTGTTGCCAAGACCCTGAAAATCAGGAAAGAATTAGGGATGTTCAGGGATCCAAAAGGAGACTGATAGCTGTGAAACCAAAATTATTTAAACAAATTAATACAGGAAAATATGTATAGTGTATGTGTTTATGATTATAGACATACTCATTTCAATGTATAGATGTAAGAATAATATTCATATCTATCTACTCACGTGTGCAATTTATAGTAATTGTTTACTTTGCTAAACATGCCTTATGTAATTTACTCAGAAAATGACTGAAGTCACAGTTAATTTGGATAGCTCAGAGATAAATATTTTGTAAGAAGAAATGTCATTTGGAATGTCTATATTTTAGGCAAATATCTATTGTAATTGTTATTATTTTTGTTATTACAATTACTGTAGCCTCAACAATATCTTTTCATAAATAAGATAGATGTGAGATGAAATAATCTTTGAAGGAAATATGACTACATTTTAAAGCTTGAAATTTTCCCAGTATCAACATTCAGAACTGTGAAACAGACTCTCAAACATCTTAAGAGTTTTAAGCTTATTTATTCACCGTTCTTTTGGAGGAAATATGGGGAAGTCTAAAAGGTTGAGGAAAGAGTTCAGAAAGTTCATGGAAATAAAAGAGCTTTTGAGTTGGATGTAAATAAATCAAGTTAGCAGATTGTATTTCTCTTAATTTGCACTTGGATTTTAAAATCACAGAAGATGAAATTTGACAAATGCTCTTTGAATTTTGCCAAATTCTCAACAATTTAGAAAATAATCCAATTCTTTAGATGATTCCCATAATGCAGAGGAGTTTACCTGTCTCTGATTTCCAATGCAAATAGTGTTACAACTTACACAAGAACATCTAGTCATAGGTACACCTTAAGAAAAACTCATTCAAAGCTCAACTCAGAGATGTACAATAAGAGGCAGAAATTTTTAAGAACCAAGACAGTAAAACCAAACCTTAAAATACAGCAATAATTAATGAAGTAGCCAAAAATAGAAATGAAACCCCGAGAGTATGGCCCCTAGAAACCTTTTAGCTCAGTGATGAAGTCACTCCTGAGGTTCACCGTTCAGCCGGGGATTGGACAACCCCTAAAAACAAAACAGGACTAACAAGGCACAGCAGTTCAGGGACAAGGACTAGAAGGCAGAAGGGGACAGGGAAGCTGGTGATAGGGAACCCAAGGTTGAGTAAGGACAGTATTGACATGTAGTGGGGTTCTTACCATTGTCACAGGGCAATATGTGTACTAACTGTTTAATGAGAAACTATTTTGCTATTTTGTTCTGTAACCCCTCATCTAAAGTGAGAATAGCAGCACAACTGGAAGAACGTAATCGGCGTAACTAAATTGTACACGTAGAAATTTTTGAAATGGTGTATCTTTGGCTATGTATATTTTCACCAAAAAGAAAAAAAGGTCCTCCAAGGCCAAGAAGGGAGAGTGTTGACATGTCATGGGGTTGTTAACCAATGTCATAAAACAATATGTGTACTGACTGTTTAATGAGAGAATATTTGTTCTGTAATCTTCACCTAAAGTACAATTTAAAAAACTATAATAAAAAATAAAACAAAATTGAAGTGATTTTTCCATAGCACAGTTAATTATTCAAACATCAATCAGGCTCTAAAATTATATTAATTTCCCAGTATATACAGAGTGGAAACCCTGGTGGCGTAGTGGTTAAGAGTTCAGCTGCCAACCAAAAGGTCGGCAGTTTGAATCCACCAAGTGCTCCTTGGAAACCCTATAGGGCAGTTCTACTCTGTCCTACACGGTCACTATGAGTTGGAATCAACTTGACGACAACAGTTTTGGTTTTTTGTTTTTGATATATACAGAGCACAGAACTTATTTTTCATTTCAGTATCTTTGTGAATTAACTAAAACTGTGTGGTAAAACAGAATAATTTAGAATCTTTATTAACCTTTATTCCTATTAAGAATAAAAAGATAGTATTGCTTAATAACTAAATTAAAATTTTTTCATATAGGTTATGATTTTACATTTGGTAAGAAACCCTGTTAGGAGTCCTTAAAGCAACAGGATAGAACAACTGTATGCTTTTAAAAAAAAATAATTAGATAACTTAAACCAATAGAAAAATTTCTAGAAAGACAAAAACTATCAAAACTTACTTAAGAAGAGATAGAAAATATAAATAATATTATACAAATTAAACAGATTGAATTAGTAATTTAAAAACTTCCAATAAAGAAAAGACTAGGCCCAGATTGCTTCACTGGTTAACTCTACAAAACATTTAAAGAAGAATTATTACCAATCTTTCACAAAATCTTCCAAAAAATAGAAGAGAACTTCCTAGTTCATTCTACAAGGCCAATATTACCCTAAAACCAAACCCAGACAAAGACATCACAAGAAAATACAGACACAAAAACTTTAACAAAATACTATCAAATCAAATCCAGAAATATGTAAAAATGATTACACACCATGATTAAGTAACATTTACCCCAAGAATGTAAGATTGGTTTTACATCAAAAAATCAATTAATGTAATAAACAATATTAATAGGAAAAAAAGGACCAAAACTACATGATAATCTCAATAGATGCAGAAAAAAATCACCTGACAAAATCCAACACCCTTTCATAATAAAAATCTTCAATAAACTAGAAATTGAAGAAACTTCCTCGACCTAATAAAAGGCATCTACAGAAAAAATCAGTTAATACAATATTTAACAGTGAAAGAATCACAGCTTCCCTCCCATCCATTAAAACCAAGAACAAGACAGGATGTCTGCTCTCACCATTTATAGTCAACATTTCAATGGTGGTTCTAGCAAGGGCTATTAGACAATAAAAATAAATAAAAGGTATCCAGTTTGGAAAAGTAGAAGTAAAACTATCTCTGCTTGCAGATGACATGATCTTGTTTATATAAAATCTTAAAGAATGCATTAAAAAACTATTGGAACTATGTTGCATAGTGCCTGAGGTCTTAAAATCTTGCAAGCAGCCATCCAAGGCGCACTAATTGGTCTCTATTCACCTGGAACAAGACAAGAACAAGAAGTATCAGGAATAGAAGGAGGATATGGAATGTGTGGCTAATTGCCTCCATAAGTTGCCTCTTTTGCCATGAGACCAGAAGAACTGGACCGTGCCCAACTACCATTACTGAACATTTTGATCAAAAATTCTATAGAAGGATCTTGATCAAAAGGAGAGAAATACATAAAAGAAATTCAAATTCTCATGGACTCCAGACTTCCTAGAGCCATGAAGTTTGGATGAACCCCTGGACCTATTGCCTTGAGATAATCTTTAAACCTTAAACCAAAATTATCACCTGAAATCTTCTTAAAACAAACAATAGTTTAGCTTAATTAGTAAAATATATGTCTTGAGAATTAAGCTTTTTTAAGAATTATCTATATGGGATCAAATTGAAAACATCAGCTTGAAAGTTTAGATAGGAACCATTGGAGGTGAATTAATGTTAATGGAGGAGGAACAGCTCAGAAAAGGAGGACGAGAATGGTTGCACAACTCGAAGAATGTAATCAGTGTCACTAAATGGTACATGTAGAAACTGTTGAGTTGGTGTACGTTTTGCTATGTATATTTTCAACAACAACAAAATAAATAAAATTAAAAAAAACTAGTAGAACTAACAAATTTATCAAAGTTTCAGGATATAATATTAATATATAAAAATCAATAGTATTTCTATACATTAACCCATAAAAACAAATCCATTGCCGTCGAGTTGATTCCGACTCATAGTGACCCTATAGGACTGAGTAGAACTGCCCCATTAGATCTCCAAGGAGCAGCTGGTGGATTCGAGCAGCCAATCTTTCGGTTAGCAGCCAAATACTTAACCACTTCACCACCAGGGCCCCTTTCTATACATTAGCAATGAACAATCCAAAAACATCTAAATAAATGGAAAGCAATCACATGTTCATGGATCAGAAAGCTGAATGTTGTTACTGTAACAATACTACTCAAATTGATCTACAGTTAAATGCAATCCTTATCAAAATACTAGCTGGCTTTTTTTTTTTTTCTTGCAAAAATTGACAAGATGATTCCCAAATTCATATGGAAATGCAAGGGACCCAGAATAGCTAAAATAATCTTGAACAGAAAAACGAAGTTGGAGGACTTACACGTTATTTCAACACTTACTACAGAGCTACAAAATCAGGACATTGTGGTATTGGTGTAAGGATAGACATATAGATCAATGGAATAGAATTGAGAGTCCAGAAATAACCTCCACAACTTATTGATTTTCAATAAGAGTGCCAAGGCAATTCAATGAGGAAAGAGAGTCTTTCAATAAAGGATGTTGGAACAACTGGATATACCCCTGCAAAAGAATGAAGTTGGACCCCTTCTTCACACTGTACACAAAAATTGAAATGAATCAAAGATCTAAATGTAAGAACCGAAACGAAAAAACTCTTAGAACAAAACATAGGAATAAATCTTTGTATCCTAGGATTAGGCAATGGTTTCTTAAGTATGACACCAAAAGCATAAATGACAAAAAAAAAAAAAAAGATAAATAGGACCTTATCAAAATTAAAAATTTCTATGCTGCAAAAGACACTATCAAGACTGTGAAAAGACTACCCATAGGATGGGAGAAAATATTTTCGAATCATTTATCTGATACCGAACTTGTATCAAGAATATATACAAAGAACTCTTACAACTCAAATATAACTAAATTAGAAAATGAGCAAAGGATCTGAATAAATATTTCACAAAAAAAGATATAGAAATGATCGATAAGCACATGCAAAGATGCTCGACATCATTAGTCGTTAGGAAAATGCAAACCAAAACCACCAGGAAATACCATTTCACACTCACTAGGATGGCTATAAACAAAAATATAGATGTTGGAAAGGATGCGGAGAAATTTAAATTTCATATGTATTTGGCGGGATTGTTAAAATGGTGCAGTCGCTTTGGAAAACTGTTTGGCAGTTCTCCAAAATATTAGACATACCAGTTGCCATCAAGTCAATTCCAACTCATGCTGACCCCATGTGTATTAGAAGTGTGCTTCATAAAGATTTCAATGGCTGATTTTTTGGAAGTAGATCACCAGGTCTTTCTTCTGAGGCATCTCTGCATGGACTGGAACTCCCAATCTTTTGGTCAGCAGCTGAGTCCATTAACTGTTTGCACTACCCAGGGACTCCATTAGTCATACAGTTAACATATATAACCCGTTAATTCCACTCCTAGGTATATACCTAAGACTGAGACTAGGTGTAGGGAATGAAGAGTGATGGCTAATGGGTATGGAATTTCTTTCTGGGGTGATGAGAAAATATTCTAAAATTAGGTTGTGGTGATGGTTGTACAACTCTTTGAAAGTACTAAAAATCAGTGTATAGTTTAAATGGGTGGATTGTTTGTTATGTTAGTTATATCTCAATAAAGCTTCTAAAAATGAAAAAAAAGGATAAACTCTGTTCGACCAACAAAAACATCAAAAAACTTTATCTTTCCCAAACTGAGGTTTTTTGTTTTTTGTTTTTTTGATAAAATCATTTGTTCAACAAATATTTACTGAGCTGCTATTTGCCAGCGTAGGATTCCGTTAAATCCTAGAGACACTGTCATGAAGGAGACACAGTCCCAGTTCTCAAGGAGATTAAAATTTAGTCCTTGAGGTAGTTATAAACATAGTAAGCATCCTGAAGAAGTGCAGGAGGCTGTGGGAGAGTGAAAAGGATCTAATCTAGTTTGGGATGGGCTGTGACTGGAAAGGACTGTCCTGAAAAAAAAAAAATGATGTTTAAGCTGATACCTTAAGAATGTCTAAGAGATAGGTAGGTGGTCAAGAACATTCCAGGAGCTGAGGAAATGAGTATGGTGAGCTAAACGAGCCCACGGTGTCTACAGGGACACAAGGTGGAGTTAAAGAAGGAAGCAGGGGCTGAATGATACAGGCTCTGTAGGATTTGGCTTGGAGAGAATTTAAACATTTTCCAAAGGCAGTAAAAAGTCACAGAGAAATGATTTCATTAGGTTTGCATTTCAAAGAGAGCATATTGCCTTCTGTGTGAAGTGTGGATTAGAGAATGAATGCAGTGGAGCAATTGGGCCACCATTACAGTCAACCTAAAGTCCCTGGATGGTGTAAAATAGTTAATGTGCTTAGCTACAAACTGAAAGGTTGAGGTTGGAGTTTACCAAGAGGCACCTCGGAAGAAAGGCCTGGTGATTTATTTCAAAGAATCATCCACTGAAAATTCTATGAAGCACAGTCTACTCTGACAACATGGGATCTCCATGAGTCTGAGCCGACTCAATGGCAACTGATTCTATAGTCAAGCTACTGAAAAATGGCTTAGCCTTGGATGTGGCTGTAGACATGGAGAAAAGCTGACTGAGTAGAGAGAGAGAGAAAGAGATTTGGGAGATAAAATTGTCAGGCCTCAGTGTTGGACAAAGGTGATAAGGAAAGAGGGAGGCCAAAGATGACTCCCAAATATTTGAATTAAGGAACTACATGGATAGTGTCATTTACTTGGAGAAATCTGGAGGAGAAGCAGGGATTTTTTTTTTTTTTCCTTAGCTTTGGATATGTTGATTTTGAAATGCCTGTGAGATACAAAAGTGGAGGAGAAATTCAGTGGGTGTCAGCTGTGGCAGCGTCGGGGGTGATGGACATGGTGAATAGGGTGGCTGATCAGCCTAGAGACAGGTAATAGAAACCCTAGGAGAGTGAACAACCTAGAAAAGTGGCTTTTCCTCAGGCCTCAAGCAGCACCAATATGAACCACACCAAAATTTAAAGTAAGGATTAGAGAAGGCCGGGGTGATCTGACAAAGGATACTAAATGGGCCTTCAAAAGTAGATGTTATTGAAGATTTTATTTCATCTTGAGAGTCACCAAAATGGCATTTTCCATTTATGTTCTTATGTGTTATATTGACCATATATCCTGAGTTCTTCAAAGTTTTAGCCGTCATGAAAAAAAATTAATGAATAAATAACCCCAATCAAAATGACATAGTTACATCCACACAAATAGGCTTTAAAACAAGCAAACAAAAAACCCTGACAATTCCTCTGCATGACTTTGTTGTTCAATGTTGTTTGTAGAAAAATCCATGGAAAATGGCTTTCAGTGCTAAGAACTACGGCAATCTTCAATAGACAGTAAGAGCTTTATAGCAACCTCTTTGCCTTGGCTACTCCAAGGCTCAAATTGTCTTACTTTCTCATAACCTAGGTTTTGGGGTTTCTTCTTCCCTTGTGTGTTGCTTGGTTCTTGTCCTTATTTTTGAGGTCAGTGTGTTGTTAGGGTTGTTTTATTACATGTGTGCTTTCAATTTCAATTATAGTTTAGTGGTAAAGTGCCCAGCCTCTAAAATCAGATGGAGCTGGATTCAAATCCCAGTTGTGCTATGTATTAGGCAAGTTACTTCACCTCTTTAATGTTCATTTCCTCATCTGTAAGATGGTGTTAATAATAGTGTTATTTCAGAAGGTTGCTGTGAGGATTAAACCAGACGCAGCATACTTAGTACCTAAAAGAACTTAGTAAATCATACCACTTCTGTAGGACAACATGTCCTGCTCGACTACACCATAACTGTAAGATGACACTTCAAATCTGCATGGTGCTCACAGATTTGTATCCGATTTCTAGACAGCCAGGAAGCCATTAGAAAAAGGGCACTGATAACTAATATGGATTGCTCCATAAACATCATGTCCTTCCAGTCAGAGCCTGAACATACGAGGACACGTTAGCACATGGAAAGTAGCTTTTATTACTTACAAGAATCAGATAGCATACAACAGGAGAAGTTCCATCATGAGCAGTCCCCACTCAAAAGCTGTCTAGGTAGAGATGACGACTCTTCCTTGCACATCACACTTTGTCTGAGGAGCATAAACGGGACCTTACCTACTGCTGGTCTCCCCCTGGCCAGGTAGGTCCACTTAGGTGGACTGTAAGCTTATGCCCTACCTGCACCATAGCCGAGGAGATTAAGAAAACTTCCTCTCCCGGTTATTTTATACCCCCAGCCTAAGGGGCTAATTGTACCTTTTTAATCCTGCTAATAAACTTCCTACTGCATCATGCTCCCCTAATTTCCTGATAGGAGATAATTAGCCCAGAATTGCTTACAAACGTCAGGCCTCAGTTGAGGGGCGGTGGTTTGTTTTGAGGCTAAAGATGCCAGCAGGGACAGGAACAGATAAAAACATAGAGGCCTGGCTTCTCCAAAGGATTTGTTCCTCCCAACTTGCTATTACTGGTATACGGTCTCTTAGTGGTGCAAAAGGTTTGTGCTTGACTGCTAACCTAAAGCTTGGCACTTCAAACCTACCGAGCAGTACCTTGGAAGAAAAGGCCTGACGATCTGCTTCTGTTAAGATTACAGCTAAGAAAACCCTATGGAGCAGTTCTACTCTGTAGCACATGGGTTGCCATGAGTCCAAATTGACTCAACAGCAGCTAAGAGTAACAACTATTACTGGTATAGAGCCACCTCAGACCCAGTTTTTTTGATAGTTGTCAGTGCTTACCCAAATATACTAATATTTGTTTGTAAATGGTAGATTTTAAAATACATGGTTAGTAGACTGAAATATTTTCCCACCCTAATATCTCCTACACTTGCCCCTGCGGTGCTTATCCTAGAAACAAGCATGACGCAATGTGATGGCTGGGGGTGATGTCTCCTCAGACTGGCATCTCCACAGAGCCCCCAGAAAGAGGTCTGTGGTGCTGCTGGGATCCCATGTTGCTGTCCTTCAGGTGCCCTCATAAGCTTCAGTTCTGTATCATGTGTGAAAGTGAGACCCGAAGGACCTACTAGCCGTTTGTGTGCCCACTTAACCAACCATGTTTTTTAATTTGGTTTATGACGAACTTTAGAGCTACATCAGATGCCTCTGCTCTAACACTTACTCTCAATTTTTCAGGACTAGAAAATTAAATGGTAGAAACAGAAACAGAACTCCAATAAAGAATAAGCACAAAGTCTTAAGAAGGAATTATAAGAATAGTGAATCATTATTTGCTTGTGAATTATTTCTATGAATTGAAATTTCTTCAACTCATAATTAAAATAGTTTTCTGCTTTGCTTTAATAAGTTGAAAATGCAAATAATTAAAGCATAATTAATTTAGAGTGTTTAATCAGTGTATGAGTAACTGTGCTAAAGATGGGCCAAACTGAATATAAGGGCACTGTCAGGAATTAAGTGATATCAAATAAGTGTCAATCATGTACAGAAAAGAGATATACTTTTAAAATTCATTTCTACATCTGCTCAACTATTAATGTTTAAAACTTATGGATGCCAAAATTAAACTTCTAAAATCATCCAAAGACTTCATTTCAATATTAAAACATTACTTGGAAAGGGACATGAAAATCCACTTATTCATCCAATAATTATTAATGGAACATTTTCCAGGTGACCAGAACATTTTTAGTGTGTTTGGTGCTACGGAGATGCATTTTATACTGATTTGTATACACACACATTCAAAATACTAGAAAAAAACAATCCCAATGCTTTCCCTGAAATCTTGCTTAAATCTTTTCAACAAGATCAGTCCAGTTGCCTTCAGAGGGAATGTATTTAAAGAAAATGCCATTTGGGCCCAGCCTCAAAAGACAAGAGGTGAAGACTAGGATCTGTGTTTTTAACAAGCACTTCAAGTGGCTCCACAGACCAAATTTTTATTAACATTTAAACGATGGCATGTCTAGGTAGAAGAGTATATGTATGAAACTCCGATCATGAACAAGAGGGTAGAGATTAAGGGCAGGCATATCTTTGGGGGGAATAGGCAAAAACAAGCTAAAACAGAATCTGTCAATTTGGTTTATTTTTTCATTTAACAAATATTTATTCCACTCCCACTATGTGCCAGGTATTGTCCTAGCTGCTGGGTATATAATAATGAAAAAAGTCAAACACAGCCTCTATCCCCATGGGTAGAGACCTATGTCTTAGACAATTTTTTGTCACATAAATACAGAGGAAAAAAAGGATCATGTTCAATAAATTTAGGTAAGTGTTGAGATAGCATAAAGCCAGTGGTAATTTTAGAGATGCCCATGGGGATGGTCATTTCTGTTGCTGACTGGTGTGGCAGTCAACATTAACAGTGTAGTAAAACATTATTATATTTAAGATCTTTCTATAAGTACAAAGAATCAGAGCTTAGATTAGAAATTCTAAGTAAAATCTATGTTTTATTCCCACTCTTAAAATGGGAAGATATAAACAGAAGGATGCCTAATTTAAATTCCTCCAATTAGAGCTGGGATCACTCTAATTGTGCCTAGCCTGACTCCAGCATAATTCTACCTTCCAAGCCCTGGTTACACGGAGTGTGAGGGAACTTACAAAGGTAATATGAGGTTAGGGGTAATCATTCTATCTCAATCTGTTCCATGAACTCTTTTACCAGTTGCTATCCAGTGGATTCCAGCTCATGGTGATCCCATACGTGTCAGAGTAGAATTGTGCTCCATGAGGTTTCTAATGGCTAATTTTTCAGAAGTAGATCACCAGGCTTTTCTTTTGAGGTACACCTGGGTGGACTTGAAACCCAACCTTCAGCTAGCAATCAAGTGTTAACCGTTTGCACCATCCAGGGTCTCTGTCATGAACCCTAGTCCCACATAAACGTAGCTGGCTTATCTGGATGTTTTCTCTACATTCACTAACCACTTCTTGGGTGGTGATGATTATTCTCATTATGGCAATTAGTAGTACGATTAATATATGTTCAAAATTGCTTTACAGATATTTTCTGAGTCATAATATGGCATATGCTAAGTTCTCTATATATATTATTGGCATTTGTAGCTACTCTGCACCCATACGAAGTAGATGACTAACTAGGAAGTAATAGGAAATATACTTTCAAGTATAACCTTTCTGGATAAGCTAAATTAGAGATTTCAAAAAAGTGAATAACTGACCTTGTAATCTTTTTGAGAAATCTGATAAGGATCAGCATGTTTATTATGATATAAAAAAAAAAGAATAAGTATTTTAAAAATAATTTGAAACTCTTGTTTTTTTTAAATAAATTCTATCCGTATATACAATGGAGCCCTGGTGGCACAGTGGTTAAAAGCTACGGCTGCTAACCAAAAGTTTGGCAGTTTGACTCTACCAGTCAATCCTTGGAAACCCTGTGAGGCAGTTCTCCTCTGTCCTATAGGGTTGTTAGAGTCAGAATTGACTTGATGGCAACAGGTTTTGTTTTTTTTTTTAAACAAGGTTAGTACTAATTGTATTTATATCATAATTGTAATATTTCAGTTATGGAGCTGTATAATGAACAAAATGTTCCAAGTATAACCATAAATTTTATTAAATTAGAATAAAAGTAAATGTTTATTATGTATACTAATAACCTAATCCAAAACTGCATTTCTCAAACTGTGATTTTAATTGATATTCAAAACAAGTGCCCCAGTGGTCAAATTAGGTTGAGAAACAAAGACTTAAAATATTCATTTGAAGTATACTGTGAGTTATGATAATATTAAAACTTTAACATTTATTGGCTGCTTACTATATGCCAGCCATAGAGCTGATTGTTTCACATGAATTACTTAACTGTCTAGCAATAAGGTTAATTGGAGCTGTGAATTTCTCAATTAAGCATAACTGCATGTTAGGAAAATTTATATTCAAGGATACTTAAATAGGAAAAACTATTATATAACTCATTAGCCATAACAAAAGCATTATTTATGCTAGACTTAAAAAAATAAAAAAGACATCACCAAGGTTATATTTATTTGTTGGATTAATATCAAAAGAAGTTTAAAAAAATTATCTAGTTTTTTGGTATTCACAATCAATGAATTCACTAAATTTAAAAATTTTTCATTTTGAGGTTCAGTATTAATATAGATACAAGCTAAAAGTATCTCAAATGTAAATTTCCACTACAAACAGTGTTATATTTCCCCTTAGCTACATTACAAACAGATTGCAATTTGCTCTTTGGAGAGTTAAATAACATTGAATTAAAATACTTAGCATTTATTCTAATGCTATTGTATTAAAATGGTCTTTTATTCATTGAATGGGAACTACAAAATCAATTATATGAATTCTGCACAAGACCATTCAATTAAACAGAAGAACTTTCATTACAAACAATTGTATGGTATGTACAGCGTTACTTACGATGCAAAGGGAATATAGGTAGATAATTATTTTAAAAAATAGAATGACCTATAGAAACAATGCCAGAGATAGCATGATAGAGTTTTGAAAGACCAATGACTTCTTCATTGCAAATACCTTTTTTCAACAACATAAACATCGACTGTACACAAAAACTTCACCAGACAGAAGACACAGGAATTGAGTCCACTACATCTGTGGAAAGAAACAATGGAGAAACTCAATATTATCAGTCAGAACAAGGTCAGGGGCTGATCTGTGGAACAGACCATCAATTGCTCAAGTGCAAGTTCAAATTGAAGCTGAAGAAAATTAGAGCAATTCCACAAGAGCCAAAATATGGCCTTGAGTATATCCCATCTGAATTTAGAGACACTAATTACCGAAGGCCAGAGGAGTTATGCAATGACATCAAGGACATCACACATGAAGAAAACAAAAGGTCATTAAAAAGACAAGAAAGAAAGAAAAGAACAAAATGGATGTCAGAAGAGGCTCTGAAACTTGCTCTTGAATGTAGAGCAGCTAAAACGAATGGAAGAAATGATGAAGTGAAAGAGCTGAACAGAAGATTTCAAAGGGCGGCTGGAGAAGACAAAGTATTGAAATGAGCAAAGAGCTGGAATTAGAAAACCAAAAAGGGAAGAACACACTCAGCATTTCTCAGGCTGAAGTAACTGAAGAAAAAATTCAAGCCTAGAGCTACAATTTTGAAGGATTCTGCAGGGAAAATATTGAACGACACAGGAAGCATCAAAAGAAGATGGAAGGAATACACAGAGTCACCGTACCAAAAAGAATTAGTCAATGTTCATCCATTTCAAGAGGCAGTATATGATCAAGAACCATTGGTAATGAAGATAGAAATCCAAGCTGCACTGAAGGCATTGGTAAAAACAAGGCTCCAGGAATTGACGGAATACCGATTGAAATGTTACAACAAACAGATGCAGCGCTGGAGGTGCTCACTCGTCTAAGCCAAGAAATCTGGAAGACAGCTACCTGGCCGACCGAATGGAACAGATCCATGTTTGTGCCATTTCCAAAGAAAGATGATTCAATAGAATGCAGAAATTGTCGAACAATATCATTAATATCACACACAAGTAAAATTCTGCTGAAGAGCATTCAAAAGTGGTTACAGCAGTACACTGACAGAGAACTGCCAGAAATTCAAGCCAGATTCAGAAGAGAATGTGGAATGAGGGGTATCATTGCTGATGTCTAATGGATCTTGGCTGAAAGTAAAGAATACCAGAAAAATGTTTACCTGGGTTTTATTGACTATGCAAAGGCATTCAACTGTGTGGATCATAGTAAATCACGGATAACATTGCGAAGAATGGGAATTCCAGAACACTTAACTGTGCTCATGAGGAACTTGTACAGAGACCAAGAGGCAGTCGTTTGAACAGAACGAGGGGATACTGAGTGTTTTACAGTCAGGAAAGTTGTGCGTCAGGGTTGTACCCTTTCACCAATTGAATACGTATTATTCAATCTATATGCTGAGTAAATAATCTGAGAAGCTGGACTATATGAAGAAGAACATGACATCAAGATTGGAAGAAGACTCATTAACAATCTGTGATATGCAGATGACACAACCTTGCTTGCTGAAAGTGAAGAGAACATGAAGCACTTACTGATGAAGATCAAAGACTACAGCCTTCAGTATGGCTTCCACCTCAACATAAAGAAAACAAAAATCCTCACAACTAGATCAATGAGCAATATCATGACAAATGGAGAAAAGGTTGAAGTTGTCGAGGATTTCATTTTGTTTGGATCTAAAATCAATGCCCATGGAAGTAGCAGTCAAGAAATCAAACAATGTATAACCAAAATCAAACCAAACTCATTGCCATTGAGTTGATTCTGACTCATAGCAACCCTATAGGACAGAGTAGAGCTGCCCAATACAGCTTCCAAGGAGCGCCTAGTGGATTCAAACTGCCGCCATTTTGGTTAGCAGCCTTAGCTCTTAACCACTATGCCACCAGTTTCCAAACAATGTATAGCATTGGGCAAATTTACTGCAAATGACCTTTTTGAAGTACTAAAAAGCAAAGATGTCACTTGGAGGACTAAGGTGCACCTGACCCAAGCCATGGTATTTTCAATTGCCTTATATGCATGTGGAAGCTGGACAATGAATAGGGAAGACGGAAGAATTGACCTCTTTTGAATTATGGTGCTGGCAAAGAATATTGAATATACCATAGACTGCCAGAAGAACAAACAAATCTGTCTTGGAAGAAGTACACCCAGAATGCTCCTTAGACACAAGAATGCATGAGAAGCCCTAATATACGGCACAAACAGCATACAAACCATAATTAACAATACAAAATTGCCAGAAGATAAGCTAAATAAATGGGATCTCCTAAACATTAAACACACACTCATCAAAATACTTCACTAAAGGAGTAAAAAGAGAACCTACAGCCTGGGAAAAAAATTTTGGCTATGACATTTCTGACGAAGGGGTAATCTCTAAAATCTATAGGTGCATCCAACATCTCTACAATAGAAAGATAAATAATTCAATCAAAAAGTAGGCAAAGGATATGAACACTTTACCAAAGAAGACCTTCAGGTGGCTAACAGACACATGCAAAATGCTTGCGATCACTAGCCATTACATATGCAAATCAAAACTACAATGAGATACCATCTCAGCCCGACATTACTGGCACAAATCAAAAAAACAGAAAATAACAAATGTTGGAGAGGTTGCGGGGAGATTGGAACTCTTATGCACTGCAGATGGGAATGCAAAATGGTACATCCATTTTGGAAAACAATATGGCACTTCCTTAAAAAGCTAGAGATAGAAATATCATACAATCTAGCAGTCCCGCCCTAAGAATATATTCTAGAGAAATAAGCACCATCACATGAATAGACATATGCACACCTGTGTTCACTGAAACATTATTCACAATAGCAAAAGATGGAAACAACCTAAGTGCTCATCAACAGATGAATGGATAAACAAACTATGGTACATACACAATGGAGTATATACAATGATGAAGAACAATGATGCATCTGCAAAACATCTCACAACATGGATGAATCTGGAGGGCATTATGTTGAGTGAAATAAGTCAATCACAAAAGGATAAATACTATACGAGACCACTATTACAAAAACGCATGAAAATTTTTCCACACAGAAAGAAACAATGTTTGATGGTTACAAGAGAGGGTAGGAGTGGGGAGGGAAAAACACTAACCAGATAACAGATAAGTGGTAAATTTGGTGAAGGGTAAGATAGTACACAATACTGGGGAAGTCAGGACAATTTGACCAGGGCAAAGTCACAGAAGCTTCACAGACACATCCAAATGCCCTGAGAGACCGAGCTACTAGGCTGAGGGCTGGACACCATGGTCTCGGGCAACATCTAGCTCAACTGGAATAACATACTATATAAAGAAAATGTTCTACATCCTACTTTCGGTGAGTAGTGACTGGGGTCTTAAAAGCCTACAAGCAGCCATCTAAGATACATCCACTGGTTCTATCCTAGCTGGAGCAAAGCAGAATGAAGAAGACCAAAGACACAGGGAAAGGTTAGTCCAAAGGACTAATGGACCACAACTACCATGACCTCCACCAGACTGAGCCCAGAACAACTAGATAATGCTCAGTTACTACTACCAACTGCTCTGGCAGGGATCACAATACAGGGTCCTTGACAGAATGGGAGAAAATGTGGAACAAAATTCAAATTCACCAAAAAAGAAAAGAAAAGAAAAAAGGACCAGGCTTGCTGGTCTGATGGAGACTGGAGAAACTCTGAGACTGTGGCCTCTGGACACACTTTTAACTCAGTACTGAAGTCACTCCTGAGGTTCAACCTTCAGCCAAAGATTAGACAGGTCTATAGGGCCAACAATAACACATGCAAGGGATGTGCTTTATAGTTCAATCATATATATGAGAGTAATGGGCACACCAGCTCAAAAGCAAAGACAATAAGGCAGGGAGGGACAGGAAAACTGGACAAATAGAAACAGGGAAACTGGAGTTGTGAAGGGGAGAGTGCTGACACTTGCCAGCGTTGGCAACCCATGTCACAAAACAATTTGTGTATTAACTCTTTAATGAGAAACTAATTTGCTACATAAACTTTCACCTAGATCATAATTTAAAAAAAAAAAAAAAGCAAGGATGGTGAGACTTTGTCTCACATACTTTGGACACATTATCAGGAAGGACCATTCCCTGGAGAAGGACATAGTGCTTGTTAAAGTAGAAGGTCCATGAAAGAGAGGAAGACCCTCAACAGGATGGATTGATACAGTGGCTGCAACAAAGGGTTCAAGCATAACAAGGATTGTGAGGATGGTGCAGGACCGGGCAGTGTTTTGTTCGGTTGTACGTGGGTCGCTATCAGTTGGAACCGACTGGAGGGCACCTAACAACAACAACAATGTTATTAAGTATTCAGTGTCTGGCTGCAAAGGAGCTCACCAGCTGGTTATATTCTTGTAACCACCAAGTTAATTTTAGGGAAATTAAGGGGGAGAAAACATCCCATGGTCCTAATAAACTGCATGGATTATACATGCATATCAATTTGAATCAGCTTAAAATAGAAGAAGATGCCATTATCTACTTGTTTACTTTTCTCTTATACCATGGTAGTACATTTATGTAACTACAAGGTTAATAGAGCAGGTTGAGTTTCAAATTTCAAAATCTAGTATGGTGGAGTTGGAAGGGATTGTCAGCATTATCATGTCCGTATTTTATAGGTGAGCAAGCTGAGATGCCAGAGATAGACTTCCTAAAGCCATATAGGAAATTAATGGTAGAACCATTCACTAAAGAAAACAGCACAAATTGCATCCATCCATCCATCCATCCTTTGAATTAATGTATTTATTTATTCAACAAGTATTTATTAAATACCTGTGTTTGCTATACACTGGGAATGTGATCGTGAGCAAAACTAGACATCATCCCTGCCCTTATGGTGATTAGAGATGACAGTGGGAGGTGGAGAAACATTAATAAAATAATCACTCAAATGCATATATGATTACAAACCAAGACATATACTCTAACAGAAAGGAACATATTTCTACGGGAATGCTCAATGAGGGAACCTGCCCTAAACCAGGGGGTTAGGAAGGGCTTTTCAGGGGAAGTGGCCTTTGAATCGAGCACTAAATAATGAATAGAAGTTATTAAGTAAAGGGAAAGGGAGGAAAAAGGTGCAAAATCCCTAGGGGAAGGAAAGAATATTTGAAGAACAAAAAGCCCAGCATGTTTGGAGCCTTGAAAGTAAGGAGAGAGAGGCAGGAAGGAACCGGAGGGATAGGTTGGCCCAGACCAGCCAGGACCTGCAGTCCAGGTTATCATTTTTGGTCTTTATACTAAGAATCATAGAAAGTCATGGAAAGATTTTAGCAGGCGTATGAAGTTACAGCTCTCATCATTGACAGTTTTAGTTTTACCTGGGCAAATGCCAGATTCATAATGCTATTCAAGGTACAGAACATTTCAATAATTTTTGGTTCTGTAAATGGGAGGTAAGGCTAGAAAAGGGGTAGGGTGGAGGGGATGGAGAATGGCAATATGGGCATGAAGGACTGGAAGTTGGTTGCTGTTCTATTCATGTGGAGCATCCTTCTGAAAATGCAATCATGTTTGAAAAACACGGTAGTTTTGGAGGATTCAGATATAGGTAAAATTTGCTTGTGGTTTGTGAGCTTTTATATGGAAAACCTCTACTCTTGGAATTTTTCAGATAATTTGTATAGATGATGTGGTTTTTTTTTTTTTTTTCCCTTCTGGTTCACTTTCTCTTTATAAAAACCTAGTCAGGATAAGAAATTGTCTACATTCACTAATGCGTTTTGAAGATAATGTGCTTGTCTCACCTGACCAGCTGGGATACATGATTGATAAATCAGTAGACATCCAAGTCACGCATATGCGAGGAAACAAGTCAACTGTTTACAAGGCTGAGTTTTTAGTCAAACCCATAGCTCTGCAAGGTCTATGGTTGTGGGAATCTCATCTCATCTTCTTCCTCTAAAACCTCTGACACCTCATCACTAGCTGAAGAATAAAGTACCAGTTGCTCAGCATGGTTCTTATCTACATCTTTAATCCTCCTATACATGTCTCCACCAATATTCCCTTCTAGCCAATCAAACTGCCTCTCTAAGCCTAAGTTACCCTGCCTACCAAAAAGGCAATAATTCTTAGAGTTACTAAGATAGGCGTTTAGCAAGTGCTTAGCAAATGGTAGATCTGTTTATTACATGCAAAAGAACAGTTGAGGGTCAGGCTGAGAATTTATTTGTGTTATTAACTTTCTTTTTAATAATAATATGTTTCTTCCTCCCCTGAAGTCCATAACGATGAAGAAAGTACAAGAGCACTCACACTGAAGGATATTTTAAATGGGACATTTTCATATAAAACATTTTTTCCAAACTGGATTTCAGGTAAGTTATTTATTTATCTGTTTGGTTTGTTTTTAATAAAGTATGTGTGTTTTTTAGTGCTAATGGATCTTCATGGTAATTGAAGCCATATCAGTTGAAATAGACAAAAAGAACAACTATCTGGATAACTCAAGTGTCCATCAAAGTACTTTGACAGAACCATCCAAATTGGATTTGACCAATAGTAATGAAGACAATAGGACTTTTAGTAGAAAAGTAAAAGTTGAGAATGCATCATTGAAATATAACTTGAGCGTATACTGTAGCTTTTCAGAATGGGAGACATGCACCTATTTAGGATAAGTTATGGGAATTTTGCCAAAAGATAAATTTTGTTGTTAAACTGGATAATCTGAAAAACAGGCAAAATCCCAACTTGGCAACAAAAGCATTAAAGCTCATAAAACTGTATTTGCTTATAGTTTTAAAAAAAATAGGAGGATATTTAATCAGTCTAATCATACAAATGGAGATATCAACTAAATTATTTAAGATGTAGTTGTATACCTAAAACACACTAAACAAAATTGAATATTTTCATTTTTTGTTAGAAAATAAAATGTATATAAAATGGGTTTTAAGCTAAACCTAACACAACCCAAATGTCATGGATTATTTTTATTGTAAAAGAAACAGACTATTTTTTGAAGTCCTGATACATGCTACAACATGGCTGAACCTTGAAAACATTATGCTGAGTGGAATCAGTCAGTCACAAAAAGGCAAATATTATATGATCCCATTTATATGAAATATCTAGGATAGGTGATATATAGAAACCAATGTTTATTAGTGGTTACCTGGGGCGGGAAGGCAGGAGGGATTGGAGAAGGAGGATTTATTGCTCAAGGAACACGGGGCTTCTGTTGAGAGTGGTAGAATAATTTGGAAATGGATAGTGTTGTTGGTTGCACAATATGATGAACATAATCAATGTTACTGAACTGTACACGTAAAAAATGTTGAATTGACAAATGTTTTGTAATGTATATTTTACCACAATAAAAAAGGAAACTATTTTTAACTAGTTTATGCTTTTTGTACCACAAACAAAACACAATTTTATTTCTAAACTTTCTGGACCTGTTAGACTAGGACTGTTAACAAATATGGCATCTTTGTGTAAAGAAGAGAAAGGTATTCTTTCCTCCTTTCAATACCAACTTAAATTTTAAGT
This sequence comes from Dugong dugon, assembly GCA_030035585.1. Lineage (NCBI taxonomy): Eukaryota > Metazoa > Chordata > Mammalia > Sirenia > Dugongidae > Dugong > Dugong dugon. The sequence goes on along the minus strand of CM057461.1, from coordinate 123,491,249 downwards.
CTGACAAAAATATTTATAGGACAGGGAGGAAAAATGCAGTAAGTCTGTGAAATAAAAGAGATTCCTCTTTGTTATAAACGTATTTTCTGTTAAGGAAGATCATTTCAAGTTTTTTTTTTTTTCTTTTTTGTTTAAAGGACAAGAATATCTTCATCAATCTACAGATAATAATGTAGTATTTTATAATATTGAAACAGGAGAATCATATACCATTTTGAGTAATACCACTATGGTATGTATCCATCATCCTCTTCCTCCTGAGAAACTTTTGCCAGGTTTTCACTGACCAAGGAACATAATCCAAACTCCTTAACACCCAATCTGGTCTCAATCTGCCTTCCTAGCTCCATCCTCCAATCTAGTTCTTCTCCAGCTCTCTCCTCCTGCTACACTAGACCACTGTCCTTGCCTGGTTCTAAATCACCTATCATCTTTCCTCCTCCATGGAAATACTATGGCATGAGAATTAGGAACTTAGTCTTTGGAGTGAGAAAATCCAGGTTCAAATCCTGGCTCTTCCACTTATCTAGTTGTGGAACCGTGGGGAAGGGCCACACTACACCAGCCTCACTATGGTTTTTTCATCTGTAAAGTGGGAATAATAATAATACCTCTTTGTATTATTATAAGAATTAAGTAAAATAGCATGTGTAAGAGGATAGTGCCTAATACAGAATAAATGTTCAAGAAATGGTAGCCATTATATATAGGAACATGCTCTTCTACCTTCCTAGACTCTCAATCCTCCTATTTCTTCGCTCTGAAAAGGCCACAAATCTTTTAAAACCGAGATCAGATGATGCTCACCTCCCCTGTGCGTCAATGATACTCTCATTTGGATTCCTTTTTTATTGGTCTCCTGATACTGTATTTGTATCTCTTTTATGGACTTTCCAACTTATAAGTTACTCATTTACAAATTTAACATTATAAGCTTCTTGAGATCATGGAAGTGTATCTTCTTTATTTCCTCCTCCCCTGTGGTGTCTAGTAAATTACTTTATATATAGTAGGTACTATATAAGCATTTACATTGAAATTATCTGTATGTATGAATGTGTCAGTGATATGATACTTTTAAAACTGCAAATTTACATGGCTTTTATTTTATTCTGTTCTCTCAACAATTTCTTCATAATTTCAGAAAAGTGTGAACGCTTCAAATTATGGCTTATCACCTGATCATCAATTTGCATATCTAGAAAGTGATTATTCAAAGGTATTTTTAATTGACTATTTAATTTGGGTGTATCTGATTATATCTCCTACTAATCCACAGGTGGGTTGATGAAAGTAAAAGGAAACAAGAATCCATCTTGACCTCTAAATATTCAAGAAGTTAATGTAGATTCTAGATGAGCCTGAGAAGCATAACTGAAACATATATAAATAATTTAGAAGTTGGCTTCCTTGTCTGGTCATCATCACCTAGTAGAAACTACTTTTCACTGAGGGAAGAAAACTTCACTTGGGAGCACTGATGTTCACTAGAAAAGGGAGAGTTATCCTTGTATTCCTAATGCTGTTTGACACCATAAACTATTAATTAATTCTCACGTATCTCATAAAAGGTTATTATTACTGGAAATGGAAAACTCAAAGAGTAACATATTTAACTCACTTGCTCAAACAAGATAATATACAGTCAGCAGTAGAGACAGCGTTTAAATTTCTGTTTTCTAAAGCCTAGCTTAGAAGTATTTGCACCAAACCACATGACTGTTTATTTCCTCTCCTAGAATGAAGTTGTAGAGGGAAGCTAATCATCTTATTTTTTCTACTAATACCAGCAAAAGGACAAAATAATGTACTATCAAATTAAACTTCTAAAGATTCCTTTCAGATCAAGAGTCTTTCATTTTAGCTACTATTTTTCATACCCTATTTGTGAGGCCAAGCACCCTGATACACAGAATGAGAGATCAACCTCACCCCTCCCTGGTTGTGCTGTCAGCTGATTATCTTCCAACATGTAGGTAGGCAGGCACCAGGTCTTGTTCACCAGCAGTCTTCAGAAAGATGTGTTTCACCCTGAAGGAACTTTTATGTCAAAATTTGAAACCCCATTAAAAAAGCCAGAATCCAAAATAATACTTGGGTCATTTACTAACCACAACACAAATACCCTTGAAAAAAAAAATAGCTTTTTTTCAGAAAGAATTATAAGCTACACATCTCCTATTCATTTTTTTCAGTTTCTATTATTTTAAAAAACTATGCTCAATTAAAGAAAGACATGCATTTTTGCAACAAAACCAAATGTCAGATGAAATTCTCTGTGCCCAACTTTAAAGGCTAGCATTATAATAAATTACTCTACAGACACGGAAGCCATAGTGGTTTTACTTGAATCAAGGTAGAGCATAAAGAGAAATTTCCTAGGGTGGAGTGTGTCAAAGAAAAGCTTTTAGCATGAGGGAATGTCTTTGGATATGCTTTTTATGGAGTGAGGATGGAATCACTGCTGAGAGTAGTTTTGGAACTTGGACAAACAGCACAAAGGGCCACAGCAAAACTCTTTCGATGACTCATTTGGAATTGAAACATACCCTTCCTAGTGCCTGTGAACATGGTTCTTTTATAATTCTAAAGCTGTGATGGATGATGTTAATATTTATATATGATGGATAATGTCTATCTTAAATTATAATTTGTCACTGCCTCTCTTCTTTCTGACAGCTTTGGAGATACTCTTACACAGCAACGTATCATATCTATGATCTTAGAAATGGGTAACACTTTATGTTTATTTATTAATACTACTTAAAACTAATATCTAGACTTTTTCATTCCAAATTCTGATTTGAGGTTAAGACTACATTATCTTGTTACTGATTTAGTTTTGTATATGCATATATGTAATCTCCATAAAGAGCATGAAGATTTTGTATATACATATATATGTATATAACTCCGTAAATAGAATATTTCTAATTTTGTGTTCAAAAGTAGGAAAAGAAAAACTATATGTATATATATATAAAAGTATAAAAACATGCATGGGAATGACACACTCTTTTTAGGAGAGTGGCTCCTTCTTTGGAAGTAGGCAGAAGGGATGGAGATGCAACATTATAGTTGTATTGAATACATTATCCATCAATTAATTTTAAATTAGTTTATTATTTTTAAGTGTGGCAAAATGTTAACATCTCTTAAATTTAAGTGGTAGATTATTTGTCATCTATTATATTACTTTCCTTACTTATCTGTATGTTTTAGTATTTACAATTGAAAATAGAAAAAAAAAATTAAAAGAATGTGCAGAGAGGTAAAGGATTGATGGAAAGAACTCCTAGCTGAAGGAATACTTGTAAATGCCCAAAGGGAAGCGTCTTCATGGAGGGTTCGGGTAATTCAAAGTAGGTCAGTTTAGTTGAAACTGGAGGAGGGGTGCTCTGACTGGTGGAAGGTGGTGGAAGGTTGGGAAGGAGTTGAGGCCAGGAAGCATGGGCCAAATAATAATGAGGAGACCACTGAAAAGAGTTTAGATCTCATTCTGATAGCAATAGGGGATCACTGAAGGGTTTTTAATGGGAAGTGACATGATCTGATTTGCAGTTTAGAAAAATCACTCTGGCTAAATTTGGACAATGAATTGGTTTAGTTACTCATCTTAATGTGATATCCTCTTTGCTGTTATATAAAAGGGAAAAATAATTATATGGCTTGAGGAGGTATTGAACGTTCTTCTGGTCTATTTCCCCCTTTGTTTAGCAGGAGCACAAAACATCAAAAAAAAAAAATGATCTATTTCTTTTAACTGTTCAGAAAAAGAATAACCCTGATCTCTTTAAATTATCCGATTAAGAAATAAGAACTGCTTCTTAAAGTAGAGTCTAAATCCTAATACATTCTGAGTTTGTTCTTTGTAACCACATCATCATTCAATTCAGGAAGCATTTAATGAACATCTATTAAGTGTAAGGAGCCCTGGTGGCACAGTGGTCAATCATTCGGCAGCTAACCAAAAGGTTGGCGGTTCAAATCCACCAGCCGCTCCTTGGAAACCCTATGGGGCAGTTCTACTCTGTCCTATATGGTCTGCTATGAGTCAGAATCAACTCAACTACAGTGGGTTTGTTTTGTTTTGTAAGGCATATATGGGAAGATACAAATGAGATCAAAGCCTCAACCTTACTCTCAAAAAACCTTTAGATTAGTGAGGCAGGCACCTTAGTCTTTCAGTGCAATTTTTTAAGGCTTTAATCATTTCCTTGTTTTTCTTTCAATCATTTTGAAATTCTCCCTGTACAACCTCAGCTGAGGTTCACCAAACTGAACAACATTCCAAAAGATGATCAATACTAATATTTTATTCATGGGTTTTATAAGCCTTATGACCTAAAATCATGTTTAATATGTAGCTGATGTGCTGTTAATTTAATCAAGCCATTGGTTATTATTTTATTCCTCCACAGCTGTGCAGTTTATCACATTGTTTTGTGTCAAGTAAATACAGCACAATTTAGGAAGTGAGGGATGGCAAATTTGTTGAGATTCAGGGCAAGACTGAATGCTGCTCTTTGGAAGTCTTCTATAAGCCTCTGAAGAGTCTATAAAAGTCCACCCCAGAGAAAATGAAGATGGCTCCGGTTTCAAACTAGGGAAGGAACGCTGAGGAGATGGCAGCCATAGTCAAGCAGCTCCTCCACCTTCTGTCATACTACAAGGGCTTAGAAAACACAGGAAATGACCACAGAGGGAACTTATCAAGTCATGAAAGACGTATGCTGAGATTTTCAGCTTGGTGCTGTCTTCATGATTGCATAGATGATTCCATGGCATAAGGAAAACTAAGGCAGTGTTGTAATGTTAGAGGAAACATAAGGACTGGCACAAGGCAGAATAGTGAATCAGGCAAAGAATGAACATCTTCGCCTCTGGGTCATTCCTTTGCCTGTAACCTCACATCTCTTTCACGATGTTGCAGACCTCCTGGGGCCTGGGGCTCAGATACTGTCCTCTGGTGGCCATGCCCCTCATGCAGTACCAGGGTCTCTCCCAAGGGGCAGCACTCTTTCTCCAATCAAAACTGATCTGTCCTGTGCTATATTCCCCCAGTGCTCTCTAGGCCTCATGCTACATGACCTAATGTGTAAAATCATTGTAATACGTGTCACAGGTGTTCACAGGTGCCTAAACTATAAAGAAATGGGAAAGACAAAAATATCAGGCACATGTTAGGTCCAGTTAGAGAGGGATTATTCTGAGGCAAGAGAGTCTTTCTTGAGGCTCCTCAAATTATACCTTGGAAGCATGTCTTGCTTTGCTTCCCCCACAAAGCCAGTCTTGATGAAACCATTAATACAATCTTCAAGGCGAAAAAAGTCAAAACTTAAGCACGACATCCTATGATTCTCTAACACATAAAAATCTGAACACATTCTTGCTGAAGAGCTACAAAAGCTCCACAGTACAAGTCAGTCAGTTGAGTATTTGCAGGATGACTTTAAAACATCAAAGTGAGATTTTTGGCCAATAGGATATTCGAAATTTCCCCATGGCTGGAGGACTATGCAAGCATAAGGCATACTGCCCAATATACGATCTGTTTTTCAGTTTAGCTTGAGATCAGATGTTCCTTTCCTTTTCTGATTTTAAGTCAGATCCTTGGGGAGATTGTCAAATGGCATCTTAGTTTCAAAAATTTGAAATGCATATGCATTCACAGAGCTGGGGGTTGGAAATGAGAATATGGAAGTGTACATATTAAACTTCAGTACAATTATAGAATTTCGGAGCTACAAGGCACTTTCCCGGCCATCTTAGTATGGTGTGTGCAAATTTTACAGTCTCAGGGGTTAAAGGGCTTGAGTTTAATTAGGAGTCTACCAAGAACTAGCAATGTGACCTTAAGAAGTCATATTATTTCTCTAGACCTCAAGTTTGTTTCTATAAAATGAGGGGATACTATTAGATAATCTCTAGAGATGTTTCCACTATAAAAGAAAAAAAAAAAAATCCCACTGCCGTCAAGTCAGTTCCAAATGATAGTGACCCTATAGGACTATAGGACTGAGTAGAACTGCCCCATAGGGTTTCCAAAGACCAGATGGTGGATTTGAACAGCTGACCTTTTGTTTAGTAGTCTGAGCTCTTAACCACTGTACCACCAGGGCTCCTATGTTGTTAGGTGTGGTTGAGTTGGCTCCAACTCATAGGGACCCTACAGGACAGAGTAGAACTGCCCCATAGGGTTTCCAAGGAGTAGCTGGTGGATTTGAACTGCCAATATTTTGGTTAGCAGCCAAGGTCTTAACCGCTATGCCACCAGGGCTCCTATAACAGTCTATAAATCCTAATCTAGGTACCTCACTATAAAGGTCAGAAAACTGAAACCCAGAAAAGTTCAGTGACTTGTCCGGTATCATTTAAGTAACTAGCAGAAGGACTGCGACCAAAATCAATGTCTCCAGCCCCACATTCCTACAGTCTTCTCATTACGTTTGTAGAAGCAGACGGGTTGATCCTTCATTTTTAATATTTCCTGTTTACACAGTTTTTTTTTTTTTATTGCGTTGAACAGTAATTTTTTTCTTTTTCTTTTTTTCTAGAGAGTTTGTAAGAGGAAATGAGCTTCCTCGTCCGATTCAGTATTTATGCTGGTCACCTATTGGGAGTAAATTAGTAAGTGTTTAAATTATAGAAATGTTTAATAATTTAAATGAAAGAAGAGCCATTTGCTTTTGGCCTTTGTTAAATTTCCCTCCCTGAAAGGAAAAAAAAAAATGCATTCATGACTATTTTAGTGGTTAAAAATGGAAAGAGTTTTGATAAATTGAAACCCATCTGAGAATTCCGCAAAATCTCGAGCTCATGGATAGATTTCTTTAAATATCGCAGTCAAAAACTTTATCCTTATACTCAGCCAGAATGCGTTGTGCCAGAAAGCTCAGGAAAAATATGGTTTTCACAAGTTTCCCAGACTAGCTTCAGACAACATGAAATTTTGTCCAAGTGCTTATTTAAGGACTCTAAATAAAGATTAGATGTAGCTGGCTATTAATATTCAGAAATTTATTTGACTTTCAGTCAATATACGTAGCTATTTATTTGGTTAATAGAACAACTAATATAATAGCAGAGTTTATTTTTTATTTGTATAGACCCTAAAAATCAAAATTGATTTTATTGTGGATTGGGTTTTTTCTTTTGCCTATTAAAATGATATTTGTGAATCTTTTTGCATCTGGATGATCACTCTTTGTGAAGGTATTTGGTGAGTAATTAACACAAATATACAACCTTCATTCTATTGATCATGGAATTGCTTATTAATGAACTCACCACCACTTCCAGGCATATGTCTATCAAAACAATATCTACTTGATACAAAAACCAGGAGACCCACCTTTCCAAATAACATATAATGGAAAAGAAAATAAAATATTTAATGGAATTCCAGACTGGGTTTATGAAGGTAAGCTATATTATTTTCCTACTACTGCTATTTTATGCTTTCATTTAAAAATAATTTCATACATTTAGCAGGATTCAACTAGGTGGTATCTTACTTAGATGAGTGCTAACATTTCTGAAAGCCATGCTCAGTTTATGAACAAGACCTGCATATTCAAAAAAGCACAATCTTGCTATCAGAGGACTGTAGAATTTATTTTCATAAACACTATAAATAACATGGTAGTAATAATTTATATTCCAAGAAGCATATGGTCCTTAGGTCTTGTATTAGTACATTTTCTCAGTTTTTTTTTTTTATGAGAAATAAATATTTTCTCCAAAACTAATCATTTGTTTTTTGTGTGTATTATTTTTGTGGAAAAAGCTTCTTAGTTTTTGATACTCTCGTGAATTCTTTCCCCATTCCAGGGCATGTATTTATAATTAAAATATTAATAATAAAATAGATATTGAAATAAAAATATAAAAATAGTAATTCATACTATCTAGGGCTTAACTGGATTTTAAAAGGCCTTTTAGTCCTTACTTCCATATTAAAAAATACAACTAAGCTAAAGTTGGTTATTTTTAACCTTGGTTAAAAACAATAATTCCCAGAAGAGAAATTCAAATTTCAATGTTTATGTTATTCTGTAGAATAAATTGGTTTTGCTACTTCAGGTGAATATTAAAAAAAAAAAAGCTACCCTCAAAGGAAAAGTTAACTATTTCTGTGATGTTTATTATTTATCTTAATAATTACATTTCTCATTAGGGTCACTTCCTAATAGAGCAATTGATGTTTGATATGGGAATAAGTTTAAACTATTCTTTTTGACCCAAATTATTTATTTTTTAAATAAAGTAGAGCATATGCCACACTCACATTTAAATAAATTATTCTAGTCAATAAAGTGATATCTCAAAGTGTTTATGATAATTTAAAAATAAAATATAATTGTAACCAATATGCTAGTATTATTTTTCAGAGGAAATGCTCGCTACAAAATATGCTCTCTGGTGGTCTCCTAATGGAAAATTTTTAGCATATGCAGAATTTAATGATACAGATATACCAGTTATTGCCTATTCCTATTATGGAGATGAACAGTATCCCAGAACAATAAATATTCCATATCCAAAGGTATGTTGAATACTTTTAGCAGATGCTTTTATTTCCCTAGTGTCAAAATGAGCAACCATTACAATGAATAGAGGTGGGATCAATAAGTTTAGAGAGCTTCTTATCCTTGTGCATTGTAAGGCAAACACTGTACTGTGCTCTATTATTTATATGGACATCTGTTGCTTTGGACATCTGGTTGTACTGGATGAAGTAGTCTTTGCAAAATCCATTGCGTAATCTTTGAAGAACATATGGTCTAGATCATGAAGGAAAAACAAGCTTAACTTAATTTTAATTTTTTTTTTCATATTTCGTGCTCCAAATTCAGGGTAAAGTTCTGTTTTGCAATTCCCTCTTGAATTCTCATGTAAATGTGAACTAGAATGGGAAACAAAAATGGTGAGCTTGATCTTCCTGTCAGGTAGCAGACAGGAGTTACAGTCTTTTCTGGACATACAAGGCAGGTAAACTCTGTGACCCTTGGTGTCTTCCTTCAGGGGAATTAGACATAGTGTGAGCCCGAAGTTCCTTGCATATCTAACATTCTAGATTTCTTAGTATACATACTTTTCAATCAGCCGTATGTCTGGAGAGAGGAGACTTGTGTGTGCAGTAGGAGAATGGCCAGGTCACGGTGGAGAAGCATCATAGCATCATTCCTTAGAAAAGAAATTTGAAAGAGGAGTATCAAAGTGTAAATTCTCCTCTTGCACAAGGAGATGTTAGAACGTGGTTCTTTGTCCTTTAGTCTCTATTGTTTTTACTTGTCAAAGGGAACACTGCCCATGGATGGATCTAGTGAGTCCCTATATATGACAACAATAGGATGGATGTGAGAATACGTGAGAGATACATGAGAGAATTCTGAAGCAAGCCAAAGTGGCCATAGCTAGAAAAGTAGAAATTACTCATAGTCTAATATTTCTGTTGAGGTTATTTGTGTTTCAAAGGTAGAATTCTCACCTTCCATGTGGGAGACCTGGATTTGATTCCTGACTGATGCAACTCATGCATAGTCAGGCCTTATGTGTTGCTATGATGCTGAAGAGGTTTCAGCAGAGCTTCCAGACTATAGACCGACTAGGAAGAAAGATCTGATGCTCTACTTCTGAAAATCAGCCAGTGGAAACCTTACAGGTCACAATGGTCCTATCTGCAACTGATCATAGGGATGGGACAGGACCGGGCAGTGTTTTATTCCATTGTGCATGGGGTCACCATGAGTCAGGGGCCAACTCGATGGCAGCTAACAAGACTATATATGTTAAAAGTCATTTAAGAAAAGGCAATGGATATGAGACGAGTGTTTAGATAAGTGGTGTCTCAAGGGCTGTGTAGAAAGTCTGAAAGAAGGAGGTGTTTGGAAGTGAGAGGTGTGATACTTGGGACCCAAGATATAAAAGAACTTGAATCTTTGGGAGGGTCTGTGTGAATAGGAAAAGGTGAGGAAACTCAGATCTGAAGAGTGACTGACACTGATAGGGAAGTTGGGGCCCAAATTTTGCTTGTTTCTTTGGAGACTAAATTTGCTGAGGGAAACATCTGGCATTGTAGGACCACTCCAAAGAACCACAGAAGGCCCAGCTAACCCTGGGTGTGAAAAAGGGAGGTCCTAAGAGAGACTGGACAATTCTTTAGATGAATGCAAACAGCAGTGAGTCATTTAAGACTATGCACCTAAACTTTGTGGATTTAAATTTTATTACATGTATAAGATTCTCTTCTTCTGTAGTAGAAGATAAACTGTCTGGACATGACCTATACTGTCATGTGAATTTCAGGAAACAAGAAAACTGTAAATCCCATGGACACCTTATTTGGAGGTGAAATTTCTCTAATCTTTTGGGGATGGTAGCAGTAGTAATGTAACCAGCTAGGAGATTGAGTGTTTGCAGATTGTCCTCAACCAAATGATGGGACAAAAGCAAAAAGTATCTTTCATCTATTCCTCTTTCCACTCTCTTTCCAAAGCAAATCCCCCTCTGTACTCCCATTAGCACATTGTGAAAGGATTATTATTATAATTATCCTAATAATAATAATGGGACAGATCTTCCTTGAAAATCAGAAAAGAGCAGTATCCATCACAGAACTATATTTTTATATCCAAAATATTTTTCCCTATAAATCAAAGCTCTCTCATTAAACATTTAAAATGTATGTTTTCACTCTGGTTGATGTAATATTTGTAATTGCCCTGCAAGTGAAATTAAAGTGAAGTTCCTAGTCATGTTATGGATAGACTGTTTTCAAAAGTAACATGGTCGACATTACTAGCTTATAAAAATATGCCTAAATTCCTAAAAAGGAGCCCTGGTGGCACAACAGTTAAGAGCTTGGCTGTTAACTGAAAGGTGGGCAGCTCCAACCCACCAGTGGTTCCACAGGAGAAAGACCTGGTGATCTGCTCCAGTAGAGATTACAGCCTACGAAACCCTATGGGGCAGTTCTACTCTGTCTTATAGAGTGGCTCTGGGTTGGAATCGACTCGGTGGCACACAACATCAAATTCCTAAAGCGTCTTTAGAATGTTGCTGGTAATTGGAATTTCATGAGTTTATATATTTCCATTTTCTTGGCAGGCTGGGGCAAAGAATCCTGTCGTTCGGATATTTATTATTGATACCACGTACCCTGGACATGTAGGTCCCAGAGAAGTGCCAGTTCCAGCAATGATAGCCTCAAGGTAAATTAATCTCAGATTCCTCCCACCTCCCACCACAGTGAATTTAATACGCTTTGAAATTTCTTAATCAGAGTTTACACTGCTTTTCTAGTGAGTTTATAACGTGCATGCTATAAGTAAAAAATAAAATAATCATGTAAATTTAAATACATACAACTTGGAAAATCACAAATAAGTTTCTTAAAATGGTGGTTAGAAATTACCCTTTTCACACATATAAAGGTGAGCTCAATGATCAATCTAAGTGATACTTTTCTCAGGCATGCAAATGTAAACTTGGGAGTGGCAGGAAGATAGTAAAATTTGTACTTGTCCTCAGCCTGACTTCTTTCAAGTCTGGCCTGTTTTCTCTCAAACCCAGGGTTGTGGATCTATGCTTATCACATGTGCATGATAAACAAGAGAAGGTAATCCAATCCTCTCCAAATATTAGCATTTTTCACAGGGTGCAGTCTATTCTCAATTATCTGGCTATAGAATTATCTGTTTTGGGATTAACTATAGACAGACAGGGACCTGAAACATTCCCACTTCCCCAGCATTGTGCCCTATTTAGGCCTTGTCTGATGAGTCCTTGTTACAGCAACTTTCCAACCCCCACACCAGTCCTCTGTGGCTATTCTGGTTGATGTGGATAAAGGGGAGGGATTCCCTAAACTCTGCCTGTGGGCCTACTTAGCACTTCCCAGTCCCTAGCAGTCCAAAGAGTTCCTGGGTGGTGCGAGCAGATTATGAGCTTGGCTGCTAATGCAAAGGTTGAGGCACCTCGGAAGAAAGACCTGGAGATCTACTTCCAAACCTTTGAAAACCCTATGAACACAATTCTACTCTGACACTCATAGATTCACTATGGATCAGAGTTGACTCCACGGCAACTGTTTTTAGCAGCCCAAAGCTTGTCTTCTCTTCTCCTGCCTTACGAAGGAGAGTTAGCCAGGGCTGAAGATTGATCATTAATAGGCAAAAGAACTCCATCCTAGGTCTTTGGTAGGCCTTATCAAGGTGAATTGACTCTTGGATAATCAAATTTTGAAAAATTGTCTGTTATTCCCCATGACAATCTAGTTGATGAAAATGACTAAATACAACATTTAGAAAAAGAGTGTCATTCTCCTTAGGAGACAAATGTGGAATGGTGGAAAGAATATGAAAGAAAGAGTCAAGAGTCTTGTTTGAGCATCTGTAAAAAAAAACAAAAAACAAAAAAAAACATTGCTATTGAGTCAATTCTGACTCATAGCAACCCTATAAGGCAGAGTAGAACTGCCCCATAGGGTTTCCAAGGAGCAGCTGGTGGATTCGAACCCCTAACCTTTTTGGTTAGCAGCCAATTACTTAACAACTGCACCACCAGACTCCTGCACCATGATCACATTTTCTGAGTACTCACTTTGTAGCAGGCGTAGTTCTTACCCACTTAGCTTATCACCTTAGCTAATCTTTATAGCAATGCTTTAAATTTGTAATAGTGTTAGTTCCATTTGATATAGAAAGAGGTATAGATTGATTCAGTAACTGGCCCTAGGTAAATAACTAGTCGTAGATAAAGTCAGGGTTTGGCTCTGAAACCCCTTCAAGCTCTGTGGGTTCTTTTCACTGGTATCCAAAACTCTGTGATTCATTTGCATTGGTGTTCTCTGTATACAAGTTCATCGTTTGAGCCAAGCAATAATTGCTGCCATTCATTGACACCTAGTACGTGCCAAGCACTATCTGAGTTATTTCTTATATATCATCTCTAATTATGACACTAACCCCGATTTGAACACCTGCCCATGGTCACAGCTAAAACTTAGCTTCAAACACAAACCTGCCTGGAGAGAAAGTTTGTCTTTCCGCCATACTGGGCTCTCTCTCAACTAATTAAAAAGTGAAAAATTGAATTTACCTACACAAAATAGCCAATTTAATGCTTTTTTTCTGTGCAGACTGACTAGTAGCTTTGGCCTTATGTCTTAAGTTCTTTTCTAAGACATAACATTCCAAAGTGGGGAGAAAACTCAAGTATGAAACAATTTCATTAGATGAATGAACTCTCTTATAGGTTTTTTTTTTAATTCAGCAGATATATTTATTTATTTATTTTAATTATACTTTAGATGAAGGTTTACAGAACAAACAGTTTCTCATTAAACAGTTGGTACACATATTGTTTTATGACAATGGTTAACAACCCCATGACATGTCAACACTGTCCCTTCTCAACCTTGGGTTCACTATGACCAGCTTTCCTGTCCCCTCCTGCCTTCTAGTCCTTGTCCCTGGACTGTTGTGCCCCATTAGTCTTGTTTTGTTTTAGGGGGCTTTCTAATCTTTGGCTGAATGGTGAACCTTGGGAGTGACTTCATTACTGAGCTAAAAGGGTGTTGGCAGGCCATACTCTCAGGGTTTATCCAGTCTCTGTCAGCCCAGTAAGTCTGGTCTTTGTGAGTCAGAATTTTGTTCTACATTTTTCTCCAGCTCTGTCCGGGACCCTCTGTTGTGATCCCTGTCAGAGCAGTCAGTGGTGGTAGCCAGGCACCATCTAGTTGTACTGGACTCAATCTGGTGGAGGCCTTGGTAGCTGTGGTCCATTAGTTCTTCAGACTAATCTTTCCCTTGTGTCTTGTTTTCATCATTCTCCCTTGCTCCTGAAGGGGTAAGACCAGTAGAGTATCTTAGATGGCTCCTTAGAGGCTTTTAAGGCCCCAGACGCTACTCACCAAGGAAGAATGTAGAACATTTTCTTTATAAACTGTGTTATGCCAATTGAACTAGATGTTCCCTGAGACCATGGTCCCCATAGGCCTCCACCCAGCAATTCAGTCCCTCAGGGAGTTTGGATGTGCTATGGAGCTTCCATGACCTTTCCTTGTACAAGTTGTGCTGGCTTCCCCAGTATTGTGTACTGTCTTAACCTTCACCAAAGTTACCACTTATCTGTTGTCTATTTAGTGTCCCCCCCAACCCCTCCCAACCCTTGTAACAAAGATGGTTTCTTTTTGTGTGTAAACTTTTTCATGAGTTTTTACAGTAGTAGTCTCATACAATATTTGTCGTTTTGTGAGTGACTTATTTCACTCAGCATAGTGTCCTCTGGTTTCATCCATGTTATGGGATTCAGCAGATATATTTAAACTCTCTTTCTAGAGAAGGAAAGCTTTGCCTTCCTCATCTACTGAATAAATATTCAATAATAATATACATTCTTTAGAAAGCAAAAATTAGAAAATTATTTGAATGTGATATTGGCTTGTGACTGTGACTGTTTTGATTTATTTCCAGTGATTATTATTTCAGTTGGCTCACGTGGGTTACTGATGACCGAGTATGTTTGCAGTGGCTAAAAAGAGTCCAGAATGTGTCAGTATTGTCTATATGTGATTTTAGGGAAAGCTGGCAGATATGGGACTGTCCAAAGGTAGGTATATTAAAATCACAGACGTGTGCTTCTGAAGAGGAAAGTACAATAATGGAGACTTATTTATAGCTAACATTTTGCATTATAAAGCCAGGATTACTACTCTCAACTCCTAACTGCTTTGCAAAAAAGCACTCTCTATTCACAGGTCCATTATTTTTATCAAATAAGTAGGATACTTCTTGTTTTTTTGAGTGACTTTAGCCTTGAACCTGAATAGAGAAAAGTAATGAGGTAGTGTGACATTGAGAGAATCAGGCATCTAATTCTCAATTAGAATTGAAACCCATCCTTTTGAGATTATAAAATTGGCAGTAAAAAAAAAAAAAAAAAAAGGAAGAAGAATGAAAACAAAAAGGTAAGATGGGTCTATTAGATAAATAGCCATGTTCTATACAAAAGAAACACAGAAGAAATGAAAAGGGGTACACTCTATTCAAGGTCAAAATTGAAAAAGAAAAATTCCAAAAGAGATGGATATAATCTAAAGAAAGTCGAATATTTCCACTCTGAAATCAAAAGTGGACAACTGAGAACATGACATCAGATCAAATGATCTTGTTATCTTAAGAGAGTGTACTAATTTTGGGAGGGGAGAGCTTGAAAATTAGGCATGGAATTTATTGTTGGGTTTTAATTGTTTCTGTTGCTCAAATACAAACATAATCTGTTGAATTAATGAGTCAGAGAATGACTTCGGTCTACAAGCTTTAAGATAAGTCTGTTCATAAGTACTCATATTAGAGACTAAGAAATACCAAATGTTTTCTTTAAATACGAAATTTGATGGGTACATTTCATGAGGCTTCTAATTATGAAGAAATGTTTCATTAACCCAAACATAGAATAAGCCTATTTTATAAAGTAGGGAGGAAAAAAAAAAAAAAGCACAGAGCAATCAAAGTATATCACTAAATACCATCTAGAAATTAGGACATTATGTTTTGCAAGGAAAAAGTCATCTGAATCTGTTTGGAAATATATCAGGACTATAATAGTCAACATAACTCAGGCTAAAAATATTTTCTAAATCACTACTGTGTCTCTAAGAGAGAGGTTTGACTAATTCTGATGGGATATGCTAGAAACTTATTTTTATCTTATTTACATCTTGGTATACAAAGCAGAAAGAAGATTTTGGCTTTAATGCACTATCATAGACAGAAAAAGATTGACTAATCTTGATTATGCTGGCTAATTAGAAAACATTGATCTGATTAGTCAGCTTTTGGTGAATGTATCTTTAACTTTCTCATTGAATCTGGGTATTGGGAACTATTGCTTTAATTTTATTATTTTGAAAACTATAAGATTGATCATTTAGACACAATTTTTTGCTCCTAAAACTAGGCAGTTAAACACTGTGATTTCTTTCTAATTTGAAATTTTAATTTGTCAAAATCTGAGACAACTTGAATCCAAACTGACAGAACATTTATGATGCTTATTCAATGAACTATAGAACTCCCTGGAATATAAATTTTAGTTTATGGCAATCAAAAAAAAAAAGATTAAATTTAGAATACCAGGTTTGGATAACCTTAGGATTTCTAGATGATTGCAGTTTTAAGACAAATAATCTAATAAATCCATGGGACACATTTCAGATTTAAGAACAATTCAGTGTTGAATTTTTCAGCCACCATGCTGATGATTGACACATGTTTGCATGTTTTGAAAACAAATAGTGTTTAAGGTAAAGTGACCAGCAACATTTCACTCAAGTTTGGAGACACACACAAAACAAAGGAGCAAAGACAACTTGCAATAGTTACTTGTAAAATAGCTACATTAGTGATATTTATTAAGAAATTAATAGTTCTGGGAAGAAAAATAATTCACATCATTCTTCTTTCTCTGTAAATGGATTTAACATTAATTTTATCTTTATGGCTAAAAATGATGTATAAAAAAAGTTTCACTTTTTTTCAAATCTTGTCTTGTTCACTTTAAGGCATTGGCTTATGCCCTGTGAGAGAAAGTTCAAACTGTTCTTAAAATCTATTATTCCCTTACCTTTTGTGATAGTGTACTCTCTCATGATTTTCCTTCTATTTCCCTGACTAATCTTTTTCTTTCCAGTGTTTCTTCTCTGACTTCTCTACACATCTTAGTATTATCCAGGTTGGTGCATTTGCAAGATAGGCTAACTGCTATAACAACAACAAAAACCTGCAGTAGTTAAGTGAGTTAACAGAGTAGAAATTTATTACGCAGTCATGTAACCATCCAATAGTGTGTCCAGGTAAGTAGGGTATGGTGGGGGGAAGCATGCTGCTATTCTCTATATGTCATTCAGGAACTCAGGCTGATGACATTTCTGCTATCTTCATCTAGTGACCTCCAAGGCTGTCCCAAGGTTATTCAAACCTGAGCATCAATATCCAGCTGGGGAGTGGAAAAAATAATGGAGAGTTTTGTGTGAGAGGTTTTTACAGACTAGGCTTAGAAGTAGAACTTGTCACTTCTGCTCATACTCAATTGGCTAGATCTTATCACATGACCACAGCAAACTGAAGGGGGGATTAGAAAATGTAGGCTAGCTGTGGACCTAGGAAGAAAAGGAAATGTATTGCTGATGATATTGCAGTCTCTGTCACAACTCTGTCCTTACTTGCTTTGGATGATTTTTGTCTGTACCAGAGGTTTCTGTGACCACTTGCCAATAACTCTCAGATTGATTTCTGAGAATTTAAACCTTCAACTATCTCTGTCTCCTCTGCTCCATCCTCACTACAACTACTTTGATCTGGGTCTGTATCATTCTTCTTCCAAACATTACAATAGCTTTCCAATTTGTCTCTTTGCTTCCTTCCATCTTACTCACTTCTAATCCAGTCTCTGTATCATGTTCTTAATTATATACTTTATATTGTGAATTCAAAATCATTCAAAGGTTTTACCTGCAGAAGAAGTCCAATCTTCTTAGGATGCATAGCAGTTTCTCCAAGATCTTTCTGGAACCTACTCATCCTCCCTCATCTTCTAACTCCTCCCCATAGTCACCCTTCACTTCAGCCATACTGAACCACTTGTAGTTTTCTAAGCTGCCCTGGTCTCTGTGCTGTTAATTCTATTTGGAATGCCCTTCTTTCTTTAATTCTCCTTTTAGACTTAGTAATTATTAGTTGAATAAATGATCAATTGTATTATGCTGAAATAAATACCACAATAAAATTTGGTGCAAATTTTAAATTTTCCAGCTATTTCATAAGACTGAGAAAAGAAAGAATTTAATCTGAACTCCACTGTAAAATTCTTTTTTACCTACAACACACTTGCCCTTGGTAGATGTGATAATTCAAGTCACCTCATGAAAGGCCAGAATCATTATTAGATTACCTATGTGTGTAAGATTTTTAATATTGGACTCTTAAATGAAAGTTCGAAGTTAGTTGACTAACAGCAGTATACTCTGACCAGGTAACTTAACTGACTCAAATTATTGTGATTATTGTTAGGAAAAAATGTTTTCTAATACTAAGCTTGATATGCTCTATTGTCTTGCAGAGCCAGGAGCACAGAGAAGAAAGCAGAACGGGATGGGCTGGTGGAGTATGATTTTGCTATCTTTTCCTTATATTTTAATGAAACTTGACAGATTCTCAGCTATCAAAGGACTATTTGAAATGTATCCAAACTGGCACTACTTGTTTTCATAGAAAAAATATCAAGGTAAAAAAAACACAAAGATAGTGATTCCTTAAGTGATTTTGTGCCAGACAATTTTAATGTCTCTATTTTGAGTGGCTATTGAGAACAAATCATATTCCTTATGTCTTAATATTTTTCAACTGACTCAACTGATATTCACACCAAATATTATTTCTTAAACAAATACAATAAAGACCATTTTTCAAAAAGGAACACTATCCCTGATCTGCCTAAAACCATCTTCATAATTTTTAGCCTTTTGGAATCCAGTAACAAAAAAAAAAAAAAAAAGATTGAGTCTCCTTGGTAATTTAAAGTCAGTGTACCTCACCAAATTTTACACAAGCTAAACTGAATTTCTTATATAATATTCATTCCAGTTTTTAGGTTAATTGGTATCAAATAGAAAAATGTATATTTTTATGGTTTTTGATCACTTATATATGGAGTTTTGGGAAAGGTTTATTCAGTAATTCATGAAGATTTTTAGTGGGAAAAAACCATGCTTTAGGAGAATGTTGACTGTATCATATATTCTATATGAAGAATACAAAATAAGACAAAGAATAAGTGAATGTTGCATGGATGTTACCACTTATCAAAAGCATATGATTGACTCTAACTCACATTTAAGAAAAAAAAAAAAAAAGAAAGGCTACTTCTCTAAGATTTGGACACAATATGCAAAGAAAAAGGAAACTCTTAGGACCTGGATTAACACAGTAACCTATGATACCAGGATGATAAAGATTTCTGCAGTCCACTCTAAAATAATACATTTTGTAGAAATCCAAACTTAAATGGCTGACAAAGTAAATAGTAAAGTAAAAATCTTCAGATATTAAAAACTCTTCGTTGCATACTTTTATGGATCTGGAGATTTCAGCCTAAATGCTATTATATTTGCACTCTGTCTTCAGTTAAGGAGTCTTCACTTTTATTCAATGACCAGACAGTTAGGAACTGACTCTATGGCAACTGGTTAGAGATAGTTATAATCTGATGACCTTATTTATTATATACAGTAAACATAAAATACATTCTAAAGTAACGAAATAACAAGCATAGATGCATAATTCAGGAAAAAAATGAGAAAGTCCTATTTGAATTCACTGTACTAAATAACAAAAGAAAAATTAGTAGCATGCAGTGAATGAACAGGATTCTCTAAATTTTCTGGGTTCCTGATCAATCAGAAGGTCACCTTCCAGAAAGGTATTTTCTAGATCAGTATTTGAAAACTTAAGGGAAGGAGAAAGTTAGTCTACTAATTTACTCCCATTGCAAACATTTTCCAGTAAAGAATGAAGGGAAGGAAAAATGTTTGAAAACTGACTTTAGTTGTGTTCTCCATGATGATAATATAACTAGAGTCATTATAAAGTAATATGAATGGTGTAATTTTATAAATATATCAGCAATGACGCAAACAACCCTCTCAAAGATATTACCTTGGGGATCCACACGCATTTATTCTGAAAATGCTGCCAATGTTCAAGACACTCTGAAATATTTTAGAATGCATCTTTGAAAATCTCCTATTTATAAGCATCTTGAGGTCAACAATTGTATCTTATTACTTTTTAAAGTCTGAATAGCACTAACCTCACATCCTCGCTGAATATTAGCTGGATGACTCAATAAATGGATAAATAAATAAATTGCCTTCTAAGGCAGCAGAACAATCTCTCAAATACCCTCGCTGGAGGCACATATGTATCTTTTGAGAGAAGATGAGATCCCTGCAGAAAATCAAAAGTTTAATGAATAAATGAATTATTTATCTGGGACATGTGATTTTGTGCTAGATCATTTTAATGTTTGTAGTTTTAGAACTCTATTGAAAATGAATTATTTTTCTTATGCACGGATCCCAATCTGTTAAGATTTATCCAATAGTCAGTAAACCTTCTAAATTCCAGAGTGGGAATTGTCAAAAAATTCTGATTGCTCTCAAGAGTAACTTCACACCCTCCCAAGGTGACTGCTTTGAAGGGGCCATTCATTAGATTTTATAAGTTCTGACATGTCTTTTAAAAAAAAGTAAGTCACTACTTTTTACAGTCATAACTCCTATGTCATAATATGTTGTGTAGCTTCCTTTGACCTATAATCAAACCAGAGACTATGAAATTAACCAGAAGTGACCTAGAAACACGTATGCATTTCGAATGTCTGTCCAAGTACAAGGTCTTCAAAGAAAATGTACAAGCTAGTCATATTAGTATAAACTTAAAAAAACAACTTTAGAGGAGTGGTTCCTTTAGAATTTATCAAATAGGTTTAAACTGAAAAAGCTCTTCAGAGATCAGGCATGAATTAACAAAGTGAGACTAAATGACTTGCTAAGAGTAATGGACCTGTTAGTTGCAGGTAAAGAACTAGCAAACAGGTTTCCTGAGAACTTCACCTTTCACTTTCCACCTCCAGCCCTGAGATGCTCAGTGTCTTAGTTTGGGGAGATAACCAAACTTATTTTTTAGTATGTGATCAGAAAAATAATAACAATTTCACTTAAAATAAATGGCTTTGTTGCAGAGTGAGAATGGTGGCATAACTTGAAGAATGTAATCAATGTTACTAAATTGTCCATGTAGAAATGGTTGAATTGGTGTATGTTTTGCTGTGTATATTCTCGACAACAACAACAAAATATGTTTTATTTTTCAATTTTTTTACTTCAGGTGAAGACTTACAGAACAAATAGTTTCTCATGAAACAGTAGCACACATATTGTTTTATGACATTGGTTAACAACCCCACAACATGTCAACCCTCTAACTTCTCAACCACTTTTTTTTGGTGAAAATACGCATAGCCAAAGATACACCATTTCAAAAATTTCTACATGCACAGTTCAGTGACATTGACTACGCTCTTCCAATTGTGCTGTTATTCTCACTTAAGATGAAGGCTTACAGAACAAAACAGTTTATCATTTAACGGTTACTACAAATGTTGCCCTATGACAATGGTTAACAATCTCACAACACATCAACAATATCCTTACTCAACCTTGGGTTCCTTATCACCAGCTTGTCTGTCCCCCTCTGCCCTCCGGTCCTTGTCACTGGACTCCTGTACCTCATTAGTCTCATTTGGTTTTACGGGGCTGTCCACTCCCAGGATGAACGGTGAACCTCGGAGATAACTTCACCACTGAGCTAAAAGGGTGTCTGGGGGCCATACTCTCGGGGTTTCTCCAGTCTCGTTTAGGCCAGTAAATCTGGTCTTTTTTGTGTGAGTTAGAATTATGTTCTACATCCGTCTCCACCTCTGTCCAGAACCCTCTGTTGTGATCCTGGTCAGAAGAGTCAGTGGTGGTAGCCAGGCACCATCCAGCTGCATTGGACTGAGTCCGGTGGAGGCCTTGGTAGCTGTGGACAACTAGTCCTTCAGACTAATCTTTTCCCTGTATCCTGTTCTCCTCATTCTCCCCTGCTCCCGAAGGGATGAGACCAGTGGAGTATCCTAGATAGCCGCTCACAGGCTTTCAAGACCCCAGACACTACTCACCAAGGTAGAATGTAGACTATTGTCTTTATAAGCTGTGTTATGCCGATTGAGCTAGATGTTCCCCGAGACCATGGTCCCCACAGCCCTCCGCCCAGCAATTCAGGCCCTCAGGGAGTTTGGATGTGTCTATGGGGCTTCCATGACCTTTCCTTGTACAAGTTGTGCTAGTTTCCCCTGTATTGTGTACTGTCTCACCCTTCTCACAAGATACCACTTATCTACTGCCTATTTAGTATTTCCCCCCCACCCCTCCCATCCCTGGTAACCAACAAAGATTGTTACATTTTGTGTGTGAACTTTTTCATGGGTTTTTACAATAGAGGCCTCATACAATATTTGCCCTTTTGCGATTGACTTATTTCACTCAGCATAATGTCCTCCAGTTTCATCCAAGTTATGAGATGATTCACAGATTCATTGTTGTTCTTTCTCGTTGCATAGTACTCCATTGTGTGTATGTACCATAGTTTGTTTATCCATTCGTCTGTTGATGGGCATTTAGGTTGTTTCCATCGTTTTTCTATTGTGAACAATGCTGCCATGAACATAGGTGTGCATATGTCTATTTGAGTGACGACTCTTATTTCTCTAGGATATATTCCTAGTAGTGGAATTGCTGGATCGAATGGTATGTCTATTTCTAGCTTTCTGAGGAAGTGCCATATCATTTTCCAAAATAGTTGTATCATTTTGCATTCCCACCAGCAGTGCATAAGAGTTCCAATCTCCCCGCAGCCCCTCCAGCATTTGTTATTTCCAGAGTTTCTGATACGTGCCAGCAATGCCGGGGTGAGATGGTATCTCGTGGTTTTAATTTGCATTTCTCTAATGGCTAGTGATCGCGAGCATTTCCTCATGTGTCTGTTGGCCATTTGAGTGTCTTCTTTGGTGAAGTGTCTGTTCATTTCCTTTGCCCATTTTTTAATAGGATCATTTGTCTTTTTGTGGTAGAGGTGTTGGATTTTCTTGTAGATTATGGAGATTAGATCTTTGTCTGACTTGCACTGTCCAAAAACTTTTTCCCAGTCTGTAGGTTCTCTTTTTACTCTTTTGGTGAAGTCTTTTGAAGAGCATAGGTGTTTGGTTTTTAGAAGTTCCCAGTTATCTAGCTTATCTTCTGGGGTTTGTGCGTTGATGGTTATGGTTTGTATCCTGTTAATGCTGTGTATTAAGGCCTGCAGTTTTGGTACTATTTTTTCTTCTATGAACTTGATAGTTTTAGGCTTTATATTCAGGTCTTTGATCCATTTTGAAGTAGTTTTCGTATACGGTGTGAAGTATGGGTCCTGTTTCACTTTTTTGCAGATAGATATCCAGTTTTGCCAGCACCATTTGTTAAAAAGACTGTCTTTTTCCCATTTGATGGACTTTGGGCCCTTGTCGAAGATCAGGTGACCGTAGGTGGACGGATTTACATCTGGGTTCTCAATTCTGTTCCATTGGTCAATATATCTGTCGTTGTACTAGTACCAGGCTGTTTTGACTACTGTAGCTGTATAGTAGGTTCTGAAGTTGCGTAGTGTGAGTCCTCCAACTTTATTCTTCTTCTTCAGTAGTGCTTTACTTATTCGGGGCTTCTATGCTTTCCATACAACGTTAATGATTAGTTTTTCCATCTCTTTGAAGAAGGTTGTTGGTATTTGGATCGGGATTGCATTGTATTTGTAAATTGCTTTGGGTAGAATTTTCATTTTCACAATGTTAAGTCTGCCTATCCATGAGCATGGGATGTTTTTCCATTTATGTAGATCCCTTTGGGTTTCATGCAGTAGTGTTTTGTAGTTTTTTTTGTATAGGTCTTTTACATCCCTGGTCAGATTTATTCCTAAGTATTTTATCTTTTTAGGGGCTATTGAAAATGGTATTCTTTTCCTGATTTCCTTTTCATCGTTCTCCTTATTGGTGTATAGGAATCCAACTGATTTTTGAAAGTTTATCTTGTATCCTGCTACTCTGCTGAATCTTTCTATTAGTTCCAGTAGATTTCTTGTGGAGTCTTTAGGGTTTTCTATGTATAGTATCATATCATCTGCAAACAGGGACAGTTTAAATTCTTCATTACCAGTTTGGATGCCCTTTATTTCTTTTTCTTGCCTTATTGCTCTAGCTGGAACTTCCAGCACAATGTTAAATAGGAGTGGTGATAAAGGGTATCCTTGTCTTGTTCCTGTTTTCAAGGGGAATGTTTTCAGCCTCTCTCCATTAAGAATGATGTGGGCCATTGGTTTTGCATAGATGCTGTTTATTATGTTGAGAAATTTCCCTTCTATGTTTTATTTTATTGAGAGTTTTTTATCAGGAATGGGTGTTGGACTTTGTCAAATACCTTCTCTGCGTCAATTGAGATGATCATGTGATTCTTTTCTTTCCTTTTATTTATGTGGTGGATTATGTTGATTGATTTTCTAATGTTGAACCATCCTTGTATACCTGTATGAATCCTACTTGGTCGTGGTGTAGTATTTTCTTGATATGATGCTGAATTCTATTGGCTAGAATTTTGTTAAGAATTTTTGCATCTATATTCATGAGAGATATTGGTCTGTAATTTTTTTTTTTTTGGTGACATCTTTTCCTGGTTTTGGTATCAGCGTTATGCTAGCTTCATAGAATGAATTTGGAAGTGTTGCTTCCTCTTCTATGCTCTGAAATAGCTTGAGTAGTACTGGTACAAGCTCTTCTGTAAATGTTTTGTAGAATTCTCCAGTGAAGCCATCTGGGCCAGGGCTTTTTTTGGTTGGGAGTTGTTTTATTACCTTTTCAATCTCTTCTCTTGTTATGGGTCTGTTCAGATTTTCAACATCACTTTGTTGTAGTTTGGGTAGGCTGTGTGTTTCCAGAAATTTATCCATTTCCTCTAGGTTTTCAAATTTGTTGGAGTATAGTTTTTCATAATATTCTGTTATAATCCTTTTTATTTTGGTTGGGTCTGTTGTAATGTCCCCCATTTCATTTCTTATTTGTGTATTTGTGTCCTCTTCTGTTTTTCTTTTGTCAGTCTGGCCTGTGATTTGTTGATTTTGTTGATTCTTTCAAAGAGCCAACTTTTGGTTTTGTTGATTGTTTCTATTGTTTTTCTGTTCTCTATTTCATTTATTTCTGCTCTGATCTTTACTATTTCTGTTCTTCCGGTTGTTGTGGGCTTTTTTTGCTGTTCTTTTTCTATTTGTTTGAGTTCTGTAGTTAATGTTTTGATTTTGTCCCTTCCTTCTTTTTTGAGATGTGCATCTATTGCTATAAATTGTCCTCTGAGGACTGCCTTTGCTGTGTCCCAAAGGTTTTAGTATGATGTGTTTTCATTCTCATTTGATTCTAGGAATTTTTTGATTCCATCTCTGATTTCTTCTATTACCCAGTCATGTGTAAGCAGGGTATTATTCAGTTTCCATGTAATTGATTTTTTTTCCTTACTCTTTCTATTGTTAATTTCTACCTTGCTGGCATTGTGATTAGAGAAGATACTTTGAATTATCTCAACGTTTTCGATCTTGTTGTGGATTGCTCTGTGGCCTAAGATGTGGTCTATTCTGGAAAACGTTCCATGTGCACTGGAAAAGAATGTGTACTTTGCAGCGGCTGGTTGGAGTGTTCTATATATGTCTATGAGGTCAACCTGGCTGACTGTGTCCTTTAGGTCTTCTGTATTTTTGCTGAGTTTCTTCTCAGGTGTTCTGTCCTTTACTGAGAGTGGTGTGTTGAAGTCTCCTACTATTATTGTGGAACTGTCAATTTCTCTTTTCAGTGTTGTTAGAGTTTGTTTTATGTATTTTGGAGCCCTGTCATTGGGTGCGTAGATGTTTATTATGGTTATGTCTTCATGATGGATTGTCCCCTTAATCATTATATAGTGTCCTTCTTTGTCTTTTATGGTAGATTTCATTTTAAAGTCTATTTTATCTGAGATTAGAATTGCCACTCCTGCTCTTCTTTGGTAGTTGTTAGCTTGATATATTTTTTTCCAACCTTTGACTTTTAATAAATTCACATCTTTGTTTCTAAGGTGTGTCTCCTGTAGACAGCATATTGATGGATCCTGTTTTCTTATCCATTCTGTCACTCTCCATCTCTTTATGGGTGCATTGAGTCTATTTACATTCAGTGTAATTATTGATAGATGTGAGTTTATTTCTGTCATTTTGTAGCCCTTTTTTTTTGTGGTGCTGAAGTTTTCTTTGTTCTTCTTACTCTCTTGTGCTAAGTTACTTTTGTTTGTGGATTTTTTTTTCTTTTCTTTTGTTTTTGCTGAGACTTTATGTTTTTCCTCTTTTTTTTTTTTTTAATGAGTATGTTTGTTAACTTTCTTGGTGGTTACCATGAGTTTTACCCTTATCTTTCTAAGTTTGAAGCAGTCTACCATTGCTTGGTATCGCCTTGCCTTCCTCTCCATTAGAAGGTTCTATACCTATGCCGTTTATTCCTTCTTTTATTGTTTTGATGTATTTTTCATTTACTGATTAACTGCTCTGATTCCCTGTTGTATTTCTTTTGGTTTTGGATAGTCCTTGAGAGCTCATTTCCTATATTGGTGTCTGGCTGGTAAGATCCTGCATCCTAGATTCTGCCTGTGAGCTGAAGCTGTTTGTCCTCAGATCGAATTCTTGTAAGTTTGGTTTGACTTTTACATGTTCCCTTAATTTCTGTTTATCTGGAAATGACCTAATTTCACTGTCAAATTTGAACGAGAGTTTTGCAGGATATATTATTCTTGGCTGGCAATTGTTTTCTTTCAAGATTTTATATATGTCATCCCATTGCCTTCTTGCCTGCATGGTTTCTGCCGAACAATCTGAGCTTAGTCTTATTGTTTCTCTTCTGTATGTGACTTCTTGTTTTTCACGAGCTGCTCTCAGGATTCTTTGTTTGTCTTTGGTTTTGGTGAGTGTGATTATGATATGCTTTGGTGATTTTCTTTTGTAGTCTCTCCTATATGGTATTCATTGAGCTTCTTGGATGGCCAGCTTTTCATCTTTCATGATATTGGGGAAGTTTTCTGTCAGCAGTTCTTCAATGATCCTCTCTGTGTTTTCTGTTTTCTCCCTCTGTTCTGGAATTCCAATCACTCACAGATTTTTGCTTTTGATTGTATCCCACATAACTCTCAGGGTCTCTTCATTTTTCTTTGTTCTTTTTTCTGAGTTTTCCTGAAACAGAGTTGTATCCAAGTGTTTGTCTTCAATTCCACTGATTCTGTTTCCCACCATTTCAAATCTGCTTCTCAGCCCTTCTGTGACACTGTCCTTTTCTGAAATCTTGTTGTTGATCTTTTGTATTTCTAATTGTTGTCTTTGTATAATTTCTAGTTGTGAATTTATTTTGGCATTTTGTTCCTGCATTATTTTCCTGAATTCTTACAATTTTTTGTCTGTATTTTCCATGAGTTTGTCTATTTTTTCCTCATGTTTGTCTGCTTTTTGCCTCAGCTCTTGGAGAATTCTGAGTATTAGAGATTTGAATTCCCTGTCAGGTAGTTCTAGTGCATTTTCTTCCACAGGAGAGTCATCTGGTGTTTTATTTTGGATGCCTACTGGAACCATCCTGTCCTGTTTTTGTAAATGTTTTGATATTGTCTTCTGTCTTCAGGGCATTCAGTAGTTATTTTTCTCATTTATTGATTGTAGATTTGTTTGTTTCATCCCTTTTTTAAAAAAAAAAAATTGATTATGTCTGAGCAGGTGACTGTGTGTTCTTTGTTGTTAGCTCATCTGTGGGCACAATACTTTTAGCCTCCTTCTCCAATTCGCAGGGTCAGTCACTCAGATATGGTATGGCAGGGCAGGTCTAGCTGAAGAGGAGTTACTGGGATGGGTTGTTTGTGGCACTTACTACAGCCACCAGGGTGGGTCGGTAATCAGTGCAGGGCAGGTTCCAGTAGGCCATGCGTGTGCTGCTTGGTGGTGTGATGTCAAGCGCACGATGCATGTAGGCAGGATGCAGCGGGGAGATGGTTATGTGTGGAGCTAAGATGGATATGGGAGAGAGGAGAGAGGAACAGGAGGCAAAAACATACAAACAAACAAAAAAGAATACTAGGGGAGCTTGCCTTTGGAGTGGAGAGATGAGAGACTATGAAATGGAGAAAAACAGAAAGGGGAAGAGGAAGAAAAGCAAAGAATGAATAAATAAAAATCGGAAAGGTTAAAGAACTGCAAAGTTCCCAGGGATCCCACCAGTGCAGCTATGAGGTCTGGGGAAGTTGCTCTCAGGTGTTGCAGTACAGCCTGGCTAGAAGGCGTAGAGGTATGCAATGCCCGGTATTCAGGGAACAGAAAGAGAAGGAACATATAGAGAGATGTGAAACTGAGCAATGAAGATAGACAAAAAGGGAAAAAGATGGAAAAGAAAACAAAAAAGTTAAAAAAAAAAGAAGAAGAAGAGAGGCCCCCTAAAAAACAGAAAAAATAAATAAATAACCAAGGGAAACAGAAATGCCCTCAGGAATCCCTCTGCAAGTCTGTGCAAGCCGAGGGGGAAGTCTCCTTGCCCCACAGCACCACCTGGCCAGAAACGGCTCCCAACTCAAGAAAAGGAAAAGAAAACAAACAATTCAAAACAAACAAATGAACAAAAGCCCCAGGATCCCACCAGCACGGCAGCCCAGACCTGGAAGGAGCTCCACACTCGAACAAAGCTCCACAGCCCCTCAGGAAGAAGCAAAGCTGGCACACGGAGCCAGGTATTTGAGTGAAAGGAGGGGGAGGTGGCAAGAGGTAAGGAAGAAATCAAAAGAAGCAGAAAAGAAAAGCAACACTAGCAGCCAACAAATGGCACTCAGAGAGCCTGCTAGTGTGGGCTGGTGTTTCTCGGACAAGACACTGTGTCCACGGGAAACAGACGGGGCCAAGTGTGGCTGAAGAAGGGTAGGGAGTGGAAAAGCGTATATCACAAATTACCGGTGCTCTGCAGCCCCTCAGGAAGAAGCAAAGATGGTGCACAGAGTCAGGTATTTTTGTGAAAGGAGGGGGAGGTGGTGAGAGGTAAGGAAGAATACAAAAGAAGCAGAAAAAAGCAACACCAGCAGGCAACAAACGGCACTCAGAAAGCTGGCCCGTTCGGGTGTGTGGAATCCAAGCAGCCAGTGTTTCCCAGTCAAGAGATTGTGGCCGCGGGAAACAGAGGAGGCCAAGTGGGGGTGAAGAAGTGTGGGGGGTGGGAAAGCATATATTGCAAATTACCAGTTGTTTTGTCTCCTGCTGTACGCTCCATGAGGCTGCTTTCTTGCACCCCATTTGCTGGTCTCTGATAGAAGTCCAAGATGGCAGATCTGTGCTGCATTAGCTGGTAGGGGACCTCTGCATGAATCTCTCCTCGCTCTCCGTTCTCTGTCAGTTTTCTCACTCCATTTGGTGCTTTGCTGAGTTCTTTATCTCTTCATTTGATGTTTTAGGGTTTCAGGATTGTTGTATTCTCTGTTCGGCTTAGTTTTTCGGCTGTGGAGGGACGGCATGGTGCTTCTGCCTAGGGTGCCATTTTGCCAGAACTCCAAAATACATTTTTTTAAAAAATATATAAAAATTGCTTTGTTGTCCTGTAGAAGGCAGCTTAAAACGAGGGTTTAGTCAAAGAATCTAGTATTTAATCCCCTAAATTTGGAGAACAAGCACTTAAAACATAAAGCTTAAACTGCAAAACTACTCTTGAATTATTTTGAAATAATTAAGCAAAACACTATACCTCCTTTAGGCTGTGACAAAACCCCTCAATTCAGAAAAATGAAAGTTCTTAATGTTTGAAAATCTGTGCTTTTGACTGGGTATGGACTTGCTTTAGACCTTAAATAAGTAGGGCCTCAGGTCACTTACCAACTATGACAAGATATTATATGTTGGTAAATAATGTTATCTAGCAGGTACAATATTTTAAGCAAGTGGGGTATAGATGAGCAGTTTATCAGAAATTCTAAGCTTGATAAAACGACCTGCGAAGGATCCTTCTAAAAACTGAGGACAACCTAGTCTTGTGTTTATCTAGAGTATGGGTGTGACTCACTTCAAAGAAGCACTTAATGCGGAATGCATTATGGGCCTGGCTTTGGCAAAGTGAATGCGGAAATATTTCACACTCTATTTACCTCACCCAAGTTACCTGCTCATCTAAATTTGCTGTCTTAGATGTGTGCAATGAACAGGGAGAAGAAGATAACAGTCTTTGCTGAGCAGAAATATTATTTCTGTTTGCCTGATTCTGACATCTTAAAACATAATACTGTGCCCTGTCATTTTTTTTCCCAATTAAAATGAAATTTTTAGTTTTAATCTAGAAAAAAACTTTTTAAAAATCCCTTAAAAATTATTGCAGATGTGAGGAAGTTTTTGTTTGTTTGTTTGTTTTAACTGTGGTACCTTAAAATATTTTGTGACCAAGACACTATATGTTAGTGACTAAGACAATTTAGACAGCAGTAGGTTTGGTGTTTTTTTAATTTTTTTTTTTAGAATCAGTTTTTGTCTTTCGCACTGTGGAGTAAGACTTGTAAAGAGGTTGTAAAAAGGTCACTAGTAAGTAAGCATTTTATCATTTAGCTAAGAGGTCAACACCTCATTCTGAAATGAAAGCATGACATTGTCAAAGACCTATACTGATGAAATTCCGTACACAAAATTGCAAATAAGAGTTATCTATTCCTGGACCTCTTGGCTCTCAATTTGCCTCAGTTTTACTCAGAGGCATTAGTCCCAATACACAAAATCTTACTAAGGCTGGTTTTATTATTAGTGAAACTAATGAGGGATTCTTGTGAGGAGGTAGAAGTTTCTCATTATTTTATTTTTCATTTTGTTAAAGATTTATTATTCTATGCCAATGTGATGAGACTTAGGACACTGTATTATTTCCTAGGACAGTCACAACAAATTACTACAAACTGGGTGGCTTCAGACAACAGAAATTTATTCTCCCACAGTTCTGGAGGCCAGAAGTCCAAAATCAAGATGTCAGCAGGGCCATTCTCCCTCTTAAGGCTCTAAAGGAGAATCTTCCCTTGCCTTTTTCAATTTCTGGTGGCTCCCAGCATTCCTTAGTGTTCCTTGATTTGTAGCCACATCACTCCAATCTCTGCTTTCATGTTTGTGTGGCCTTCTTCCCTGTATCTCTGTGTGTCTCTCTGTGTCCTTTCCTCTTCTTATGAGGACCCCTGTCACTGGGTTTAGGGTCCAACTAATTCAGTAGGATCTCATCTCAATCCTTATCTTGATTACATCTACAAAGACCCTATTTCTAAATAAGGTTAAATTCTGAGGTTCCAGGTGGTCATGAATTTTTAGAGGTCACTATTCAGTCCACTATAGATACTGTATTAGATAAGTTGCATTTTAATATCATGCAATCATAATAATTTTAAGGGAAATGATCATCAATTTGTTCAAAAAGGCAACAAGTATCAGATTTATGCAAAGCCATCGGGAAAAAGGCCTACAACGAACGCCTCTGCTCTCTTCCTGCTCAAAGACAGGTCCAGACTGGGTCTCAGCAGGCTAGGTATTTGTATCTAGAAGACACTGGTAGCTTTTTGGTTATTGTTGCTTGGTATAGCTCTAAGGGAGCTGAAAGTCTTGGTTCACTGTCACGTGGATGGACACCCATGAGAGACAGCTAATTTGGGATTATTTGTGGGATTATCTACTCTGCATGAGCCGCCTCTTGCTGCTCTTTCACCACTTTGCTACCTTTTCTGTTATAGGTCACCGGGTGACCAGGAAAGAAAGAAACCAGCAAACATAAAACTAGTCGATTTATTATTTAATGAGAGAAACATATGAAACTACTGGCTCAAATTTGGTGTGAGGACTTCTACAGGGTTTCAGTTATTCATACCATTCAGGATATTGAAACGGGGCTTGCTTTGTTCCAGGGCACACTGGAGTTGAGTGCCCAAGATTCCCAAGATTCCATTAGGTGGTTCCCAGTGGGTACTCAGTGGACACCCTAGGAGAGGTCAAAGAAGGGCAATGAGGTCTGCTCCGAGCTCAGGATTAAACCCTACTTTTAAAATATTTTTCTCTCAGTATCCAGAACCCCCTCTTCCCGTTAAAAACTATGATTCCAGATTATCTTTAAAATATCTTCATTGTATCATTGGTATCAGGGACTTGGCATCAGATAAATCAAGAATTAAAGAAGCTATCAACCTTATTGACGGTTATACTTTGGTCAAATATCAGAATTTTGAAGTTGGCTTCGTTAAATATCAACATTCATTTGTGATTCTTTTAACTCTTGTTTAAAAACACATAATCTCAAAGCATAGAAATTCAATCAAATCAAGCATTATAAATCCAGAGATATGCAGTAGCCTTTGAGCAGTGGTTGGAATGCACAAATGCCTAGTAGAGTAACTAGAAAAGCTCTCTATCTGGAAAAATGGAATTTCAGATGTAAGTAGTGAAAAGAGTGGGAGGCAAGGCATTCTGCTTCCTATAAACAAAATGCTATATTGCTTTTTAAATATAACTAACTGCAATTCAGAACCCTGGCGATGTAGTGGTTAAGAGCTCGGCTGATAACCAAAAGGTCAGCAGTACGAATCCACCAGCCACTCCTTGGAAACCCTATAGGGCAATTCTACTCTGTCCTATAGGGTCACTATGAGTCGGAACCGACTCGACAGCACCTAACAACAACAATTGTAATTCCAGTTCAGTTTGTCTTTTGAACATAACCTCTGTTAATTTCTTCCAGTTCTTTGTTTCAACACCAGTTTTCAGCTATGATGCCATTTCATACTACAAAATATTTAGTGACAAGGATGGCTACAAACATATTCACTATATCAAAGACACTGTGGTATGTTCGTTCCAAGATTTATCTCCTCAAAGATCATTCATTTGAAGTTGCTCAAATAACGCTGAGCTTCACACAACATAATGTTTGTCTTTTTATAGGAAAATGCTATTCAAATTACAAGTGGCAAGTGGGAGGCCATATATATATTCAGAGTAACACAGGATTCACTGTAAGTATTGCACACTACACCATTCAGGTTTTAATTGGCACTGGTGGATGTGCAAATGATACTGCACCACCTCTTTTGGTTGAGTATTTTTGTTTGTTACTTACTCTATAGTTTAGTGTGATTTCATTAAGATGGTACACTCTTTAATAGCTAGTCAACATGATTTCCTTTTGGAAAGAATATTTAGTAGGTGGTCATTTTTCTTCTTATATACAAAGGGTAAACTCTTTGAAATAATAACTTGTTCTACAGGCAAACTTGACTTTTTGGCACTTGTATATGGAAATTCTTTTGTAGCTATTCACTATTATATAAGTGTAAAATTATTATCTGCAGCTATTGTATATTGAGCAATTGCTCTGCACCAGATACTGTGAAGTAGAAATGATTATTCCAGGTTTACAGATGAGAAAATTGATACTCAGAAATTTTAATTAACTTAGCCAAGGCCACACAGTTAGTTAGCGGTAGAACTAGGATTCAAACACGGAACACATAAACTCAAAGACTGTTAGTGTTAACCTCAACACTAGACTTCTTTCTTCCCGTTTTGGCCTTTTTCAGTCCATTGTACACAAATAAACCATCTTAAAATAATCATTTATGGCTAAACTTTTCTAATCAAGAATGTACAGTTCCTTTCCCTCATTTCTAATAAAGTCTATATTCAGGGATACTCTCAACAGTGCTCATGATCTGCATGCCATTTATTGGAATTCCAGGATGGAATCTGAGATGATTAGTTCAGGCTAATTGGAGGAAAACCTGTCAGAAACCTATTGTCAATCTATGGAATTCTTTGAATAGTGAATGAAGTAAACTGAGGATTATGTTGAGCAGTCATTGAAATCACTTGAGTAGGAGGACTGGCAAGATGAAAATACAGAAAGAGTAATTTCAGGCATGTTATGTTTGGAAGGTAGAGGAAGACTGCAGGCAGGTAGACTCAGCAATGGTCATAATCTAGGTTTGAGGTGATAGAGGCCTGCACTAAAATAACAGCAATGACATGTAGACTCTTTGAGGGCAAAAACTGTGCCTTGTTTTGCACATCTTTTGCACTTAGCACAGTGCTTGATACAGAGTAGGAGCTAAAAAAACATTCGCTGAATGGATGAGAGAAAGATAAGTACAGCATGGAGGCTCAACAAGACTGGGGAATTACTGGACTTGAGGGAAAAGGGAAAGAAAAGAGAGAAAGTGGACTTTATTGCAAGTTGTAGAGATGAAGAGAACTAGGATCCTTTGACAGATTGCAAGAAAACTGCAGGGAGCTGTTTAGGAAAGAAACTGAGTAGTTTTAGTCACAGGAAGTTTGAGTTGATGTGGGAAAGGCAAGTAAAAGTGATGATCAGAGTCATGTGAAATAGTAAAGATGTAGGAGGATGATAGTTCGGAAGAAGAATTTAATACTCAGAATGAGTTCTATTCTATTGCCTTCTCTTTTTACTTGGGAATAACAAGGGTTTTATGATAGTGAGGAAATAGTAGCTGGACTTTGCCCAACAGTCCTGAAAATTAAAAATTGGTAATCAAATCTTGGTTATTCTAAACCTTTCACACCCTACTATGCTATCTCTGGGAAAAACAAAACAAAACCATTACTTTTTGATATTCAGACGAACTGACTGAAGAGTGGAAATAATATCACTGAGTTTTTCTGAAATATAATAAAAAATCATTTATGAGTTAAAATA
Organism: Dugong dugon; assembly: GCA_030035585.1. Classification (NCBI taxonomy): domain Eukaryota; kingdom Metazoa; phylum Chordata; class Mammalia; order Sirenia; family Dugongidae; genus Dugong; species Dugong dugon. Next base: position 123,456,818 of record CM057461.1, on the reverse strand, counting down.
AAACATTCAAAGGGTGTTGTATACCACATCAGTATAAAAATATACACCCAAAAAATGTTGGCCAGCTCAGAATGTTTGTTTTCAAAGGAAAAAAAAAAGTTAATATTATCAGTTCTATCATTTAACCACCAATGCTTATTTAATAATTTCTCAATATATTTTCAGGTTTTATTCTAGCAATGAATTTGAAGGCTATCCTGGAAGAAGAAATATCTACAGGTAATTCATGCAATTCATTCTCTTATTTTTACATACTGATATTTGTTTGAATAAAAATATATCAGAGTTCTCAGGGGATGTAGAACATTTTTTTAAAGGCTGAAATGTAATAAAAAAAATCGTTTATGAGTTAAGATAAAACATTCAGAGGATGTTGTGTACCACATCAGTATAAAAATACACACCCCAAAAATGTTAGCTAGCTCAAAATGTTTGTTTTCAAAAGGAAAAACCAAGAAATTCTAATGCTGATATAAACATGGTACTAAATAGCTCAAAGAAACGTAGAAGAAATTGAGAACATTCATTCATTTGGCATGTATTTATTAAGTATCTACTGTGGTAGATCTCTGGAGCCCTGGAGGCACAATGGTTAAGAGCTACAGCTGCTAACCAAAAGATCAGCAGTTCAAATCCACCAGTCCCTTGGAAACCCTATGGGACAGTTGTACACTGTCCTATAGGGTCGCTGTTAGTCAGAGTTGACTCGACAGCAATGGGTTTTTTTTTTTTTTAGGTCTTCGGGTCCTTCTTCCAAGGTGCCTTTGGGTGGACTCAAACCTCCGATCTTTCAGTTAGCAGCAGAGCATATTAACTGTTTGCACCACCCAGGGACTCCTAACACTTCCTAGTCTCCTCCAAATGGGATTCTGATTCTGCAGGTTTGGGGTGAGGCCCAGGAATATATATATTAAAACCAAGAATCCAGTTCAAGAACCACACAGAGGCTTTACTGGGGAAAGTGTGGGACCAATGAGGTAGGGTAGATTGGTTTGTATAAGAGTGTGCAGAGGAAGCATCCCCAGGTCGAGTTTCCGTGAACCCCAAACTTCCCACCAGGAGGAATGGAGGGCACAGGATGTACAAAACCATGGTTTCTTATTTCACAATTACTCATACTTATTACTAATTTTCCCTTCCAGTTATATGATAAGAAAAGGGACCTCTTTCTGGATAGTCTGCCAGACTTTCCTTATATATTTCACCATGGGGTAGAAAAGAGAGATGAGAAGACAGAGAGCTGTGAATTCCCCAGCACCCAGTAAAGTAGGAGATTAATGGTTGTGGGAAGTGACCTACTCACTTCCATTTGAGGTGTTAGATATTTCTCTCACCCGTAGGAAACCACACGGGCCTTCTCCCTTGAGGTTTGTGCCTATTCAGGCAAAGATAGATAAAAAATCAGGCTGCATCAAAATACTGTGATTACCCTTTATTTTAAATGATATTGGCAACAGAAGACCTAAGTGGGTTTGATGTTGGTATGTAAATTAGTTATTTTACATGGAGCAGTGTTGTGTTGTTAGGTGCCGCCAAGTTGGTTCCGACTCATAGGGACCCTGTGTACAACAGAACAAAACACTGCCTGATCCTGTACCATTCTCACAATCATTGCTGCATTTGAGCCCATTGTTGCGGCCACCACATGGAGTAGTACGTTTTGATAAATACAGTCTCAAAATTTCAGCTTACTCCAAACACCTTCAGGGACCGAGTTGATGGGGCTGAGGGCTCGGGACTATGGTCTCAGGGGACATCTAGGTCAATTGGCGTAACATAGTTCACAAAAAAAATGATCTGCATCCTACTTTGGTGAGTAGCACCTGGGTTCTTAAAAGCTTGCAAACGGCCATCTAAGATACATCTATTCAGAGCAAAGGAGAATGAAGAAAAACAAAGACCAAAGGAAAATACTAGTCTGAAGGACTAATGGACCACAGGAAACACAGCCTCCACCAGCCTGAGCCTAGAAGAACTAGATGGTGCCCAGCTACCACCACCGACTGCTCTGACAGGGATCACAATAGAGGGTCCACGACAGAATGGGAGAAAAATGTTGAACAAAATTAAAATTCACACACACACACAAAAAACAGACTTACTGGTCTGACAGAGACTGGAGAAACCCCCTGAGACAATGGCCCCGGACACCCTGCTAACTCAGAACTGAAGCCACTCCCAAAGTCCATCTTTCAGTCAAAGATTAGACAGGCCTATAAAACAAACTATAACACACGTGAGGAACATGCTTCTTAGTTCAATCAAGTCTACGAGACCAAATGGGCAACACCTGCCCAAAAGCAAAGACAAGAAGACAGGCAGTAAGAATAGGAAAACTGGATGAATGGACACAGAGAACCTAGCGTGGAGAGGGAAAGGGGGAGAATGCTAACATATTGTGGGGACTGCAATCAACGTCACAAAACAATTAGTGTGTAAATTTTTGGATGAGAAACTGATTTATGCTGTAAACTTACACCTAAAACACACACAAAAAACTTCAGCTTGGTTTTATTTTCATTTCTCTCTAGAATTAGTATTGGAAGCTCTTCTCCAAGCAAGAAGTGCATTACTTGCCACCTAAGGAAAGAAAGGTGCCAGTATTATACAGCAAGTTTCAGCGACTATGCCAAGTACTATGCGCTTGTCTGCTATGGTAGGTAATGGACCTAACACAAGCACTACCACCCCCACTGCCACTATCATTATCCTCATCACCACCATCTGACTCTTAGCTACTGGTTATTGAGCACTTAATATTTGTAAGGGTCTTTATCTACATTTGGAGACCCTGGGTGGTGCAAATAGTTAACGTGCTAAGCTGCTAACTGAAAGGTTGGAGGTTTGAGTCCACCCAGAGACACTTCAGAAGAAAGACCTGGAGATCTACTTCTGAAAAATCAGTCGCAGAAAACTCTATGGAACACAGTTCTACTGTGATACACATGAGATCACCTTGAGTCAGAATCAACTTAGTGACAATAGGTACTAGTTACCTGCATTATCTCATCAAATTATTACAGAAAAAAATGAAAGATTAAAAAACAGTTGCTATCAAGTTGACTCACATCATGTGTGTCACAGTAGAACTGTGCTCCATAGGATTTTTAATGGCTGATTTTTCAGAAGTAGATTGCCAGGCCTTTCTTCTGAGGCATCTCTGGGTGGACTTAAACCGCCAACCTTGCAGTTAACAGCCAAGTGCATTAACTATTTGCAGCACCCAGGGACTTGAAAGGAAGGCAGGAAGGTATTATTATCCCCATTATTCACTTGAAGAAACAAGAGTCAGGAACTTGCCAAAGGTCCACACTGCTGGTAAACAGCAGAGCCAGGATGTAAGCACAGGTGTGTTGACTAAATCCTATGCCATCTACCACCATGCTCCATGGTACCATGATGTTGCATGCCAACACTAACACATTCAGATATAGCAGGATTCGAACAATTATGAAAAGAAGCGTTCTCTGATAAAATGGTTGCTGGCCTTCAGCCCCAATTCCCTGGAGAAATATCAGGGAATCAATTCTTCCTACAAACAGGGGAAAGAATGATGGCTTTGAAACCTGAGGTCCCTTGGAAACCAATGATTCTTTGAACTGTAGTTTCAATGGAGATGGAAAATGAAACTTTATCATCCAGTATGACTTTTCTAAAATTGGAAAACTTAAGCAATTCATTCAATATTTTTAAAATCATAGGTAATAAAATATACAAAACATTTTCTGCTTGATTAGGCCATGTGTTCATTTAACAAACATTTTCTATACAAATAATTTTATTTTACAAAGAATATTGTATTTATATCTTGAACATTTGGCAAGCAATAAAACAGGTTAGGTTAGGTAATCAATATATCTATGAGGTATGTTAGGGCCTTAGTAGCCATCATAGGGATTTGGAAAACTGACTTGGCAATCTCTAATTTTCCATTTTCTCCCCTTTCTTCCCCAGTTAATCCCTGAGTTTCCAGTGGGGATGAAGGTGGGGCCCATAGAGGGAGGAAGGAGAGCTACAAAAATGCATACCGCTCTCCTGTTTCTGGTGTCAGCTCCCAGGCTAGCGGGACTAGGGAACAAATAGAATCTTGGACTGGTTTGAGATCCTTGCTCAGTGGCAGAAGTCCCCAAGATTCCTTTTACTCCCCAGAATGAAGGCCAATCTGAATGAATGCTACTTCTCTCACCCAGTCACCTGGCCCAGAACCTTAGCCGCAGCTCATTTGACTGCATGGAAATTAATCAGCATTTTGACCCAAATGCTCCTTTCAAGATGGCCCAAGATATCAGTTTAATACAGCACTGTGACAAAATATTTGGTCAGAGGCATCTTTGAAATGATAAGAGATTATCGTTCATGACCATACGTGCTGATTCGGGTTATGGCATTTAAAGGTATACATTAAATTATGTGCAGTGTTGTTCAACCCGAGCTGTGTATTAATTCAGTGTGTATTGAAAGCTTACACGCTGGACTTACAGTATCACTGAACTATCCATGCTGAGTCATCTGTTCATCTTTCTTTCCTGGAAGACAGGGGCTGATTTCGTTAATCTTTGTGTTCACAAGACCAGGAAGAATGGCTAATACATAATAAAGAGTCAATGTTTTCTGAATGAGCATAGATGCTAGGGAATATTAAAATGTTGCTGCCTTTTACAAAGTCTACCAAAAACTCACCTTAGATAGAAAAATTTGGAAATGGGTGGTAGTGATGGTTGTACAATGTGATGAACGTAATTAATGTCACTGAATTGTACGTGGAAAAAAAAACCACCTCATTTTATGCCGATATATTTGATGATAAAGACTTCAGTGACCCTACACATTTACATTTATGTGCATTCTGGATTTGCATAATGCTTTAGCTTTCTTAATGCTCTACACCATATTTTATGTCGCTTTGGCCTCCTATATATTTAATCGAGGGTAAGTGCTCACTAGAGAGATAAGGACTTAACAACTAAGCTCTTATCAAAAGTTGGTGGAAGAGTCCTTTCTAGAACTTGAATCGTCTGACTTTTCCACCACTCACTCTTCCCCGGCAGTATGGTAATTTCCCATTTAGCAAAAAATATACTGTGTGGGAAGCCCCACATCATCTGGTGTTTTTGAAGCTCCAGTAAAATGAGTCACTGCGCCATCATAGGAAAAACCTTGAAATCTTTCCCTTTAGGACTAAGGGTAAAGCTTCATTATGTAACTTCAAACTCTTCAAGGGGGATGGTGAATAAATCCCCAATTACAGGATTAAAACAGGTGAAATCATATTGATGATGCTGACGGAACCAAAGCAATACGAAGGAGGAGATCTAGACAATTTATGCTTATCCACCAAGACCGCACCCTCAGGCCATTTGTGCGAGGGGAGGCGGTCAGTCATTAGTTTATCTCATAGTCTGGGGAATAAAGAAAGGCCAGTTGTCACTACTGGAACTGCATAACCATGAAAATTCCACAGGCTGGATGTTGATTGACTAAAAGTCTAGAAATTTAGATTTATGTCTCATTTCCTTACATTCTGACCAAAAAAATGACGTGTGCTGGTCACACTTACAGCACCGAGGAACAAATCAAAAGCATGTTCTCTGCAGACAGAAAAATGCCAGGAGAGAGGCAGAAGAAGTAGCTACTCATACCCAGGTCTTTTTCCAGAACTCACTAAAAAAGGCATTCCTTCTCTGTTTGTGCTAGGCTAGGTGTACTACTCTCACATAACTCCCTCTACCTAGAAGGAAGCATCAAAGCATTGGGAGTGTCAAATGAATGTCTACTTCCAACTGCCATGTTTGTTGCTTTTAACTCTTTAACTACCTGAACAAATTTATCCTATAAAAGTGTATTTCCAGGTATTATTTTATTTTACACTTCAAGTTAGCATTTAATTATTTGTAGAGCTCATAAAAAAGGGCCAGTTTTGGCACAAAGAACCTGCAATCTGTATTGGAATATGTTGTAGACACTGCTATGCCACCCAGATCACCTACCTTCAAGACTGAATCACTCATTCCCCCAGCTTCTGAGAGTGCTGGTGACCAACAGCTCATAGCTGAGTCCCCTTTCTGCAGAGTGCTCTCATCCCAGGTCACATCCAATGACTGCTCCAGGCTGAGGTATGAAAGCCTGCCCTGTTGCTCCAAGTTGAGACAACTCTTTGTAAGGCCACTGCAGCTCCAGAGCTCCCCATGGGCTTAGCTGAGGCTTCTCCTGTGACTACACTGCAGCCCACCTTCTCCCCCTGCCTCTTCTCCTCCCCTTGCCTCACAATTGGTCATCCCAACAGCACTCCTCAAGAAACTTCTGGCACACAAACCTCCATCTGGGTGTGTTCCTTGGGGAACATGACCTCCCACAGCATATGTGAACAGGAAAAGTATTCTATATAAATTTATTTCTGCATGTGTTGTTGTTGTTAGTTTTTGTCGAGTTGACTCCAACTCATGGTGACCTTAAATATAACAGAACAAAAAGTTGCCTGGTCCTGCACCATCTTCATGATCATTGTATGTTTGATCTTCCAACACTATATCAAACAATGTTCTGGTGTCATTCTTAAGGTTTTCACTGACTGATTTTCAGAAGCAAATCACCAGGCCTTTCTTCCTAGTCTGTCTGGAAGCCCTACTGAAACCTGTCCACCACGGGTGACCCTACTGGTATTTGAAATATCACTGGCATAGCTTCCAGCATCATAGCAACAACATGCAAGCCACCACAGTACTACAAACTGATAGACGGGTGGTGGCTGCATGTATCAGTTACATGAAATAAAAGATGTTGGATTTTACTGGCCAAAATATACTGAACATCCAACCAAGAGGCCAAGTTAAAAATACATCCTGGGTACTGGCAAAGATTGCTTGATAATAAAGACACAAACAAAACTGCCTCAATACGGCATGACATCTTGCCAGAAGGCCATTTACCACTGCTGCTTCATGGGTCCATTTGCGTAATTACATCTTAACTATTCAGGATCACTATTGGAAAAGTGCAAAGTACCTGTCACATCTGTTCTTTGATTGGGCTCCGCAGTGGCTTCACCAAGGTTGGTGTCACCCGGCCCGGTAACTCACCTCCCCTCCCCTCCCCCGTAGGTGGAGGGGCCTGGCCATCCCTGGCATCCAAGCAGGCCGGGTACCAGCCTCGCAGCCCCGCCCCTCCCTGCCCCGCCCCATACAGCTCCTCCAAGCTCGTCTCCTCTCCCATTGGCCAAGGCAGAGACCTTCCGCCCCGCCCAAAGGCTGGTGCTGCAGCCCTGCGCTGGCACCCTGACTGGAGGGTGAGCAGGGTAGTGGGGGGAGTGATGCGTTACCGCACTGGGTGAAGGGTGACACGGAGCTTAGGGATGCCACTGTCTTGGCAGCCCCTCCTCCAGTGGGGCCAGCTGGCCCTCAGCGGACCCTGGGGTCATTTTGTGTCACCCCTCTGACAGTGTCAGGAAGTGTGCTGTGTACCCCCTGCACCTCCCTAGTGACTCCAATGGGGCTCTGATCTTACGTGTTGTTTAAATGTAAGCAAAAGGTGATGTTTACTTCTCTGTGGGGGAAAAAAAACAGCTATGGAATTAAAAGATGTACTTGAGCTTGATACAAATCACAAATCAGTAGTTCTTATACAAAACTGTTATTTTAAAAATAAGCCATATTTTTGTTTTAATCCTGTGCACAGGCCCAGGCCTCCCCATTTCCACCCTTCACGATGGCCGCACTGATCAAGGTATGGACTCTCTCTCTCGCATGCTTTCCTTGTCTTGTGGAAAGAAATCCTGAGTGACATGTGATACTGCACTAGAGGAAGCAAGACACTTTGCCCGCACTCACAAAGTGAACCGTGGTGGGATCCTGCTATTGCACAGATTATCATTACACCGATTTGAATGTTCCTCAGGTCAATCCCTGTCATGTGAAATTTAATAATTATTTGCGATAAGAACCTGACATAATGCAGATGATTTATATCAAAGGGATTAATCCTGTCTCCGGAAATCAGCCTTATAAAAAGCACAGAAGCTTAGAATTGGAAGGAAACATAGAACATTCAGTACAACCTCCCTCCCAAATAAGAATTCCATTTTTTGTAACATTCCAAACTGGAGACAAATTCCAGATATAACTTCTCCAGTTCAGAGCAGAGGGTGACTATCACACTTGCATTTTTGCTTTAACAGCTGCATCACACTGTTGCCACATATGAAAGCCCTGAAATTTGTAGGCTTTTTCCATTTTCAACTGCTATCAAGACAGTCCTCCTCCATCCGGTATTTGTGATATTGGTTCAAAATAGTTCACAGCTCAGAGATGACCATTTTTGCTCTCAACAGAGTTATCCAAGTGAATAATTGCTTGCGTACTTTTCCTTCTGGGTCTCCATTACCTTTTGACTTACTTATTATTAAAAACATTATAGGACTGGAGTTGTTGGAGATCAGGGACAGTGAGGGTTAGGTGGATGCCACTTCCTTCAGCAATCATATCCATGATTGTCTCTGGACATCGTGGGTGACAAGTCAGAAGAATGCTTTGGGATTAGTCTGGCTGCCAGCTCAATGGCTCAAGTACGGGAGAAAATAAGCCCATGAGGAAAACCAGAGTCAATTCAAGAACTCTGGACAGGACTGGCATTGTAGTAATGGGATGGTGAATTTAGGCTCATTTTGAAGTTATTTTACCTCGTGTCTAATAATGAAATGCTTTCCAAAAATAACAGATTGTATTTCTCAATTTGGCTCATCTCAAGCTTCAGTTTAAAAAATTTGAAAACAATGCGATTTTCAATATGTAAATTTTTATTTTAATGGGAATCACCAGGGATGGATAATCCTCATTTCAACATGATTGCAAAATAAAGGTCAGCCTCCCTTTTCCCAAAGCATGAATTTCCACTTTCTTAATATCTTTGTCATATTCATGGCAGATATCATACCGCTTACACAGCTTTATCATTTCACCCGATACTTATAAAATAGGTACAATGTTCATTTCACTGTATGTCATGTAGGTTAATATATTTTCTAACTCACCAAATAGGATGGAAATTATTTTAGAGCAGAGCTCCCCAAACTTGCCTAATGGTGAAATTTGCCTGATATGCTTATTATAAACATAGATTCTCAGGCCCTTCCCAGAGATCCCAATTCAGTAGTTCTTGGATTGGACCAGGGAATCTGTATTTTTAATAAATGCCCCAGACAAGTTTTGGAGATGTTGTTTTAGAGAAGATACTATGTCTCCTATTTATTTTCAGTTTTCACTCATTTTCCATTGCATTTTGTGCCAATAATCTTCATTCAACAAATACTTTTTGAGCACCACCACATTAGGTCAGGTGCTGTACTAGACTCTTGATCCATAAGTTGAATGGATACTGGTTTAGACACTGTCCTTGTCCTCAAGGAGATTACAGCCGAGTAGGCAATGCAAACGTGTGAACGGGCAGTTACAGTACAGTGTAGCAAGTACTAAGGGGACATACAGAGAGCCTGAAAGCACAGAGGAAGGGCACTTCATCTGGGATTTGAGGTCAGGAAATGTTACCTAATGATTACTGCATCAAACCTGAGACTCATGAGTATGAAGGAGGGATAGATGGTACTTGGATGTCTGGCTTGGTCAGGTGGGTTGATACTGAAGCTTTTTATTGAAGGAGAGGCTGACTGTGGGGAGCAGGTCTTTGGGGACAAGATGAATTTTGCTTTGAAAGTTGAGTTTGAGGTACTGATGGGATATCCAAGTGGAGCTGTCCTGTAGTTACATAGCTTTGAATCTGGATGTCAGAGCATTGGTTTGGACTGAAGATAATGATCAGGAAGTCTTCAACTTCTGGAACACAGAGTCGCTAAAGCCGTGGACATGGATGAGATCAACAGAGTGGAAAAATGAAGATAGGCAGGGGTAGTAGACAGTGAGCCTAGAATAAAACCGTACAGAACATCAACACTCAAATCGAAAGAGAAAATGAGCCTATAAAGAAGACTGAGAGAGAAGAGGAGAGGAGGATGACTGAGAGTATGGGGTTATGAAAGTCAGGGGAGAGGGTGTCAAGAAAAGAGTGAGTGCTCAGCTGTTTGTCAAATGCTGTGGAGAGGGAAGCAAGACCTGATCAGAATCATTGGACCTAGCAAGAAGAAAATTACCTCATGTTGGCCAGGGCAGTTTCAGAGGAGCAGCAGAAATGGAAGCCAGGTAGAGGTGAGTTTAGGCCTGCATAGAACAGAAGAATAAAACAAAAATACAGTTGCTGTCAAGTTGATTCTGACTCATCGTGACCCAATGTTTGTCAGAGTAGAACTTTGCTCCATAGAGTTTACAATGGCTGATTTTCCAGAAGATCACCAGGCCTTTCTTCCAAGGTGCCTCTGAGCAGACTCAAACTGCTGACCTTTTGGTTTAGCAGCTGAATGCTTAATTGTTTGCACCACTTGATTTCATCACACGGAAGACTCTACACATATGCATGCGGCACATACAACATGCCAGGTACTACGCAGTGAGTGTGCTGGGTACCGAGTATACAATGATTAGCGAAAGAAAGTAAAAGATGCTGTCTGAACTATAGCATCCCTTGCCAGCTTAAAGGATAGAATAGTCACCCTGAGAAGCCCAGTTACCACCCTTCATTCTCCCCATACTCTATAAAATTCCATTTCTGCTCTAGAAGATGGGAAAATTACTCACCATCCATAAAAACGTAGCCCAGGGCCATAGAAGCATTAAGAAAGTTTTTGAATTAAATTTGACATTTCAGTAAATCATGAATCAGAAAACTTCCGTAGCTAGAAACAAAATGGAGAAATCAAAGATGTGGCAACGTGACAACACCTGCATGTTATCCCTGACTTTCAGTACCTGTGACGAAGCAATAATAACAAGTAAATAACACAGCCATTCTGTATGCTTGCTCTACACAGAATTCTCTTTAATCCATGACAGCTACACATGCAGAATCCACACAAGGAGAAGGAGTGAAAAGCTGGCTCTAGTGTACTTAGAACTGCCTCTTTTATTTCTTTGGTTTTAACTTTTCAGGTCCCACAGGTATCTCTTTCCTGATGAATTTTCCAAAATTAAAGTGAAATTTATTATGTATCTTTTACAACTCGTACCCAAAACATCTATACTTGTGCTAAGATTAAATATAACATGTTGGAGAAAATGCCGTAAGTATATGAAAGCTGAGACTTACAAGGGAAGTGATTTGGCAAACTTAGTGTAGTTACAAGTACTCCCCCAGTTCCTTATCTTCAGGGACCACTTTTAAAAAATGCACAAAAACAAGAAGTTTATAGGATGTCTTTTGTAGAAATTACCATGTCTCAGAAGTCACCAAGACTCTTTTTTTAAAAACGAACGCCACATATTATATGAAACACTAGTTTTTCTTCTAGAAGATGACTCGTACCAATGCCGGTTCAAAACAAAAGCTTGTAAAAAGCTCTCTATTTCTAGAAACTCGTTTACATATACCATCAATCTAAGCATTCAGGAGATCAATGGACTTGTTCAGTTTCAAAGATTAAAGTGTGAAACATAGCTGAGTTAAAGTATAAACAGCGTTTTTTAGAAGATTTTTTTAAAGGTGAAAGACAGAGATCACAGTATGTACATATACATATCAATGTTTTACCAAGACAGCTATCCTGAGAACAAGGATTTGAAAGAAAAGGATACCCAGTAATTCAATTACCAAAAAAAAAAGTGTTCTATACTAACCAAATACAACTGAAAAAGATTAAGAAATAAATATGAAAATCATAGAAACAGTATTTGACTTCACACTGAAAATTAGGAAACAAACTTTATAATTACACAATGAATTATTTTAAATCTGAGGGCTCAGCAATCTAGATTTTACTTCTACTTTTTTCAGTAGATGAAGAAAAATGTCACCTACTCAGTCAGGTCATGGATTTAAGTTGCAAAAAACCAGTTTGAAATGAGAAAATGTGATTGAATAAACATAGTTGCTTCTGGGATTCTGCTCAAAATGTGTGTCAATGTCATACGAATCATTTAGGGGACAATTATTGAAACACAATATCCTTTATAAGCTCATACACGCTTTAAAAACTGGATTAAAAGTATGCTCGACAGTATGAAACTCCTTAAGGAATCTTAAACACTCATGCTTAAACGCTCCTGTTAAAGCCAAAAGACTTTTTAAAAAACTTTTTGGAAATATTAATTAAAAATTGACATTTTCTTTTTAAGAAATTAAAATCCTGGAAGAAAATAAGGAATTGGAAAATGCTCTGAAAAATATCCGGCTCCCTAAAGAAGAAATTAAGAAAATTGAAGTGGATGAAATTAGTAAGATCTTTAAAAAACTTCTTTATAAATATGAACAGTTTACTTGCTTTTTGTAAAAAAAAAAAAAAATTATAGGGTAAATGTTGCAGTCCAAACTCTACAATATATTATAGAATCTTAATCAAAACAATCTTACTGTAACAATATTTAGTTTCACTGACATCTTTGATATGTTTGTGAATAAGGTTGACCTTACATTTTCCCTAGCTCCATTCCAACACTCTTATTTTTTTTAAAAGTGCTTATCTAATTTTCATTTTAAAATGTGTGTTTCTAGAACATACATTAATTCATGTTTTCTAGCTGTTCATAGAGTAGACATAAAATATGGATAAAAATCTATTTAAAAACATTCTTGAGTCATAATAATTTACTAGCTATGAATTGATTTTATGTTGTATATTGTTATTTAAAAAATACTGTCACAAATACTGTGTAATGAAGATTTTCTCCTTGTTTTTTTTCTTTCCGGAGCTTTATGGTACAAGATGATTCTTCCCCCTCAATTTGACAGATCAAAGAAGCATCCCCTGCTAATTCAAGTGTATGTACTATTTTCTTTGGTGTAAAAACTATTTACTGAAAATATTTTGGATGAAATACACATTTATGAGATAGAATGAACCATTCTCCTTGGTAACAGTTCATACTGATGCTGTTTTTATATATTCCTCAACTAATCAGAGTAAATAAAATATGGCTATTTAAAATAGATTGAGGAAGTTTTGTGTTTTAGATGGACTTGCTTGCATTTGCTGTGTTGAATTTCCTTTGTATGGCAAATTGCCGAATGTGTCAGAATACCTTTGAGATAGAGAAATTGCAGCCAAAAAAAATACTGTAAATCATCTTAACATCTTATGTAATTGAGTTAGAAATGAAATAAAGGAATGGAATGCGTTCAGTGGAATCACACCCAAAATCAGTGCTGACCTACACACAATTTGCTTAAAACACCATGCATTTTTTTTTTTAGTATATCTTATGTCTGCTTTTAGCAAGTGGCAGGTGGCAGAAATGACGAAAAACCCACACATATTCCTTGAAATGCCAACCCTAGATGTATCCGGGAATAGGAGAGGCTGTGTCCCAAAACAACTTCCTTATAGCAAACCTCTGGGAAAAGCCTGGACCCTTCTTGATATTGAGCCAATTCTAATATCATTGTTAACTGAAATTTTATTACACAAATGTACTGGGAATTATTAGAGGCAATACTTGCCCCTGATAGAAAGTTGAGTCTTATAAGGGAATCAGATATTTTATCTTTCTTTTTCCCCCTTAGATATGGTGGTCCCTGCAGTCAGAGTGTAAGGTCTGTATTTGCTGTTAGTTGGATATCCTATCTTGCAAGTAAGGAAGGGATGGTCATTGCCTTGGTGGATGGTCGAGGAACAGCTTTCCAAGGTGATAAACTCCTGTATGCAGTGTATCGAAAACTGGGCACTTATGAAGTTGAGGACCAGATTACAGCTGTCAGGTGAGCACCTTCTCATTCAAACAGGAGTAGATACGCAACAAATGCTGTGCAGTCACTTGGGTTTCTCCATGCTTAATGACTTAATTCTTTTGTTCTGTTTTCCTAACTTTGTTCAAAACTATTGTTAATCTAAAAGTTATATTTTTGCCCAATATGAGGAAAAATTTATTCATGGGAGAGAGCCAATAAGTATATAGAAAAATGGTTTATAGTGGTAAATGACAGCCTCTTTGAATGTATAAGTCATTTTAATATTTTCATATATTACCACGGCTCACTATTGGCAGAAAAAGCAGAACAAATTGTTTAACTCTAGAGATTATCATCAAGAAACCAAAACATCTGAATTTGCTCAAGCAATGTGGTTTCTACCTCATAAGTTTAGAAATGGCTCAAGATTTCAGGATTTTAGGTGTTAGGCATTTATTTGTATTAAAACTAGTGGTCAAGTTCGGCTGTGTTAGCGTGAAGCACTGTTTGCCTATTTTAATTTGACAACAAAATATTCATCTTACATACTGGAAATTATAGTACTAAAACATATAGAGGAAAGACATATTCGTAATCGGAGTACTTTCTTCCCAACTACTTTCTCAACTGCAATTTATGGCTTACTCAACTTTCAGTGAAACAAAAAAAAAATAGTCACCAAAATTGTTGCTTATTTGGAAACATTGTGCAGATTCCTTCTGGATATTTCTGTGTAGTTTCTGGATTTCTGTTATTATGATGTGAGTAGGTAAAGTTGGAGAATGTTGTTGTTGTTGTTGTTGTTAGTTGCCGTCGAGTCAGATTTGACTCATAGCAACCCTACAACGAAACACTGCCCAGTCCTGCGCTGTGGTCACAATCGTTGTTATGCTGGAAACCATTGTTGTAGCCAAGCTGGAAAACAGTATATATAAATCATGTACATACATGCATAACAGCTGAAAATCAAACACCGTTTCATGGCAGAGCAATTCAGAGAATTTATTAGTACAACACTTTTATCACCTTAATGCCATTAACAGTTATTGATTTCAGTGCAACACACACAACACAGGTTGAATGTAACAACTAGGAGCCAGGCCCAGATAACACTTTTCTGTATTCTTGTCTCTCATCAAAGCAGAAGAGTTTAGACTCACACATAATTATTTTTAAAAGCAGAAAAGTAATTTTAACTCATATATTTGCAAATTGTTCTTCCATTTTGTGAACAGTCATATACACACATACTTACACACAAAATAAGCAATTAAAAACAAAGACTATTTAAGTAAAATCTCACAAATTGGTGAATATTTTATTAAATAACAGTACAATCTGTCTCCATTACTCACACCTAACTTCTAGGAGACGCCATCGTTCTTGTTGATCCAGATTTTTTCATTTGTTTGGGGGAGACTTATGTCTGACAGACAGGTATAAAAGAGATAGCTTAAAGAAAAACTTCACTGAGAAATCAGTTTATCCTGTGAAGACTGTGGTGTGCCTTAATGAGAATATTAACACAGTTTTCAGAATTGTAGCTTTAATTCCTTAAGGTATTTTTTGTAACTTTGGGTATATTTATACCATGCAGTGGGCACCAAGGACATGTAATCCTTGGACTACATGAAAACATATTTGTAATTCAATAAAATATTTTCCAAAGTTGGTAGAACTAAAGAGTAAGTTGTTTGGTATTGATCAAAAGAAAAAGAAATCACCATCATCATTAAAACCCACAACCACCAACAAAATCTTGTTATATTTTTGTGCATTTATTTAATACCAAAAATGCAGTATTCAAATTTGAGAAGAAGAATACCTTAAGAAACAGAATGGAGGTCTTCTTAGTGTGTTCCTCAGATGGAATGAAGTCTTGAACCTGAGCTCCCTGTGCAGGCCTTAATGAAAATCATTATTTCTAATGTTCAACATGTAGAACAGAAAGTCACAAATGCTACCGGTTTTCACAATAGCATCAATCTGAGTGTGGCATTTAGAACTGAAGATGAACCAGAGGTGGTAACTGGGTAACTTTACCCTCTCTGAGCCATTTTTAGGAAAGAATCTGAAGAAAGTCTTCCCACCATAGGGCAGGCATATGTTCACTCGTTTACTCAGCCATTCAACTACAACAGATCAAATACTAATATATGCTATTTATTGCAATACAGTCTGTATGAAATCGTTCCATTTACAATCTCTGCTTTCAGCGCACTTACAATCTGGGAGAGAGGACAGGGCTGCTGTTAGATGAAGCTTTTTCTAAACACGTCCTAGTGAACCCAGAGTGGCCGTGTGGCCCTTGGGAAGCACTTGTGCAACAGTGGATATGGCAGTGGGTCAAGCCTTGGTTTTGCTTGACACATTATTCTGCAAAAGGGAAGCCTGGGGACCTGATGCTTTGAGAAAACAAAACCTGAAAAGTACAGATTTATAATGATAATCCTGGCAATGATTCAACCAAATGTCTCCCAAAGAAGTGTTGTAGGAATCAGACACCAAATACCTAACCTAACCTGGGAATTGGGATTATAGTCCCTCTATCGTAATCCTCAAATTTCCCGTCAAGGAATGAAATTTGTCCCCTCGAATCTCCTATAAAATACAATCTGGCTAAATTTTCTACATACCAAAAGAAAATCATATATATATTTGGAAACAGCTATGAATACTAATCGGTGCCAATAAATAGATTCAAACAAAGCAAAACAGGAAAAAGAAGCCATACAACCTCACAACTTTGTCTATACAAAAGAGAATGTTTCAAAGGAGATACTTGTGTGATCAAAAGCATGAAGCCGAGACCTACTTTCTTCAGGCTTCTCTGCAAACTGTACATATGTGAGGCCCATAAGACTTCAGGGGTTTTAGGTCCAGCTCTGCTCATTTAGAGTACCTTAGGCATTTTTTATATTTTCACAACTTTTTGAAATTTTACATAATTTCAGGATTAGTAATGGGGAAGAATCACATGAGGAAATACCATTATCACACTGTTATTGACTGTTTTCAAAAAATCATTTCTAAAATAGGATAATGATTCATCGCTAGGATTTCAAAATGACCTTGGCCAACGTCATTTTTTCTGATAGAAACGTTGTGAGGTTCAGTCCAGCCTCCAAAATTAGAAAAACATCTTTTTTGTTCATTACTAACGTTTTGTTGATTTAACCACGTTATCACCACTATTTATCCCTCCTGGAAGCTCTTCAGAATTTGAAGGTGAATTTTATAGAGCCTTGTTGGTCTCAAAGTGCTCAGATTATCTAGCTAACCTTTAACCTAGTCCTGCCACATTAAGTGTTAATGTTTCATGTCTATGTTAACTATTGCACTGTCATTTCCTGTAAATGCCATCCTTTCAGAATAAACCTAGGAAGGGAGCTGTTGAGAATTTCCTGTTCCCATGTATCACCTGTTATTTGCTTTTTACTCCTGATGCAAGGCCGTGTGATTGCTAGCTTCTGGGAGATCATAAAATCAGGACAGATTTTATGGCCCAGCACTGTCTTTGAGCATTAATGGCAAGATTTTTTTTTTTTTTTTCTTTTTTAACAAGGAGAGTGAATCTTTTATTCTTTCATTTGGTGTTGAAATTTGTGGAGGGGTGGCTGAAGTGCCACAAACTTGCTGCACATTTTCTCTGGTTTATCATGAGCAACATCTACACAGGTAGCAACTTTCCGTTTGCTGCATTTCTTCCCTGTAGACTCCTCAGTGTCCCCCAGAATCAGTGTCGGGTAAGCTGTGACTAACGAGGCCTCTTCCCATCTGTTTGTCCCGGGCATTTGCCCAACTCTTCTATGCATCTGAAACGTGCAAGCTGAATCAATGCAACAAGCAAAATGGTTGCTGTGAAATCCTTTTAAGAAACTACACTCTCCAACTTCGTGAAAATTAGTCCTAATTCCAGAGAAGAATGAGAAAGGACATTAACAATAATCCAAGGGAATTTAAAAATTAGTATTTTGGGGATGGCCATGTGTCTCACTTTGGTTTCCTTTCCATTGCTGTAGCTTCTGCAAAGGCTCATCCAGTTTGCATATTTCTACCACTGCTTCTATTTCTTTGAGATTTTCTTGAGTTTTTATCAAGCCATCCCCAAAATAAATCACAGTTGCTCTAGAATATCAACCATCACTGGGGCATGGTTTAAGCAGTGGTGTCACCAGGGGGTACAGGGGGTGCAGACCTCACCAGGTGACAGTGTCAGATGGGGTGACATCAAAATGACTGTCTATAAAATTTTTGTACAGTGTTTCAGCAGAAGTTTATTATTTTTTATGAAAATATTCCTGTAGTTAACTATAACAGCAAAAAAAATTTTCATAAGCCCAGCTTGCATGTATCAATATACCTACAAGGCTAAAACTCTATGCTGATTTATTTTTTGAACCTTCTAATGTGCTCTGGTCAGAGCTGTGATTATTACCCAGTTACAGTGATGCTTTGAATCACGTGGCTTCATCAGCAGGCGCTACAGGCACACGCTTTTGTTCTTGTTGCTGCCTGTGTTTTTATAGTCATTGATTTTGTCAAATTTTCTGGTGTTTTAGCTAAAATATGGTGGTAATTAGCATGAGGGTTGACACCATGAGTTACCACACTGGGTGACACCAAGCCTAGTGATGCCACTGGGTATAAGGTAGCCTGAAACACTCTCATTTCGTGCCAGCTTTGCAAAGTTGTGTTTCCCAAGGGCTTCCTACGATTTTTTAAAGGTTGCCTTTCTGCATGGACCTTTGCTCCTAAGGTAAGATTTATTTTCACAATAGTTTGTAAATGGATGCTATCTATGGTGGAGTGAAAATGAATCATTTCGATACGCATACAGTAATGGTATGTCCATTTACAAAATGGTATGTAAAAGATAGATATAATTGTCCATACCGTGCTGAATTGAGGGAGTCTAAGCTTGAAATTGGGGAAGAATGGATATTTATCCCAAGTATGACTAAAAATGAAATGATGATTATCATTAATATTTAAGCAAACAAGGTAATAAGAAATTAATAAAATTTAAAACAGCAACAACAAAACCTTTCTTTCCAAACACTGGGAATTTGGAGATTTGGATGTACCCAAATCGTGAACAATTTCTGTGTTACTGTGAGCCAGTCTCTTGACCTGTCTGAGTCACAGGTAACTCACCTATAAAATTAGCTAGGATACTAGGCCTTACAACCCTGAAAGTCCTACTCAAAAAATGTACAACAGAGCCTAAAAGGATCCTTCCCTCCATTGCAGAAAACAAAATAATATTCATCAATTATTTTTAAATGCAGCCTTATTATGCATGTGTTTAAACAAAGAAAATGTAGCATTTCTATTAACAATTTGGATTAAATATGCTTGTGTAATGAAGTAAATGTCATGTGTACACACTTAAAATTCTACAAATTTGTTTCTTTTACTTTAGAAAATTCATAGAAATGGGTTTCATTGATGAAAAAAGAATAGCCATATGGGGCTGGGTGAGTTGTTCTATATTTTTCATGCCTGTTATTCGGTTCAGCAATCATCATTTTCCTAAAGTGTTCGCTTATAAGGTTTCTCATGAAATGTTAATGTTTCAACATAATTTAATCTGTCAGTGGAAACAGTCAATTTGGATAATATGGGCTTCAAAGCGGTGGTTTTAAGTTTATTCCTTTTTTCATTTAGTTTCTTCCCTGTAGAGCAAATTATAATTCACAAATTTTTACTTATTTTTTTGGTAAGAGTCTATATAGCATACTGAACTGATCTATATTTCTCATCAAATTAGACAGGTTTAATTCCCTCTTGTAATTTCAGAGTTAAATATATACCTTTTATTGTATATTTTATCTTTATGAAAAGTCAAGCTAACGTTTGGAATTACAGGAATTTTTAGAATATAACTTCCCTTGTAGCTAGAGTAGCCCAGTCATGTCTTGGCTGTTTGATATATATATGTTGTTGTTGTTAGGTGCCATCAAGTTGGTTCTGACCCACAGCAACCCTATGTGCAATAGAACAAACATTGCCTGGTCCTGTATCATCCTCACAATTGCTGTTATACTTGAGCCCATTGTTGTAGCCTCTATGCCAATCCATCTTGTTAAGGGTCTTTCTCTTTTTTGCTGACCCTCTGCTTACCAAGCATGATGTCCTTCTCAGGGACAAGTCCCGCCTGTTAAAATGTCCAAAGTACTTGAGATGAAGTCTCGCCATCCTCGCTTCTAAGGAGCATTTTGGCTATACTTCTTCCAAGACAGATGTGTTCGTTCTTCTGGCAGTCCATGGTATATTCGATATTCTTTGCCAACACCGTAATTCAAAGGCAGCAATTCTTTGGTTTTCCCTACTCATTGTCCAGCTTTTGCATGCATATGAAGTGATTGAAAATACTGTGGCTTAGGTCAGGCACACCTTAGTCGTCAAAGTGAGATTTTTGCTTTTTAACACTTTAAAGAGGTTTTTTACAGCCAATTTGCCCAATGCAATACATCGTTTGATTTCTTTTTTCCTAGGTGAAGTTTTTATTTATTGATTTATATTGTGCTTTAAGTGAAGGCTTACAGCTCAAGTTACTTTCTCATACAAAAATTTATACACACACTGTTATACACACATTGTGACCCTAGTTGCTCTCCCTATAATGTGATGGCACACTCCTCCTTTCCACCCCGGACTGTCCGTTCAACCACCTCCTGTCCTTTTCTGCCTTCTCATCTTGCTTCCGGACAGGAGCTGCCCATTTAGTCTCATGTATTTACTTGAGCTAAGAAGTACACTCTTCACAAGTATCATTTTATGTCTTATAGTCCAGTCTAATCTTTGTCTGAAGAGTTGGCTTTGGGAATGATTTTAGTTTGGGGCTAACAGAGAGTCTGGGGGCCATGTATTCTGGGCCATCGTTTGATTTCTTGACTGCTGCTTCCATGATCATTGACCGTGGATCCAAGTAAAATGAAATCCTTGACATCAATTTTTTCTCCATTTATCATGATGTTGCTTATTGGTACAGTTGTGAAGATTTTTGTTTTCTTTATGCTGAGGTTTAATCCATACTGAAGGCTGTAGTCTTTGATCTTCATCAGTAAGTGCTTCAAGTCCTCTTCACTTTCAGCAAGCAAGGTTGTGTCATCTGTATAACGCAGGCTATTAATGAGTCTTCCTCCAATTCTGATGCCCCATTCTTCTTTATGTAGTCCAGTTTCTTGGATTATTTGTTCAGCATACAAAGTGATACAAACCTAACACACATCTTTCCTGATTTTAAACCACACAGCATCCCCTTGTCCTGTTTGAACGACTACCTCTTGGTCTGTGTTCCTGCTCCACATGGATTCAAACTGCTGACCCTTTGGTTATCAGCCAAGCTCTTAACCACTGCGCTACCAGTGTGTACACACACACACACACACACACACAGTCAAATATATGTATGTTATATATATGTATATATATTTGCAATCAAGTTCTTTTACAGAGCTAATTTCAATTTGTGCTAACTAGAGAAAAGTATTATTAAGCTTCCTAGTTACAGGCCATGGAGAGAAATTTCCCAAGTTTCAGGAGCTGTGCAGATTTGAAAACGCATTTTGAAAGAAGTGGCAAAACTTATCAGGCGTGGGCAATAAGGTCACTGGAAAGTGTAGAGAAATACTGGAAAGATTGCAGAGTTGCCCATTATAAACTATCATAATTACCCTTCCAAGAAATTTCCTAGTTCACTTTTTGGTCTGAATTTGTACATTTGCAAGTCAATTTGGAGCTGTTTGTGCTCGATTTGTTTTTCTTGGCTGTTTTCTCAGAGAGCGGCCTGCACAAATGGAGGGAATGAAACCCAATATTGAAGAGAATCTGCAGGATCTGGCCCAGCTCTCAGCTCAGTGACCAGATGAAGAGCTGTTGTGAATTTGTGGAAAGTTGTTACTTCAAGCCATTTGGTCCTTCTTAAAACTATCAAATGTTAAATATCTAAACAGAATGGAATTCAAATGGGTAGAAATAAATGAAATATTTTTATAGTGAAATATTTCAGATAAGAACTTTCATACCATCCACTTATATGAAATTCTTCAAAGTAAATCTTTGAAAGATTCAAATTTAAAGATAAACATTTACATAAAATCATTAACATTTCTGTTAGAGTTATACTTTGCTTTTACTACAGGCTTTGAAATAACCATAAAATGGAATGTTTTATTTCATTTCTTAAACATTCCAGGTATTACTTTAGTAGAAAATCATCTATATGGGATGATGTACAAAACCCACTCATCACCCAAAAGTACCTTCCTTACCAGCCTGAAATTGTTCAACAAGAGATTCTTACCACCTCTAGTTATGCAAGTGCCTCTGGAAGGAATAGTGTATTAGATCCCCTGTACTGCTTACTTTCCAACATGGCAAAAATTGTGAGGTAGACCCTGAGAGCATGTGCAAGAGAAGAAAGTAATAGTGAGCTGCCTATGGAAATACTATCTGAACAGCCCACAAATCAGCAGAAGCTACCAGAAGATGGAAAAATTCCTTTCTACTATACAGTTTTTATCAGGTTTTTGGGTTTGAGATCAATCTGTATTTTTTAATCCATCTGTAGGATCACTGACTCACTCATTGTTTTATCCATGGAGTAAACCTTTATAATATCTCAACTAGGTCATGTGCCAGGTTCTTTAGGGGATGAAAAGACAAGTAAGCTATAGCCTGGCTCTCTTGTGGAGAAAACAGACAGCAAAAAAGCAATGGCTCAGCAATGTAATAAGTGCTAAAATAGATGTAACTTGCTGTGAAGAACACCAGGGAGAAAAGTGGTTAATTCCAACTGTGAGAGTTAAGATAGGAGTCAGAAATGAGGTAGCATTCGGGCTTGACTAACATAGCTTGGAAACAGGGCACTCTAGGCAGAGGGAAGACCATATTGTCCAGATCCTGAGGTAACAAAGAGCATGGCCTGCATGGGGACTCTGAGTTAGTTAAGAAAGCCTAAAACTTCAGAAGTCTACAGCATATAGTGAGAAAGGTGTAGGAAATGAGTCTGAGTAGGTAGGTGAGAGCAAGATAGCAGGGCTTTTTTGGCTGTATAAAAGAGAGTGGACTTTATCCATGGCTCTGTGATGTCTTTCTCTTTTCATTCTCTTATGTATCTATGATCATTACATTATCTCCTTCCCCCTAACTCCCCTTCCTTCCTTCATTCTTTAAATGTTGGTGTTTTGCTGAGTCTGGCCTTGACTTTCATCTCTCTTTACTTCTTTGGACAAACCAATGTGGTTTCCAAGATGGTAAGGACTGCCAGATCCCTGACACTAGCCCCCACCTCTCTTCTGAGTACCACGTTTCATAGGTCTACTGGTCATCTCTCCCAAATTTCTTACAGGAGCCTCAAGCTTAACTTGCCCCAAGCCAATCTTGTTATACCAGTTGTCGTTGAGTCAACTCTGACTCATGGCAATTCCATGTATGTCAAAGTAGAACTGTGTGCCATAGGGTTTTTAATGGCTTATTTTGTGGAAATAGATTAGCAGGCCTTTCTTCCAAGGCTCTCTGGGTGGACTCCAGCTTCCAGCCTTTAAGTTAGCAGCTGAGTGAGTCAACAGTTTACACCACCCAGGGACTTCAGTCTTGTTATAGCCTACCAGAAAACAAGTCCTCATCTTGATTAAAGGCCTCACCAGGTACTTAGTCACCTGAGAAGACTTTCAACTTCCCTTTCCAATTCCAACATTCTTGATTATTAAATTCTGCCAATTCTACTTCAAACATCTAAATCTGTTCTCTTTTTGCCATTCCCACTAACACTGCCTTAGCTCAGGTTTAGATCAGAGCGTCTCAAATGTTTAGCTTACTGAAGAATCACTTGGAGAGCTTGTTAAACCATAGCTTCCAGGCTTCACCATCAGAGACGCTGATTCAGTACTCTGGGGTGAAGCCCAAGAGTTTGCATTTTAACAAGATTCCAGCTAATGCTGATGCTTTTGCTCCATGGACCATATTTTGGATAACCAATAAACTAAACCCCTTGCCGTCAAGTAAATTCCAAGTCATAGTGACCCTCTAGGATAGGGTAGAACTGCCCCATAGGGTCTCCAAGGCTGTAAATCTTTACAGAAGCAGACTGCGACATCTTTCTCCTGTGAAGCAGCTGGTGAGTTTGAACCACCAACCTTTTGGTTAGCAGCCAAGCACTTAACCACTGCCCCACCAGGGCTCCTTGTAGTTTGGA
Source organism: Dugong dugon (assembly GCA_030035585.1). NCBI lineage: Eukaryota > Metazoa > Chordata > Mammalia > Sirenia > Dugongidae > Dugong > Dugong dugon. Next base: position 123,432,856 of record CM057461.1, on the reverse strand, counting down.
TAGCACTGACTTAAACATTCCAGTTGCCTCTTAACTGGCCTCTGTGCTTTAGCCTCACAAGCTCCAGTGTTGCTAACAAAGTTGTCTTTTGAAATCACAATTCTTTATATATGGTCTAGGGCTCCACGGTGTCTTTAAGATATAGTTCAAGGGCATTTTTTTTGCATGCAAGGCCCTTGGCAAGTAGGCCCCAATCTACCCTTCCAGTCTCATCTCTCTCCACTTTTCCCCATGAGTTATTCAACTTATGTCTATGCTTTTTACTTCCCGGCGTTTGTATCTGTGGTTCCCTGCACGTGCAATGCTCATCCTCTTCTTCCAGTTCCCTCCTATTCTCCACTCCAAAATGGAAAACTCCTAAACCAAAACCAAACCCAATGCCATTAACTTGATTCTGACTCATAGTGACCCTATAGGACGGAGTAGAACTGCCCCATAGAGTTTCCAAGGAGGGCCTGGTGGTTTCGAACTGCCAACCTTTTAGTTAGCAGCTGTAGCACTTAACCACTACACCACCAGTGCTTCCGAAAACTCCAACTTGTTCTGAAATACTCAACTTGAATATCACTTTCTTTGTGCTCCAATAGCTCTTCATACTGCCCTTATAGGAATTACCACACTTTATCTTATTTGTCTATTAGTTTCTCCCGTAAGAATGTAAACTCATCAAGGGAATAGACTGTGGGGTTTTTGTTTGTTTGTTTGTTTGTTTTAGCTTTATCAAATGTTTGGCACAACACTTGACCAAATCAGGCCAAGTTTAAATAGAATTTAACTCTGTAAGTCAGTATTTTCCCAAAATGTGTCCCATTAATACCAAGATATTTTTCAGGAACAGTTCTATGTTCTAAAAAGCTTGATAAACCATGCATTCTATATAACAACATATATAGGCTCTAAAAGCCATTGCCATCAAATCACTTCTGACTCCAAGGAGCAGCTGATGGATTCAAACTGCTGACCTTTTGGTTAGCGTGCATAAGTCTCCATAGTTCTTAACTACTGTGCCACCAGGGCTCCATATAGGCTCTAGGAAGACTAGTATAGAAACCTATTAAATTTTATCTAACACAGTACTACCAAAAAGTATTTGATTCCATAATTCTTTATCTCTCCTCCATCCCAAAAACACGTTAATGATATTTTCCAGGACATTTCTTTAGGAAGTGCTCTTGAAGTCAACAGGAAGTGGAATTGGTGTCTTAGAAAGATCATCTTGGCTGCAGAGTGGAGGATGGACTGAAGTGAGGAAGGGCATGCGGCCAAGGGGCTGGGAGGGCAGTCATACTGGGAGCAAATACCAAGGGTCTGAATTTAGGCAGTGAAGTAGAAGTTGGGAAGAGATTATAGCTCTGAGTGCTGTTTTAATAAGTATAATAAGCAGCGACCCATGGGAAGTTGGAGATAGAAAAGACAAAGACTTTGAGAATGACTATAAGAGTTATTTTGCTGTTATTATGTTCCATATCAGGGAAGAAAGCATCTGTTTCCACGAAGTATTAGGCACTTTAATAGTTTCTTAAATACACTATATCCAAATAGACAAAATTGTTCTTGAGGTCAATTGGTCAATAATCTGCAAATCCTACATTTCCCTCCATTATCCAGATCAAGAAGGGAGGAGGAAGCATTTTTCTTTTTGTTTTTAATCTTCCTCTTTCATTTTGCCAGCTTACATAAACAAAATCCAGTAACCTTGCTTTTAGCTGCTTATTAAATATCCACTGTGCATCCAGCACTGTGCTTAAGAAGTACCTGTTTATGACAGTGGTTCTTAATCAGAGGTGATTTTGTCCCTTGGAGAACATTTGGTAATATCTAGAGACATTTTTGTTGTCACACTGCAGGGGAGGGAGCTACTGGTATCTAGAGGTGAGGGATACTGCTAAACTTCCAATGCACAGGACAGCCCTCACAACAAAGAATTATGCAGCCCAGAATGTCAACAGTGCCAAGACTGAGAAACCCTGGTTTATGCAATGAAGAATGCAAGCAATTCTGACAATTGAAAAGAAATGGGGGTTTTGCCTAAATTATTAGAATGACAGCCTCATTTATGGGCTTTGCTTTGTTAATATAGGCCTAGCCAGGTGGTGTTGAATAAGCATTAGTTCATGATTTAATCTTAGTTCCTTTCTCTTCCAGCGACTAATTATAAGCAATTTGAATTGCTATGTGTGATCATCGATGTAAAAGTAGGGCAAATGCACCTCTAATGAGACTATATTAGACTCTGAACTTAAAACTCCCCAAAGAGGTTGCCCTAGTGTAGGGATAGAGAGGAAGGGGCATGCTGGGTCTGAGTTCTGGCTTAGTAACTCCATTCACTCGAACCTTGCTTCCTCATTATGAAATGCAGCAATACTCCACTCACTAAGACACTGTAAGGATAAGATGAGTTAATAGGAATGTCATATATTCAACAAATATTTATTTCACTCCTACTGTGTGTCAGGCCTTATTCTTATTCTAAGTGCTTAAAACACATCAATTAACAAGACAGACAAAAATCTCTACCCTTATGGAGTTGAGAATGGGTGGGGAAAAGGAAATAAGCAAGATAAATAAGTAAAATACCTAGGATGCTACACTATGATAAGTGCTATGGAGAAAAAAAGGGGGGGTTGGGGGGGTGCAAGGTTTGTTGTGATTTGAAATTGGAAGGACAGGGAAGGGTTCCCTGAGAAGGTGACATTTAAGACTTGAAGAGGTGAAGAAAGGAGGCATGCAGGTTTCTGGGGAAAGAGCATTCCAGGTAGAAGGTCACAACATTTGGAAAAGTCCTGGAGCTACATTGTGCTTGGAGAATTCAAAGACCATCACCAGCCAGTGAGCAAGGAGGATAGGAGGGGGAAAGTTGTGAGGCAGGAGTACAGCACAGATTGTAAGGGACGACAAAGGCCATTGCAATCATTTTGGTGGTACAAATGTGAGCTGGTTATTATTATTGCCTGTAGGTAGAATGTTCCCATGTGCATTATGGCTCACATAAGGGTGTTTCATAAACCCTTCTTCAAAATTCTGTGCCCTTCTAAGGATGTTTTTAAAGATATCCTTCATTTAAACAAAATGGCAAGGCGTCTAAGTGCAAAGGACAAGATTCTAGAATTCTCATGGCCAATCTGCTCCGTGGGTTCTTTTCTCACAGAAGCCACCCACTCTGCCTGGGAGCCCCACCCATAGGGGACAGAAAAAAGTCAACTTGGGTTTGTTGTTGTTCTTTTGCTCTTCATTTCTACAATAGGAATAGCTCTCCTCCAAGCTGCCCGAGATTTTAAAGTACACCTTCTTTTGTTGTTCTGCTGCTAGAGTAGCTTTTGCTCTTCTCCATAGAGACAATTTGTATTCATCATGAAAACATGAAAGTTTTATTTAAATACAGCACTATCATCTGATCACGGAATAAATGCAGATTAATAATGCTGAAGATTTTGAACAGAAACATTTGAAAACCTTTATACTACATGCAGATACTGTCAGTTCATGCTGTTCCCTTCTGTGGGAAATAGAGAAGCAGGACTCAGTATTGTTATCTAGGGTGGACAGACTTCGCCAATAAACAGTAATAGTTTTTCAAAAGGACCCAGGCTTGCTCTACCTCATTAGAACCTAAAATTAAGAAAGAAGGAAACACCTTTCATTTCATTAATATTTGTTGCTAACCTACTAATCAAAACAATTACTTTTATATTTTAAGTCTAAGTTTGAACCTAATAGAGAATTTTCACTTACCAAAATGATTTTCAAAGCCAAATGTTTCTTCTGCTTTAAAAATATATCTTTCCCCTATTAAAACACGTTTTAACTCTTCTCCAGTTATAATAAAACAAGGACATGGTATAATTTGAGTTGCGTCTTTTTTTTTTTTTCCTGTTTTTTCCTATAGTCAGGAGTCCTTAATAAAATTCCCCAGAACTGGAAACACAGAATTGTAAGCTAGTTAGAGAGTTCTTCTTTTTACTGTTGAATTCAGCAACATTGTTTAGCTTACTTCTCCCATTCCACCAGAAATACGTATTTCATGAATAAAGACTAGACCCCTGCCAGCCACCTGCTGCCATCACCCTGTGTCTGTCTCTGTCTCTGTCCGTATCTATTTCTCGTGTACTTTTTCTCCCTCTCTAAAGACTGACTCTCTATGGCAAAGAGTGAGAGAATCTGTTCTGACCTGAGAGAAGTGATTCCTAGAAATTTGTTGCTATAAGGTATTAAAAACAAGGCATATCCTTAGTTGGAGAGTCACACTGTCCCCCTTATGACATAGACAGACATCCCTACGATGGGACAAGAGCAAACCTGAGAACCAGTTCCTAATCCAGCTCACACATTTTTTGGTCCATGTCCCAGAACACTGCTTACACGTTCCCAGGAGAAGTATCTCTCTCCCAGCATGCATTTCCAGGGGAGATGCAGCCTTATTGTGATACTCTGTTCATTACTCCATATTTAAGAAATTTTTCAAATTTCTAAGTGACACGGGCAGACATGTATTTCTGTTATCCAGGTGACATTTCTGAATCACTTCCTCCAGGGAGGAAATCTGTAAGTGCTAAACCTACTCCTTTTGTACTTCTTTGCTTTTCTATTGAATTTATGACTTTTCCTCCTTTGAGCTTCTATGTTAGAAATCCTCAAAACAGAATATGTAACACTATGTTATACACAGACTCTGGCTAGGTCTTAAATTATCCAGAAATTTCCTGTGTCCTTCCTTTGCTGTTTTGTCGTGAAAGTTAATAAATACATGAAACAAGTTCTGCTTCACACAACTCTCGCATCTTGGGAATAATTTGCTCTGTGCATTTCTTTCAAGTAAAATCCTGCTTTTGTTCTAGCAAGGTCCTATCTGAAAATACAGAAAGAGAAAAAAAGTGAAACTTTAGCAGAAAAATTGCAATTATACACTTGTTCCTGTCTCTTCAGCTGCTCTTACCATGTTTTGCTGCTGTTGTTGCTGTTGTGTGTGATCAAGTCGATTCTGAATCATAGCCACCCAATGTGACAGAGTGGAACTCCCTCATAGGGTTTCCAAGGCTATAATCTTTACAGAAGCAGATTGCTACATCTTTCTTCCGCAGAGTGGCTAGTGGGTTCAAACCACGGACCCTTCAGTTAGCAGCAGAGCTCTAACCACTGCACCACCAGGGCTTCTTTGTAACATATTAGGGTAAAACTACTATTATGTCTGGTGGGTCTTACTGCTGGAGTGCAAGATAGCAATTTAATCCACCTTTAAGTCAGAGTCTACACAACAGCAACTGGTTTGGTTGGAGTCCTGGGTAGTGCAAACGGTTAATGCGCTCAGCTGCTAACCAAAGGTTGGAGGATCAAGTTCACTCAGATGCACCTTGGCAGAAAGACCTTGTGATCACCTATGGAGCACAGTTCTACTCTGACACACCTGGGGGTCACCATGAGAGTCAGAGTTGATGGCAACTGTAGTTTTTTTCTTTTAATCCGTACCCCTCCCCCACAGGTCCCATATCCTCTTGTTGGGAGTAGAGTTGCTATAAAAATTTGGAGGATGGCTTAGGCAGGTAAATCAGAGGCTGACTTGTAACGATTTCTCTGCAGTCCTATGGAGGTTATGTTTCATCCCTGGCCCTTGCATCCGGAACTGGTCTTTTCAAATGTGGAATAGCAGTGGCTCCCGTCTCCAGCTGGGAATATTACGGTATGGAAACATTTCATAAATGTTGCCGTGAAAAGATTTAACACATAATTACTCTATATTTGAGGTTGCTAGGAAAACAAATTATGCAGTAAAATTCACCCCAGCATCACTGGGGAAAATATAATCTATAAATGAGGTTGTTTATATGATTCATTATAATCTCATTGTAACAATCCAAGACATTTTTAAGAATCAGGAAGGACTCCACCATAATCCAGTAAATCTTGTTCTCTCCCAGAAACCTTGTGCCCCCTGCTGAGCCAAATCCTTGAAATCAGAGCTAATTCCGTGTTTTTGCAGGCACACAATTACAGTCTTACTGGCTCTTAAGCATATTTTATTCAAATTCAGGCCCAGGGCCAAGCAATTCACCTCCACACCACACAGTTTGCAGCTGCCAGCTCCACTGCTCCAAGAATCAGAGAAACAAAAAATTTCCTTGAGAATTACACCTCCCTCCTGCATGTGCCTATTTTTATGATTAAAATCAGTGCAAGACGGATTATTTGAAGTAACCTTAATAATTGGATAAAAATAAGCTTTCATCAGAGTCTCTTCTCTGTGTTGGGGTAGTAGTGGGATAATTATGACTTGTAGGGAATCTTTATTCAGAAAAAAAAGTGGAAAGGGGAGGGTTTGGGGGACATATTTCTATCGCAGATGAATTAAGATACCAGTAAAAGTACCAGAGGAGTTTCTGGGTAGTGCAAATGGTTAAACACTAGACTACTAACCTAAGGGTTAGTGGTTTAAACCCATTCAGAGGCTCCTCGGAAGTCAGGCCTGGCTATCCGCTTCCAAAAAAAAAAATCACAGACTTGAAAACCCTATGAAGCAGTTCTACTCTGCACACATGGGGTTACCATGAGTCGGAATTGACTCAATGTCAACTAATAACAACAGCAACAAATGTACGAGAGGTGGCTGCATTTGTGATTTATTTTAAAATACAGTGAGGTCATTCTATAAGGTTGCTTTCCTACCTTAACTTTCCCTCTACCTGCCACTAAAGGGTTTTGGATAGAAGTGAAGAAGCTTAAGACCACTCTTTCTGATGCTAGTTGCTCCTGTTTCCAAAATCTCTTGCAATGTTCTCTCTCTAGCTCTATTGAGGCAAATTGTAGAGATGACAACACACTCTTTGAGGCTAACCCTCAGAATGACTTTGGGGGAGCATTACAGGAAAGTAAAAGCTGAAACCTACTTCAATGGTACCACATGGGCATCCTGAGGAACAGTTATTAAACCAGGAAGTTTTATTGGCTAATGATACTATCACATACAAACAACTTATTCTTATATCTTGTATAGCGTCTATCTACACTGAGCGATTCATGGGTCTCCCAACAAAAGATGATAATCTTGAGCACTATAAAGTAAGTATTTTCTATTTTATTTAGGTCATTAATTTTTTTTTTTTCAACTGTGTTAAAGAATTCTAAAGCAGTTGGTCAGAGTTTACAGTTTTAATTCTGGGTCTCTAAGCAGATATGGAGATCTTTTGTTAACTGGAATACATCTCACTTAGAAAGGAGTTTTCTCCTTTTGGATTCTGTTTTTTCTTTCCCCGTCCGCCATTCCCTAACCTCCTCCCCACTCCCCAACCCCTACACAGCTTGAGTGGGCACCATTTACGCCTAAGGTCTCACTCAGATGTAGCATATGACACATAAACTTGCAGTTCTTCAAACTCAGAATCAGATAGAAGTAATGCAAATGATGATGAAAATGTGTTGCTCTGACTCTTAAATATTTATCGACCAAAGCAATACATAATTTCAGTACTGGTGCTGAGTCCGTTGCACAATGATTTAACTAGTTTTCTATTAGAACTTGCAGAAACTAAGATGTTAATTTTTTCTCTTTTCCAGAATTCAACTGTGATGGCAAGAGCAGAATATTTCAGAAATGTAGACTATCTTCTCATCCACGGAACAGCAGATGGTGAGGTTTAAGCAAGACTCTTACACATAAAAATACTGAGCCAGCATCACTTTGTTTAAGAAACATTAAGCATCCTCCTATGCCTATGCTCGGGGTCAGTACCTAAAAGTCAGGGACATTTCCATAAATGAGTGTGATTACTCACTGCTGACAATGTCAACTGCATGACTAGTTAATTGTTGGTGTTCATTTCCAGGCAATACATTGTCACTCTGCTTTCTGGTATTTAGCAGCACTTTAACTCTCTCTTTCTTTGTTGCAGATAATGTGCACTTTCAAAACTCAGCACAGATTGCTAAAGCTCTGGTTAATGCACAAGTGGATTTCCAGGCAATGGTACATGATTTCATTTTACTCAGTACTCATGGCCTTAGACCCCCAAGCCTAAAGGAGCAATTTTATTTTTTAATTTTTTTTTAGAAAAACCTGACAAAAAGGCTACAGGGTAGAGTAGGCAGAACATTACCAAGCTAATCTTGCATCTTTCATTAACTCCCTGAAGGATCCTAGGCAAGTCATTTCGCCTCTCGGGATCCCAGTTGAGTTATATATATAATAAAGAGGTCCATGAGATTAGATGATCTCACTGAAACACCCAATAGTTCTGTGATCCTATGGTGTAGCTAAATGCTTAGAGTCCCTGCAAAACCTGGGATGGGAGTTCCAAAACAGCTAAAAGATGCAATTTATTCAATAAGAAACAATTGCAGAATGTTATCAGGGACCTTAATGGCTCCCTAAAGTAATGCAGCTTCATTAAGGGTGAGAAAATCTTGTCTTCTACATATTCTCAGTGCCTGACCCATCCCAGAAGCTCAAATGTTTACTGAGTGAATGAATGACTGAGTGAATGAATGACTGAGTAAATGTAAAATCTAGGTTACATGAGGAATAGAAGAAAATAAGGTGAAGGCCAATGCAAAAGAGATAACCCCTCTTAACTGCATTTTCCCCTCTTCAGTGGGCGTGAATTCTCCTTCCATTGCCCTACATTGAACAAAAATAAAAAACAAACCCCTTGCCATTGAGTTGATTCTGACTCATAGCAACCCTAGAGGACAAAGTAGAACTGCCCGTTAGGGTTTCCAAGGAGCAGCTGGTGGATTTGAACTGCCGAACTTTTGGTTAGCAGCCGAGCTCTTAACCTTATATTGAGCAAGAACCCATAAAAGGTGACCCCCATTTTTGGAATTTTTTTTTTATAATTTACAAAGGGTGAGTTGAGATTTTTCTGACAGTTTTTATTGTGACCCCAAAGTAAATGCAACTTAGGAAGTCTATAGTAAAAATTTACATCATGATCATTGGCCATCTTTACTCAGTGAAAAAAATAATATTACTGGCATCTCACCAACAATAAATTTAAATTTATAATGCTATCTCCCCCTTTTTTTTACACGGCTATTTTTAACTCCTATGAAGGGTGTTTATGGTTATATGTGTTGTAGGTTTTCTGCAACCGGGAGGAATTAGATTCTCAGGCTAAAAGCCTCATGGAATCTTTGAGCTAGAAGGCCTTAGGGGAAAATCAAATCCAAACCCCTGGTTGTTCAAATGAGGACATCAAGCTCCAGAGAAGCAAAGTATCAGACCCAACACGCCCGTTCTGGAATCTATGCCTCCTGATCCCCCAGAACGCTGGGAAAGCTCAACCACAGGGATTTAAAATATCAACTTAAAGAATATGAAATCCTGGTGAAGCTTAAGAAAAGGTCTTTAAATCTTTTCATTCTAAATGTTTACATGTAAATTGCTTTCTCGTATTTATTTAAGTCTGTTTGGTCAGAATTTTTCCCTGATATTAGATAAATTGTCAGGTCTTGAAAGCAAGCAAGAAGTCAAAGCTAGATGCATTCTGTGACTGCAGGAATCAAACCAGTGTCTTCGCTTTGTGTTTCAGTGGTACTCTGACCAGAACCACGGCATATCCGGCCTCTCCACGAACCACTTATACACCCACATGACCCACTTCCTAAAGCAATGCTTTTCTTCCTCAGACTAGAAACGATGCAGATATAGACCTGTATCACAATCTTAAAACTTTGTGTAAATGCCTCAGACTGTTTGCTTGTTTTACTCTTTCCGTTGTTGAAATGCCGGTATAAACAAACAAATGAAAGTTGTTCTAAAGGTGGTAAAGGAAAATGAGGAAGATTCAGATATTCAACATAAATATTGTTTACATTTCTTGGTACCCTGAAAGAAGAGAAAAGGGAGCCAGACATTTTACTATGGATACAGTGTTTTATCACCTGTTTGTTTAAGGGAAAAAATAAAGCCAGAAGTTAAAGTGCTATTATTTTGTGTTCATTGATTTCAGGTTCTAGGTTGGGGTTTTAGTTTTTTTTTCTCCCCCACAAAAAAAAAGTGCTAGGGGAGTACATGAATAATATTAGGGTGGTCATGAAGGAGAAGACTCCGAAAGCAGTTTTGAATTTTCGTTAATTAGAATTCGAAATGCTGGAATGGCTCAGAATGCAAAAGCACTGTTCAGAAAATGCAAGGAATCAAGCTTGAGATGAATGTTGTAGAGACACCCTGATGTTTGCACTCTGTGGAGAATTCAAACTGTCCCCCCAAGAAATGTTTATTAAATTTTTCCCGAAGGATTTCTTCAATATTGCCAGAAGTATTGATAGAGATAAGTCAGAATTCTGAATTCTGGCTTCTCTTAAGAAATGCAGCAAATCTGAAAAAGTTCCTATTTTTGTATCCCTTTTAGAATTAAAAAAAACAAACAAACCCGTAGCCCTGGAGTCAATTCCAATTCATAGCGACCCTACAGGACAGAGTAGAACTGCCCCATAGGGTTTCCAAGGGGCGCCTGGTAGATTCAAAATGCCAACCTTTTGGTTAGCAGCCATAGCTCTTAACCAGTACACTGTTGGCATTAGAGCTATGGCTGCTAAGCAGAAGACTGGTAGTTTGAATCCACCAGCCGCCCCTTGGAAACCCTATGGGGCAGGTCTACTCTGTCCTGTAGGGTCGCTATGAGTCAGAATCGACTGCACGGCAATGGGTTTTGGTTTTAGAATCAGTAATGGTAACTGCCTTCAGATTGCAAAACCAAACCAAATAACAAAACAAAAATAAATAAAATGAACACTAATATCCAAAGAGGAAAACTCTATATCCATGAGATTTTGCTGGGGTTTTAATTCTACATTATATACTTCATTTTGGGGGTGGAAAGAAAACCATAATGCCTGCAATCCCAAAGGCAATGCTCTGCAGTGACCATCGCCATCAGTTAGAAATCTGTGGGAGGCTTAACATCTCTGCAATTGCCACAAAATTTAAAAAAATCCACATCAGGTCACCAGAAGATATTTTTTTGAATGAATGTTAGGAATATCCATTAAGCCACTGTCTAGGGGACTTTTCATTGATGTGTTTTTGAGACCGGGTTGCCCTGAAATAGTTTGTTCGCATCGCTAGCTTAATCCTTCCCAGTTGCAAGTAGAAGACCCTCATGCCTTCGCTCATGCTCTAGAGCCAGAAGAACCAATCCAGTCATGGAACATTAGAACAGGAAGGGGCCTTGAACTTCATAGACCACAGACTCTTCTGTTTTCAGATAATTCTCAATCTACTGCTGCTTTCTGAAACTGTGCCTCCCACTCAGGCCACTTAGCTTCACTTCGTACATGCAGAAGGGGGTGCTGCATGGTGGTCAGGAAGCCTGGGCTCCCTGGACTTCCAGTCACAAATTCAGGAGTGGCCACACACACACACATCTCTAAGGAGTGGCTGATGCCCTGGAGGACAGAGAGAAGCTACTACTTTCTTTCTCTATTCTGCACAGAGCAGCCTCTGAAGCAAGCCTAAGAGATTTCCTTAGAATTTTTTCATCATTTACTCTCTCCAACTAGGGACCATGGTAGAGGAAAATTAGTAACCAACAGCCATATCCTAATACTCTACCTAGGGAGACAATAATGTAATTACAGACAATAGTAACAAAATCCTTACTTCAACTCATTTTCTACCTTGGTGGAATTTGCGTAGCTGGCATCTAATATCAATGTGCAGAAGTGGTCTCCGACCTCAGGCCATTGTTCACGCTGCCAAAAAGGTAACTTTCTAAAAGACAAGTCTAATTGTGTCATTTTTCTGCTTAAAAATCCAGTGATTCTCCACTCTACAAAACAATGTTCAAACTCAACTGCACAACAGATAGGACCCCTTCACAGTCTGTCCCCATGCAGATTTTCCAAACGCAGATACCAGCCTCCATAGACCCTATGCTGCCTCAGATATGCCAGGTTCTTCCATATCTCTATGCACTGTGATATCTCAGCTGTGTTGCCCAATACAGTAGTCACAAACCACATATGGCTATTAAAATTAAATAAAATAAAAAATCCACTCCTCAATTACACTAGCCACATTTCACATGCTCAACAGCCACATGTGGCTAGTGGCTACCATATTGGATCATGTAGATATAGAACATCTCTATCATTACAGACCGTTCTATTGAACAGGGCTGTTCTAGAGGAATTTTCACAGCCACAAATCTTGAAACAGAGCCTGGCATATAGTAGATGCTTACTGATTATGGATGAATGAATGCCTCCGTGTTCATGGAAGACTCAGGTTTTCCACATTACTATTGATGAAGCCTTCCCTGACACCCTTAGGTAGAATTATCCAGCCTTTCTGAGACTCTCAGCATGTGTTCATTCATTTATTCATTCATTCAGTAAACATTTGAGTCTGACTGTATATCAGACACTATGAAAGGCCTAGAGAATGTAGCAGGGGAACAAGGTAGCAACTTGAGTGGCAGCTTTTTAATATGTTCACATTTTACACAGCTTTAGTAAATTCTTCTTTTGGCTTGGAAAATAAAAAGTACATAAAGCACCAAGGGGAGATATTTTAAGTAAAAAAAATTGCCAAAGAAAAAGGATGATTAAAAAAAATCTTACCTTTTCTAGTTGTAGGTAGCTAGATTTTAATAACACTTATTCTTTATCACATTTTATTCTTGGATATGAGATTTGCAGAGGAGGTACCCCAACACCCCAATTAATACTGCAAAGTATACTCACTTTTTTATCTATCACAAACTCAGGATTTTCATTCATTCATTTATTCATTCATCCAGCAAATGCAATTGTAAGCCACTGTTTTAGGTACTACAGGTAACAACAGCAAAAAAAGATATATGTATGAAACCACATGCATATCTATAGGTAGGAGCTTATAATCTTGTAAAGGTGAGACATGATTGTGAGTAACTACAATGCAAGTTCAAATTCAGTCAGTACCGTAGGGGCAGGATTCAAGTACATATGAAGGAAGCACGAGACAATTATATCATCTAAAAATAATCTCTAATTTTAGTCCCACCATTCTAGCCTCAGAGCTACTTGAAAAGTTACAAAATTCTACCATGTGATTCCTATTGCCACAGAGTCAATTCTGACTAATAGTGACCCTATAGTGATGAGCTAATATTTCTTAGAGTGGATGAGAAAAAAAGCAGCAAACAAATGGGTATTTGGTTAAATTTAAATAAGGGAACTTTTGTTGGGTTAAAAAAAAAAAAAAACTCCATGAATTTGAGAGATCAGATTATTTTTAAGATAAAATAATTTACCCCAAAGTATAAAATAATGTCATTTATTTCCTTAAAGAAACATTTTTTGAATACCTATGCTGTACATGATAATACTCTGGGTACTGCAGGGGTTACAAAGATAAATATATGTGGCAATTTCCTCATTTCTAGATTGTTCCAGTAAAGGCAACTTAACGAATCTGATTTTCCCAACATTTGAGCATTTTTCAGAAACTGACAGATCTTTATGCAAATGTTGTTGCCAAGCTGTTTGTAATGGTGAAATTATACTTTGACAGTAACTCTTTAAAATATATTAAACCCAGCTAAGGTTTTTTTGGAAATGTTGCCAATTAAGTGACTTTAATGAGCTTCTTGATGGTAATGTAATTAAAATTCAGATGTTCTAATTGTTAAAAAAAAAAAAAAGTACGGTTCTGGGAAACTTAACAGTAAAACAAGCAAATGTAAAATGAATTAGGGCTAATTTAAATGATGATTATGTGGTCTTCTGAGAAGATTCTACCAAAACAATGCTTTCAATTATGCTATTATTTTGTAAAGAAGAAAGAAGACATCTAGCATATTTTGAATTTATCCAATACAGCAGATATTTTGAGTTTGCCCAGTAAAAGAGATCTAAATATTCTGGACACAGTAAATCATTCTCAGCCTGTGAAAGAACCGCTAAAACTCTTCCTTGGCGTTACGGACAGGTACTTTGGCAATCTGACGTGGAATAATTTCTAATTCAGGGAGAAATAAGTGCCTGGACTTTATCAAGCTATTCCTGGAAAAAACGATCTGGCTTCTGGCAAAAGCCTCTAATGACCACCTGCTCAGATTATTGGCATGTGATACTAACAGGCTGGTCATAAACACTTCTTTTTGACACACAGGTAATGTCTTTGGCAAGCTAGGGAAGTATGATTTCATTCTATTGGCCTCTAATTAGTACTCCATTGCTTACTTAAAAATTGCTTCAGCTGTATGTGTTTAACGAGTATTCATTGGTACAGCATTACATCCTTCGCTCTGTGGTTATACAAAGTCTGTATCCTGTGACTAAGAGGCAGCGACAATCAAGCCAAGGTCATGCCACAATGGTTTGACAACTCACTTTCCTGCTTTCACATAATTACTGTGCATTGAAAAGCAAAGCCAGGAGCATCTTCGCTAGCCATTAATTATTAGAAGCAGGAATTTTCTCACCACTATAGAAAATGAATTTAAAAAAGGTATTAATGAAACATTTAATAGGCTATAAAAAATGATTTGTGTGTTAAAAAAATTACTACTCATTCACACATGATTCAGTCAGGTATTGAAACGTCCTTTCACATACTCAGGGACATAATAGAACATTTTAGATATGTCATAAAATTCACTTATATCACATTGACTCTTAGCTAAATCTCCAACTTTAATAAGTGATGATTAAAAAGTGTTGAGGTTTTAATACAAGCAAATGTTTTATATACCAACAGGAAACAATGCTCCTCTCACATTCTCTTCAAAAGATTAAATAGTCTGCAGTATTGAAATTTATTTCTTTCAAAGGAAATACAAAAAAAAAAAAACCCAAACTAGCTGTTGATTTTGATTCACAGGGACCTCATGTGTGTCAGAGTAGAACGGTGTTCATTAGGCTGATTTTTCAGTAGATTTCCAGGCCTTTCTTCCAAAGCACCTCTGGGTAGACTCAAACCTCCAACCTTTTGGCTAGCAGCCAAGTACATTAACCATTTACAGCATAGCTTATATGTCAGTCTTTTAAATAGTACACATTCAGTATAGATAATTTTAGAGGCAGCATACAGTAGTGGGTAAGAGCGGGAGGCTAAAGTCAGACTAAGTGGGTTTGAATCCCAGGTTAGTGACGTGTTAGCTGGTTAACCTTGGTCAAGTTTCATAAATTGTCTCTGCTTCAGTTTCCTTATGTGTCAAAAGGAGGTGATAATAGTTTCTACCTAGCTATGAGTCTCAATAAGCTCAACGGCCCACAACAACCTCATAAGGTTGCTTGGAGGATTAAATGTGTAAAGTTAACAGTTTCTGGTATATGTAAATATTTTACAGGTGTTTGTTAAATACACAAAATAAACCACTCTTTAGTTGTAATTTTTTAATAACTTAATTCTCAAAAAATTAGTAGTGTGAGTTGAAAGCTGGTAGTTTCCTTCCCGTATCAGTGAATTTAGTAAATGACAAAATTCTCAATCACTTATTCATGAATTTCCATCTTCTTCTAAAACAACATGGACTCTTAGGAATAGCCAATTTTGGAGTCATGAGTGTCATAGGAAGCTCATCTACCTTGGTAATTTATATTGAATGAGTCATTCATCCTCGGCTCTCAGTACCTGGCTAGGGAATCTAACGTTTTATAGTAATGGTTGAAATACCTTTGGGGAGGATAAGCTGCCCAGGGAGTGTGCAGTCGGAAGGACATGGGCAGTAACTCACCCAACTCCATGCTCACCCACAAAGCACCACAGAGACCTTCCTCTCCAGCCATGGCTCACCATCTTCCCACTGCCCACCAAAATCCAACCACACTGGTTTCCTTACTGTTTTTTTTTTTTTTTTTTTGGACAGGCCAAGATTATTTGAGAACCTGGAATGAGCTCTTCCCAAATTTCCACTTGGCTGGGTCCTTATCATTCAGGTCCTGTGAGGGCCATGAACATACAAGATGAATCCTGCCAGCAAAGGACTCTGGGAGAGAACCAGAGTAACTTTCTGAGCAGTGACCTAAGCCAGGAAAAAATTTACCAAACACCTGACTTTGTAGTAACATCAATTGAAACCCATTAACTAGTACAAAAAACAACCCCATTCATCATAGATTCGACGTTTCGTTTTCACAGTTCCCCGGCATGTATCCTCGCACGTAAACACCAAGTACATAAACCCGTACCTTGCACTGTCCTGCGTGGACCTCTACGGACTCTTGGCGTGTAGCTGTCGGTCATGGCAATCTTGGCGCCGACCTCTGTCTGTAAGGTCCCTAATAGAGCTAGATCTGATCAACCAGGCTTTATCTGCCTCTTTTTTCAGAATCTGACCTGTGCCCTTCTGAGCCACTCCTGCTGCTATTCCGGTGGGGTGTGAAACCACTTTAGAGAGACCTTCCCTGAACACCTGATCTAATGTTGCTTCTCTCACAGCCAGAGACTTCCAAACTCACTGTCTTATGTTATTTTCTTGATAGCATTTACAACTATTAGAAATTATTTTCTTTATGTGTGTTTACTTTTTTTTTTTTTTTTTACCTTTTTCTCCCATTCGAATATAAGCTCCTGACGAGCATTGATCTTTGTCTTTTCATCTCTACCTCCAGTAGACAGTACTGGCAATAAGATAGGAAGAGCTCAATAGTCACCGAATATGTCCATAAACTCTGTGGATAAGAAGGACAATGAAATCCTGAAGTGGGATCTCACAGTGGAATCATATCTACCCTTTCTGGGACTGAGCATGTAATAGGAATGTGCTGTTTCCCCCTCAAAGCAAAGAGAAAGAAAAATCCCTGACCAGCAAGTGGCCCATGGTCAGGACAATGGAGCTGGAGAGGACATGCCTTTTAGCTATAGACCTGAAAGAGATTGTTCTTTAAAAAATTTAAAATAATTTGGATTAGGAAATGGAAACACAGCCCACTGCATTGTCCCACCTCCACTATACCACATACTGAGGAAATATAGCACAAAATATTCAAGCTAACAAGCCACATAAACCTCAGGAACTTTACTGAGTATTCTAGCAGCTTTTGTATTTTTTTAAACTAGTTTTAAAAATACAATATATTTTACTTAATAAATATATTTTAAACATTTCACATTATAAAACAAGAATACTTATACTTTATACTGTTTCTAGCTCCTGATCAGGTCACTAGTTCAAACCCTGAAAGTTTGATTGGCTGCTTCTGTTAAATGTATCATATAAACTTGGAATCATCAAAAAGAATTCAGTGAAATATGTCTTCCAAAAGCTGTACATTTTAAATTATATTTTTCTAGTTGACCATTCAACATAGGCGAATGGAATTTCAAGGATTCCATTATGCAACTTAGTGTGGCCTTGTGTACCCGCAAAATTGCCAGACAGAATCAAATGAACTGAGATCAATTTCTTGTGATTTGAGCAAGCTCCTTCTCTTCCGGAGAGTTAGTTACTCCCTCTGTGTACCACAGATAGTGGGCTGTATCCATGGCTTTCACATTGTGATTTGCAAGCCCTAAGAATTTCTCTGTGTCCCTCTTAGTGGATAAAAAACAAAACAAAACAAAACACATCCAAACTTGTGTGTCAAGTCGATTGTGACTCATAGCAACCCTGTGGGACGGAGTAGAACTTCCCTATAGGGTTTCCAAGGCTGTAATCTTTACGGAAGTAGACTGCCACATTGTTCTCCTGTGGAGTGGCTGGTGGATTCGAACTGCCGACCTTTTGGTTAGCAGCTGAGCTCTTAACCACTGAGCTACCAGGGCACCGCCTTAGGTGATAAAAACAAAAAGCCTGTTGCTGTGTCGATTCCGACTCATAGTGACCCTATAGGACAGAGTAGAACTGCCCCATAGGGTTTCCAAGGAGTTCCTGGTGTATTCAAACTGCTGACCTGTTGGTTAGCAGCCATAGCTCTTAACCACTATGCCACCAGGGTTCCACGTAATTCCTAAATCATCTTCCAAATGCTGAGATGCATTAGCTAAATAACAGGAGTCAAACCCATGTCTCTATTCATTCCTATCTCCCCTGGATCTAAAGAGCATTATCTAAGATCACAGGCATTTTTCTTAGGATTTCTATTCCCACTCACTGCGGATCTCTGGCAGGCCTCTTTTGAGGATCTGTTTATAGGGATGGGGTAGGTATTGCATGGTTGAATAACAAGTATTTATCCTGTAGAAACACTGAGGTTGAAGTGTTCTCCTTGACTTAGATAGGAAAAGTGAAGCTAGGGACCACCGTGGCACCTTGCTTGATGCTAATATGATAGCATTATCAAAGAAAATATCATCACCATCCACAAACTTCCTTGATAAGACTGATTTTACCTGAGTTAAATTGATCATTGAAAACCTTATATCGAACAAATATAACAGATGCCTTGGAATACAGTTCCCAATCTTAAGCAACTGCTGAGGCCAAGCAGGCAACCAGAATAAATGAAGCAAACCAAGGTGGGGCCATCAAGATCTCTGTAAGCTAACGGAGGGACTCTGGTGAGCTGGTGAGTGCATATAAGCGGATAACAACTCCTGGGCCAAACTACTACCATGTGGGAACGTGGACCTATTATTGCCAGACCTGATTTTCTTTTAAGAGAAATCAGATAACTGGATTTTTTAAAGTGAACTATCTTAATTTTGAACCCTTGACAACCAATTTAACATTAAAAAAACACTTGTATGAGCCAACGAAAACTCATCTGTATGCCAGATTTGGCCTATGGGTATCAACTCCTCCCTGAAGTAATACTTTCGTGGCCTTTTATTGGAAATCAATTATATACCAGGTGCTCCATGTACATTATTCCATTTTAATTTCAAAACTCTAGAAGTAAGAAATTAAAGTGCGTATTTTGAATCAGGAAAATGAAGTGCAACTTATGGAACTTAGACCTAAGATTCCATAGGTGCAGGTATGCTGGATCATGGTCTTCCTGACACCTTCATGTCTCCGTGTAATCCCGTGTGCCATTTGTTAGGTATTTCAGAAGGAATACACGGAGTGCCTTTCGGATGGCTTTGTTGCATATTACCATCATTAATCAAATGTTCAGTATAGAGTATAAATAAACAGAGTCATAATCAGCAGGCATTTATCAGCCATTATTAGAATTTCAGTACACTTAATGAAGTAGTCAGTAAGTGACTGCTTAAATAAACATTTATAGGTTGGGTTTGAAAATGGAGTCTTGCACAGCCCTCTGTAACTTAGTGACTTCTACGGGGTCTGCATCTTGTTTCTGTCCCCAGCAAAACTGGGGCAAGCCATCCAATATGTAAACCTAGTTCATGACTAGATTCAAAATGACGTTAGCTTTCCAATCTTTACATCATTTCTCCTCCAGTCTTCAGTGTTTCTTCTTGATGTTCTTTCTAATGTTACCCCTGCACTGTGCTTTCCCACACTCGGTCTCCTGCCAACTCCCTCTCCATGGGGGCAGGGGAGAGGAGAGGGTTTGAAGATGTCACACAAGAATGGTCCCTAAATTGACATCAGGTACATCTTATCAACAGCACTCAGGCTGCCAAAGCAGATTACAACGAAAGTGTAATCCTGAGATTTTATTCCTCCAGATTAGGCATTTTTAAAAAAGCAAAATTTAAAAGATTCCAAGTAAGATAAGCATTTTATATCTTTCCTCCTTTAGTTAGTGTCTATCAATTTATGCTTTAAAAAAAATCACATATGTAGCTCCAGGTTGCCAAAGCACTTTCAACATATCCGGAGTACTTTTATTATTTACTCTTTCAAGTTATAGTTTCGGGAGCCATAAAATATTGTTGACACAATCTTCTTTGCTGAAAAAGTCATGCACAATGAAACTCACTATAGAAAACCCTGGTATCAGTTCCTTGATATAGTCTTTTGCATGTCATTTCCTCTTAAAAAAATTAGGAATTTACCATTATCAAAGGTTAAAAATTGATAGCAATTCTTATCAATAACAAGTTAATATTCACATCATCCTTGTGTTATATTTCCCAGAAAATAAAACAGTGAAAACTATGAATGTAATTGTTAAGATGTGCTGTTCTTTAAAATGAATAATTTTGTCATTAAAATTTTTATTCATTTTTGGAAAAGGACTTCACACATATTATATACATATGATATATTGATATATACAGATATGTTTACATATGTATAGCTTCATTTGTAATTATTTTCAGTGTAAGTAACCTATAATAATCATTGTATCGTTTCTAGACTCGGTAGACTCCAACTTTTGATATAAGAAGAGTATGTTTTAGGAAATTATGGTCTTGGATGCTTTATAAGTATCTATTTTGACTTGCTCTCATTGTCAATGAAAGGAACATTTTCATTCTCTTTAAAGAAAAAATTTAAATTTAGATTGTACCTACTTTAACCAGTTGCCAGTCACATACCACACCTCTAGACACATGAAAGGAAACCCACAAGACTCAACCCTTCAGTCATTCCATATCCATACCTAACACATTGAGAGCACTTAAAATTCTCGTACTTCTCAAATATCAGAAGTCCCTTCTCTGACTCCTAAATTCTGGTCTTCCAACTTCCTGCTCAACTGCATTCACCACAGCAGCTCTCCCAAAGAGAATTTTACAAATACCTGGCTTTGCAAGGTCATGGAAGCTCCAGAGACACATCAAAACTCCCTGAGGGACCAAATTACTGGGCTTAGGGCTATGGGGACCATGGTCGCTGGGAATAGCTTGCTCAGCTGACGTAACATTGTTTATAAAGAAAATGTTCTACATTCTACTTTGGTGAGTAGCATCTGGGGTCTTAAAAGCTTGTGAGCGGCCATCTAAGATATGTCTACTGGTGTCACCCTGTCTGGAGCAAGGGAAAATGAAGAAAACCAAAGACAGAAGGGAAAGGTTAGTCCAAAAGACTAAAGGACCACAACTACCACAGCTTCCACCAGACTAAGTCCAGCACAACTAGATGGTGCCCATCTACCATCACTGGCTGCTCTGACGGGGATCACAATAGAGGGTCCTGGACAGAGCTGGAGAAAAATACAGAGCAAAATTCTAACTCACAAAAAAAGAGATCAGACGTACTGACCTGACAGAGATTGGAGAAACCCTGAGAGTATGGCCCCTGGACATCCTTTTATCTCAGTAATGAAGTAACTCCTGAGGTTCAACCTTCAGCCAAAGATTAGACAGGCTCATAAAACAAAACGAGAGTAAGGGGGCACATCAGCCCAGGGGCAAGGACCAGAAAGCAGGAGGGGGCAGGAAAGCTGGTGATTGAGAACCCAAGGTTGAGAAGGGAGAGTGTTGACATGTCGTGGATTGGTAACCACTATCACAAAACATTATGTGTACTAATTGTTTATGAGAAACAAGTTTGCTCCATAAACGTTCATCTAAAGTACAATAAAAATAAAATAAAATAAAAATAAAAATCTATGTGAGACCAAAAGGTCAACAATTACTCTAAAGCAAAGATGAGAAGACAAGGGGACAGGGAAACTAGAGTACAAGAAATGGAACAACCAGAATGAAATTAAAGAAAATGTTGACATATTGTGAGAAATGTAACTAATGTCACTGAACAATTTGTGTAGAGATTGTCAAGTTGTCTAATTTGCTGTGTGAGCTTTCACTGAAAATACAAAAAAAAAAAAAAAATCAGCCCTTGAAAACTATGGAACACAGTTCTACTCTTACACACATGGGATTGCCATGAATTGGGAGGAAAAAAAAAAAAACCACCTGAGCTTATCCTGCCTCCTTTATTTAGACTTCTATTCTTTCTTCATATTAATCTAGAGAAATCAATAAGGATAGGTCCTCCTCTTTGCCAAGCAAGATCTGCCCACCACTTGGCTCTTGATCCTATGTTCATTTAATGCCCCCATCTTCATCAGAAAATAAAATCTGCAGTTGTTTAAAAGGGTGAAAAGTCAATCACATGACATGTATAAAACTCAGAGATCTGATTCTTAAAAACTGAATCTCCGCTGTCAGATTGGAAACAGTTTGGCAGTTCCTCAAGAAGTTAAACATAGAATTATCATATAGCCCATCAAGTCTACTCGATATTATCCAAGAGAATTAAAACATGTCTACACAAAAACTTATACATGGATGTTCATAGCATCATTATTCCTAGTAGACAAAAAGTGGACACAACCCAAATGTCCATCAAATGAAGAATGGAGTAACAAAATGTGGTATATCCATACAGTGGAATATTATTCAGTCATAAAAAGAAATGAAATTCTGATATATGCTACAACATGGATAAACTTAGAAAATTGTATGCTAGATAAAACCAGTCAGACACAAAAAGCCACATACTGAGTCATTCTATTTGTATGAAATGTACAGAATAGACAAATACATAGAGATAGAAAGGAGCTTAGTGGTTGCCAAGGGCTGGGAGGAGGATGGAATGGTGAGTAACTGCTAATGGGTACAGGAGTTTTTTGCAGGGGTGATTAAAAATTTCTGGAATTAGATACTGGTGCTAATTGCATGATGTTGTGAATATACTAAAAACCACTGAATTGTATAGTAAGACAATAAAAACTAAACTAAAAAAAAAAAAAAAAACCCTGCCTATCTCCAATTGCTTAGTATTTCGTTGTCTTGCTATATTAGCTATCTGGCAGCTGTGAGTGGATTCAAAGTACAGCCAAAGCAGATTCCTAGGAGGTTCGATTTTGCCTGGACTGCCATAACTTCTTTTGAAAGCCTTGTCCTAGAAAGCCAGGATGGTCCTGTATTCAGACACAGATGTGATTTTAAGCAACTTGATTGCCTCTTCTAAGCCCTTGTCATCTATAAAATGAAGGCAGAAATATTTTGCTTGCTGAATATATGTGAGGATTAGATAATTATATATTTACAGGACTTTGCCTTTAATAAACAATGTTGTTGTGTGTGGTTGAGTTGATTCCGACTCATAGCAACCCTATATAGGATGGAGTAGAATTGCCTAGGCTGAAATCTTTACAGGAGCAGATCACCAGCTCTTCCTCCACCTCCCAACCTCCCCCACCCCCACTCCTTTCCCACCCCCACCCGACACAGAGCCGCTGGGTGAGTTCCAACTGCCAACCTTTTAATTAGCAGCTAAGTCCTTAATCATTGAGCCACGAGGGCTCCATTAATAGGTAATAAGTCGTAGCTATTTCCTTTTTTTAAAGGGTTTGCTCCTCATCCCCGAGGTGTAAAAATTTCTGGCCTTAAATAATGGAAAGATGTTCTATTCCATTCAAATTATTATTTTTTTTAAAAACTTATTGCCTAAAACTAAGTCTCTATATAACTTCCAGTTGAAAAATGGGGGGAAAAAAATCAACTAATCAACTGGTTGGTGTTATGTGCTAACCACTGTAATGAATAAACTCAGAAGTTTAGTCAAACGTAGACTCTGAATTTATAATTTGTACTTGATTCTTTGCATCAATGTCAACTGTCCGAAACTATACTTTTCTATAGGACAAGTGTCCATAAAAATATTAGATGCAAATTGGTGCTTAATAAATCAAATCAAAGTTTAAAATATTCATTGAGTTACTTTTTTTTTGCTATGCAGTATGCCTAGTAGTGCGTGGAGGGGTGCAAAAACAAAAAGTATAAAAGCCATGGTCTTTGACTTCTAGAGTTTGGTTGATCAGTATTTACCAAGGATGATGTAGGTAATTATGACCAGAAATTATATGAATCTAATCTTTCTTCAGCATTAGAAAAGGTTCAGAGTTAATACTCTACTGTGCTCTATGGAGAGAAAAATATTTCTTATTAAAATGAAGTGAAAAGTAAATCATTTCTCAGTTGCGAGTCAGGATTAGAACACAGTACAGAGCACTTTCTGGCCATAACACCGTTTTCGAGTGCAGAAATAAATTATTTTGGTAATTTATGAGGAAATGAGATGGTAGAAATTCATTCTCTATGTTTGAAGAGTAAAATAGCTGAACAATGGATTGTAATAAATTGAGTAAATCCCTGCTTAAAGACAGGGTAATAGCCTAGAGGGTTTTAAAATTATCCTTCATTCTATGATTATATTATTTCAGTATCACCAGAAAACTGGGCATATCTTTAAAATACATACGATAAAATGTGAATTGGCAATGCTGAGCAAGTTTCAAGCAGGGGTCAGGTATGATTATAAGGCACAGTAAATAGGAAAAAGTGTTTATAACTCTGTTTTGCATTTTCTGCATTTTTTTTAATACATAGATTTCGTTTTAAATTTTCTAATGGCTTGAGTTACTTCCTTTTACAGAAAACGTTGAAAAATTGCTGTTTTAATTGGCTTAGATTAAAGACTCTTAGAAGCTCGAAGAAAAGAGTCTTTCCAGATGAGCAAGAGGTTGGATAAATGTAATGACATATGGTTTGGTTTTTATAGCTACAATATGCGAAAAATAGTAGCATAACACATATATTCAATGATATATATGTATTTATACATATAAATATATCTTCCACTTGTAAATTATGAGATAAGATTCTTTTGTACAAATGTGATTTTGTTTTCTTTTTCTTTCTTTTTCCCTTCTTGAATAAAAATAACAACTGAAACTTAGAACAGTTTTAAACGTCTCATTATTTCAGGATCTAGCAAAAGATAAAATCAGAGTCTGCACAGACTTGTGAGCTGGGCTGACTACGAGGGTCTCAGAGCCTGAGGGCAGGAAGACTGTCCACTGATCTTCTTGCTGGATTTTTCCCCCACCCCAGGAGGCTTCTTCAGAATCATTCCAGATGGATGGGTCATGAACTGGTTCTTCACACTCTCTCTCAGGAAAGACATATCTCACATACTCTGGCAAACTTGGAAGAATTTTCCCCAGAAGTTCTTTCTTTGTTGCCTCTGGATCCCTGAACCTATCGCGTCACTCCATAAAGATGAGAAGAGCATCTGATTATTACATCTTATGTGCTCAAATTTTACATTTGCAAAGGCTGTTGTTAATGACCCTCTTGCCTTTTTTCCTCAAAGCAAAAAAAAAAAAACAAACCTCAATTAAGGTAAACTTTTCTCTCAAGTGCTGTACACAATATTTTTCTTTATCATTTTTATTGATCTTTTGAGGACTCATGCATGTTTTCATAAGATCCTTGTTATGGAGACCAGTGTTCCAACCGAGGAAGAGCATGACCTATTAAGATTACTTCTAAGAATAAACATTGGATCTCAAACTCCAGGAAAGCTTTACTGGTCACTATTGAAGTCTTGGAGTCCCTGTGTGGTACAGTCGATTATCGTGCTTGGCTGCTAACTGAAAGGCTGGAGGTTTCAGTCCACCCAGAGGCACATCGGAAGAAAGGCCTAGCAATCTACTTCCAAAAAATTAGCCATTGAAAACCCTGTGGAGTACAGTTCTATTCTGACACACATGGGGTCACCATGAGTTGGAACTGACTTGACAACTGGTAGTGAAGTCTTACCTAGCAGAGTAGAGGTGTAGCTTCAAGATGGGCCTTGGAAAATATTGAGAAGAAGCGAGATGTAATCTTCAATCTATTTCCTCCGAAAGGTAGTTCCCTTTCTCTACCTTCATTGCGTGTGCTGTTGCCATTACCCAAGTCCTGCCCTGTGCTGTCATTTGACCTTCTAGCTTTGTTGCCTCCATGTGTCTTCTAACCACTTACTTTACCCGGCCCATACTTAGTCACTGAGGGCTCAAACTCTTTAGCTTCCAAAACAATAACTGATTAATTGCTGATAATGCCCACCCCCACAATAATTTTATTAGAGTTTTATTTTAACTTTTCGGTATGGAAATTTCCATACACGAAGTAAGCAGAAGAGCATAATAAACCTTGTTTACACATCACCCAACTTCAACAATTACCAACAGTCTGCCATGCTTACATCAATCTACACCTCCACCTCCACCCCACTTTCCACATCTTTTTTTTTTTTTTTAAGTATTCTTTTTCCTTTTAGGTAAAATTTATTTAAATGAAAATCACAAATCTTAACTGTACTATTTTGACAATTTGGATGCACCTGGGTAACACACATCCCTATTACAATGTAGAATATTTCCATCGCTCCCAGAAAGTTCCCTTGGGCTTTTCTCAGGCAGTCTTTTCCCCTCCCCTTCTCAGAGGCTACCTCAGTTCTGATTTTTCTTTTTTAACCTTAGTTTTACCTGCTCTTGAATGTTCTATAAATGGATTCATTCATATGTAGGTTTTTTTTGCCCACCTTCTTTTGCTCGGCCTAATTCTGTGAAATTCTTCCATGTTGCTGCCTATACTGATTATTGGTTCTTTTTGTTGTTGTTAATGTTTTTCCTTCTCTCTCTCTCTCTTTTTTTTTTTTTTTTTGGTCGTTGTTTCCAGACGAGCTTTTCATCACTAGTCATAAAAATACAGGATCACCACTTTCCTTGCCTCACATCTGAATAACTAAAAATTCCAATGATGACAATTGAAGGCCAAATGCAGACTGATGCTGGGGTAGGTCAGCGGAGCACTGGAAGAGGATCCACAGGTCTAAATTACGTTCAGTGTTTGTCTTAATTTCTGACAATACGAGACTCGTTGTTGTTAGTTGTTTTTGATACAGTTCCTACTCATGGAGACCCCATGTGTGTCAGAGTACCACTGTGCTCCATAGGGTTTCAAGGCTATGAGCTTTTGAAAGCAAATTGCTAGGCCTATCTTCCAGGGAGTCTCTGGTGTGTTCGAACTTGCCAGCTTTTCGGCTAGTAGCTGAGTGCTTAACCATTTGCACCACCCAGGGACCCATTAGGGACACATTAAGGACCCTGATTTGCTCCTTTTAGGGATGAGAGCAGTGCACTATATGATGGGGCTCATAATTGTTCTGTGTTCCCAGTGTGCTTATCATCGGGATGCTGGGAGCCCCCAAGAGTCAGTGCTGGTGGGCTGGAGGTGAAGCTAGAGAAAGAACTTGGGATAGTCACCTCTGAAGTAATTGAAAGCAAGTGGAGGAAGGAGTTTTGGAAGTGAGATATTGGGAGAGGGCATTTACTGAGACGCCAAGTGCTATGTTAAGGGCTTCACATGCATCAGACTCAAAGTCTCCTTCTTAGGGCTGCTCCACAAACAGGTAGCATCTGAAAAGGAAAAAAAAGAGAGATGCAAAGAAACATCTACTCAAATAGGCAAAGGGAGAAAATAGAAACGAGTCTGCTAAAAACAATAAAAATAGAGCCAATATACTGATGAGGACTGAGGCCAGAGGGAAGGACAATTTAATCATATATTAAACTAGCCCATACTTTCAAGCCATTACTGTATTTATAAACGTTACTCAACACTGACCTGAGGCATGCCAGCTTTCTCTGCCCTTTCGCCCCCTCTGGTGGAAGTGCTAAGCATCAGTCCTCAGGTCAAAACGCCAGCAGCACAGTGAGGAGGTGAAGAAAATGAGATGGTTATTTTTCTCAAACCTTAGTACATATATAAGTTGTCTGGGGATCTTGTTAACATTCAGATTCTGCTTCAGTAGGTAGGAGCGCAGGCCTGAGATTCTGCATTTCTAACAAGTTACAACATTTTGCCAGTCCTTGCACCGCACTTTGATAGTAAGGCTTTATAGCATCAATAATCAATCACCAGCACAAAAAACCCTGACTGAGGTCTCCCAATTTGACATGGAACTGATCTCTAACTCTGACCTTTAAGTAGCTCTACCTTCAACAAACAGTGGGCCTAACTCACAAATTGAAGTGTCTAAGTCCATTTGGGGTGTTTTCCCAGTTCCCCAATGATTTACTTCTGTACAAGTCATCAGCTACATCATGCAGGTGATTATATTAGAATGCTGGAATCCACTTAGGAAATGGTATGATGATTTTGTCATGTGGAGTCAGATTTTTATTTTAGAGGGTACATTTAACCAACCCTCTCATATCACAAATCAGGAGGCTGACGCACAAAGACACTGTGTGACTTGACCAAGGTCACACAGCTAATTGAGAGCAGCAAGATTAAACTCCAGTTTCCCTAACATCAGTCCTTATGCTATCTGTCTAGATCAATTGCCATTTTTCTGTTTCTCAGGATTAACTGGAATAATTTCCGCTAAATCCTAAGGTCATCCAAGTCTTATGTGGCAAGTCCCAAGGGTAGGGAAATACGGCAGTCTACATCTCATTTTAACAGCTTTCCTCATACCTTGCTCTTCTGTGATGAAGTGTCCTACTTACTAGCAGAGTTAGTTTTGAGGCGTCTATCAAAAGAAAGAAGAAAAAAAAAATTAGACCCGGTCTTACTAGCATCACCTATCCTGGATGTTTAACTCTCATTTTACTTTACCCTTTTAACTGAATTCAGTTATGAAAACAGGACACATTAGGTCTTAACTAATATTCTTTAAAACTTCCCATCAAAATAATGCAAATTAATTCCATATAGTGAAGTGAGAAGATTCTTAATAGGTATTTGTTGACTAAATGATTTGATTATTATATTCAGATAAGAAACCTATCATGGATAAATAGCAAACGAATGGACTTTAATAAAACCCTCCAATGAGGCCATACTTAAAATGGTTTTAGCCATGGGCCATGTAATTTCAAGTTCTTTTGTCTTCAACATCAAAATTCACTTTAGCGTACTTAAGTGATTTTCATGCCTGACAGAGTGAAAGGTGAATTTCCAAACTGCCCTCTTCATTCCCCGCAAAAAAAAGGCACGAGAGTAAATAAAAACTTTCCGGATCCCTTTACGCATATAAGCATAAAATGCAGACGAACAAAGTGAGTGGGCGTGTGAAGTCGTTTGTAACAAAACCCATTATCTACAGATGAAAAATTTATATTGTCAGCGTAATATCTGTGAGGCTAAGCAGGGCTGGGGAGTATATAAAAGCAGTGCACTTTGGTGCAGAAGTAGAGAGCTCAGGACAGAGAGCACTTCCATAGTTTTGAAAGAGAGTTCTCTCTTCCTCCACCTGCTCTGTTTCACGTCACAGTCTCAACAGGTAAGATCAATATTGCAATTGTAAGATTGTAGATCTTGTTTTTGGTACAGTTAAATATTCTCAAGGGAGCAAAGGATTATGAATGAAAGTGTTGCTCTCTCATCTTATACTTTATTATTTAACAACTCATGGAGCAGAATTGTGGTGAAAAAATGGTATAAAATATACTTTCATCTACTTCCGTGTAGTGAAGCTCCAAACTGTGCCAGGGAAATAATTCAGTTCAAAGATATAAAGTAGAAAAGAAAACAAATATTCAAATCAATACACTTGTTATGAGATTTAGCTGTTATGAGAACTGCATTTTTAAATAAGTAGAAACATTTTGAAAAATCTTTTCCCTTCGATTTAGTAGATGTATATACTGCTTTGAACAGAAGGTGCCTTTTAAATTCAGCAAAAACGAGCCTATCACAGAGGCTATAACAGCAATTCCTCTTTAGTAACTAAACCTCTGATTTTCTAAAAGACCAAATTAAAATCATCTTTCAAATATTCAAATTTCTGATAACTCTATCAAAAACATCAAAGTCCGTAAAATCAGCTCTTTGTAAATAAGACAACATAGTCGGTGCAGAGAATAAATATTATCTATCACTTTGGATGAGTGACAGTAATCAATAATTATTTACTGTTGATTGAAGGCCAATAGCCATTATGAAAATCTAAAAATTCTACATTCTGGAATGAAATGTTAGTAAATCTCTTTAGAAAAAAAAAAAAATCAGATGTTCTAAAGTACTATTTAAGCTCCTAAAACAAAGACCAATTTTACAGAGATCTTTAATGTAACAAATAATTAAGTGGTATGTGTTTCCATATATACTCTGATGGCGGAGTGGTTAAGAGCTTGGCTGCTTACCAAAAGGTTGGCAGTTCGAATCCACAGCTGCTCCTTGGAAACCCTATGGGGCAGTTCTACTCTGTCCTACAGGGTCGCTTTGAGTCAGAATCGACTCCACAGCAACGGGTTTGGTTTGGGTTTTTTTTCCAGTAGAGAAAATGAGCTAACCAGGTTAAAAAGTACCTATTTGGCCTGTATTTATGTATTATGTCTCCTTTCCTTGGTCTAAAATTAGTCTTTCTAAAAGATTTCCTACTCAAGAAATACCATTTTTATCATCTTGTGCTTTTAAATTTGAGTGGAAGATTATGGTTCCCACCAAACCATAGGTTCTCTCTTGAGGCCATCTGAACAGAGTGAAAGTATTTTGAAATTATTTTCTTATTAAATAAGATTTTGATACTAAAATAACATAAATATTTTCCTTCTCAGCAGTGGTATCCAAACAATTAACTCTGGTCTAAAATTTTCACAATTCCAAAGCCTTTTACAAAATGAATAAATGAGATTTAAAAACCAAGTTCTTTCTTTAAGTGGGACTTGTTTTATTGCCTGTAAAGGACTTCAAATATCCATTTCTTTAGGGTTGTTTCTTCTTTCACCAGTTACCACAGGGGCAGAATACCACCTGCTTTAAATCTGCCTCAATAGAACATAATGGAAAATATTGTAAAACCTTTAGGGGCCTTGGGTGGAGGGAAGTATTTAGAACTAAATTGACAGCTTTCAGTCTTTTATAAGAAACTTTTCAACAGTGGGGTAATCATACAAAGAACTGCTTGCTTTAATTTTTAAAAATTCCTGAAAACATGAAATTATAACTGAGTTATTAGGTGACACTACCTAAATATATAGCAACGTTCCCAAAGTTTTCTGAAGCATAGCAAAATGCCAAATTACTAATTTAATGTTGATGAATGAAGGTGAATATATAATTCTTACTAAGTTTCTTTGCCAAATTAACCACACAGTCTTAAGAAGACTTGATCTTTCAAAGAAAAAAGTTACCGTTCCAGGTATTACAGTCTCCAAGCTGTAGTGCCAGAGACAGATAGTAAATATGGCTAGGATGTTAAGGAAAAGATTGATAGTTTTAAATGATAATATTTGTAAAATCCTTATTTCAAACCAAATGTCATTTGCTAAAAATACTCATTCAAATTATTTATGGATAAGCATAATCTAACTTGGATTGCAATCCCCACTTCTCAAAGTGCTTGACTATCCCTAGTCAAGCACGGCTGGGCTTGAAAGTGACATGGAGGAGTCCATGACAAATACCAGACTTGAGGTTTCCATTCGGAAGATAGAGGTGCTAGCTCTGTGTGGACACTGCCCGCATTGATGCTGGCCTCTGTGCACACTGTGTGTCACATCTGCTTGTGATACTAGGACAAGCAACCAGTTGTACCATACAAACAGGTCTAGTGTGTCACTAGCAATAAACGACATATCCTGGACTAAGTCCAATTATAAAGCAACCTGGGGACTTCCAAGACTTCAGAAGCAAGCACTGATTTTCTTTATGACAGTAATCTCTTAGTTTCTTAGTTGTGACTGTTCAAGTTGCCAGAAGCATTAGTTCTCGTTGCAAATTGCTTGTCTTTAAAATGATTTTTTTCCCTTTAATTTAGAACAGGTCAAAGCACCCTAAAATACCTCAAATCTGTT
This sequence comes from Dugong dugon, assembly GCA_030035585.1. Taxonomy (NCBI): domain Eukaryota; kingdom Metazoa; phylum Chordata; class Mammalia; order Sirenia; family Dugongidae; genus Dugong; species Dugong dugon. Next base: position 123,401,494 of record CM057461.1, on the reverse strand, counting down.
GGCCGCTTTATAATTACAAAGTCTAGACCAAGTTACACTATTTAAAATATAAATGAATAATACATCTGAACCGACAGCTGGTATGCCAAGTTGTAGCCTGAGGCTGCTTTAAGATGGTTGAAATGCAGTATAATGTAAATGCTTGGAAGTGAAGGACTATTAATTGAAAGCCAGACTGATAGTGAAGGGGGGCAGCATTATGGATAAGGTGCCATTCAGGCTAACCATATGTAGCATATCATCTACAGGGGAGATTTTAAACGTTTATCGTGGTCATTTTCTATTTCAATCCTGGAAATGAGCCTTCTAATCATTGACAGAAGTGTCCTACATTAATGAAAAACCTTAATGGTGGAACACATCTTTTGTGTCCCTTTTTGCCTCCAAAAATTCTGGGAAAAAATATAATCTACTTTTTGAAATTAAACTGGAAATATGATCAGAATAAAACTGATAAGACTGGATTTTTCTTTCCATTTAGAATATGTACTTAGTCAAAATCAGACTAATTTAGCCCGACATGTTTAAATACGATTGCCTTCTTCCTTCCCTCTCTCCCTCTGTGTTCTGACAGGCAGCAAAAATGAGAAGCATTTACGTTGTGGCTGGATTGTTTGTAATGCTGATACAAGGCAGCTGGCAACGTTCCCTTCAAGACACAGAGGAGACATCCAGGTAGTAAATCCTTAGACTTAAACTAACATACCACTATGGTTAGATTAATGCCTGTGAAAACTATGTTTAGTAAACAAGGTCTCAGTAACTTACAGTAAATACTCTTTGCACAAAATTCATATGCTTAAAGCGTCACTGTGATAAAGGCAGGCTTTTTTGGAGTATAGATAAAAACATGTGTTGTTTCATAACCAAAAGGATGGGAAAGGTTGGAAAATATGCTACTTGGGAAATTACAGTTTTTTGAATTCTTCAGATTATCCTGTCTATCCGTCCATTCATTACTCACACTGCATAGATTAGCTTAATTATTCACACCAACTCTTTTCTCTGTTATTCCTTCTTAAAAAACATTGTTTCTTGCTAATTGTTAAAGTCATACATGTTCATGTATTCATACAAGTTCATATGATGAATTTGAAAAGTAGGTCAAGTATGCAAAATTCTACTATGCAGAGAAAATTATTCATAATAAAATTCCTTTCTTGTATTTTATATATATAGTATACAAAATATTTCTCAGAACATAATACAGCTTTGCATCATGCTTTTTCTCTTAACATTATATTGTTAGCTTTTCCTGAAATTGTTAAAAATATCTATTAAATGTGTAATAGTTAATGGCTGCATACTAATCCACATAAAAAACGTACAATAATTTACGAGAAGTTATTCCTTCTCGGCTGGACACATAAGAGGTCAGAAATTTTCCCACTACAAATAACGTTGCAGATAACTTTTGGTACGTACCTTTTCTTTACATTTCTGACTAGTTTCTGAGGATTGATTCTGAGTAGTAGAATTACTGTGTCAAAGGGTTTCATGAATTTAAACCTTTTATAGTATCTTACAAATTAACTTTCTAGAATAATCACTCATGCACACTGCCATCAACAGTATAGAAATACTTTTCTCACAGTGTCCTTACCAGTATTTAATCTTTGCTAATTTGGCAGATAAACACGGTATCTCATTGTTGTTTTAATTTCCATTTCTGAGTATTAACCGCATTGAATATTCTTCCATATATTTCCCATGGAACCAGCTGTGATTACTGACATGTGGATTATCCACTATAAAATTTCAAATTCGCAAGTGGGCTTTTTCTTGCCTTTATTTGGACTTCTGAAAGTCTTTCTTCCACCGTTAGCGACCATATCATGAGATAACTGAGCTATGTTTTTATATTAATATATGCAAAACAGAATTGGAACCATGAAACTGCTGCCCCAGCTAATAATTTGGGACTCTTCACTCTTTTAAAATATTCGAGTCACTACTCTCTTCTGCCTTTATTAGCATAATCATGAGCAGATTAATTGGTTGAAAAGATTTACTAATCCTATTTCAGAAAAGAATTAGTCAGTTAAGAAACTTGTTACTAGAATTCAGAATAGGAGTGTACTCAACTATAATAAAACTACGGGATTCCAGTGACAAGCTAAGCTCTCTTTGCACTATGTACTGATATACCCTAGGTGCCTACAGTACTGCTTCATGCAGCCCTGTATTTTGTAGTGAAGATAAACCTCGAGCGAGTGTACAGCAGATTTTTATGTTGCACCAATCACTGTTCTTCACAGTTCATTCTCAGCTTCCCAGACAGACCCGCTCAATGATCCAGATCAGATGATCGAAGACAAGCGCCATTCACAGGGCACGTTCACCAGTGACTACAGCAAGTACTTGGACTCCAGGCGTGCTCAGGATTTTGTGCAGTGGTTAATGAATACCAAGAGGAACAGGTAAAAGTTCTGAACCTAGTCTGAAATTTGCACACAAATATATTACTTTAATACATCTTAAATCTCTCCTGCCTTTCTTAACTTATCACGTTCATCAAATAGTGCCCATAACTCTTTCAATTTTGATACTTTCCAAGGTTGATGATGCTGTCCTTTGTATTATGTCTCTGAACGCCCTATCCTTCCCACCTCCAAACCCGTACCTACTCTTCACTGTGACACATACCTTAAATTATTTTCCCAACCGTGGTCTTAGCAATATTTACTCTCTTATTCATTTTCCCTTAAAACTGAAAGCTTACTTTCGTGGAACGTGCAGAGTTAGGAATCTAATTTCTGGCCAAAAGAGAGAGCAAATTCACCATTACCTTGTAGGGTTCAAACACACAACTGTGACCACATTAAAACTATCCCTAGTCAAGCTAATCATGGTGAGGAATAGCAATAAATGCATTCCTTTTCTTGTAGAATGCATTCCAAGATATGCATTTAAAATTACAGCCTAGCTGCACAGCATAAAGAGAGAAGAAGGGAAATAAAACACAAGCTTGTAGTATGACATACATTTTAATGTTGGATATTCTTTGGGGGGTTGGGTTTTTGCTGCATCTAGGCTACTGGAGGAAATCATCTGCAAGAGTTTCACAGAAATGGTGGAATTTCACAATTTCTTTGGAGAGTGGCCCACAAGAGGAAGGGAGTTCTGCATACAGAGTAGCTGAAGGCATCTAAAATTCAGGAAAAGGACATGGATTTATCTGGATAGAATGGAGAAGGGAGGGAGAGAGAGAGAGAAGAGATCATGTGAGAGCAAGAGGGATAGGAGAGAGAGAGAGTTGCTGCTAACAAAATGTTCTTAAAGCGCAGGGTACATTCAACCACAGGAAACATGGCCATTGTGGTCAGAACAGATGTTGGGAGAAGTCGTTGATAAGAACGACAAGTGAGGCCATCAGTTAAATGTGAGAAACCACAAATTTCTAAAAATGAAAGAGTTTTTATTTTCCAGAAAGAGAATGCCACAACTGGTTACATGAATGCATAATAATCCTTGCTTACAGGTGATTTCCGTGGTGTGTTTAAAATGAAACTTTCCAGGGGTAATATATGCCAGAAAGACTGAGGACAGCTGATTGCTCCCCTCTGCAAAGCACTCTGCCACACATGAAGTTGATACGGGGTCCGTCTTCTTAGCTTTCTGCATTGCTAATTGATCACACAATTCCTCTAATCCACTATCATGTGGTCCTTTCAATATCAGTTTGAGATACTCCTTTGCTTTCCCTTAAAACAATTAACTAACTCTGACCCAATGCTTACTAATACCAAACAGTTTTCTTGCTGGAGAGTAGCAGTACGCAATGGAGAGTCTGTATCTACTGAGACTCACGTAAAAGTAACGCATCTTTTCATAGCCAGTGACACAGATAAGCAGAGGAGGTAAAAATGGGTATTCTGGGAGGAGGTTTTAGCTGCTCCTTAATTATTAGTCCTCTCCCACCCATCTTCAATCCAAACAATTAATGTAGCTTTAAGACTAGTCCTCCAGCCAACCCTCCTCCCAAGTTTTCCCTAAGCCCCTCCTACGTAGAATCCCAAACTCAGAAGCTGCCACTGCTTATAGGTGAGAACCATATTGCCAGAGAGACAGATCTTCAATTTAATGTTCACATTTCTTTCAGGAATAACATTGCCAAACGTAATGATAAATTTGAGAGACATGCTGAAGGGACCTTTACCAGTGATGTAAGTTCTTATTTGGAAGGCCAAGCTGCCAAGGAATTCATCGCTTGGCTGGTGAAAGGCCGAGGAAGGCGAGAGTAAGTCTGTACATTCTTATTTGACATTCTTTTTTTTCCTTGATGGTGAAAACTTAAATCTAGAGTTATCTATATATGGATCTGGATTACGGGAGCTAATTAGTATAGTCTCAAAAAGTAAGGAAATAACCCTGATTGGTAGGAGACTGTATACAAAAGTCTAGTCTGATTCGTCTTTGGTAGGAAGCATTAATAATAGAGTCAAATAGGTTACATTTATCCCCCATTATTGTTATTGTTGTTAGGTGCTGTTGAGTCAGTTCCTACTCCTGGCAACCCTACGTACAACAGAACAAAACACTGCCAGGTCCTATGCCATCCTCACAATCATTACTATGTTTGAGCCCATTGTTGCAACCACTGTGTTGATCCACTTTGTTGAGGGTCTTCCTCTTTTTTGCTGATCCTCTATTTTACCAAGCGTGATGTCCTTCTTCAGGAATTGGTCCCTCCTGATAATATGTCCAAAGTATATGAGGCAAAGTCTCACCATCCTCTCATCTAATAAGCATTCTGGCTGTACTTCTTCCAAGACAGATTTGTTCCTTCTTCTGGAAGTCCATGGTATATTCAATATTCTTCACCAACACTATAATTCAAAGGCATCAATTCTTCAGTCTTCCTTTTTCATTGTTCCACTTTTGCATGCATATGAGGCAATTGAAAATACCATGGCTTGGGTCGAGCACATCTGAGTCCTCAAAGTGGCATCTTTGCTTTTTAACACTGGAAAGAGGTCTTTCACAGCAGATTTGCCCAGTGCAATACATCATTTCATTTCTTGACTGCTGCTTCCATAGGCATTGATTGTGGATTAAAGTAAAATGATATCTTTGGCAACTTCAGTATTTTCTCCGTTTATCATGATGTTGCTTACTGGTCCAGTTGTGATGATTTTTGTTTTCTTTGTGTTGAGGTGTAATCCATACTGAAGGCTGTAGTCTTTAATTTTCATCCTCCTTTATAGTTGTGCTATAATTAGGGTAATAATTTGTCATCCAAACCAAGAGGGTTTTGAGAATAAATAGGGAGCTTTTGTTAACTACAAGGGAAGACAAGCTTAAACTAGGACTGCCCCAGGAAAACTAAGGATAAAGAAAAAGAAGACAGTGGGAGTAAAGGAGAATGAAGAACACCAAAGACACAAAGAAAGTATTAGCCCAGAGACAGAAAGGGCCATGTAGACCAGAGACTTCATCAGCCTGAGACCAGAAGAACTGGATGGTGCCTGGCTACCACCAATGACCACCCTGACAAGGAACACAACAGAGAGACCCTGATGGAGCGGGGGAAGGGTGGGGTGCAGAACTCAAATTCTAGTAAAAAGACCAGGCTTAATGGTCTGACTGAGACTGGAGGAACCCCAGAAAGAATGGCCCCTGGACTCTCTGTCAACTTGGAACTAAAGCAATTCTTGAGGCCAGCTCTTCAGACAAAGATTGAACTGGACTGGACATAAAATGATACTCATAAAGAGTGTGCTTCTTAGTTCAAGTAGATACATGAGATTAAATGGGAAGCTTTGGTCTGGAGGTGAGATGAGAAGGCAGAGAGGGTTAGGAGCTGGTTGAATGGACATGGGAAATCAGGGGTGGAAAGGAGGAGCGTGCTCTCACAGTATAGGGAGAGCAATTAGGGTCACATAGCAATGTATGTATAAATTTTTGTATGAAAGACTAACTTGAATTGTAAACTTTCACTTAAACTACAACAATATAAAAAAAGATAAAGAAGAAATAATACTGAAAACAAAGTTTGACATTAAATGTTTACATAAGTGATCAACATATATTTGTACATTAGTAAATATTCAGATAAAAAGTTGATGAAGACTGAAAGGAATCAAATATAAGATGTTTAGGGAAGTGACACTCAAAGTAGAGATAGGTGGAAACATCCGTATATTGAACTATATACCCAATTTTTTATGGGACTGTCATTGGCTGCTAAGCAAAAGTTCGGCAGTTTTGGCAGTTCGAATCCACCAGCCACTGCTTGGAAACCCTATGGGGTAGTTCTTTTCTGTCCTATAGGGTCACTATGAGTCGGAGTCGACTTGAGGGTAAATTTTTTTTTTTTTTTGCTTGTTTTGTTTTGTTTTTTTATGGGTCATATAAATATCCATTAAACAACCAAAGTTGAAAATGAAGTTAAGGTCCATCTCATTTTCTCATGATCATTTTGATTGACATTTGAAATACGAGGGACAAAAAATTTATGTTGAACTCTGATTTTTTAATGAGATTTAAGACAAGCTTACTGAGACTTGAAGAGATCTCAAGACAAAAGGGAAGTAGTATTGTGGTTTGGTTTTGAACATATTAACAACCGAACTTGCAAAACTAACGGTAAAATAGTTGCTTACACTTGAGGATATTTTATTGGGTTTCACAGGGATACCAAAAATTCTGCTATGGTAAACTGATGGAAAAAAATATAATATGCACTGAGTTTTAATCCCTTCTTTCTTCAGTTTGTAAAGCTGTTCTGAAAATCGCTGGTTTTACAGTATACATTTTATCAACTTGTAAGCAGATTAATAGTCTCAGCAGTAGCTTCTGTTGCCAATATACTAAGATTTTTGAAGCATATTTCAATATTGGAATATTGAAAAGGGCATGAAGTTACACAGGCTTGATTTCAGATCCTATCGCTGCTCCTTATTACCTGAAAAATTTCCTTTTAGATGCTCGCCAGTTCATACTGGTTTCTATGAGATTTTTCATAGTGGGATCTCAGTAAATAGAAACTTCATTGTTTTCTCAATGACTCTCGCATGCGTTAGCAGTGAGAGGCAATCAATAAGCACTTACTGAAAACATTTAACTAATTTTAACTCTCTTTTTCTTAGCTTCCCAGAAGAAGTCACCATCGTTGAAGAACTCCGCCGCAGACACGCCGATGGGTCTTTCTCTGATGAGATGAACACTGTTCTTGATAATCTTGCCACCCGAGATTTTATAAATTGGTTGCTTCAGACAAAAATTACTGACAGGTAATTTTAGTCAATTCTGAAAACTATCAAAAGTTTCTTAAATATTTGTTGTATTGCTACAGAATGTTCTCTATGTGGGGGAAAGAGTCTTTACATTCATTATAGAGTTAAAAATATGCATATTTAAATCATTTGAGGGTACATTATTATATTCATTTTTGATCACTGCAGTTTTATTCATTCACTCATTGATTCCAGAAACATTTACTGAGTATCTATAAGGGACGAGACACTAGGAACACAGATATGAATAAAATATGGAGAGTGTTAAGTCATTCACGTATTAGTATCACATTACAAATTGTTATATATATTGAAGTTTTAGCACAAAGATAAAATGCCAATATATATGGCATTATATACTTAATGTAATAAGCATAGTAGTAAGAATCTAAACACCAAAAAATAAGCACTTATCTTGAAGGATATTAATTCCTTTTTGTAATTATTCATAATTGTATTTTTTGATGGAGAGATTTTAGGATAAATCATCTTTCAGCATAAGTATTCAGAGTCCAAAGACTGAGGTATTTATAAGATAAGAGATTGATAGATAGCTTTTATCAGGATAAATCATTGAATTTTTTTCCTGGATATGTTAACAGTATCGTCTGGGTATTACAGCTATATTAAATCGCTGCCTTTTTTTTTTTTTTATCTCTAGGAAATAAGGTTTGTCACCATTCAAGACCATCTTCATAACATCACCTGCCAGCCACTTCGAAAATGTTTGAAATTTTAAGTTCTGTAAATTTAAAAGAGATGTATTCTGAAGCCATATTACTTTGCATGCCAGTAAATGAATTTTATTTTAGTGTTCTGTAGCCAAAAGATTGTAAGTGGAATAAACTATTGTGAAAAGATTGCTAAAATGTCAGCTTTAAAGTATAGAAGTGCTGTATTATCTTACTTTCTTCTTATTTTTGATGAAGCACCCCAACCTATTTGCATTTAGCAATGAAATTATTTTTCTATATCAATTTGTACATATTAATTATTTCCATCACAATGTATCTACATTATAATATAGAAGGGAAGGACTTATAGCCACAGTGGTGAAACTGGAAAGAAAATGTCCTTCTTGGAACCATTGTCATTAAAATGCTCAGCTTTCAATTTATCGAAGATAGACTTAAAAACAGTTTTCAAGCTTCTTTACCATTGTCTATTTTTTCTCTATTTGCCTCTCTTCCTGATGCCCCTACTCCTTCCAAACATTCCTTCTTTCTAAGCTGGTAGCCCACATGCTAAATCTGGTCCATAGACATGATTTCATGCTTTGAACGGCTACACTGAGCTTTAATATTTTGAGCCAACATTGAAAGATCAGGGTATTTTATATAAAAAATATTGACTTCTGGCTTCTCTTAAAAAACTGGATAGTCAGTTAACATTAGACACAAAGGCAAGTCTCCTCTGGAGCTGAGTAGCAGCTACCTCTTTTGGAGGGTCACATGCTCTCCAGCTCACAACAGTGCCCCTTACACACACACACACACACACACATGCATGCATGCACACACACATATGCACACACACCCCACATAATGTACACTTGGGCACTTATCCCTGGCCCACTTTATGCATATCCCTCACTGCCTGGCACCTGCAGGCATTTGAGTCTGCCCATCATGCCCTATACCCTTGTCTCCCTGTTCTGTAATGTCCAGTATCTTGAGCTAGTCTGGTGCTGATTGACATGGCTGAGACTTTTCTTTGCCATGTATAGCCTTGCTGATCTCTTGCTCTATCTCTATAGAACTCATGTAAGTTATAAGTTCCTAATTACCTGCCAATAACGTTTCAAAGTTTGGAAATTACTTACATACTTTGATAGTGGGAGTGAATTTGAGGTAATACCTGTAATAATGTCACTCTTACCCTTCCACATACTGATTAACTTTTCCTAAGCTAGCTAGAAAAGGGTAGAGATAAGGGTAGTGCTAGTTGTACGACCCTGAGTAGGTAATTGAAGCTCCCTGGGCTTAAGTTCTTGATATGATAAAATGAGCTTAAAATTGTCTGATCGACATCATACCTTACAAAAGTCTTCATGACTGTCTTTACTTTATAACGAGGTCTCAGTAGTAACGAGCTCTTAAATACTGATCCTAAAATGGTTGTTACAGGGATATTCAGGACAGAAGTTACCTTTGTATGTGTCAAGATGATGTCTGTTAAAAATGTAGAACAAAACTCAAATTCCTGAAAAAATACCAGACTCACTGGACCAGGAAAGACTAGGTGAACCCCTGAGACTATCACCCTGAGATACTCTTTAAACCTGGAATTCAAACCACTCCCAGAGGTCATCTTTCAGGCAAATGACAGATTGGCCCACAAAATAAATAATATCACCTGTGAGTACTGTCCTCCTCAAAATAATCATCTAGATGAAACTAAATGGTTAACATTTACCATAGACCAAAGATGAGAAGGCTAGGGGGGGACAGAGAAGCTAGATTAACGGAAACAGGACAACCAAAATGGAAATAATGAGAACGCTCATATGTTGTGGAAAATGTAACCAATGTCACTGAACAATATGTATAGACTGTTAAATGAGAAACTAATTTCCTGTGGAAACTTTCACCAAAAACACAATTAAAAAAAAAAAAAAAGATTATGTCTGTCAGCTTCCCCAGAAACAAAACCATCATGTCTTCCTCCAAAGTATCTCAGTGAAGAATGCTTAGAGGCTACGCAGTATTTTCTCAAAGTAGGGTTTTTGACTGTTTGTTCATATGCCCATTTTTAAGTAGAAGCTGGCTATGTTGATTATTAAGGAATTCAACTGATAAGGTCAAAATGCTCTATTTTTCTCAGTTCTGATGAAAGGAGGTCAAGGCAACTCTGTGATAGCCACTTGTTTTATTTTATGCAAATAATTGCCTTTACCACTCCCACAGCAAAGCACCACAGATGACCTAACAGGCCCTGTCTTAGTTACCTAGTGGTGCTATAACAGAAGTACCTCGGGTGGATGGTTTTGGCAAACAGAAATTTATTCTTTCACAGTTTAGGAGGCTAGAAGTCTGAAATCAGGGTACCGGCTCCAGGGGAAGGCTTTCTTTCTCTGTCAGATCTGGGGGAAGGTCCTTGTCATCAATCCTTCTCTTGTCTAGGAGCTTCTCAACACAGGGATCCCAGGTCCAAAGGACAGGCTCCACTCCTGATGCTTCTTTCTTGGTGGCATGATGCCCCTCTCCTCTCTGTTCACTTCTCTCTTTTATATCTCAAAAGAGATTGACTCAAGATACATCCTAATCCTGTCGATTGTGTCTTGCCTCATTAACATAACTGCCTCTAATCTTGCCTCATTAACATCTTAGAGGTTAGGATTTACAACACATAGGATAAATACATCAATTACAAAATGGAGGGCAACGACACAGTATTGGCGATCACAGCCTAGCCAAATTGACTTACATTTTTGGGGGACACAATTCAATCCATAACAGGTCCCATCTGGAACTGAAAAATTTGTTTTGGAAACTTAATGAGTAATGTGTCTTCACAATACCAAAGAGTTAAAACCTTGAGAAGATGTCCGTGCATACTCCAGTTAAAATATCAGCCTTCAGAACTATAGGATGTGTTCAAATAAAGAAAGAGAGGGAGTCAGCTAAGAACATTGACACCTGGTGACCAAAGAGGAGACCATAAGACAGTGAATGTGAGTCAAGTCCAAAAGAGTGTCAAAGGTCAAAACTAGAGAAAATGAATCTGCCCTTAAGATCAAGAGGCAAACCCAGGGCTGAGGATGGGAGATGAAGCTAAGGAGCCATATAAGCGTAGAAATGAAATTGAGTGTATTACTGTAGTTAGGTATTATGTTTGACTATGTGTAATACAAACCCAACCACAGAGACTTAATTAAATAGGGAGACGTATTTTTCACAGAAACAATAAGCCCAGAGTCAGGAAGTCCAAGGGTAGACATGTTAGTAATAGTCTAGTAATAGTATTTTATCTTTCTACTCTGCTATAATTAACAAATGACAAATGCATATGTTAGGAAAGAAGAAAGTCTGAGAATCAGTTATTTAACCTTTTATCTCAAAAAACTGGAAGAGAGAAGAGCTAACTCCAAAAAGTAGAGGAAAGGAAATGTAATGATAAGAGAACAAAATAATGAAATAGAGTAAAAATTTGACAATTAAAAAAAAAAAATCAAAGGCAAAAGTTGGTTCTTTGATTAGATTAATAAAATTAATGAGTCCCTAGCAAAACTGTTGCTGTTAGGTGCTGCTGGTTTGGTTCCAACTCATAGTGACCCTATGTATAACAGAACTAAACGTTGCTTGGTCCTATGCCAACCTCACAATAGTAGACAAGTTTGAGCCCGTTGTTGCAACCACTGTGTCAATCTATCTCATTGAAGATCCTCCTCTATTTTGCTGACCCTCTACTTTACCAAGCATGATGTCATTCTCCAGGGATTGGTCCCACCTGATAACATGTCCCAAGTAAGCGAGATGAAGTCTTGCCATTCTCACTTCTAAGGAGCATTCTGGCTGTACTTACTCCAAAACAGATTTGTTTGATCTTTTGGCAGTCCTTGGTATATTCAATATTCTTCACCAATACCATAATTCAAAGGCATCAATTCTTTGGTCTTCCTTTTTTATTGTCCAACTTTTACATTCATATTAGGCAATTGAAAATTCCATGGCTTGGGTCAGACACACCTTAGTCATCAAAGTGACAATTTTGCTTTTTAAGATTTTAAAAATGTCTTTTGCTGTAGATTTGCCCAATGTAATATTTCATTTGATTTCTTGACTGCTGCTTCCATGGATGTTGATTGTTGATCCAGTTAAATGAAAACCTTGGCTAGGAAAACTAGTCGGAATAAAAGAGAAAAAATTGACAATACTAGTAATAAAAAGGGAATATCTCCAAAGATTCTCCAAACAATAAAAGGATAATACAAATGTATTAGTTAAAATTTTATGCCAATAAATTTGACAACTTACCATATTTTTACACAAATGATGGGCAACTTCTACATTTGCCAACCATGCCTTCTGTCTGTGAGGTATTTTCAGAAGTGCTGCTATACCAATTTTTTTTAAATATAAAAATATTAGCAAGGGGCACTTAATGAAAATACGTCACAGGGAAAGGTGCCATTGGCAAACAAAGGTAGAAGGTTAGCGTTATTTTTGTAGAAAATACAATAGATGAAATGGGCAAATCCCTATAAAAATATGTTACTAAAACAGATATAAGAAATATGAAATCTTAATAGTCCTCTCTCCATATTTAAAAAATCTTAAAAAAAAAAAAAAAAAACTCCAGGCCCAGATGGCTTCACAGGTGAATTCTTCTAAACGTTTAAGGAAGAAAAAAACACCAATATTACATAAATTCTTCAAAACAAAAGAAAAAGAAGGAATATTTCCCAGTTTATTTTCCAAGACCAGGATAACATCAATACAAAAATCTGACAAGGATTTTGCAAGCAAGAAGACAACAGGGGCCAAGCTTACTCATAATAGTAGATGCAAAAATTCTATACAAAATAGTAGCAAATCAAAACCAACAATATAGAAAATGAATAATACAGCACAATCAAGTTGTATTGCAGGAATTTCAGAGCAGCTTATTACTTGAAAAGCAATCAATGTAATTCAAAATATGTGATTATTTCAATGAACAAACACAGTTGATGAAATTCAAAACCCATTATGATTTTTAAAACTCTCAGAAGGAGATAATAAAGGCAAAGGGAGTAAGAAATTAGGTAGAAAATAACAACAAAGAAATAGGACTAATAAATCAAAATTATGCTTATCCGAAAAGAAACGACAAAAATTAAAACCACTAGCCAACCTAAGCAAGGGAAAAAAGAAGATGATACAAACATAAAAATTAAAATGTACTGGGAAACAACCATTGAAACAGGGAGTATAAGATTATCCAAAATACTTAACAAATATATTTGAAAATCTAGAGAAAATGGATACAATTTTTAATGTAGTTTAAAATAATTGACACTAGTAGAAATAAAAAGCTGAAATAGACCAATTCCCATAGACAAAATGGAGAAAAGCATCAAAGAACTATCTCATAAAAAGGTACCAGGTTCAGATGACGTTATAGATTGAACTGTGTCCCCAAAAAATATGTGGCACCTTGGCTAGGCAATGATTCCCACACTGTGTGATTGTCATCCTTTTTGTCATCTGATATGATTTTCATAGGTGTTGTAAATCCTACCTCTATGATGTTAATGAAGCAGTTGTGTTAATGAGGCAGGACTCAATCTACAAGATTAGGTTGTGTCTTAAGTCAATCTCTTATGAGATATAAAAGAGAGAAGCAAGCAGAGAGACAGGAGGACTTCATACACCAAGAAAGCAGAGCACATCCATTGAACACAAGGTTCCTGCTCAGAGAAGTTCCTAGACCAGTAGATTGATGACAAAGACCTTCCTCCAGAGCTGTCATAGAAAGAAAGCCTTTTGCTGGAACTGATGCCCTGAATTTGGACTTCTGGCCTGGCAAACTGTGACAGAATAAATTTCTCTTTGTCAAAGCCATCCACTTGTGGATAACTAAGAGATGATTTCACATATGATTTTTACCAGACTTTCAAAGAGTGGATAATCATGATGCTATGTAAATTTTTCCAGACACAAGGTGAAAAAAAGTTCTAATTTTTTTTTTTTTTTTGGTAAACTGAGTGTAACATAGATACCTACACTTGCTAAAGATAGGACAAAAAAAAATTATAGGCTGATTTTGTTTATAAATACTAATTTAAAAATCCTAAAAAGGACGTCCTGCAAAATGGCGCTCTAGGAAGAAGCACCACACTGTCCCTCCACAGCAAAGATCTGAAAAACTAAGCCTAACAGAGAAAACAACAATCCTAAACCCTAAAACATCAAATGAAGACATAAAGAACTCAGCCAAGCACCAAATGGAGTGAGAAAACTGACAGAAAATGGAGATCAAGGAGAGATTCATGCAGTGGTCCCCTATCAGCTAACGCAGTGCAGATCTGCCATCTTGGCCTTCTATCAGAGACCAGCAAATGGGGGTACGAGAAATCAGCTTCACGGAGCTTCCAGCAGGAGACTAAACAACTGGTAATTTGCAATATACGCTTTCCCACCCCCCACCCTTCTTCACCCCCACTCGGCCTCCTCTGCTTCCCAGGGCCACAGTCTCTTGGCCGGGAAGCACTGGTTGCTTGGATTCCAACTGCCCACACTGGCCAACTCCCTGAGTGCCATTTGTTGGCTGCTGGTGTTGCTTTTTTCCACTTCTTTTGATTTCTTCCTTACCTCTCACCACCTCCCCCTCCTTTTGCTCAAATACCTGGCTCCATGCCCCATCTTTGCTTCTTCCTAAGGGACTGCAGAGTTCCATTCCAGTGTGGAACTGCTTCCGGTCTGGGCTGCCACACAGGTGGGATCCCGGGGCTTTTATTTGTTTGTTCTGAATTGTTTGTTTGTTTTCTTTTCATTTTCTCGAGTTGGGAGCCTGTTCTGGCTGGGCAGTGCTACATGGCTTGGGACCTCCCCCCTCAGCTTCCACAGACACCCAGAGGGATCCCTCAGAGCATTTCTTTTTTCATGTTTTTCTTTTTTTCCTTCTTTTTTTGGGTGGCTTTTCTTGTTCTTTTTTGTTTTTTTAAATTTGTTTTGTTTTCTTTTCCCTCTTTTTCCCTTTTTGTCTTTCTTCATTACTCAGTTTCCCGTCTCTCTATACCTTCCTTCTCTTCCTGTTTCCTGAATACCTGGGACAAAATACCTCTATGCCTTCTAGCCAGGCTTTACTGCAACACCTAGGAACAACTTCCCAACACCTCGTAGCTGCACCATTGGGATACCTGGGAGCTTTGCTGTTCTTTTTTTCTTTCTAACTTTTATTTATTCATTATTTTCTTTTCTTTTTTTAACTCTTATTCCCCTTTTTGTTTTTCTTCATTTCATAGTCTCTCATCTCGCCACTCCAAAGGCAAGATCCCATAGCACTCTTTTTTGTTTGTTTGTATGTTTTTGTTTCCTGTTCCTCTCTCCCATATCCATCTTAGCTCCACAAATAACAATCCCCCACCCCCATCCTGCCTACCTGCACCATGTGTTTAACAACACACCACCAAGCAGCACAAGCATGGCCTACTGGAACCTTCCCTGCACTGATTACTGACCCGCCCTGGTGGCTGTAGTAAGTGCCACAAACAACCCATCCCAGCAAGGCATCTTCAGCTAGACCTGCCCTGCTGTACCATATCTCAGCAACTGACCCTGCCAATTGGAGAAGGAGGTGAAAAGTCTTATGACCACAAGACCATGGTCTCGGGGAACATCTAGCTCAATTGGCATAACACAGTTTATAAAGACAATGTTCTACATTCTATCTTGGTGAGTAGTGTTTGGGCTCTTATAAGCCTGTGAGCGACCATCTAACATACTCCACTGGTCTTATCCCTTCGGGAGCAAGGGAGAATGAAGAGAACAGGATACAAGGAAAAGATTAGACCAAAGGACTAGTGAACCACAGCTACCAAGGCCTCCACTGGACTGAGTCCGGTACAGCTAGATGGTGCCTGGCTACCACCACTGACTGCTCTGACCAGGATCACAACAGAGGGTTCTGGACAGAGCTGGAGAAGGATGTAGAACATAATTCTAACTCAAAAACAAAGACCAGATTTACTGGCCTAAAGGAGACTGGAGAAACCCCGAGAGTATGGCCCCCAGACACCCTTTTAGCTCAGTGGTGAAGTTATCTCTGAGGTTCACCATTCAGCCTGGGAGTGGACAGCCCCGTAAAACCAAATGAGACTAACGAGGTACAGGAGTCCAGTGACAAGGGCCGGAGGGCAGAGGGGGACAGGGAAGCTGGTGATAGGGAACCCAAGATTGAGTAAGGATATTGTTGATGTGTTGTGAGATTGTTAACCATTGTCATAGGGCAACATTTGTAGCAACTGTTAAATGATAAACTATTTTGTTCTGTAAGCCTTCATCTTAAGTGAGAATAACAGCACAATTTGAAGAGCATAGTCAATGTCACTGAACTGTGCATGTAGAAATTTTTGAAATGGTGTATCTTTGGCTATGTGTATTTTCACCAAAAAAAAGTGGTTGAGAAGTTAGAGGGTTGACATGTTGTGGGGTTGTTAACCAATGTCATAAAACAATAAGTGTACTACTGTTTCATGAGAAACTATTTGTTCTGTAAGCCTTCACCTGAAGTACAATAAAAAAAAAAATTATCATCCCCACAGATGAACAAACAACAAAGAACACACAGCCCGCCTGCTCAGACATAGCCAAATTAAAAAAGAAAGGAAGAAACAAACAAATCTACAATAAATAAACAAGAAAAATAACTACTGAATGCCCCAAAGACAGCAGACAATAGCAAAACATTTACAGAAACAGGACACGATGTTCCAGAAGGCATGCAAAATAAAACAGCAGATGACTTTCCAGTGGAAAAAAAGGCACTAGAACTACCTGATAGGGGATTCAAATCTCTAATAGTCAGAATTATCCAAGAGCTGAAGCAAAAAGCAGACAAAAATGAGGAAAAAATAGACAAATTCATGGAAAAGGCAGACAAATTCATGGAAAATACAGACCAAAAAAATGGAAGAATTCAGGAAAATAATGCAGGAATAAAATGCCAAAATAAATTCACAACTAGAAATTATACAAAAACAACAATTAGAAATTCAAAAGATAAACAACAAGATTTCAGAAATGGACAGTGTCATAGAAGGGCTGATGGGCAGATTTGAAACTGTGGAAGACCGGATCAGTGGAATTGAAGACAAACACTTGGACACAACTCTGTTTGAGGAAAACTCAGAAAAAAGAACAAAGAAAAATTAAGAGACCCTGAGAGTTATGTGGGATACAATCAAAAGCAAAAATTTGTGAGTGATTGGAGTTCCAGAACAGGGGGAGAAAACAGAAAACAGAGAGTATCATTGAAGAACTGCTGACAGAAAACTTCCCAAATATCATGAAAGATGAAAAGCTGGCCATCCAAGAAGCTCAATGAACCCCATATAGGAGAGACCCCAAAAGAAAATCACCAAGGCATATCATAATCACTCTCGCCAAAACCAAAGACAAACAAAGAATCCTGAGAGCAGCTTGTGAAAAACAAGAAGTTACATATAGAGGAGAAACAATAAGACTAAGCTCAGATTATTCGGCAGAAACCATGCAGGCAAGAAGGCAATGAGATAAAATATATAAAACCTTGAAAGAAAAAAATTGCCAGCCAAGAAAATATATCCTCCAAAACCCTCATTCAAATATGATGGTGAAATTAGGACATTTCCAGATAAACAGAAATTAAGGGAATATGTAAAAACCAAACCAAACTTACAAGAATTATTAAGGGGAGCTCTTTGAATTGAGAACAAACAA
Source organism: Dugong dugon (assembly GCA_030035585.1). NCBI lineage: Eukaryota > Metazoa > Chordata > Mammalia > Sirenia > Dugongidae > Dugong > Dugong dugon. The sequence continues at coordinate 123,383,853 of CM057461.1, read as the reverse complement.
CTTCAGCTCACAGGTTGAATCTAGGATTTAGGATCATAAAAGCCAGATACAAATCTAGTAAATAAACTCTCAAGGACTATCCAGAACCAAAAGAAATACAACAGGGAATCAGAGAAGGTAATCTAAATGACAACAACAGCAGAACAATAAAAGAGGGAATAAACGGTGTAGGTATAGAACCTTCTAATGGAGAGGAAGGCAAGGCAATACCAAGTAATAATAGACTGCTTCAAACTAGAAAGATAAGGGTAAAGTTCACAGTAACCACAAAGAAAGTTAACAAAAATACTCATAAAAATAGAGGAAAAACATAAAGTCTCAGCAAAAACAAAACATACTAAAACAAAAGAAATGAAAAAAATCAACAAACAAAAGTAATTCAGCACAGGAGAGTAAGAAGAACAAAGAAAATGTCACCACCACAAAAAAAAAAGCACTACAAAATGACAGCAACAGGAGTCCGGCAAGATGGCACTTTAGGCAGAAGCACCACACCGTCCCTCCATAGCAAAGATCCGAAAAACTAAGCCAAACAGAGAATCAACAATCCTGAAACCCTAGAACATCAAATGAAGAGATAAAGAACTCAGCCGACCACAAAATGGAGCGAGAATACTGAAAGAGAACGGAGAGCGAGGAGAGATTCATGCAGAGGTCCCCTACCTGCTAACACAGCACGGATCCACCACCTTGGACTCCTATTGGAGACCAGCAAACAGGGGGTACAAGAGAGCAGCCTCACAGAGCGTCCAGTGGGAGACAAAACAGCCGGTAATCTGCAGTATGTGCTTTCCCACCCCCCACCCCTCCTCGCCCCGGCTCGGGCTCCTCTGCTTCTCGTGGCCACAGTCTCTTGACTGGGGGGCGCCGGCTGCTTGGATTCCACGCACCCTGGCAGGCGGCTGTCTGGGTGCTGTTTGTTGGCTGCTGGTGTTGCTTTTCTTTTTTTTTTTCTTTTTCTGCTTCTTTTGGTTTCTTGCTTGCCTCTTGCTGCCTCCCCCTCCTTTTGCTCGGGTGCCTGGCTCCGAGCGCCATCTTTGCCCTTTCCTGCGGGGCTGCAGGGCTCCGTTCAGGTGTGCAGCTGCTTCCCAGTCTGGGCTACCACGCTGGTGGGATCCGGGGCTTTTGTTCATTTGTTCCTCTGCTTCCCATGACCGCGGTCTCTTGACCAGGGGGCACCGGTTGCTTGGATTCCACACGCCCCAGCAGGCGGCTCTCTGAGTGCCATTTGTTGGCTGCTGGTGTTGCTTTTTTTTTTTTTTCCTTCTGCTTCTATTGATTTCTCGCTTGCCTCTCGCCACCTCCCCCTCCTTTTGCTCAAGTGCCTGACTCCGAGTGCCATCTTTGCTCTTTCCTGCGGGGCTGCAGGGCTCCATTCGAGAGTGCAGCTGCTTCCCGGTCTGGGCTGCCGTGCTGGTGGGATCCTGGGGCTTTTGTTTGTTTGTCCCTCTGCTTCCTGTGGCCACGGTCTCTTGGCCAGGGGGTGCCGGCTGCTTGGGTTCCGTGCGCCTGTGTGGGCAGCTCTCTGGGTGCCGTTTGTTGGCTGCTGGTGTTGCTTTTTTTTCCCCCCGTTTCTTTTGGTTTCTCACTTGCCTCTCACTGCCTCCCCCTCCTTTCAATCAGGTGCCTGGCTCCGTGCGCCATCTTTGCTCCTTCCTGAGGGGCTCTAGAGCGCCGTCAATTTGTGATATATGCTTTCCCACTCTCCACCCTTCTTCACTCACACTCGGCCTCCTCTGTTTCCCACGGACACAGTCTCTTGTCCAGAAACACCAGCCCACGCTGGCTGGCTCTCTGAGTGCCATTTGTTGGCTGCTGGTGTTGCTTTTTTTTTTTTTTCTGCTTCTTTGGATTTCTTGCTTGCCTCTCACAGCCTCCCCCTCCTTTCGCTCAAGTGCCTGGCTCTGTGAGCCATCTTTGCTTTTTCCTGAGGGGCTGCGGAGCTCCACTCGAGTGTGGAGCTGCTTCCCGGTCTGGGCTGCCACACTGGTGGGATCCGTGGGCTTTTGTTCTTTTGTTCATTTTGAATTGTTTCTCTATTTTCTTTTCCTTTTCTTGAGTTGGGAGCCCTTTCTGGCCAGGTGGAGCTGCGTGCCAGGGAGACTCCCCTTCGCCTTCCACAGAAGTGCAGAGGGATCCCTGAACGCATTTCTTTTTCGTTGGTTTTTGGTTTTTTGTTTTTTCTATTTTTCTGGGGGGCCTTTCTTTTTCCTTTTTTTTTTTTTTTTTTGATTTGTTTTGTTTTCTTTTCCCTCTTTTTCCCTTTTGTCTTTCTTCATTGCTCAATTTCTCGTCTGTTTATCTCTTCCTTCTCTTTCTGATCCCTGAATACCAGGCGTCATATGCCTCTGCGCCTTCTGGCCAGGCTGTGCTGTGAAACCTGAGACGACTTCCCCAGACCTCATAGCTACATCAGTGGGATCACTGGGAACTTTGCGGTTCTTTAACCTTCCTGATTTTTATTTGTTCATTCTTTTCTTTTCTTTCTCTTCCCCCTTCTGTTTTTCTCCATTTCATAGTCTCTCATCTCTCCATTCCAATGGCAAGCTCGCCTAGCATTCCTTTCTGTTTGTTTGTATGTTTTTTGGCTCCTGTTCCTCTCTCCTCTCTCCCATATCCAGCTTAGCTTCACACATAACCATCTCCCCGCTGCATCCTGCCTACCTGCACCGTGCACTTGACATCACACCACCAAGCTGTTCAGGCGCGGCCTATTGGAACCTGCCCAGCACTGATTACTGACCACCCTGGTGGCTGTGGTGAGTGCCACAAACAACCCGTCCCAGTAGCTCCTCTTCAGCTAGACCTGCCCTTCTGTACCACATCTGAGTGACTGAACCGGCCAGTTGGAGAAGGAGGCGAAATGTATTGAGCGCACAGATGAGCGAACAGCAAGGGGCATGCAGTCCGCCTGCTCAGACATACTCAATTTTTTTTTTTAAAGGGAAGAAACAAACAAATCTACAATCAATAAACGAGAGAAATATCTACTGAATGCCCCGAAAACAGCAAACAATATCAAAACATTTACAAAAACAAGACAGGATGGTTCCAGTAGGCGTCCAAATTAAAACACCAGATAACTCTCCTGTGGAAAAAAATGCACTAGAACTACCTGATAGGGAATTCAAATCACTAATACTAGGAATTTTCCAAGAACTGAGGCAAAAAGCTGACAAACATGAGGAAAAAATAGACAAATTCATGGAAAATATAGACAAAAAAATGGAATAATTCAGGAAGATGATGCAGGAACAAAATGCCAAAATAAATTCACAAGTAGAAATTATACAAAAACAACAATTAGAAATCCAAAAGATAACCAACAACATTTCAGAAATGGATGATGTCATAGAAGGGCTGAGAAGCAGATTTGAAACCGTGGAAGACAGGATCAGTGGAACTGAAGACAAACAGTTGGATACAACTCTGTTTCAGGAAAATTCAGAAAAAATTACAAAGAAAAATTAAGAGACCCTGAGAGTTATGTGGGACACAATTAAAAGCAAAAATTTCCGAGTGATTGACATTCCAGAACAGGGGGAGAAAACAGAAAACACAGAGAGGATCATCGAGGAAATGCTGACAGAAAACTTTCCCAATATCATGAAAGATGAAAAGCTGGCCATCCAAGAAGCTCAACGAACCCCATATAGAAGAGACCCCAAAAGAAAATCACCAAGGCATATCATATTCACACTCGCCAAAACCAAAGACAAACAAAGAATCCTGAGAGCAGCTCGTGGAAAACAAGAAGTCACATACAGAGGAGAAACAATAAAACAAAGCTCAGATTTTTTGGCAGAAACCATGCAGGCAAGAAGGCAATGGGATGACATATATAAAATTTTGAAAGAAAAAAATTGCCAGCCAAGAATAATATATCCTGAAAACTCTCGTTCAAATTTGATGGTGAAATTAGGTCATTTCCAGATAAACAGAAACTAAGGGAACCTGTAAAAGTCAAACCAAACTTACAAGAATTATTAAAGAGAGTTCTTCAATCTGAGGACAAACAGCTTTAGCCCTCAGGCAGGACCTAGGGCCTAGGACGCAGGTTCACATGAACCAGATACCATTCTAGGAACTGAACTACAGAGGACTTTCCAAAAACAAAAGAAATACAACAGGGAATCAGAGAAATCAATCAAAGGATGACAACAACATCAAAACAATGAAAGAGGGAACAAACGGCATAGGTATAGAACCTTCTAAAGGAGAGGAAGGCAAGGCGATACCAAGTAAGGGTAGACTGCTTCAAAATTATAAAGATAAGGGTAAAATTCATGGTAACCACAAAAAAAGTTAACAAACCAACTCATAAAAATGAAGACGAAAAACATAAAGTCTCAACAAAAACAAAACATACAAAAACAAAAGAAATGAACACAAAATCCACAAACAAAAGTAACTCAGCACAAGAGAGGAAGAAGAACAAAGAAAACTTCAGCATCACAAAAAAAAGCACTACAAAATGACAGCAACAAACTTCCATCTATCAATAATTACACTGAACGTAAATGGACTCAATGCACCCATAAAGAGACGGAGAGTGGCAGAATGGATAAGAAAACAGGATCCATCAATTTGCTGTCTACAAGAGACACACCTTAGAAACAAAGATGTGAATTTATTAAAAATCAAAGGTTGGAAAAAAATATATCAAGCTAACAACTATCAAAAAAGAGCAGGAGTGGCAATTCTAATCTCAGATAAAATAGACTTTAAAACAAAATCTACCTTAAAAGACAAAGAAGGACACTATATAATGATTAAGGGGATGATCCATCATGAATACATAACCATAATAAATATCTATGCACCCAATGACAGGGCTCCAAAATACATAAAAAAAACTCTAACAGCACTGAAAAGAGAAATTGACAGTTCCACAATAATAGTAGGAGACTTCAACACACCACTCTCAGTAAAGGACAGAACAACTAAAAAGAAACTCAGCAAAGATACAGAAGACCTAAAGGACACAGTCAGCCAACTGGACCTCATAGACATATATAGAACAATCCATCCAACCGCTGCAAAGTACACGTTCTTTTCCAATGCACATGGAACGTTCTCCAGAACAGACCACATCTTAGGCCACAGAGCAATCCTCAACAAGATCCAAAATGCTGAGATAATTCACAGTATCTTCTCTGACCACAATGCCATCAAGGTAGAAATTAACACTAGAAAGAGCAAGGAAAAAAAATCAACTACATGAAAACTGAATAATACCCTTCTTACACATCACTGGGTAATAGAAGAAATCAGAGATCGAATCAAAAAATTCCTAGAATCAAATGAGAATGAAAACACATCATACCAAAACCTTTGGGACACAGCAAAGGGAGTCCTCAGAGGACAATTTATAGCAATAGATGCACATATCAAAAAAGAAGAAAGGGACAAAATCAAAACATTAACTACAGAACTCAAACAAATAGAAAGAGAACAGCAAAAAAAGCCCACAACCACCAGAAGAAAGGAAATAGTAAAGATCACAGCAGAAATAAATGAAATAGAGAACAGAAAAACAATAGAAACAATCAACAAAACCAAAAGTTGGTTCTTTGAACGAATCAACAAAATTGACAAACCACTGGCCAGACTGACAAAAGAAAAAGAGGAGAGGACACAAATAACCCAAATAAGGAATGACATGGGGGACATTACAACAGACCCAACTGAAATAAAAAGGATTATAACAGAATATTATGAAAAACTATACTCCAACAAATTTGAAAACCTAGAGGAAATGGATAAATTTCTAGAAACACACGGCCTACGCAAACTACAACAAAGTGATGTTGAAAATCTGAACAGACCCATAACAGAAGAAACAATTGAAAAGGTAATAAAACAACTCCCAACCAAAAACAGCCCTGGCCCAGATGGCTTCACTGGAGAATTCTACAAAACATTTACAGAAGAGCTTGTACCAGTTCTACTCAAGCTATTTCAGAGCATAGAAGAGGAAGCAACACTTCCAAATTCATTCTATGAAGCCAGCATAATGCTGATACCAAAACCAGGCAAAGACAACACAAAAAAAGATAATTACAGACCAATATCTCTCAGGAATATAAATGCAAAAATTCTGAACAAAATTCTAGCCAATAGAATTCAGCATCGTATCAAAAAAATAATACACCATGACCAAGTAAGATTCATACCAGGTATGCAAGGATGGTTTAATATTAGAAAATCAATCAACGTAATCCACCACATAAATAAAAGGAAAGAAAAGAATCACATGATCATCTCAGTTGACGCAGAAAAGGCATTTGACAAAGTCCAACACCCATTCCTGATAAAAGCTCTCAATAAAATAGGTATAGAAGGGAAATTTCTCAACATAATAAAGGGCATCTATGCAAAACCAATGGCCAACATCATTCTTAATGGAGAGAGGTTGAAAACATTCCCCTTGAAAACAGGAACAAGACAAGGATACCCTTTATCACCACTCCTATATAACATTGTGCTGAAAGTTATAGCTAGAGCAATAAGGCAAGAAAAAGAAATCCAGGGCATCCAAATTGGTAATGAAGAAGTTAAACTGTCCCTGTTTGCAGATGATATGATACTATACACAGAAAACCCTAAAGACTCCACGAGAAATCTACTGGAACTAATAGAAAGATTCAGCAGAGTAGCAGGATACAAGATAAACATTCAAAAAGAGAATCTACAGGCTGGGAAAAAATTTTTGGACAGTACAAGTCAGACAAAGTTCTAATCTCCACAATCTACAAGAAAATCCAACACCTCAACCACAAAAAGACAAATAATCCTATTTAAAAAAGGGCAAAGGAAATGAACAGACACTTCACCAAAGAAGACACTCAAGCAGCCAACAGACACATGAGGAAATGCTCACGATCACTACCATTAGAGAAATGCAAATTAAAACCACAATGAGATACCATCTCTCCCCAGCATTACTGGCAAGAATCATTACTGGAAATAACAAATGTTGGAGGGGTGTGGGGAATTCGGGACTCTTATGCGCTGCTGGTGGGAATGCAAAATGATACAACCATTTTGGAAAATAATAGGGTGCTTCCTTAGAAAGCTAGAAAGAGAAACACCATACAATCCAGCAATCCCACTCCTAGGAATATATCCTAGAGAAATAAGAGCCATCACAAGAATAGACATATGCACACCTATGTTCATGGCAGAATTGTTCGCAATAGCAAAAAGATGGAAACAACCTAGATGCCCATCAACAGATGAATGGATAAACAAACTATGGTACATACACACAATGGAGTACTATGCAACGAGAAAGAACAATGATGAATCTGTGAAGCATCTCATAACATGGATGAAACTGGAGGACATTATGCTGAGTGAAATAAGTCAATCACAAAAGGACAAATATTGTATGAGACCTCTATTGTAAAAACCCATGAAAAAGCTTGCACACAAAAAGTAACAATCTTTGCTGGTTACCAGCGCTGGGGGGGTGGAATACTAAATAGGCAATAGATAAATGGTATCTTTGGTGAAGGGTGAGACCGTACACAGTACTGGGGAAACCAGTACAACTTGTACAAGGAAAGGTCATGGAAGCTCCCTAGACACACCCAAACTCCCTGAGGGACTGAATTGCTGAGGGCTGAGGGGACCATGGTCTTGGGGAACATCTAGCTCAATTGGCATAACACAGTTTATAAAGACAATATTCTACATTCTACCTTGGTGAGTAGCGTCTGGGTTCTTAAAAGCTGTGAGCAGCCATCTAAGATACTCCACTGGTCTCACCCCTTTGGGAGCAAGGGAGAATGAAGATAACATGATACAAGGAAAAGATTAGTCCAAAGGACTAATGGACCACAGTTACCAAGACCTCCACCAGTCTGAGTCCAGTACAGCTAGATGGTGCCCGGCTACCACCACTGATTGCTCTGACCCGGATCACAATAGAGGGTTCTGGACAGAGCTGGAGAAGGATGTAGAACATAATTCTAACACACACAAAAAAAGACCAGATTTACTGGCCTAAAGGAGACTGGAGAAACCCCGAGAGTATGGCCCGCAGACACCCTTTTTGATCAGTGGTGAAGTCACTTCCGAGGTTCACCGTTCAACCGGTAATTGGACGGCCCCGTAAAACCAAACGGGACTAATGAGGCACAGCAGTCCAGGGACAAGGGCTAGAAGGCAGAAGGAGGCAGGAAAGCTGGTGATAGGGAACCCAAGGTTGAGTAAGGACAGTGTTGATGTGTAGTGAGGTTGTTAACCATTGTCATAGAGCAACATGTGTACTAACTGTTTAATGAGAAACTATTTTGTTCTGTAAACCTCATCTAAAGTAAGAATAGCAGCACAATTGGAAGAGCGTAGTTGATGTCACCGAACTGTGCATGTAGAAATTTTTGAAATGGTGTCTTTGGCTATGTATATTTTCACCAAAAAAAAAAAAAAAAAATTGAGAAGGAGAGGGTTGACATGTCGTGGGGTTGTTAACCAATGTCAAAGAACAATATGTGTACTACTGTTTAATGAGAAACTATTTGTTCTATAAACCTTCACCTGAAGTACAATTTAAAAAAAACAAAAAAATCGTAAAACAAAAATCAACAGAATCTAAGAGCACATTAAAAAATAATAATACGTTATGACTGTACTGGGTTGAACAGTGTCTCCTAAATTTTCATACCCACTTGCAACTTGTGAATGTCACCTTCTTTGGAAATAGGGTCTTTGAAGATGTAATAAAGTTAAGATGAGGTCCTACTGGATTATTGCTGTTAGATACCATTGAGTCGATTCCGACTTACAGTGACATTTGTATAGCAGAACATCACATTGCCCAGTCCTGTGCCATCCTCACAATTATTGCTATGTTTGAGCCCATCATTGCAGCTACTGTGTCAGCCCATCTCATTGAGGGTCTTCCTCTTTTTCGCTGACCCTCTGCACTACTAAGCATGCTGTCCTCCTCCAGGGCTTGGTCCCTCCTGATAACATGTCCAATGTGAATGAGACAAAATCTCACCATCCTCACTTCTGAGGAGCATTCTGGCTATACTTCTTCCAAGACGGATTTCTTTGTTCTTCTGGCATTTCATGGTATATTCAATATTCTTCACCAGCACCATAATTCAAATGCATCAATTCTGGCATCCTTATTCATAGATACTCCTTTCACATGCCTATGAAGCAATTAAAAATACTGTGGCTTGAGTCAGGCACACCTTCGTCCTCAAAGTGACATCTTTTCTTTTTATCACTTTAAAGACGTCTTTTGCAGCAGATTTGCCCAATGCAATACGTTGTTTGATTTCTTAACTGCTGCTTCCATGGGTGTTGATTCTGAATCCAAGTAAAATGAAATCCTTCTTAACTTCAGTATTTTCTCCGTTTATCATGATGTTGCTTATTGGTCCAGTTGTGAGGATTTTTGTTTTCTTTATGTTGAGGTGTAATCCATACTGAAGGCTCTAGTCTTTGATGTTCATCAGTAAGTGCTTCAAGTCCTCTTTACTTTCAACAAGAGGGTTGTGTCGTCTGCATAATACAAGTTGTTAATGAGTCTTCCTCCAATCCTGATGCCCCATTCTTCTTCATATAGTCCAGCGTCTTGGATTATTTGCTCAGCATACAGAATGGATAAGTATGGTGAAAGGATACAGCTCTGATGCACATCTTTGCTGATTTTAAACTATGCAGTATCCCCTTGTTTTGTTAGAACAACTGCCTCTTGACCTATGTACAGGTTCCTCATGAGCAAAAGTAAGTCTTTTGGAATTTCCATTCTTCGCAATGTTACCCATAATTTGTTATGATCCTCATAGTTCAATGCCTTTGCACAGTCAATAAAACACAAGTAAACATTTTTATGGTAGTCTCTGCTTTCAGCCAAGATCCAGCTAACCTCAGTGATAATTTCACTTGTTCCGTGTCCTCTCCTGAATCCGGCTTGAATTTTAGGCAGTTCCCTGTTGAAGTACTGCTGCAACTGCTTTTGATTTATCTTCAGCAATATTTTATTTATCTGTGACATTAATGATATTCTTTGATAATTTTCTAAGTCTGTTGGATCACTTTTCTTTGGAATGGGCACAAATATGGGTCTCTTCCAGTTGGTTGGTCAGGTAGCTGTCTTCCAAATTTCTTGGCATAGACGAGTGAGCACTTCCATTGCTACAACCCTTTGTTGAAACTTCTCAGTTGGTGTTCCTTTGATTCCTGGAGCCTTGTTTTTTGCCAGTGTCTTCAGTGCAGCTTGGACTTCTTCCTTCAATACCATCAGTTCTTTATTATATGTTACCTCCTGAAATGGTTGAACGTCAATGAATTCTTTTTGGTACAGTGACTGTGTGTATTCCTTCTATCTTCTTTTGATGCTTCCTGCATCGTTCAGTATTTTGCCCATAGAATTCTACAATATTGCAACTCAAAGCTTGAATTTTTTCTTCAGTTCCTTCAGCTTGAGAAGTGTTGAGCATGTTCTTCCTTTTTCGTTTTCTATCTCCAGGTCTTTGCACATTTCTTTATACTCTGTCTTCTCGAGCAATGCTTTGAAATCTGTTCAGCTCTTTTACTTTATCATTTCTTCATTTGCTTTAGCTGCTCTATGTTAAAGAGCAAGTTTCAGAGTCTCTTCTGACATCCATTTTGATCTTTTCATTCTTTCCTGTCTTTTTTAATGATCTTTTGCTTTCTTCGTGTATGATGTCCTTAGTGTCATCCCAGAACTCATCTGGTCTTGGCTCGTTAGTATTCAATACATCAAATCTATTCTTGAGATGTCCCTAAATTCAGGTAGGATATACTCAAGGTCATATTTTGGCTCTCATGGACTTACTCTAGTTTTCTTCAGCTTCAGCTTGAACTTGCATATGAGCAATTGATGGTCTGTTCTGCAGTCGGCCTTTGGCCTAGTTCTGACTGATGATATTGAGCTTCTCCTTCGTCTCTTTCCACAGATGTAGTCGACGTGATTCCTGTGTATTCCATCTGGTGAGGTCCACGTATATGGTCACGGTTTATGTTGTTGAAAAAAGGTATTTGCAATGAAGAAGTCATTGGTTATGCAAAATTATATCACGTAATCTCTGATGTCATTTCTATCACCAAAGCCATATTTTTCAACTACTGAGTCTTCTTTTTTTCCAATTTTTGCATTCTAATCACCAATTATTATCAATACATCTTGATTGCATGTTTGATCAATTTCAGAGTACAGAAGTTGGTAAAAATCTTCAATTTCTTCATCTTTGGCATTAGCAGATGGTGCATAAATTTGAATAATAATCACATTAACTGGTCTTGCTTGGAGGTGTATGGATACTGTCCTATCACTGACAGTGTTGTGCTTCAGGATAGATCTTGAAATGTTCTTTTTAATGATGAATGTAACATCAATCCTCTTCAATTTGCCATTCCTGGCATAGTAGACCATATCATTGTCTGATTCAAAATGGCCAGTACCATCAATTTCAGCTCAGTAATGCCTAGGATATTGATCTTCATGCATTCCATTTCATTTTTGACGACTTCCAATTTTCCTAGATTCATACTTGGTATATTCCATGTTCAGATTATTAATGGATATTTGCAGCAGTTTCTTCTCATTTTGGGTTGTGCTGCATCAGCAAATGATGGTCTCGAAAGCTTGACTCCATCCGCGTCATTAAGCCCAACTCTACTTTGAGGAGGCAGCTCTTTCCCAGTTGTATATTGAATGCCTTTCAACCTGAGAGGCTCATCGTCTGGCACTATATCAGAAAATATTCCTCTGCTATTCATAAGGTTTTCATTGCCCATTTTTTTCAGAAGTAGTCTGCCAGGTCCTTCTTCCTGGTTTGTCTTAGTCTGGAAGCTCTGCTGAAACTTGTCCACCATGGGTGACCCTGATAGTATTTGAAATATATGTATTAAGACATACCTTCCAGTTATACAAAACCTGTATGAGTAAAAGAAATTAAAACAATACTGGATAAACATACGTGGATATATACACACAACCCGCACATACACAATGTTCTTGGTTTTAAATACAACTTCCCACTAAAAAATCAAGGGCTTCTTGGAGAAATGCTCGATTCCTCTGAGGTATGTAAAATATAGGGTAAGCTTGGAACGTCTTGTGCTGGAAAACAAGAAAGTGCTCAAAGCTGATGGGGGAGGGGATACAAATGTGACAAAATGTTAACAATGGTGTACTAGACTATGAAGGATATAGGAGTGTTCTTTGCATTATTCTTCTAACTTTTTTGTAAGTTTAATTTTTTTTCAATATCAGATAAGAGGTTTAAAAAAATATTCACACTATTGAAGGTTGCCCTGGTGGCGTAGCGGTTAAGAGCTACAGCTGGTAATCAAAAGGTTGGCAGTTCAAATCCACCAGCTTCTCCTTGGAAATCCTATGGGGCAGTTCTACTCTGTCCTATAGGGTTGCTATGAATCAGAATCGACTCGACGGCAATGGGTTTGAATGGGATATTGAAGGTTGCTGGGATATCAACTCATTACCTGAAAAATTTGATAAATATAGGGAAAGAAGCAGGCATTTGTTATCCTTTTCTGCACAAATTGTTACTTAGAGTAACTTAATAGTTTGTGAGAGAAATTTTTTATAGAATTCCAGCTAAATAATGTAAAAGAAATTATAAAATAAAAAATATTATGATGTGATGTAATAGAAAGCACCACCTTGAACTATTTGTTGCTTTAAAACTTGAACCTAAGGAGCCAATACATTGCTATAGACAGAAGTACCCACCGTCCCTTCAAAGCAAAGGCCCGAAAACCTAAGTAAAACAGAGACAAACATCAATCATGGAACCCCAAGCACCAAATGAAGAGATAAAGAACTCAGCCAAGCACCGAATGGAATAAGAAACTGACAGAGAACAGAGAGTGAGGAGAGATACGTGCGGAAGTCCCCTATCAGCTAATGCAGCACAGATTCACCATCTTGGACTCCTGTTGGAGATCAGCTGACAGGGAGTATGGGAAAGCAGCTTCATGGAACTTCCAACGGTAGACAGAGCATCCAGTAACCAGTAACATACAGCTTCCCACCCCTCATCCTTTCCCTGCCTGCTTGACCTCTGTTGCATCATAGCTGGATCCTGCCACTTGGATCTGCCCCATCCACTTCAGAGATCAGTGGACTGGGAGTATGGGAAGCAGCTTCACAAAACTTCCAGCAGGAGACAGAACAACTGGTAACAAGCAATATATACTTTCCCACCCTCAACCCTTCTTCACCCTCGCTCGGCCTCCTCTGCTTCCTGCTGCCACAGTCTCTTGGCCAGGAGGCACTGGCTTCAGCTTTGTGCTGTTTGGAAACCTCCTACCCACACTAGCTAGCTCCCTCAGTGCCATTTGTTTGTTGTTGGTATTGCTTTTTTCCACTTTTTTTGGTTTCTTCTGTACCTCTCACCACCTCCCACTCCTTCTCTCAAACTCCTGGCTCCGTGCACCATCTTTGCTGCTTCTTGAAAGGCTATGAAGCGTCGCTGGACCATGGTACTGCTTCCCAGCCCACACTGCCATGCTCATGGGATCCCTGGGGCTGTTTTTTGTTTGTTTTAATTTGTTCTGTTTTGTTTTGTTTGTTTTCTTTTTCTTTTCTCTGCTTGGGAGCCCCTTCTAGCCAGGCTGTACTGCACAGCTTGGGAGCTACTTCCTTGGTCCTTACAGCAGAGCAGTGGAATCCCTGGGGGCATTTCTTTCTTTTTTGGGCTGTTTGCTTCTTTTCTTTTTTCATTTTTGTCATTCTTCCTTTCCCAGTTTCTCATCTCTCTATACTTACCTTCTCTTCCTGTCTCCTGAATACCTGGTTCTGTGTGACATCTCTACCCCTTCTAGCAAGGCTGTACTTTGCGGCCTGGGAGCCTCTTCCCTGGTCTTCATAGCTGCGCCAGTGGGATCCCTGGGAGCTTTTCTTTTCAAATTTTTAATAATTTTTTTCTTTTTGTTTTTATCCATTTCTCAGTTTCTCACCTCTCCACTCTAATGGCAAGCTACCTTAGCACTCTTTTCTTTTTCATTTTCTTTTTGTTTGTTTGTTTTTGGCTCCTGTTTCTCTCTACTTTCTCTCCTCTTTCCCATGCCCATTTTAGCTCCACACATCACAATATCCCCCTTCTTTCTGCCTACTTACACCATGCTCTGAACATCACACCCCCGAGCAGCACAGGCACAGCCTACTGGAACCTGTGCTGAACTGATTCCCGGCCTGCCCTGTCAGCCCTAGTACATGCCACAAATAGCCCATCCCAGCAACTCCCTTTCAGCTGGACCTGTGCTGCTGCACCACAGATGAGCAATTAGCCCCGTCCATTGAACAAGGAAGTGACAAGTATCGTGCCAACAGACAATCAAACAACTAATAACTCACAGACCACCTGCTCAGACATAACCAAATAAAACAAAAAAGCAGGACAAAACAAACAAATCTACAGTCAATAAATGAAGGAAATAACTACTGAATGTCCCAAAGACAGCAGACAATATCAAAACATATAAAAAAACAGGACAGGATGGTTCCAGTAGGTGTCCAAAATAAAACAGCAGATGACTTTCAGTAGAAGAAAAGGCACTAGAACTACTTGATAAGGAATTGAAATCTCTAATATTCAGAATTATCCAAGAGTTGAAGCAAAAAGTAGACAAAAATGAGGAAAAAAATAGATAAATTCATGGAAAAGGCAAACACATTCATGGAAAATACAGTAAAAAAAATGGAATAATTCAGGAAAATAATACAGGAACAAAATGCCAAAGAAATTCACAACTAGAAACCATACAAAAACAACAATTAGAAATCCAAAAGATAAACAACAAGATTTCAGAAATGGACAGTGTCATAAAAGGGCTGAGGAGCAGGTTTGAAATGAGGGAAGACAGGATCAGCAAAATTGAAAACAAACACTTGGCTACAACTCTGTTTGATGGAAAATCGAAAAAAGAATGAGAATTACGTGGGATACACTCAAAAGCAAAAATTTGCTAGTGATCAGAGTTCCAGAACAGGGGGAGAAAACACAGAAAGGATCATTAAAAAACTGTTGACAGAAAACTTCCCCAATATCATGAAAGATGAAAAGCTGACCATCCAAGAAGCTCAACGAACTCCATATAAGACAGACTCCAAACGAAAATCACCAAGGCATACCATAATCACACTCACTAAAACCAAAGACAAAGAAAGAATTCTGAGAGCAGCTAGAGAAAAATGAAAAGTCACATAAAGAAGAGAAACAATAAGATTAAGCTCGTATTATTTGGCAGAAACCATGCGGGAAAGAAGACAATGAGAAGACATATATAAAACCTTGAAATAAAAAAATTGCCAGCCAAGAATAATATATCCTGCAAAACTCTCATTCAAATATGATGGAGAAATTAGGACATTTCCAGATAATTGGAAATTAAGGGACTATGTAAAAATCAAACCAAACTTACAAGAATTATTAAAGGGAGTCCTTCGGTCTGAGAACAAACAACATCACACCACAGCCTGAATTTATGATGCAAGATTGTACCAGCCAAATACAAACCTAGGAAATGAACTCTCAAGGACTATTCAAAACCAAAAGAATTACAACATGGAACCAGAGAGATTAATCTGTAAATGACAACAACATCAGAACAATAAAAGAGGGAATAAATGGTGTAGGTATAGAACCTCTTAATGGAGGGGAAGGCAAAGCGATACCAAGTAATAATAGATTGGTTCAAACCTAGGAAGATACAGGTAAATTTCAAGGTAATCACAAAGAAAGTTAACAAACCTACTCATCAAAATAAAGAAGAAAAACATAAAGTCTCAGTAAAAGCAAAATCTACAAAAACAAAAGAAATGAAAAAAAATCCACAAATAAAAGAAATTCAGCACGAGAGAGTAACAGGAACAAAGAAAACATCAGCACCACAAAAAAAAAAGCACTACAATATGACAGCAACAAACTCATACCTATCAAAAATTACACTGAATGTAAATATCCTAAATGCTCCCATAAAGAGACAGAAAGTGACAGAATGGATTAAAAAAATAGGATCCATCAATATGCTGTCTACAAGAGACACACCTTAGAAACAAAGACATAAATTTATTAAAAATCAAAGGATGGAAAAAAATATATCAAGCAAACAGCTATCAAAAAAGAGTAGGAATGGCAATACTAATCTCAGATACAATAGACTTTAAACAAAATCCACCATAAAAGAGAAAGAAGGGCACTATATGATGATTAAAGAGATGCTTATCGTGAAGACATAACCATAATAAGCATCTACGCACGCAATGACAGGGCTCCAAAATACATTAAAAAAAACTCTAACAGCACTGAAAAGAGAAATTGACAGTTCCACAATAATAGTAGGAGACTTCAACACACCACTCTCAGTAAAGGACAGAACATCTAGAAAGAAACTCAACAAAGGTACAGAAGATCTAGAGGGCACAGTCAGCCAACTTGTCCTCATGGACATATATAGAACACTCCACCCAATCATTGCAAAGTACACATTCTTTTCCAATGCACATGGAATGTTCTCCAGAATAGACCACATCTTAGGCCACAGAGCAATCCTCAACAAAACCCAAAACACTGAAATAATACAAAGTGTCTTCTCTGACCACAAAGCCATCAAGGTAGAAAATAACAACAGGAAGAGCAAGAAAAAAAATCAACTACATGCAAACTGAATAACACCCTGCTTACACATCACTGGGTAACAGAAGAAATTAGAGATAGAATCAAAAAATTCCTAGAATCAAATGAGAATGAAAACACATCATACCAAAGCCTTTGGACACAGCAAAGGCAGTCCTCAGAGGACAATAGATGCACACATCAAAAAATAAGAAAGAGACAAAATCAAAACATTAACTACACAACTGGAACAAATAGAAAGAGAAAAGCAAAAAAAGCCCACAGCCACCAGAAGAAAGGAAATAATAAAGATCACAGCAGAAATAAATGAAATAGAGAATAGAAAAACCAACAGAAAGAACCAACAAAACCAAAAGTTGGTTCTTTGAAAGGATCAACAAAATCCACAAACTACTGGCCAAACTGACAAAAGGAAAACAGGAGAAGATGCAAAGAACCCAAATAAGAAATGAAATGGGGAACATTACAACACACCCAACTAAAATAAAAAAGACCATAACAGAGTATTATGAAAAACTACACTCCAACAAATTTGAAGACCTAGAGGAAATGAACAAATTTCTAGAAACACACTATCTGCCCAAACTAACACAAAATGATGTTGAAAACCTGAACAGACCCATAACAAGAGAAGAGATTGAAAAGGTAATAAAAAAACTTCCAACAAAAAAAAGCCCTGGCCCAGATGGCTTCACTGGAGAATTCTACCAAACATTCAGAGAAGAGCTTACACCAGTACTACTTAAACTATTTCAGAACACAGAAAAGGAAGCAACACTTCCAAATTCATTCTATGAAGCCAGCATAAAGCTGATACCAAAACCAGGCAAAGACACTACAAAAAAAGAAAATTACATACCAAAATCTCTCATGAATATAGATGCAAATATTCTCAACAAATTTTAGCCAATAGAATTCATATCATATCATATCATATCATATCATATCAAAAAAAATAATACACCATGACCAAGTAGGATTCATACCAGCTATGCAAGGAGGGCTCAACATTAGAAAATCAATCAATGTAATCCACCACATAAATAAAAGGAAAGGACAGAATCACATGATCATCCCAATTGACGAAGAAAAGGCATTCAATAAAGTCCAACACCAATTCCTGATAAAAACTCTCAATAAAATAGGTATAGAAGGGAAATTTCTCAACATAATAAAGGGCATCTATACAGAACCAAAGGCCAACATCATTCTTAATGGAGAGAGGCTGAAAACATTCCCCATGAGGTGACGAACAAGACAAGGATGCCCTTCATCACTACTATTTAACATTGTGCAGGAGGTCCTAGCTCGGCAAAAATAAGGCAAAAAAAAGAAAAGAAATAAAGGGCATTCGAATTGGTAATGAAGAAGTTAAACTGTCCGTTTGCAGATGATATGACACTATACATAGAAAACCCTAAAGACTCCCCGAGAAAACTACTGGAACTAATAGAAAGATTCAGCAGAGTGGCAGGATACAAGATAAACATACAAAAATTGGTTAGATTCCTATACGCCGATAAAGAGAACAATGCAAAGGAAATCAGGAAAAATATAACGTTTAGAACAGCCCCTAAAAAAAATAAAATACTTAGGAATAAATCTAACCGGGGATGTAAAAAACCTATACAAAGAAAACTACAAAATACTACTGCAAGAAACCCGAAGGGATCTACATAAATGGAAAAACATACCATGCTCATGGATAGATAGACTCAACATTGTGAAAATGACAATTCTACCCAAAGCAATTTACAAACACAATGCAATCCTGATCCGAATACCAACAACATTCTTTAAAGAGATGGAAAAATTAATCATTAACTTTATATGGAAAGGGAAGAAGCCCCAGAAAAGTAAAGTGTTATTAAAGAAGAATAATAAAGCAAGATGACTTCCACTACCTGACCTCAGAACCTACTATACAGCTACAGTAGTCAAAACAGCCTGGTACTGGTACAACGTCAGATAAATTTACCAGTGGAGCAGAACTGAGAACCCAGATGTAAATCCATCCACCTACAGTCACCTGATCTTCAACAAAGGCCCGAAGTCCATTAAATGAGGAAAAGACAGTCTTTTTAACATATGGCGCTGGCAAAACTGGATGTCTGTCTGCAAAAAAATGAAATGGGACCCATACCTCACACCATATACAAAAACTAATTCAAAATGGATCAAAAAGACTTCTGGGCAACATGGTGCTATAGTCAGAAGCACCAAGCTGTCCCTCTGCAGCAAAGATTAGAAAAACTAAGTCAAAGAGTCACACATCAATCCTCAAATGAAGAGATAAAGAACTCAGCCAAGCACCGAATGGAATAAGAAACTGACCAAGAACAGAGTGCGAGGACAGATACGTGCAGAGATCCCCTATCAGCTACTGCAACACGGATCCACCATCTTGGACTCCTATC
Source organism: Dugong dugon (assembly GCA_030035585.1). NCBI lineage: Eukaryota > Metazoa > Chordata > Mammalia > Sirenia > Dugongidae > Dugong > Dugong dugon. The sequence goes on along the minus strand of CM057461.1, from coordinate 123,364,787 downwards.
AGAGATTAGCGAACAAGAGGTACAAGAAAGTACCTTCACAGAGCTCCCAGCAGGAGACAGAACAACCGGTAACCCATGATATAGGCTTTCCCACCCCCACCCTTCTTCACTTCCATTTACCCTCCTCTGCTTCCTGCACCACAGTCTTCTGGCCGGGAAGCATGAGCTTCCCCCCAGTGCCGCTTGGATTCCACCCGCCCACACTGGCCAGCTCCTTCAGCGCCATTTTTGGCTACTGGTGTTGCTTTTTTCTGCTTCTTTAGATTTCTTCCTTACCTCTCACCACCTCCGCCTCCTTTCTCTCAAATACCTGGCTCTGTGCACCATCTTTGCTTCTTCCTGAAAAGCTGTGAAACACCGCTCGACTGTGAAACTGCTTCCTGGCCCATGCCACCACACTGGTGGGATCCCCGGGACTTTTTTCTTTGTTTGTTTATTTGCTCTGATTTGTTCTGTTTTGATTTGTTTGTTTTCTTTTTCTTTTCTTGGCTTGGGAGCCCCTTCTAGCTGGGCAGTACCACATGGCTAGGAAGTTAGTCCCTTACTCTGCACAGACGCACAAGGACATCCCTGGTGCATTTCTTTTTCTTGTTTGTTTGGGTTTTTTTTTTTTTCCATTTCTTTGTTTAGTTTTCTTCTCTCTCTTATTCCTTTCTTGTCTTTCTTCAGTTCCAGTTTCTCGATTTATTCATTTTTTCTTTTACCCTTTTTCTTTTTTTTTCATTTTTGTTTTTCCCCATTTCTCAGTCTCTCATCTCTTTACTCCAATAGCAAGCTCCCTTAGCACTCTTTTTTGTTTGTGTGTATGTCTTTGGCTTCTGTTCCTATTTCCTCTCTCTCACTTTCCCATACCCATCTTAGCTCCACACATTACAATCTACCCCCTCCTTTCTGCCTAACTGCACCATGTGCTGAACATCACACTCCCAAGCAACACAGGCACGGCCTACTGGAACCTGCCCTGCACTGATTCCCAGTCCACACTGTCATCCCTGGTACGTGCCACAAAAAGCCTATCCCAGCAACTCCCCTTCAGCTGGCCCTGTCCTGCTGTACCATACCTGAGTGATTAACCCTACCCATTGGAGAAGGAGGTGAAAAGTATCGTACCCACAGACAAGCAAACAACAAACAGCACACAGCCTGCCTGCTCAGACATAACCAAATAAAACAAAAAAGCAGGATAAAAGAAACAAATCTACAATCAATAAACAATGAAAATAACAACTGAATGTCCTGAAGACAGTAGATAATATCAAAACATTTACAAAAACAGGACAGGATGGTTCCAGTAGGCTTCCAAAATAAAAAACCAGATGACCTTCCAGTAGAAGAAAAGGCACTAGACCTAAGTGACAGGGAATTCAAATCTCTAATAGTCAGAATTATCCTTGAGTTGAAGCAAAAAGCAGACAAAAATGTGGAAAAAATAGACAAATTCATGGAAAAGGCAGACAGATTCATGGAAAATACAGACCAAAAAAATGGAAGAATTCAAGAAAATAATACAGGAACAAAATGCTAAAATAAATTCACAACTAGAAATCATAAAAAAACAACATTAGAAATCCGAAAGATAAACAATAAGATTTCAGAAATGGACAGTGTCATAGAAGGGCTGAGGAGCAGGTTTGAAATGATGGAAGATAGTATCAGCAAAATTGAAGACAAACACTTGGATACAACTCTGTTTAAGGAAAAATCAGAAAAAAGAATGAAGAAAAATGAAGAAACCCTGAGAATTATGTGGGATACAATCAAAAGCAAAAATCTGCAAGTGATCAGAGTTCCAGAACAGGGGGAGAAAACAGAAAACACACAGAGGATCATTGAAGAATTGCTGACAAGAAACTTCCCCAATATCATGAAAGATGAAAAGCTGACCATCCAAGAAGAAACCCCATATAGGACAGACCCCAAAAGAAAATCACCAGGGCATATCATAATCACACTCGCCAAAACGAAAGACAAACAAAGAATCCTGAGAGCAGCTGGAGAAAAACAAAAAGTTACATACAGAGGAGAAACAGTAAGATTAAGCTTGGATTATTCAGCAAAAACCCTGCAGGCAAGAAGACAATGGGATGACATATACAAAACCTTGAAAGAAAAAAATTGCCAGCCAAGAATAATATATCCTGCAAAACTCTCGTTCAAATATGATGGTGAAATTAGATCATTTCCAGATAAACAGAAATTAAGGGACTATTTAAAAGCCAAACCGATCTTATAAGACTTATTAAAGGAAGTCCTTCGATCTAAGAACAAACAATATCAGACCACAGGCTGAATATAGGACACAAGATTGTACTAGCCAGATACCAACCTAGGAAATGAACTGTTAAGGACTATGCAAAACCAAAAGAATTACAAAAGGGAACCAGAGAGGTTAATCTGTAAATGACAACAGCATCAGAATAATAAAAGAGGTAATAACGGTGTAGGTGTAGAGAGGAAGTCAAGCAATACCAAGTAATAATAGACTGGCACAAATCCAGGAACATAAGGGTAAATTTCAAGGTAACCACGAAGAAAGTTAACAAACCTACTCATCAAAATAAAGAAGAAAAACATAAAGTTTCAGTAAAAACAAAACCTACAAAAACAAAAGAAATGAAAAAGAAAATCCACAAACAAAAGGAACTCAACACAGGAGAGTAAAAGGAACAAGGAAAACATCAGCACCACAAAAAAAAAAAAGCACTACACAACGCAATCCCACTCCTAGGACTATAACCTAGAGAAATAAGAGCCGTCACACTAATAGACGTATGCACATCCATATTTATTGAAGCACTGTTCACAATAGTAAAAAGATGGAAACAACCCAGTTGCCCATCAACAGATGAATGGATAAACAAACTGTGGTACACACACACAACAGTGTATTATACAAAGATAAAGAACAATGATGAATCTGTGAAGCATCTCATAACATGGATGAAACTGGAGGACATTATGCTGAGTGAAATAAGTCAATCACAAAAGGACAAATACTGTATGAGACCTCTACTGTATAACTCATGGAAAAGTTTACACACACAAAAAAAAACAATCTTCATTGGTTACAAGGGATGAGAGGGATGGGGGGGAACTAAATAGATAAGTGGTATCTTTGGTGAAGGGTAAGACAGTATACATCATTGGGGAAGCCAGCACAACTTGTACAAGGAAAGGTCATGGAAGCTCCATAGACACTTCCAAACTCCCTGAGGGACTGAATTGCTGGGCGGAGGGCTGTGGGGACCATGGTCTCGGGGAACATCTAGCTCAATTGGCATGACACAGTTTATAAAGACAATGTTCTACATTCTACCTTGGTGAGTAGTGTCTGGGGTCTTAAAAGCCTGTGAGCAGCCATCTAAGATACTCCACTGGTCTCACCCCTTTGGAAGCAAGGGAGAAAGAAAAGAACAAGATACAAGGAAAAGATTAGTCCAAGGGACTAATGGGACACAGCTACCACGGCCTCCACCAGACTGAGTCCAGTACAGCTAGATGGTGCCCGGCTACCGCCACTGACTGCTCTGACAGGGATCACAATAGAGGGTCCTGGACAGAGATGGAAAAAAATGTAGAACAGAATTCTAGCACAAAAAAAAAAGACCAGATTTACTGGCCTGACAGACTGGAGAAACCCCTAGAGTATGGCCCCCAGACACTCTTTTAGCTCAGTGATGAAGCTCCTCCTGAAGTTCACCGTTCAGCTGGGGATGGACAGCCTCATAAAACAAAACAGGACTAATGAGTCACAGCAGTCCAGCGACAAGGACTAGAAGGCAGGAGGGGACAGGAAAGCTGGTGCTAGGGAACCCAAGGTTTAGAAGGGATAGAGTTGACATACCATGGGGTTTTTAACAATTGTCATAGGGCAGTATGTGTACCAATTGTTTCATAGGAAACTATTTGTTCTGCAAACCTTCATCTAAGGTACAAAAAAAAAAAAAAAAAAGAATTATCTATGTGAGATCAAATTGACAACAGCAACTCAAAAGGTTTGATGGGAAGCCTAGGGGGTAATGAGTTGAAGATAATAGTGATGGAATAATTTGGAAAAGGATAATGAGAATAGCAGCACAGCTGGAAGAATGCAATCAATGTCACTGAATTGTACATGTAGAAACTTTCGAGACGGTGTAACTTTGGTTGTGTACATTTTCACCAAAAAAAAAGTCCTCAAGGTCGAGAAGGGAGAGTGTTGACACATCGTGGGTTTCTTAACAAATGTCGTAAAACAATATGTGTACTGTTTAATGAGAAATTATTTGTTCTGTAAACCTTCATATAAAGTACATAAAAAAATTTTTTTAAAAAGGATCAAAGACCTAAACATAAAGCCAAAAACTATAAAGTTCATAGAAGAAAAAATAGGATCAACACTACAGGCCCTAATACACAGCATTAACAGAATACAAACAATAACCAACAACACACAATCTCCAGAAAATACACTAGATAACTGAGATCTTCTAAAAATTAAACTCTTATACTCATCAAAAGACTTCACCAAAAGAGTAAAAAGAGAAGCTACAGACTGAGAAAAAATTTTGGGCCGTTACAAATCAGACAAAGGTCTAATCTCTAAAATCTACATGAAAATCCAACACCTCTGCAACAAAAAGACAAATAATCCAATTAAAAAATGGGCAAAGGAAACAAACAGACATTTCACTGAAGAGGACATTCAAGCAGCCAACAGACACATGATGAAATATTTGTGATCACTAGCCATTAGAAAAATGCAAATTAAAACTGCAGTGAGATACCATCTCACCCCAGAATTACTGGCACGAACCAAAAAAACCGGAAATGACAAATGTTGGAGAGGCTGTGGGGATATTGGAACTCTTACACACTGCTGGTGGGAACACAAGATAATGCAACCATTTTGGAAAATGATATGGCACTTCATTAGAAAGCTAGAAATAGAAATACCATATGATCCAGCAGCCCCACCCCCAGGAGTATATCCTAGAGAAATAAGAGCCGTCACAAGAATAGACTTATGCACACGCATTGGTCACCGCAGCATTGTTCACAATAGCAAAAAGATGGAAACAACCTAGATACCCATCAACAGATGAATGGCTAAACAAACTATGGTACATACATACAATGGAATATTACACAACGATAAAGAACAATGATGAATCTGAGAAGCAGCTCATAACATGGATGAATCTGGAGGACATTATGCTGAGTGAAATAAGTCAATCACAAATGAACAAATATTGTATGAAACCACTACTGTAAAAACTCATGAAAATGTTTACACACAAAAAGAAACAAGCTTTGTTGGTTACAAGGGAGGGGAGGGGTGGGAGGAAATACTAAAAAGACAAGTGGTAACTTTGGTGAAGGGTAAGACAGTAAACAATACTGGAGAAGCCAGCACAACTTGTACAAGGCAAGGTCATGGAAGCTCCATAGACACATCCAAACTCCCTGACGGACTGAATTGCTGGGCTGAGGACTATGGGGACCATGGTCTTGGGGAACATCTAGCTCAATTGGTATAACATAGTTTATAAAGAAAATGTTTTACATTCTTCCTTGACGAGCAGCATCTGGGGTCTTAAAAGGCTGTGAGCTGCCATCTAAGATACTCCACTGGTCTCACCCCTTCAGGATCAAGGGAGAATGAAGAAAACAAGATACAAGGGAAATATGAGTCCAAAGGACTAATGGACGACAACTACCATGGTCTCCACCAGACTGAGTCCAGTACAACTAGATGGTTCCCAGCTACCACCACCGAATACTCTGATCGGAATCACAATGGAGAGTCCTGGATAGAGCTGCAGAAAAATGTAGAGCAAAATTCTAACTCACAAAAAACCATGAGACTTACCGACCTGACAGAGACTGAAGAAACCCTGAGAGTATGGCCCCCAGACACCCTTTTAGCTCAGTAATGAAGTCACTCCTGAGGTTCACCCTTCAGCCAAAGATAAGACAGGCTCATAAAACAAGACTAAAGGGGCACACCAGCCCAGGGACAAGAACTAGATAGCAGAAGGGGACAGAGAAGCTGGTAATACGGAACCCAAGGTTGAGAAGGGAGAGTACTGACATGTCATGGGGTTTTCAACCAATGTCATAAAACAATACGTGTACTAACTGCTTAATGAGAAACTAGTTTGTTCTGTAAACTCTTATCTAAATTACAGTAGAAAATTAATAAAAAAAATTGAAACCTCTTAATCTAAATACCAATTAATTACAAAATGGAGGAAGCCATGACCCAAATTCAAAATGTAGAAAATTCTACAGGACAAATTACCTGTTTTCTCTATCAGATAATTAGAATTAAAACACACACATAAAAAGAAGGGGTCTATTACAAAATAAAAGACTCAACGACAATCATCAAAGGCAAAACTATCAAAGGCAATTGTGAACCTCATTTGGATCCTGTTTTAAATCATAGAAAGACATATTGAAACAATTGAGAAATTTAAAAATAATTTGGGTATTAAATAATGTTAAAGAATAATTGTTATTTTTGTAGGGTGTGATAATAACGTGTTTAAATACTGGAAGAGGGGTAGGTTTTATAGCCTGGAGGGAAAATAGTAGGTTTAGTTTTGGTCATGTAAAAGATATCCAATCGGCTTCTCCAACTCCCACACCACAGAAGCCCACTAAATTTTGCCTCACAAACGAATGACTGGGACAGATAAAATTAGAGTGGATTAAAAAGACACAAGGAACTGAGTGGTGCAGACACTGAGTGTAGACCACTGTGATCTTTCTAGATTTGCTGAGATGGAAAGAAATGGGGGCAGCTTTAAGACTTCTATATGTGAGGAGCATGGGAGCTGGAGTCTGGAAGGAAGAGGGGTGTGACTTGAAGCTCTATTCTCATAAACTTTTATATAGTATGAGATTGTTCAGAACAAAAATAGGCAAGGGGGAGGGCTAATTAGTAGGACAAATAAGTGGCTGTTGGTTGACTGACTATTTGTTGGTTGCTTTGTTAAGATGAGACGACTTGAGAACAAATTTGTACATTCTCCCAGCCTTGGCAGACCGCGTAGAAGGCGGAGTTGGGAAAGGTTAGCATTAAAAATAAAATTGCACTCCTCACTTTCAACTACAGCAAACTGAGATAAGTAAGAGGACTACAGAGTGAAATAGCCCTTACCCCACATGTTGAATTACATAGGTGACAAAAATAGACTAAGAACAGCACAATTTTAGAAACTTTCAAACAGTAGAGTAAGAGTTTAAGCCATACTTTGCTGAAACTAATCCAGAAGTTTCACCCTGGAGAAATGATATATCCTCAGGGAAATTACAGGTTCCTGCCAAGACAGAAAGAGCCTTTGCTTTCCCCCCAACGTTTTTGAGTGATCCCTCACACTTTTCCAACAATTATAATCTTGTTCTTGCTGTTTGAAATCATTTCCACCTGACATCTGGAACAAATATATGGCATTTCTAGGAAACCAGCTTTTTTTTTTTTTTTTTTGTTATGCCAAGGAAGTTACATTTATAGTAAACATCTTCCTTGATAAATCATGATGCTTCAGATTCTTCACAATTTTGTACCCTAGGTAGAAAAAATGAGCATGACACAGTGTCAAGGCAGGTCAGAGAGAAGACGGGCTTTAAAATCAGGTAGACCCGGGCTTGAATGTCAGCCCTGTCAGTGACTGACCACGCTGCCTCACCTTTCCAGGCCCAAGTTTCCTCCCTGCAAAATGGGGATAATGTTGTTGTTGTCGTTAGCTGACTTCAAGTTAGCGCCGACTCATGGCAAACCCCGACTCACAGGAGCCCAGACTCTTGGCATCCCCTGACTCAAGATGACCCCTTGCACAATGGAACAAAACACTACCCGGTCCTACTGCCCAGTCCTGCCCCATCCCCATGATTGGTTATGGATTGGATGGTTGTGATCCATAGGGTTTTCACTGGCTGATTATCAGAAGTAGATTGCCAGGCCTTTCTTCCTTGTTTGTCTTAGTCTGAAAGCTTCACTGAAAACTGTTCAGCATCACAGCAACACACAAGCCTCCACTGACAGAGGTGGTCGCTGTGCATGAGGTGCACTGGCCGGGAATCAACTGGGGTCTCCTGTATGAAAAGTAAGAATTCTACCACTGAACCACCAATGCCCCCACTAATAATACCTACCTTGTAGGTCTGTGTGTGTGTGTGTGTGTGACACTTAAATGAGATAGCACATACCATGCTCATGGTACAATACCTGGCACTTAGAACCCTTTCAATAAAATAAATCATCTATTACATAAATCATTTTAAAACAATTGCTAAGAAACCAAGGTTGTCAATAGTATAGTAAATACCCACTAGTTTTGCTGTGGCTTTGGACAATGGGAAAACAACTCTAGAAATCTTTATAAATCCAGAATGTTCTGTTAAATAAAACAATTATATTCAAAACAGGCATGGATATTTTCATTGATAAAGCTGTATGTGTTTCTTGCTGCAGTAACAAATTACCACAAAATTAATTATTTAAAACAACTCAAGTTTATTATCTTACAGATCTGGAGGTCTGAAGTCTGAAATGGGTTTTTGTCAAGCCAAAATCATGGCAAAGCCATGTTGCCTTTGGAGGGGTTCTAAAAGAGAGTCCATTTCCTTGACTTTTTCAGTTTCTAGAGGCTGCCTGCCTTTCGTGGCTCACTGCCTCTTCCGCCATCTTCAAAGCGTATCTTTCCAACTTCTGGTCACATTGTCATATCTCTTTTCTTTGACTCTGATCCCCCTGCCTCTGCTTCCCTCTTATAATGACTCTTGTGATTACTTTAGGTCCCTAGGTGGTGCAAATGGTTTGCACTTGAGCCCTGGTGGCACAGTGGTTAAGAGCTCAGATGCTAACCATAGGTTGGCAGTTCAAATCCACCAGCTGCTCCTTAGAAACCCTAAGGAACAGTTCTACTCTGTCCTATAGGGTAGCTGTGAGTCAGAATTGACTCAATGGCAACAGGTAGGTTTACTAACCTAAAGGTTGGCAGTTTGAACCATTCAATGGCACCAAGGAAGAAAGGTCTGGCAATCTTCATCAGTGGAAATTACAGCCAAGAAAACTCTGTGGAGCACATGGTGATGCCATGATTCAAAACTGCTTCCACAGCAACAGGTTTGGCTTGGTTTGGTGATTGCACTGGGCCCACCTGGGTGATTCAGGCTACTTCCCCATCTCAAGATCCTTAACTTAATCACTTCTGCAGAGTTCCTTTTATCATGTAACATAACATATTCATAGGTTCCAGGGATCAGGATGTGGACATCTTGGGGAGTGGAGAAGCATTATTCAGCCTACTGTAAAACCCAAGACAAACTGTAGAGTTGACATGAAGAAAGACTAGCTAAATATCAATTCAACAGTAAAAGGCTTGAGATTTATTGTGGAACAACTCTGGAAACAAAAAAGAAAACATTGCAATTTAAACAGTAAACACAATACTGGGATCAGATAAGAAGCAAGTTTGCTGTTTATTTACAGCTGATCAGGACTTAACGGAAATGTCATTACCCGTTTTATATGGTGAGCTCTGGGATAGGTTCTGAGAAGAAAAAATTTAAATTACAAAAATAATCGAAGAGGAAAAAAAAAAAATCTGAAAAATAAAGCTGTGTAGCTTGGGAAGGGGAGAACAGCACAAATCTTAATAATTAATTGCAAGAATATGGGGTGCGGGCCAGCGGTAATTAGCAGGAGAGGTTGAGCGTGTATGCTCAGTACACACAGAGAGCTGAAAAAGAGGAAGTGGGCCAAACTGCAGTGAAAAACCGGGCTTTTAAAAAAGGAAGTTCTTGACCGTGAGGATCAGGCTACCAAGGGAAGCTGTGTAATCTCCATCCTTAAAGAGCTTTAAAAATAGTATAAACAGCCATCTGCACAAGATGATTTATGCATTGACCTTCAGGAGGCGGGCCCAGATCATCTCATGAAGTCCCTTCCAAGTGTGGGATTCTATGATTTAATCAGTATGTGATTTTTCTCAGCTCTACATTTTGTGAGATAACCAGCAGATGGAAGCCACAAATTCCCCAACATCATACCAAAATCATGGTTCCTCGCGCTGGTAGGGCCCAGTCAAGCTTGCCAAATTGGCACCCGTTGTAAAAATCATTGAAGGACCCACCTCAAACATTTATTTATCTCCTCATGGGTGTCTGGACCACCCATGTCCACAAAATATAGATAATCCCTCTATTGATTCATGCGCATTTAGCTTTGACTTAGTGTAAAAGAAAGTTGCATACATTATGAGTATCTGTCTGGTTTTGAAGCCTGAGGGAGCAGCTCTCGAATATGTTATTAGAGCTATTACAGACCAGAATAAGCAAAAATGAGAACAAATGGGCACTTTTCTGTGAAAAGATTCACAGCTCACTTGTAACTTCGTGTTTCTCAGTCAGATAACAGATATGGTTCTCTGTGCTCACTCATTTGTTCATCGAATGAACATTTGAATGCTAATTCTCTTCCAGATTATGTAATGGTAACCCAAGCCCTGTCCCTACCTCACATTGCTTAGAGTCTGCTGTGAGACACAAACAGGCCATTTAGGTGCAGAATGTTAAATGCTGTAATGCGGTTAGGGACATGCTGCTGTGGGATAACATAGGAGGGGCAATCAATTTGCTTTGGGAGCACCTGAGAGGATTTCCTGAATTAATGCCTAAGTTGGAATCTGAAGGATGAGTAGTAGCTGCTGGGGAAAGAGGGGTGGTGGAAATTATTTTACAGAGAGGAAAAGGCTGGCCTGGAGGCTGGTAGAATAGCATGACACGGGAACCGAGAGTTGTTGAGTATGATCAGAGCACAGAAGGTGAGGAGGGAGGGTTAGGAGTGAGTGGGAGGAAGGAGAGAGAGAAAAAAAGTCAGCCATGATGCTTGAGAGACAAGTCAGGCCAGGTTATGAGGGCCTCACAGCCGTGCTAAGGAATTTGGACTTGATGTGAAGGTCACGAGGAGCCATTGAATGATACAGATCAGGTTTGTGCTTTCAAGAGATACATTAGTGCACTTTTGATTTCAAGGATCGGAAACAACCTTTACATTTGCTTCCGCAAAACGAAAAGTTTATTGGAAGTGTATTTGGAATATAAGGAATCCAAGGAGGAACTGAAAATCCAGCTGAGTGAAGGGCAAAGATGTTTATCAGGAGCTACCAGAACCAGGGATGGAAGTAGTACCATGGTGATTCTTCATTCATCTCCCATGGCTGCCCCTTTGAGCTTCATTCCTTCCACTTGCTCCTTCTGTTTCTTCAGTGTAGTTAATGGCCACCAACAGCTCCTGAATTTTAAGCTCTCAGTCTTGACAACCCAGAGATAGACTGGCCCAAAGCTTTCAGTCCCAAACCCAGAATTCCGATGGAAGGGACTAGCTGCACCCCAGGGGCTTATCTCTTGACCAATTAGCAGTGGCCAAGGAGCAAGGGTGCGTTACAACAAGGCCAACTTCTTCTGCAGCCGACTGGATGGTGAAGGCGGCACTGTTCTCGGAATCGCTGATGAGCAGCTGTGTTCTGTCTGCAGTCTGGATGCACTGACGGAAAGACCAGAGGCAGAGAGAGCTAGTGTGGAGAAGATTGTACCTGGCGTCCGTGAGGAACTACACAGCCATCCTATCCACAAGCTCTGGGCCACCATCAGGCTCCCAAATACCGGGAACAGGTTTCCCAGAATGTGTTCTTACGCAAAACTATAAATTCTGGTGGGTCTTCTTTCATATGTAAATTTCTTATCAGCATGATTTTACTCAAATTGCTCTTTTGTTTTAATGTGTTACTAAAAAGAGTATGAAAAACTGACATGCTGATTTATTTGAATGTCTGAAATCGTTATTTCTTATATGTTAAGTTAGGCTGAGTATATTAAAAAAAAAAAAAAAAAAAAACTGTTGCCGTCGGAATAGGATCACTATATACGCTATCATTTACAACATTCTTTGAAACAGTAAACTTACCTTACCATATTCATAAACCTGTCCTTAAGTGAATGTCCTTAAGTGAGGTGTGAGGTATAAACCTTTCTATTATCGAAAAATTTATCTCTCTAGAGTTTCCAATCAGTTTCAAATTTCTGTCAATAGACACTAGATTGAACAATATATTGCGGTTACCTGTTTCACCGCTAGATGGCAGCATACATCTTTCCTTCTAATTTTATCTCGTTAAACGAGTTTTTCAGAAATGGGATTTTCTTTTCACTTTTTTTTTTTCCAAATAATTGATGGTATTTTGACATCATTTATTAAATAGCCCTTGGTGTCACTACTTATTTGTAATACTGCCTTTAATCATATACTAACTTTTTGTATATGCTAGACTCTTCCCAGGCAATATTATTCCTTTACTTGTCAATCCTTATTACAAAGCAATGCTGTTTTAATTTTTTTAGTTTTATGATACATCTTAATATCTGCTCTAGCCACCATTCCTCTTCAATTATTCTTCATTTTCAAAGTCTTTCTTATCCATTAATGTACCCAAATGACGCTTAGGCTCATTTCATCATTAAAAAAAAACAAAAAACAAAAAAACAACACTGGCACTTTAACTGGAACTACTGTAAACTTGGCCCTGGTGGCGCAGTGGTTAAGCATCTGGCTGCTGAGGAAAGTTCGGCAGTTCGAATCCACTGGCTGTCCTTGGAAACCCTATGTGGCAGTTCTGCTCTGTCCTATAGAGTCACTGTGAGTCGGAACGGACTCCACCGCACAGGGATGTTAAATTTACAAGCTAATTTGGGAGGAATTTACACCTTTACAATATTTATTAACGTCAGTAAAATGAAACTTTTGAATCAGTGACGTAGACAAGAACAAATAGAGAGTGCTTGGCGGGTGTGTGTGTGTACAGAATAAATGAATATATGGAGGGCATTACATTTAAACTTCATAGAAGAGGAAAAGGGGGGGATCCCTTCATGTCTAACTATAGCAGATTGGCTAAACAGATCATAACCTAATCCGAACGGAGTATTTTACTCCACTAAATATAATGATTTCAGAGAATTGTCAAAGGAAAAAATGCTCATAAAAGACAAACAAAACCCACTGCTGTAGAGCCAATTCCAATTTATAGCAATCCTATAGGACAGAGTAGAACTGCCCCCATAGGGTTTCCAAGGCTGTAAAGCTTTAGGAAGCACACTGCCACGTCTTTCTCAGGAAAAGGAGCTGGTGGGTTCAAACTGCTGACCTTTCAGTTTGCAGCCAAGTGCTTTAATCACTGCACCACCAGGATTCCTAAAATGCTCATATGCAGATGACACAGCGTTGCTTGCGGAAAATGAAGAGGACTTAAAGCACTTACTGATGAAGATCAAAGACTTCAGCCTTCAGTACGGATTACACCTCAACATAAAGAAAACAAAAATCCTCACGATTGCACCAATGGAAACATCATGATAAATGGAGAAAAGATTGAAGTCAAGGATTTCATTTTACTTGGATACACAATCAATGCCCAAGAAAGCAGCAGTCAAAAAAACGATGGATTACATTAGGCAAATCTGCAGCAAAAGACCTCTTTCAGGTGTTAAAAAGCAAAGATATCACTTTGAGGACTACAGTGTAACTGACCCAAGCCACAGTATTTTCAATCACCTCAAATGCATGTGAAGGCTGGACAATGAATAAGGAAGACCGAAGAAGAATTGATGCCTTTGAATTATGATGCTGGCAAAGAATATTGAATATACCACGGACTGCCAGAAGAATGAACAAAGCTATCTTGGACGAAGTACAGCCAGAACGCTCCTCAGAAGCAAGAATGGCAAGACTTCATCTCATGTACTTTGGACATGTTATCAGGAGGGACCAGTCTCTGGAGAAGGACATCATGCTTGGTAAAGTAGAGGGTCAGCAAAAGAGAGGAAGACCCTCAACAAGATGCATTGACATAGTGGCTGCAACAATGGGCTCAAGCATAACAACAACTGTGAGGATGGCGCAGGACCGGGCAGTGTTTCATTCTGTTGTACATAGGGTTGCTATGAGTCAGAACTGACTCGACAGCACCTAACAACAAAAAATATAATATACGTAAAACTATACATACAACAGAACAATTTCGTTTTATTAAAACATAAGGATAGAAAGAAATAGGTAATGCACTAATGCATTCTATCTGGAAAGTGGAATTACAGCTAGTTTGTATTTTCTTTACTCTTCAGAATTTTATCTATTTTCTACAGTGAGCAAGTATTACTTTCATAATCAGTAAAGAAAAACAAACTTCTAAAACTTGTAAAACAAATGGGCTTCATGGGAGATTGCAAAGATGCACCGTTTTCTTAATGGATTGATTTATTGCTTAGTTTTTAATAAAAATGATATATTAAATAAATATTTTTAGTAATATTCAAAGTAAGGAAACCTCTCATTTCTCAATGAATATATCTCTGATACCTTTTCTACACGTTTCCTGCCACGCGTCAGAGAGATAACGTGACTTATCTCAACTTGCAGGTCACAGTTGTCAGAGGGTTAGTTCACATGGGGCTCTCCACCTCCAACTTCCTTTACTCATGTCCAACTTCTCAGCTTTTCCCTGGTAACAAGTCAACATCTTCCTGCAAGTGAGTGAAGTCAGTGGTTCTCAAAGATTTTGGTCTCAGGACCCCTTTACCTTCTTAAGAATCAACTACCTTAAAGAGCATTTATTTATGTAGGTTGTAGCTACAGTGAAACCTGTGAGAGCCAGAACTCGATGGGGCTGCTTTGTTTTTCCAGGTCTTGCAAGTTTCCCATCTCTGACAGGGTGCAATCTTTTCACTTTTCTATCGCTCTCTCTGAGTGGGAAATACTGGAATTTTCCTTCTCTGGTAGGTTTCCACCTTACTCATGTTCTGGCTTTTGCAGCTTTTATTGTACTAATATTTAACATATCCAAAAATTAAAACTCGTACTTTTAAGTATTTATTTATTCATTTAAAATTAAAAGTCCATTACAAGTTAACATCAATAACAAAGTTTATGAAAAAAACTGTCTTTTCCAAAACAGAAAAAAATATCAAGAACAATGGCATTGTTTTACGTTTTTTTTCAAATCTCTTTCATATCTGGCTTAATAGAAGACATTGGGATTCTCATGTCTGCTTTTGCATTTAATCTGTTGTGACAGCATATTTCAGGTAGCCTCTGGAAAACTCTTCTGTACACTCATAAGACAAAAGGAGTGAAAAAGGCAAATAACATCTTCATATTGTGATGAAAATAGTTTTGACCTGAAAAGGGTCTCAGAAATCCGTAGGAATCCTCAGACCATATTTTAAGATTAATTAATTAGTTAGATTAAACTAACTAAATTATCATTGCTCCAAATGATTTCCTTTTCCTTTTCTTTCTCTAATACTCATGTGCTCAACTGAAACTGAAAGAGAATAAATGCAAGAATAAGCACACTAACAGAATACAATGGTTCCTCATTATCCACTTGCCTACGATGAAACATCTAAGAGAATATTTCAAACAAGGCCTGTATGTCAGACTGGAGATGCCTGGGTTTGCCAAAGTCTTCTACATTCTAACACCCATCACTGCCATCACCACTACTAGGTGACTCTTTGTTATTCTTTGGAGATAATTAGCTTAAGGTCCACTTTTTCTAACTCTATTCCTCTCACAATTCTTGGTGAGTTCAATATCTGTAAAGGTGATGCTTTCCATATCTGTCCTCTAAATTCTTTGGCCTCTCCCTCCTCCAAAGATCTTGTCCTCCTGTTTACCTCAGCCACTCATTCCCAAGGTCACACCATTGGACTTGTCATACCAATAACTGCAAACCCTCCACAATCTCAATTTTAAACGTCCTACTTTCTGGCCAACAACTCCCATTTTTTCAGCTCACTTCCTATACCCCAAATCCAACAACTCTTCAACCCCTCAAACACCTTCAGTTCATTGATCCTGCAGCATTTTCACCATTTCCCCTTGTATCTTTACTCAGTGCCCCCATCATCCAGCTTAAATTCCATAGTCATTCATTACAATCACTGCTTTGAATTTGTCCCTGACTTCTTTCTCTTGCTCTTGCTTCATCAAACTTTCTTAGCCAAAACCCAACTCTGGCTAAATTCAACATTCTGCCTACTCCGCGCTTACGCCCACACAGATGAACAGGTCTGAAGAATAATCTACTGATGATATCAGTTTGTATTCATGATCGATAATATTTATGAGGGAGATTAGCAAGGCTCAGCAATTACATTCTATTTCCCTAGGTCATTTTCTCTTTCACTCTCTAAGTGGCTATTTCTTGCCTTCTCTTTCCTCAAATTCCAACACCTCCTCCTCCATCCTCATTCTCAGTTAACGACTTCGCTTACTATGTAACTAAGAAAACTGAAGCAATCAGACGAGACTTTCCTCATCCACCTACGCACTTGCCTTCCTGCACATGTCCTCTACTTCTCTTCTTGTACTATGGTCAAACCATCCACGTTCCTAAAGTCCAGTCCCTCCAATGCTGCACTAGATCTCACCCCTTCTTACCTACTGAAGCCATTGCTTCAGCAATTCTACTCTCTCTCTCACCTGCCTCATCAATTTAGTCCTCTCTATTGAATCTTTCCATCACCTTAAATATATTATTTTATTTCTGCGTTTGCTGATAAAACTCTGTTCATCCAGTTTCTCTCTCCAACTATTGCCCATTTTCTCCTTCCTTTAAAAAGAAAAAAAAAAAAAAAACTCCTTGAAAGAGCTGTCTATACTTGTTGTCTCTAATTTAGCTCATTCTGTTCTCTGTTGAACCTCCTCTAACCAGTCTTTTGTTCCCATTGCTCTCCCAAACTTGCTCTTATCAAAGTCGCTAGTAACTTCCATACTGCTAAATCCAGTGATTAATTCTCAGGCTTTGTCTTCCTTGAACTATTGTCAGTATCTGATACAGTTGTTGGATAAAGATAAGGGTAATAATATTAAAAATCCCGACTTCAGCATGGTAACCAGATTGTACTACTAATAATACCATTCATATATTTACTACTAAATTTTACAAAGTGCTTTCCCTTCTATTAATTTATTTCTTCACAGTATCCCTGGGCAACATAGCTATTTTATCCCAAGTGTATGGATGAAGAAACTGAGACTCATAAAGTTTAAAGAAATTGCCTGAATTATATAGAGCGTTATTAACAGAGCTGAGGCTAGAACCGAGATCCAAGAAAACCAAGAAGCAGTGTCTAGGAGAGAGCAACCAAACCCCTAACATGAAAATTCTGGGCAACAAGTCAGAACCATCAGATAGCTTGGTCCAGAAAGCCCAGGGAATCGACATCAGACCTTGAGACTGTGTGCCAGGTATGGGTGTAGGTGGGAATGGTGTGGGAATAAGCAGCAATACGGAAAACCCCGGAGGAAGAGGCACTTCATGAGTGTCAAAACTCAAGTAGGAGCAGATAACCTGAGCACAGGTGGAGGGAGCAGGCAAGCTCACCTGACTAAGAGGAAGGAGTGGCGGTAGGAAAAACGGAGTAATTTCTGACAAACATCCTGCAGAAGTAAATGAGCCTGCAGTTCTCTGTGGAAGGTCTTACTTTTATCTCCTGGAATTCTTTGGCCTCTAGTCTAGGGAAGAGGCAAATATTTGGCATTTAGTGGATGGCCATTGGATGCTACTGGAAGCTAAGAGAAGGGTGGGAATGGGGGAGTTTTTTTCTATCTCAAGCTAGATAATCATCTGAAGAATTTTAAGCAGTTCGTGGAAAGTGCATATAATCTTTAAAAAGCAGAGTAAAAGAATCAACAGATTATTTCTTTGATATGCACTTTGTAACTTATTGTTACAGCAGGATTTTTGAAATTTCAGGTGTAACAGGTATATTGAACAAGCATGACTCGTGATGAAATCATACCACATCTATTTTTATGATCCACTACCCTGTTCAATGGGGTGAACCTTCCCTTGCCCCTGGTTGGACTCTCAGATGTCTACATCAAGACAAGGATGTCCTGCAGTCACTCTAGTAACAAATAGTTAAATTCAGCAATTTGAATATCATTACATAATCAGAAACTGGAACTGATTTAGCACTAAATCTTCTCAGGACGCCTGCTTAGGCCTGCTTCACTGTGGACGGCTTATTCTCTAGTTCTTCATCTTCTGCTTTCCCTTCTCCCTCCTAGCCTCCTCCTAGAAACTGCTAGCCATTTTCCATACTGGAACCAGAAGAAGAAATGGTAAGGGGCTAGGAAATGGTTTTGTTGTTGTTTTTAACTGGCTCGGAGCTTTCTGGGCCAGGTAAAAATGAACCTTTCTTTCACGGACAGTTTTATAGGCTTCTTGTAGGAACTCTGCTGGGCCCCTCCCCTGAAGTTCCCTTGTTCTGAGTAGGTGCATCCTATTATGGGTTGTTGAGGGTAGGATGATCAACTACTCAGTTTGTCTAGCAATGTCCTCATTTTAGTATAGAAAGTCCCATGTCCTGGGAAACCCCTGAGTCTTGGGCAAACCAGAAGGGATGATCACCCATATAGGGGCTCACTTGTGAGTCCTTCTATGCAAAAAACTAAACCCATTGCCGTCGAGTCAATTTCAATTCATAGCGACCCTATAGCCCTTAATAATCTGGTATCAAGCCCAATTTCTCGCTTAAGTCCTTCACCCCTCTAGGGTGAACACAACCTTTTGGACACAACCCATGATAAACCGACACTGACTCACTTTCCCAAGTTCCCCACATATTTGGTCAAAGTATTCCTTTGCCCTTTTGAAATCTGGACGTGTGAGCGAAACTCAGGGTAACACTTAATCCTGTTGTAGTCACCCTCTTTAGCTTTCTAAGCACTAGTCCTCTGAGATTCCCAACTGCAAGGAACATAGTTCAGAACTCTCCAGCTGGGCGCATGCAAGTCTCCCGTTACTAGACTTGGGGTAAAGGAGGTAATACCCACCATCACTCCCTGGATGGAGCCCTGGTGGTGCAGTGGTTAAGAGCTTGGCTGCTATCCAAAAGGTCCGGTGTTTATTTAACTACTATAAGCTTCTTACTCTGTCCTATTGGGTCACTATGAGTTGGAATTGACTCTCAGTAAGAGGTACAGGTTTAGGAAAACCTGGTGGCTTAGTGGTTAAGAGCTACGGCTGCTAACCAAAAGGTTGGCAGTTCAAATCCACCAGCTGCTCCTTGGGAACCCTATGGGGCAGTTCTACTCTGTTCTATAGTGTCGCTATGGTCAGAATTGACTCAGTGGCAATGGGTTTGGTTTTTTTATCACTCCCTGGTAGGGTAGTGTTTAAGCACTCAACTGCTAACTGAAAGATCAGAATTGACTTGACGGCAAAGGGTGGATTTTTTATCACTCCCGAGGATGGAACAACTGCTCTTTCCAAAAAAGTCATTTCAAAAATTCATCCACATCAACCCTTTCCATTCTGAAAGCGGTTAAAGAATTTCAAAAGTCATGGAATATCACATCAATTATATCTTTTTTTTATTGTTGTAGTTTAAATGAAGTTCACACATCAATTACATCTTGGTGTCTCAGTCTCTAACTTTAATTCTAACATTATATCACACAAGATTACCCAAAATGAAAACTTACCCATTGGTGGCACCTGTGGAAATACACGCGGAATATGTGTGGTAGATCGCATTTTCCAAAAATGTCCACAGCAATATTTCTGTTCCCACAAACACTCACAGAATCTTGACATTCCTCATTCCTTCAGTCAAGCTGTGGAATGGTTCTTCTCCCTAAGAATACGGGACATCTCAGTGACCTGCTTCTACTAAATACAATGAAGAGAAAGTGACACTCTCTGACTTCTAGACTAGGTCAAAAAAGCAACACAGCTTCTGTCTGATTTTCTCTCAATCTCCCTCTCTCCGTCTCTCTCTCTCTCTGTATATATATATACATATCTTTCTGTCTCTTTCTCCCTTCCTCCCTATTCTCTCCCTCCCTCTCTCTCCCTCTCTCTTTCTCAATTCTCTTTCTCTCAAGACCATGAGGACCATTGAAACTACCCAGCCTCGTACCATGGGCAACCCATTAGGTACATTCACCAATTATACACGTTCCCCAATTTCAGAGTTCGTGTTACTCTTCCAGTAGTGGCATACCTTAATCAGCCTGGGTGGAATAGCCTCAAAACTAAAGAATCATTTATATCAGGGTTTCTATGAAAACGAGGGTCTGGGATCCAAATCTCAAAGTTTTGAAAGCCAAACTTTTCATTAGTTAAGAACCACAGTCCAGTTTGTAATCTCATACAATCCTTTTGACTTAAATTGTTGGTAAAGGTTAATGACTCTGTCCTTTCTGCCTGTTTGAGTGTCTTTGGGAGCCATATCACTCAGAATTTAAAACACTTAATCCAAAGAATTTAATATGCTCATCTTAGCCATCTAGTGCTGCTGTAAACAGAAATACCACAAGCAGATGGCTTTAACAAAGAAAAATTTATTTTCTCACAGTCCAGTAGGCTGCTAGTCCAAATTCAGGGCATCAGCTCCAGGAGAAGGCTTTCTCTCTCTGTCAGCTCTGGAGGAAGGTCCTTGTGATGTATCAGTCTTCCCTCAACACAGGAACCTCAGGTCCAAAGGACATGCTTTGCTCCTGACGCTGCTTTATCGGTGGTATGAGGTTCCCATGTGTCTCTGCTCACCTCTCTCTTTTATATCTCAAAACAGATTGGCTTAAGACACTATCTAATCCTGTAGACCTCATTAGTATAACCACCAATAATCCATCTTATTACTTCATAGTGATAAGGTTTACAACACAAAAGGAAATCACATCAGATTACAAAATGGTACACAATCATACAGTACTGGGAATCATGACCCAGCCAAGTTGACAGAAATTTTTTGGGAACACAATTCAATCCATGACAATGTTGGAGCACTTCAGAAAAGAAGTACAGTAACAAAAACTCTAACTAGAAGGTTAGACATTTTTTAAGATTTACAAATTATAGAGCCAATAACCACTAAAAGAAACTATCTGTTATACAAAATGATGTTATGAATTACTTTGAAAACTACAAGAATGTTCTTACAGTTTGGTTTTTACCATAGTAAATTTATTTCATGCAATCACTTACTAAATTATCTATATGTTCTACTCTTGTTACTTCCCGAATTAAGCCTTTCCTGAGTGAAGATGGCTTTCTTCCTTGACTTTTCCTTTCAGTCATATGTTACTGCATTGACTATTTCAAAACCATGTAAACATTAACTTATATAATACATACTTTTAAAAAAATCTAAATATTCTCAAATTTTGAAAATATTTCTTATAAATTTCATATTTATCTTTGGCATTCAGTTGCCAGAGAAATTTAAATTTAGATTTCTATCAGACTTGTTTTCCAAATCCAAACTGCACTTTAATTACTTGGAACATACCAAGTATAATAAAAATTAAAATAAAAATAAAATGGCATTGTGTTCCTAATGCATTGTTTTTAATTACTAAAAAACATATCTCTGAAGTTGTTTTGTTTTCTCTTTTCTTTTTCCCAAATCATGTCCAAATGAAACCAAGCATGACCATAAAGAAAGATGATCAAAATACTCACAATGCAGGTTCCCTAAGGGACCATTCATATTCCTATTACAAAGTAGTAAGAGCAGTAAGTTACTAGGAAATGTGAATTCCTAGCTGGAAAATCCAAAAAACAGGATGTTAGGGAACAACAGAAAGCCACCCTTCCTAGTGGTGTATGCACACTTTGAGAAATTGATCTATTAAATTCTATTATGAAATAAGTGGAAACAATACCATTAGCAGATAACAATACTATTAGCAGATAACAATACCATTAGCAGATAACTTGCTTTTTTTGTTTGTTTTGTTTTTTTTTTTTTTTTTTAGTACTTTGGAAGGTTTTCATAGTATTTGGGCCAAGTAGACATTCAATTATATGTTTGTTAAATAAATAATACAGCTTATCTCATATTTTTCTCCTCAACAACCTTGCAAGATGGGTAACACTATCACCATTACTTGGGGAAAGTGTGGGGGGTTTGAGATTACAGTTGTGTCCAATGCTCTTCCAATATTACACATCTGACTCCCAACATAAGGCGTTCATTCATTTGTTCACTCATTTACTCTTCAAATCCAACTTGTGATTAATGCATTTGAGAGCAGACAGTGCAGTAGGAGACAGACAAGGAACTAGAACATTGCATGACAGAATAAGTGGTGCAATGAAGGTAAACTATTGTAGGGACAAGCAGGTGATTCTTAGCTGACTCCTTAGAGATAACTTAATGAGATTTTTTTCAACCCTTATTATCTAAATCAGCACTCCTCAAAGTACACTTGAACAAACACTAGCGTTTTGCTTGATATCGATTACTGTTCTGTGAATTAGAGAGCACCCTAACTAGCAGCAGTTGCTCTGCAGTTTGACCTAGTGTTTCATTCACTGTAAATTATGCTGACCCACTGTTTCACCAGTAAGCCTCCTTTGAGTTTGGTCATTCAGAATTAGCCTCTCATGATCTAGCTCATTTATGCAATAAGACCCCGCAGGTGGCCTGATAACTGAATATTCCCACCCAGTAAGACTAAGGGACCGTTAAACAGAAGAACAACTATTAACCATTGCATCACACCACAGATCTCAGTTTTGCTGTAGCTAATACCTTTGGTGGGTTGTCTTCTTTGTTTAAGGAGAAATTGAGTACTCTTTGGATGAATTCAGTGGTGTAATAAAAAAGAATTCATTTTAAAAACCAACTAGAAGTGATAATAAGCTGGATTGTTCAATATTGAAGTCAGAAACCAAAATCAACTTATCAAAGAAGCCTTTTGAAGGTATACAGGGAGAAACCCTCTCTGCTCCAGGATGAGACCAAGTACCGCATTCTGCGGAAAGCCACTCAGTCAGCTCCCACGTTTTCTGGGAGAACAGAGAAGAGAGTCAGTGGGTTGTTTGTTTAAAGTGGATAATATGAGCAAGGAAATGTTGAAAGCTGAAATAAGAATTAGGTTAGTTAGAAAAAAAAGTAAAGTGAGAAGTAGTCTCACCAGGTATCTCCAATTGTACACAGCAAGCACCCAGCCTCTATAACAACCTTGAGAAAAGCACACACCCCTTTGTGAATTAGAAATTTGGCACCAACCTAAGTAGGCCTATGTTTTTTAGGGTGTTTCATGTAGTTTTTATAGAAGTCCCGAATTAGTGCTTGTAATTTCTACTAAATTTTCCCTCAGGATAAAATTCATGGTCATGGGAATATTTTGTAAGTGTAGTAAGGTTTGTTTTTGCTTGCCACATTTTTAAATGCCTGGAGCAAGACAGCACAAGTTCAGAGGAAAGGGGATCCCTTTGCAACATGACAAGGCCTATCTCAGGTCCTACTATCCTAACATCTAAAGGAACTGTGATACGAAACAGCATATAAAAGCAGTTGCCGTTGAGTCGATTCCAACTCATGAAGACTTCATGTGTGTCAGAGTAGAACTGTGCTTCACAGGGTTTTCAATGACTGTTTTTTCAGAAGTAGATTACCAGGCCTGTCTTCCAAGGTGCCTCTAGGTGGACTCACTTGAAAGGTTGGCAGCTGAGGGCATTAACACCATTTGCACCACCAGGGACTCCAAGCAATATATGTTCTAAGTTGCCATCGAGTCTATTGTTACTCATGGTGATCCCATGTGTGCAGATTAGAACTGCTCCGTAGGGTTTTCAAGGCTGTGTGAACTTTCGGAAGCATATCACCAGGCCTGTCTTCCAAGGCACCTCTGGGTGGGTGCAAACCACCAACCTTTCGGCTAGTAGTCAAGCCCTTAACTGTTTGCACCATGCTCCTTATTTTAAATACTTCAAACTTACAAAACACCACCTTGGAAGGTGTGCAGCTTGACTGTGTTAACACTGAGGCTCCGGTGTGCTGCAGTTTGAGCAACAAGGGATCACAAATATTTACTGAGCACTTACCATGGGCTAGCCTCTTCTCGTTATTTATCTCCTATGTTGGCAGAGAGGTGAGACTCCTTGATTCTGAAGTACCAAAACCATGATTGCCATACCTGCATGTTTATCCTCACAGAACCTGGCTCAGAACACAGAGACTCACTTCTGTCCCTTGGCCAAAGTCCCAGTTCTCTTTTACAGCTCATAGGAAGGTCAACACCCTTTCTCCTCTGCCGAACTTCACATTTGGTATAGTCTGTACTTTGGTTAGACAGGGAGGGAAGGAGTGGGAGATAAGAAGGAGCAGAGAGAACAGCGCTTTGCTTTTCTGTGATGGCTGCCATTTTTTCTTCCTTACAGAAAGCACAAACTAGAAGAGAGTGTCTTGTTCCTCCTCTTTCTACATCTATCCTCCTTCACCCTTTTCTTGATTCTTATTATAAAACCCACCTTCTGCCACTAAAGGCAAAGAATAGGATTGGGTAAAGAATGTTTGAAAGAAATTCTCATTCTTTGTTTCTTCTTTCAAATCCCAGAAGCCATGTAAAAACATCCTTCTTCCCATATTCAACTTATTCACTGAAGCACCTAACATAGTCACACTGGCTTCATGTACTTCCACTGTGCACACCTCACCTTCCTCCTCTGTTTTGTGGTAGAGACATGAACAAGGACACAACAAAATTTTCACAATTGAGTGTACATGCAATACTTTTTTTTTTTTTTTTTAAATTCTGGAGCTTCAAAGCAAAACCAAATTGTATTTATTAAAAATCAAATTTCCCAAACCAAATAATACATAAACTGACATAGGTGATATTTGGCAGTACACTGTTTTACAAATAACAAATCAATCCTATATGCTAGCTGACACACTCCAGTGAGAAAGGAGACCTAAAAAATAAAATAAAATAAAAAGTGACTAATTTATGTTTACCTGTGTTTCATTGACTATGCAAAGGCATTCACCTGAGTGGATCATAACAAATTATGGATAACATTGGGAAGAACGGGAATTCCAGAACACTTAATTGTGCTTATGAGAAACCTGTACATAGACCAAGAGGCAGTCACTCATACAGAACAAGGGGATACTGTGAGGTTTAAAGTCAGGAAAGTTGTGCCTCAGGGTTGTATCCTTTCACTATACTTATTCAATCTATTTGCTGAGCAAATAATCTGAGAAGCTGGACTATCTGACCAAGGAAGAAAGGAAGCTGGACTATATGAAGAAGAACAGACATCAGGATTGGAGGAAGACTCATTAACAACCTGCGTTATGCAGATGACACAACCTTGCTTGCTGAAAGTGAGGAGAACTTGAAACAGTTACTGATGAAGATCAAAGACCACGGCCTTCAGTATGGATTACTCCGCAACAGAAAGAAAACAAAAATCCTCACTATTGGACCAATAAACAACATTATGATAAACAGAGAAAAGATTGAAGTTGTTAAGGATTTCATTTTACTTGGATCCACAATCAACATCCATGGAAACAGCAGTCAAGAAATCAAAAGACACATTGCGTTGGGCAAATCGGCTGCAAAAGACCTCTTTAAAGTGTTGAAAAGCAAACATGTCACCTTGAAGACTAAGGTGTGCCTGACCCAAGCCATGGCGTTTTCAAATGCCTCATATGCATGAGAAAGCTGGACAATGAATGAGGAAGACCAAAGAAGAATTGATGCCTTTGAATTATAGTGTTGTCAAAGAATATCGAATATACCTTGGACTGCCAAAAGAACAAACAAATCTGTCTTGGAAGAAGTATAACCAGAATGCTTCTTAGAAGCAAGGATGGCAATACTACCTCTCACATTCTTTGGACGGGTTATCAGGAGGGATCAGTCCCTGAAGAAGGACATCATGCTTGGTAAAGTAGAGGGTCAGTGAAAAAAAGGAAGACCCTCAACCAGATGGATTGACACAGTGGCTGCAACAATGGGCTCAAGTATAACAACGACTGTGAGGATGGTGCAGGACCAGGCAGTGTTTCGTTCTGTTGCACATAGGGTTGTTATGAGTCAGAACCGACTTGACGGCCCTTAACCACAACAATTATTAAGGAAATTTCACAAATTATATATATTATATATGTATATACATGTATAATATGTGTGTGTGTGAATAATCTTGAAAGTTTATTTATTCATGTAGCAAACATTTTTTTAATTATCTATGGTATACCAAGTATACCAGGCTCATGCTAGGTGCTAAAATTATAGGAATGAACACAATAGTATTTGATTATCTATTGCTGCATAACAAACCACCTGAAAACTTAATGCCTTAAAGCTACAGTTCATTATGATCTCTCATAATGGATTGACTGGTCTCAGCTGGGCAGTTTTCATGGCCGGGGGGTGGGGGTGGGGGTGGTTGGTGGTCTCTCATGTGGTTACAATCAGATGGTGGTTGGAGCTGTAGTCGTATAAAGGCTTGACTAGTCTGGACATCCAAGTTGGCTTGTTTGCTCACAGCTGGAATGGCTAAAACAACTGAGACTCATCAGGTATCTCTCTCAATCTAATCTATGCAGTTTATTCCCATAGCCAACTTGGGCTTGCTTGCAGCCTGGCAGCTGCCGGGAGTCAAACTTTTTCTGGATAAAGAGACCAAGGAAGAAGCCACAAGGCTTCTTATGACCTAACCTCAAAAGTCATGCAGCCTCAGTTCTACTGAATTCTATTGTCTATAGAGGGCAAGCTCAGATTGTGGGAGAAGCCTATCCAAGGCCAGGTGCTGAGTCAAGCAAGGCCTAATGAAATTGTTTCAGTCCTTGTTGTCTAAATCAGTACTTCTCAAACTATTCTCAAAGGAACACTAGTGTTTGGCCAGATATGAATAACTATTCCGTAGATTACAGAGTGCCTCAATTAGTAGCAATCGCTCCATGGTTTAACCTAGTATTTCATTCATTGTAAATTATTTAAGTTGGCTCACTGTTTCATCAATAAGCTTCCTACAAGTTTGGTCATTCAGAAATAGCTGTCAAGATATGGCTCATTTATACAGTAGGATCCCACAGGTTCATGGTTGGGGGTGGGGAGGAGGCATCTTCAGGATTAGCCAGGGCAAACAAGTATGATCTTTACCCTCAAGAAGCTTATGAGAACGTGGTGCTCTAGGCAGAATCACTACACCGTCCCTCCACAGCAAAGATCCGAAAAACTAAGCCAAACAGAGAAAACAGTAATCCTGAAACCGTAAAACATCAAATGAAGAGATAAAGAACTCAGTCAAGCACCAAATGGAGTGAGAAAATTGACAGAGAACGGAGAGTAAGGAGAGGTTCACGCAGAGGTCGCCTATCAGCTAACGCAGCGTGGATCTGCCATCTTGGACTCCTATCAGAGACCAGCAAATAGGGGGTACGAGAAAGCAGCTTCACAGAGCTTCCAGCGGGAGACAGAACAACCAGTAATTGGCGATATGTGCTTTCCCACCCCCCAACCTTCTTCACGCCCACTTGGCCTCCTCTGCTTCCTGCGGCCACAGTCTCTCAGCCGGGAAGCACCGGCTGCTTGGATTCCACCCCCCGGCACTGGCCAATTCCCTGAGTGCCATTTGTTGGCTGCTGGTGTTGCTTTTTTCTCCTTCTTCTGATTTCTTCCTTACCTCTCACCACCTCCCCCTCCTTTCACTCAAATACCTGGCTTGTGAGCCATCTTTGCTTCTTCCTAAGGGGCTGCGGAGCTCCAGTAGAGTGTGGAACTTCTTCCCAGTCTGTGCTGCCGTGCTGGTGGGATCCCAGGGCTTTTTTTGTTTGTTTGTTTGCTTTGAATTGTTTGTTTGTTTTCTTTGTCTTTTCTCAAGTTGGGAGCCTGTCCTGGCTAGGCAGTGTTATGCAGCTTGGGACCTACTCCCTCAGCTTGCGCAGATGTGCAGAGGGATCCCTGAGCGCATTTATTTTTTCGTGGGTTTGTTTTTTCTTTCTGTTTTTAGGGGGGATTTTTGTCTTCTTTTTTTTTTTAATTTGTTTTATTTTCTTTTCCCTCTTTTTCCCTTTTTGTCTTTCTTAATTACTCAGTTTCTCGTCTCTCTATGCCTTCCTTCTCTTCCTGTCCCCTGAATACCTGGCGCTGAATACCTCTATGCCTTCTAGCCAGGCTGTACTGCAACACCTGGGAACAACTTCCCCAGACCTTGTAGTCACACTGGTGGGATCCCTGGGAACTTTGCTGTTCTTTTTTCTTTCTAATTTTTATTTATTCATCTTTTCTTTTCTTTTTTTCTTCTTCTTCTCCTTTTTGTTTTTCTCCACTTCATAGTCTCTCATCTCTCCACTCAAATGGCAAGCTCCCCTAGCATTCTTTTTTGTTTGTTTGTATGTTTTTGGCTCCTGTTCCTCTCTCCTGTCTCCCGTATCCATCTTAGCTCCGCACATCATGATCTCCTCCCTCCATCCTGCCTACCTGCACCATGCGCTTAACATCATACCACCAAGCAGCACAGGCACAGCCTACCAGAACCTATCCTGCATGGACTACCGACCCGCCCTGGTGGCTGTAGTAAGTGCCACAAACAACCCATCCCAGCAACTCCTCTTCAGCTAAACCTACCCTGTTGTACCATATCTGAGCGACTGATCCTGCCAATTGGAGAAGGAGGCAAAAAGTATTGTGCCCACAGACAAGCAAACAACAAAGAACACAGAGCCCGCCTGCTCAGACATAGCCAAATGGAAAAAAAAAAAAAAAGGACGAAACAAACAAATCTACAATCAATAAACAAGAAAAATAACTACTGAATGCCCCAAAGACAGCAGACAATAGCAAAACATTTACAAAAACAGGACACGATGTTCCAGTAAGCATCCAAAATAAAACACCAGATGACTTTCCAGTGGAAGAAAAGGCACTGGAACTACCTGATAGGGAATTCAAATCTCTAATACTCAGAATTATCCAAGAGCTGAAGCAAAAAGCAGACAAAAATGAGGAAAAAATAGACAAATTCATGGAAAAGGCAGACAAATTCATCAAAAATACAGACCAAAAAATAGAATAATTCAGGAAAATAATGCAGGAACAAAATGCCAAAATAAATTCACATCTAGAAATTATACAAAAACAACAATTAGAAATCCAAAAGATCAACAACAAGATTTCAGAAATGGACAGTGTCATAGAAGGGCTGAAGAGCAGATTTGAAAAGGTGGAAGACAGGATCAGTGGAATTGAAGACAAACACTTGGATACAACTCTGTTCGAAGAAAACTCAGAAGAAAATAAAACAAAGAAAAATGAAGAGACCCTGAGAATTATGTGGGATACAATCAAAAGCAAAAATTTGTGAGTGATTGGAGTTCCAGAACAGGGGGAGAAAACAGAAAACACAGAGAAGATCACTGAAGAACTGCTGACAGAAAACTTCCCCAATATCATGAAAGATGAAAAGCTGACCATCCAAGAAGCTCAACGAACCCCATATAGGAGAGACCCCAAAAGAAAATCACCAAGGCGTATCCTAATCACACTCGTCAAAACCAAAGACAAACAAAGAATCCTGAGAGCAGCTCGTGAAAAACAAGAAGTCACATACAGAGGAAAAACAATAAGACTAAGATCAGATTATTCAGCAGAAACCATGCAGGCAAGAAGGCAATGGGATGATATATATAAAACCTTGAAAGAAAAAATTGCCAACCAAGAATAACATATCCTGCAAAAGTCTCGTTCAAGTATGATGATGAAATTAGGACATTTCCAGATAAACAGAAATTAAAGGAATATGTAAAAACCAAGCCAAACTTACAAGAATTATTAAAGGGAGTCCTTTGATCTGAGAACAAACAACTTCAGCTCACAGGCTGAATGTAGGACACAGGATCGTATCAGCCAGATAGCAATCTAGGAAATGAACTCTCAAGGACTATCCAAAACCAAAAGAAATACAACAGGGAATCAGAGCAGTTAATCAGTAAATGACAACAAAATCAGAACAATAAAAGAGGGAATAAACGGCATAGGTATAGAACCTTCTAATGGAGAGGAAAGCAAGGCGATACCAAGGATTTGCCACTCCAATTAATCAGAGTGTAGTGATGTTACCTTCAGGAAAAACTTAAAAGTAATACAAACGTTCATTTTTGCAGGATTGGTTAAATAAATTATGATGCCTCATTAAAAAAAAAAAAAAGAAAAGAAGCTTACGAAACCAAAACCAAACCTGCTGCTGTCAAGTTGATTCTGACCTATACCCACCTGACAGGACAGAGTAAGAAGCTTATAGTAGTTAAATAAACAGGACTAAGAGTTGTTGTCCTGACTATTAATTTTGACTTTGTCATGTAATTGTCACTGACTTCACCTTTAAAAAACAAACAAAAATAACTTTAGCTGAAATCCCCTATCAAAGAAGATTCCTAATGGTATATACAGTTAAGTACTTTGCAGCAATTAAAAATTATACTTTCAAGGAACATTTATGGATACAATGCTCTCAAGTTAATATTAGGTGGAAAGCAGAAAACATTAGTGTATGTTTGTAGAATATTACCAATTTTCCTTAAAATACAAATGTATAAGCACACCCATATACATAAACATAAACTCATAGAAAAAAGACTAGAAGAAAACCATTAACATGGTTAAGATAGTTGGAATATGTGTAAGTTTTTCTTCTTTACACTTTTCCAAATTTCCTACAATGAACATATGTTCTTTTTTATTAAAAAAATTATATTATATCATATTTATAATTATTATCCTGAGAGGAAAGGAAAGGGAACAGCTAATCTTGGAATTTAGGCTTTCCAGAACTCCAGATGACAATGGCCAATAAACATTGAATCCTACAGTGATACTTGGTAAGAATTAAAATGTGGATTTTGATGTGGCTGCAGGTGAGGTTCGCACAGGAATTTAACAATCTTATATAAAGGAGTAAGGCAACAGGGTATTTCCTAAATTCTCCAATGGGAAATATCTTAGGGTTCTCTAGAAAAACAGTACCAGTAAGATTTATACACACGCACACACACACACAGAAAGAGAGAACCAGATTGACAGAGAGAGAGTGTGATTGATTGATATCTGAGGAATTAACTCATGTGATTGTGGTGTTGGCAAATCCAAAATCTGTAGGTCAGATGAACGTATAAACTGGGGCAGATTATCCAATAGGCAAGGTAAGCATGGTGCTTACCTTGCTTACTAGATCATCTGTAGTGAATAATTTCACATTTTTTCACCACATCAAAGATTCTGCTAGGTATAACTGGCATCTGTCTCTATCCCAAGCCCACAACGTCCTCCTACAGAATCAAAGCCTCTTTTCAAGTTTACAATACCTGACAGGGGCAGACGACCCAGTAAGCAAGGTAAACACAGGCTTACCTGTGCTTACTTACTAATCTATAGTGAACAATTTCACATGTGTTTCACTGCATCTGAAACTACAGATGTTCACCACAAATGATCTGGCAAGCAAGTAAGCATCATGTTTACCTTGCCTATTGGATAAACTGCCCCTGCTTATTATCAAACTTTTAAGAGTAAACTGGATGGAAAAAACTATCATTATTATCAGGCAGGGGATGTGAGGAGATGTGGAGAACAATCAGGGTATATTTTTGACGTCTTTTGTGGACAAAGGTGGAGAGTGTGGTCATTCCTTTCTTCTCAGCAAAGGTCTCTGTAAACTCATTAAGCACCTATTACCTAAGCAGGAGGCCTAGAGTGTAGCTATTTGCCCAGCCAAACCTCTGAAAAGGGTGGAGCCTGTGGGGAAATGAAGAAGAATTGAAATGGAAACAAGGAATTACCCAAAGTTTCAAAGGAAGGACTTTTGGGTGTGGTTTCCCAAACAGGTTTGACCTGCAGTAAAGAACTGATACCAAGGTCAATTAGAGGCTATATTTTTCCCTTGGAATAAAATAAAATGTGTCTTGTAAATGAGTCTAGTTCTAGTTTCTCTGTTTTGGCAAAGTCACACTGCACACCTGTGCATGCATGTGTGCATGTGTGCGTGCCAGGATATGTATTTCCCAAAAGCTAAGAAGAAAGGGGATCTTTCTCACTTTGGCAAAGGGAGCTCAGGAAATCTATCTCTCCAAACCCATTGCTGTCCAGTAGATTCCAACTCATAGCAACCCTATAGGTCAGAGTAGAACTGCCCCATAGGGTTTCCAAGGCTGTAATCTTTACTGAAGCAGACTGCCACATCTTTGTCCCACAGAGTGGCTGGTGGGTTCCAACTGCCTATCTTTTGGTTAGCAGCTGAGCACTTTAACCACTGTACAACCCTAAATCTATTTCTAGACGGTGTAAATCATGGTGGCAGTAGGCATTCCCACTGGACGGGCAAGGGACAGACTCAAGAGGAGAGGATCAGAACAGCTGTTATAATTGATACTAAACTCCTCTCACACACACACAAGATTTCTCTTACTAGCTGTGAAAACTCTCTTTTTCACTTTTTCGCATGTCTTTGTTTTAACACTCTTTTCCCAGGTCTCCACATGGCCACTTCCTTACCTCCCTCAGGTCTTGCCCTATTGTCATCTTCTCAGTGGAACTACTCTGAGCACCCCATTTAAAACCACAGCTCTTCACTCCCTAAACTGACATTCCATATTCCCTTTTTCCAATCTTTTACTCCATAGCATTATTTTATTATTTTTAAAAATATGATATATGATACATACAAAAGAATATATAATAAATACATAAATTATAAAACATAACAAAGATAAGTACACCTGTAAAGTCCACCACCAACTTAAGAATTAAAATATTTTAAATACTCTGTCCTCTTCATCATCATATCCCCCATACGTGCACCACGAGAATGTTCCTTGTAGCACACTTGATTATAACACAAAACTGAAAACAACACACATACCCATCAACTAAAGAATGGATATATAAATTGTAATATATTTACCCAATAGAATAATATACATCAGTGGAAATGAATAAACTACAGCTATATATGACTGAGCATGAATGAATCTTAGAAATGTAATGAGTGGAATAATTAAGTCCCAGAAGACCAAAGAAAATATGATATCGTTTACATAAAGTTCAAAAATAAGCAAAACAATGTTATTAACATTTCTTAATAAATTTTAACACTATGAGATACAGTCATTGACTTTCTCTTAGTTTATTGTCCAGATAGGACTCTCCAACTTCAATATACATCTAAAATAATAGCTTGTAAATTCATGCCAACTTGAAAAATTCTTAGTTCCAAGAACATGAAACTATATTAAGCTTTCTAAGCTGAAAAACAGGAGTGAATCTTGAGATGTTTTGTTCTTTGCTTACCACGTAAAACTGGTCACCCAGTCAGGTAGCTTTTCCTTTGAATATGCTTCTTGATCTGGCCTCAATCTTCATCTAAGTTGCCACCTACCACTGCCTTCAATCTTTAACTTTGGATTCTGGACGTTTAATAGTTTTAACTCACTTCCGCATTTTATTCTATTAGTAGAGTGTTTTCCTATGAGTTATCTAGAAGATTTTTTTCATTTTTATTTCATAGATAAACTTCAAACCAATTTGATTACGAGTATAATTGATTTATCAAACAGTCTGAACTGTCAAAAGAAGTTCATACCTGAAACTTTTTTTTTCTCTCCATTTTCTTCAGTTGTTCTAGAATGAACCTTCCTATCCAGTTACTTTCAGATTACTTCCAGTCCAGTCCATTTTAATCTAGTTAGTACTTCATTCTTATAGAGTTCACTCTCCCATCCCTACTTCCCCAGCTCATGGTGCTTGATCAAGGGCCTGAAACTTGTAGGGCAGAAGAGGTGTGGTCCTCAACTTCCTTTTAGTTGTTCCATTTCTCAGGTGAGTGTGGGTGGGTGGGGGAGTTAGGGTATGGAAAGGACGATTGTCTTGTACTTAATGAGTGTTGCTACATTTCTCAAGGAGCCCTGGTGGCACAGTGATTAAGCACTTGGCTGCTAACTGAAAAGTTGACAGTTCAAACCCACCAGCCACTCCAAGGGAGAAAGATATAGCAGTCTGTTTGCTAAAGATTTACAGCCTTAGATACCCTGTGGGGCAGTTCTACTCATCCTACAGGGTTGCTATGAGTTGGAGTTGACTCGACGGCAATGGGTTTTGTTTTTTTCCTTTGCTATGTTTCTCTCTTGACTATACTAGCTATTTGTCCACCCCCTCTACTGGCTCTCTTGGGGCCTAGTGTAAGTTCGTTGTATGTCATTGTGGGAGGGACGACCTCACCACATAGTTCTGGGTTCAGGACAGCTGCTCCAGCTTGGCCTACTCCAATGCCTTCATCCAGCCATATGTTGGAGTCAGTTCATACTGGCTCCTGGTAGCTAATCATTAAATTTTCAGAAACTTTGCAAGCCAGTTGTTAAACCATTGGTAGCTTGAAATCAGCCATGGTGGGAGAATTTATACCACCAAAATTAGCAAAAACTACAAATTGGTTTTTTTTTTCCTGTTGGAGAACCAGTTGTTAAACATTTACCAGTACCCACCGCTTTCATCCCCTGCGCCCTCTGCTTCCATCTCCTTTCCCCGTGACCTATCCTACAGCTGCTGGAGTCTCTTCACTGAGAGACCAGCCCTTTAGGGTGGGGTACTGACAAAATGGTTGAAGCCAGGCTACTACGCAAGGAGTTCCAGTGACCCAGAGAAAACTCATGCACCCTCGCCACAACAAAGGGTGGGAAGATCAACTGTTCATTGCTGACTTTTCAATCTACCTTGGCACCTCTGTCCAACTCTCCGCTCTTTCCGCTCAAATAGGGTTAGTGGAAGTCCAGCTAGTCTACTGTCTAGGCAGGCATCCAGGTCTGGAAAGAAATATTGATCTTCCCTTCTTAAGACGCTCATCATCTCAGAAAGCAATTCTCTTGGGCCCCCTTCGTAAGTTCATCAAAAGTGATAATATTCATAGAGTATATCAGGGGTGAACTAGAGGAGTTTGAAGGATTGGTACAAAACATGTCATTGTATTGTGATGAAAACATATCATGTATGAGAAAGGATACTAAATATGCAATTTCCATAAAACTTCCAAATAAAGTCTCCTAAATTTTTAAATAAGAAACTTGAGCTTGCTTCCTTGAACATAATTTTTATTTCATATTTTTAAAATAAAATGGCTACAAGATTTTCTTAAACAAGTCTTTTCAAATAATAACTTTTATTTATCTATAAATGTCATATTAATGTGTTATAGTTTAATAATAGATTATTTTTATTGTGAAAGAATAGTGTGCTTTAGGAGAATGGTAAACTGCATTCTATCTAAAAGTTATTGAAAGTCATTGTCCTTGTCACAATTTTTATTTCTCTGCATACTCTGCATTTTTTGATATAGCAATGCCAATTATGTCATTGTCTTGATTATCTAGTGCTGCTTTAACAGAATTACCACAAGTGGATGGCTTTAACAAAGAGAAATTTATTTTCTCACAGTCTAGTAGGCTAGAAGTCCAAACTCAGAGTGTTAGCTCCAGGGGAAGGCTTTCTCTTTCTGTCGGCTCTGGAGGAAGGGTCTCGTCATCAGTCTTGCCCTGGTCAAAGAGCTTCTCAGGCACAGGGACCCCAGGACCAAAGGTCGCGCTCTGCTCCTGGTACTGCTTTCTTGGTGGTATGAGGTCCCCAATTCTCTGCTTACTTTCCTTTCCTTTTATCTCTTCTAAGATAAAACATGCTACAGGCCCCACCCTAGGGAAATACCTTTTACACTGGATCAGGGATGTGACCTTAGTAAGGGTGTTATACAATCCCATCCTAATCCTCTTTAACATAAAATTACAATCACAAAATGGAGGACAAGCACACAATACTGGGAATCATGGCCCAGCCAAATTGATGCATACATTTTTGGGGAGACATAATTCAATCCATGACAGTCATTAAGAGCCTAATGAATTTTCACAAAGTAAATACATACAAGTTATAAGCAGCTGCCTTATACCTCCTCTTAGTCACCCCCCACCACCAGGGTAATCATTATCCTGACTTCTAACCTCATAGTTT
This sequence comes from Dugong dugon, assembly GCA_030035585.1. Lineage (NCBI taxonomy): Eukaryota > Metazoa > Chordata > Mammalia > Sirenia > Dugongidae > Dugong > Dugong dugon. Next base: position 123,328,933 of record CM057461.1, on the reverse strand, counting down.
AGTTACGTGTGATTATTTACCTACCTTATTGAGATATAATTTACATACCACACAATTCACCATTTAAAGTGTACAATTCAATGGTTTCTAATATACTCACAAAATTGTACAACTATGACCACAATCTAATTTTAGGATGTTTTCATCACCTCGAAAAGAAATCCCATACTCATTAGCAACCATTGCCATTCCAACTCACACCCCTAGCCCTGAATAAGATTTTTAAATGATCATCTCTTCATATTCTTGGTATTCAACATCAACAAAAAAATTCACCCATTTCAGTAGATAAGAAAACATTTAAAACCATTGATAACTATTCAAATATTTTCAACAGCTGAAACTATAAGTAAAGAATCTAAAAGCCCCCCTTTTTGCATTAGCAAATGCAATAGTAAAATTTCCTATGAAAATATTCTATAGATGAAAGATGCATAATAGTTTGAGCAGTAAAAAAGAAGTGGAAGAATTGAATCACTGCAAAACACAAGGTAACGTAGACATGTAGAACTCCTTAATGACTGATGAACTTATCCATTTTTTCATGAACATATTTCAGTAAAACATTCTTAACATTAAATTAACATTGATTTGAATTTTAGTGTTCCCTTAGTTTTGTTTTTGTGTATCATGTGAAGTTGTATAAAAATCATAAGCATACGAAGTTTCTATATAACTAGCTAAAACTAGTACGTACAGGATACATATTATAATAACAATAATTTAAGTCAACAGTGAAAAAGTCCCCCCAAAATATTCCCTTTAAAAAGGTGCATATATCGGATTTGAGCAACACTGCTTTATTCTGTTATCAGCTGCCTTTTGCTTAAAAATCCACCAAAGTATCCTACTGCTTCTGTAGGAAACACAAGGCCCTTCGCAGTTCACTCAGAATGTCTTGGTTTCTTCTCTTCTTTCTACTTGCCCTATACTTCAGTCATCTTTCTCATTCCTTCTCCCTCTTTCCTGCAGGAATTCCTACTCTTCCTTGAAGACCAGGCTGAAGTATCACTTCCTCTGAGAAGTCTTTCTGGATTCCCCATAAGGTTCCCAACAATGTATCAGTCAGGGCCTGACAGGAAACAGATGGCACATTCAAATGGATAATTTGAGTACATTACCTGAAAGGAGCTGTGACTTTTGGTAAACAGATGCAGGCAGCTCACTGTGGAAGGAACCGGGGGGGCTAAATACGCCAACCTCACACTTCTCCCTCCCTCTGATCTGCTACTGGAGGTCTCCATTGACCAAATCCAACAAGAAGCCAAAGGGCAAGGGAACTCATTGGTATAATCCGTATAGATTGGCTTACTCAGGGAAAAGAGCAAGGTGGAGAAGGGTGAAGAGTAGATACAGGGTTGTATGGGATATGAGGCAAACAGAAGATACCCCAGCTTTTATTTACACCTTAATGATATTGTATTGCTATGATCTATTTTCTCACTGGACTATGACCTTGTCATCAGTATCTTCATATTCTCTGCACTTGCCAAAGGGTTTGGGCCAACATGGTCTCATAATAAGTGTTTACTGGATTAATGAATCTATCAAGGAATGACATGGGTAAGTATACCACGAGCATAACTGGCGTTATTTGAATGTTTCTCAATTTTCATTTTTTAAACTTCTCTTTACAATTGTTTTATTTCTATCTTTTGGAATCCAATCCGTTCTTCTTCTGTAATAAGTTCTTATGATTTTTTTCTAAGCAAAGCAGCTATTTATATTGTGTTATTTGTTTGTTTTATTTCTGTTATTGAGATTTTAGTTTTTTAAGCCAGTTAAGATTGTATCCTATAATAAAGCCTTAATGTGTTTTATTTTTCTGTACATAGTTGTGGGCCAATTTAATTTATAAAATAGGACAATTTTGTGGCACCTGGTTTAATTTTTCCCTTCAGTTTTGTACTGATTTCTTAAATACTTTTTACACTATTTGTATGGATCATATCAATCAAATTTATTTTGTATAAGAGATTAATAGAGGAACGTTAGGTTATAAGCCTTCCAGTTTCCTTGAATGATTTTTAGTATTCTGTAACGCTTTTTTGTAATTAAGATTTAAATACCCAATCCCTCAAGACTTGCCATACAGAAAGCTGTCAATCAAGGAATTGGCAGGCTCTATGAACTGCATGATGAAGTCTTTATCCCTACTCTCTGATGCCTTCAAGACCAGCTTTTGTGAGCTGATCCTTCATTTCACGTGTCTTAGAACTCACTCACACTTCTCATGCTTGGAAATGTAACACACAGAGTGACAACGTAATCTACAGCTAATAAGTTAGCGGCTATAAAAATGAACATCCACATTAACTTGCCAAGCATGGGTTGGAGGTGTTACACTGTACTCATGTATATGTCTGCCAGGGCAATAGTACATATGCCTTTGGAGATGCTTCTAAGTTATGCAGAAAAGCCAACAATAATTCGTGAACTTTGTTGTCAAGATCCAGTTTCATTTAAGAGCCAAACCAACAGCATCAAAACACTTGGCCACGATCAGCCACAATCCAGCAGGCAAAGAAAACATGTAGAACTAGCCCTTGGGTTGTGAATTTTGTGAAAATAAGGCTATTTCGGCACACTCTGTTATGTCCTAGCTTAGTATACGCTTTTACTGGGAAAATACTGGCAATAAAGAAATTCTTAGATTCTTTTTCTGTATATCCTGTGCCTCGTTATAAAGCAAAGTAAAATAAATAGTTACTCATTTTGATCATTATTCAAAAAATTTTTTTAATCTAAACTTCATAACATTAGTTACCAAGTATCAAAATATACCTCTAGTATATTTATTTACAATCAGAATTTAAAAATTTAAACATTTAGTCACTTTCAAATAATTAATGTATAAAATAATAAACCTGTTGTTGCTGAGTTGATTCCAACTCAAAGCAACCCCATACGACAGAGCAGAACTGCTCCACAGGGCTTCCAAAGAGTGGCTGGTGGATTCAAAAGGCTGACCTTTCGGTTAGCAGCTATAGCTCTTAACCACTGTGCCACCAGGGCTCCTTTAAAATAATAGAATATAAAATTTAATAGTGGCCAAAAATTTGAATCCCACACCATAAAAATGAGCTTGGCCTATTAAAATCTAATTTTAAATTTACTTATCCATGCAGTAATCATTTAATCTACACTACATTAATTATTTATAAATTCTTGATATATACATATTCTTCAAATGAATACTTCGAATATTTTTAAAATAAATATCAGTTCTCTTATCCTCTTCTTCTCAATATGCTTTTAAAAACTGAGTACATTTGTGATCACATAAGTGAGGGAGGAGCATCCTGAGTCCACTGGTAAGATAAGCAGAGATTTGCGTTAAGTGGAAGTGGAGCTGCATATGGGAGGAAGGAGCCAATATTATTGAGTCCCTATTAGAGCACATATTTAACATATATTATTTTAGTACTTACAAGAACTCCACAAGGTAAACATCTTTTATCCCTTTACTGATTCTGATGTTGAGGCTCAGGAAAGTTGGATAAATAACAGAAGTACACATAGCTCGTACATTTTAGAGCTGGAATATAAATCCAGATTTAATTAAAAAGTATGTTCCTTCTACTGATCCACATAGTCTTCAAACGTACAGAAAATAAAACAGAGTATAAGCTCTTTAAAGATAGGAGCTCTACTTGAAGCACCATTGTGTGTTTGTCTATGTTCATGCATTATTCAAGCATCTCTGCTCTGAACTAGGAACTGAGCTAGGCCCTGGAATACAATGGTGAGCAAGACAGACAAGGGATCTGCCCTCAAAGAGATTTTCAGACTACAGAGGGTTGCAGAAAAGCAAAAAGTGTGGTAAGTACTACGGGGGAGGAGGGTAGAGGTGCTAGGGGAACTCAGATTTTCAATGCCTGGGAAGGTAATTTGCAGGAAGCAGCATCTAAGCTGATGCTTTAGAAATAAGTAGGTGTTATCACAGAGATCTAATAAAGAGACACAACCAAACATATGCACACCCATATTCATTGCCACATTATTCACAATAGCAACAAGATGGAAGCAACCTAAGTGCTCATCAACAGATGAATGGATAAACAAAATGTGGTGCATACATACAAAGGAATACTACACAGCCATAAAGAATAACAATGAGTTCTCGAAACATGATATAACATGGATGAATCTGGAGGACATTATGCTGAGTGAAATAAATAATTCACAAAAGAACACATACTGTATGACTGCACTTCTATAAAAAGACAAGGATTGTTACAGACCAACATTCACTGGTGGTTACCAGGGATGGATGGGGGAAAGAGGGGGAATCTCTCTCTAGATAGTAGACAATTTTTATTTTTGACGATGGGAAAGGTACCACTGACTGTGGGTGAAATGTGCACAGCTTCACCAAGGTAAGTGATGCCACTAAGAAATACACAGGAGAAAAGAACATTTTTGGTAAATGATAAGACATACATAATTTTGCAACCACACCAACAACAACCAAAAAATAAAAACGTGTGGGGTTACATATGTATGTATATATGAATGTATGTGTTTGGGTACTGTCTTAGGCTGGGTTCTTTAGAGAAGAAAAACCAGTAAAGTGTCTAAATATATAAAGAGATTTATATCAAGGAAATGGCTCACTAGGTTGTTGAGGCTGGAATGCCCCAAATCTGAAGGTCAGGCTAGAGGCTTCTCCTGATTCTTGTAGCAGCAGGGGCTGGCGAACCTGAGATGGGCAGGTCAGCTAGAGGGCTCTTGCTCACAGGCTGCAAAGACTGATGAATCCCAAGATCAGCAGGCAAGACCACAGGTAAGCTGCTAGATCAAGTCCCGAGAACCAGAGATCAGACTAACAGGTAACCAGCACAAGCAAAAGCCCAAAAGCCTTGCCAGAGAGTACACTTATATTCAATGCAGGCCACACCCCAAAGGAAACTCCCTTTCAACTGATAGGCTACTCATAGCAGATCTCATGATGGAGGTGATCATGTTATATCAAACTTCATTATGGAAGTGATCACATCATCATACGACTACCAAACTACATCATAACTGCCAAACCACTGAGAATCATGGCCCAACAAAGTTGACACATAGCCTTAATGATCACAGGTATGTGTATGTGTATACATATGTCATCACATATAGATGTATCTATATGTAATGTATCTACAGGTATGTAAGTGCATGTATATAGATTCATATATATATATGTATATATATAAAATAAACCACATAGGGTGCACAGTTATGGATAATTCTTAGACATAACCAAACACCTTTCGAGTTTGGTTTTCTGAGTTTGAAGGCTTAGGATGATAGTCTCAGGGGACAACTAGGTCAATTGGCATAATACAGTTCATAAAGTTTATGTTCTACTTCCTAGTTTGGTGAGTAATATCTGCAGTCTTAAAGCTTGAAAACAGCCATCTAAGATACAACTATTAATCTCTACTCATCTGGAGCAAAAGAGAAAGATGGAAACCAAAAACTCAGAGAAGAAGCTACTCTACAGGACTAATAGTCCACATGAACCACGGCCTCATCTACCCTGAGACCAGAAGAACTAGATGGTGCCCGCTACCACTACCTACTTTTCTGAGCAGGGCCACAATAGATGGATCCTGATAGAACAGGAGAAAATATGGAACAGAACTCAAATTCTTAAAAAGTCCAGACTTAAATGATATGGCGTTTCCTCAGAAAGCTAGAAATAGACATACCATTCGATCCAGCGATCCCACTCCTAGGAATATATCCTAGAGAAATAAGAGTCATCACTCGAATAGACATATGCACACCTATGTTCATGGCAGCATTGTTCACAATAGCAAAACGATGGAAACAACCTAGATGTCCATCAACAGATGAATGGATACACAAACTATGGTACATACACACAATGGAGTACTATGCAATGAGAAAGAACAGCAATGAATCTGTGAACCATCTCATAACATGGATGAAACTGGAGGACATTATGCTGAGTGAAATAAGTCAATCACAAAAGGACAAATATTGTATGAGACCTCTATTGTAAAAACCCATGAAAAAATTCACATGCAAAATGTAACAATCCTTGTTGGTTACCAGGGATGGGAGGGGAGGGGGGGGAAATACTAAATAGGCAATAGATAAGTGGTACCTTGGGTGAGAGGTCAGACAGTACACAGTACAGGGGAAACTAACACAACCTGCACAAGGAAAGGTCATGGAGGCCCTATAGACACATCCAAACCCCCCGAGGGACTGAGTTGTTAGACGGAGGGCTCTGGGGACCACGGTCTCCAGGAACATCCAGCTCAATTGGCATGACACTACTTATAAAGATAATGCTCTACATTCTACCTTGGTGAGTAGTGTCTGGGGTCTTAAAAGCCTATGAGCGGCCATCTAAGATACTCTACTGGTCTCATCTCTTCGGGAGCAAGGGAGAATGAAGAGAACAGGATACAACAAAAAGATTAGTCCAAAGGACTAATTGACCACAGCTACCAAGGCCTCCACCGGACTGAGTCCAGTACAGCTAGATGGTGCCCGGCTACAACCGCTGACTGCTCTGACCAGGATCACAACAGAGGGTTCTGGACAGAGCTGGAGAAGGATGTAGAACATAATTCTAACTCCCCCCCCCCCCACAAAAAAAGACCAGATTTACTGGCCTAAAGAATACTGGAGAAACCTCAAGAGTGTGGCCTCCAGACACCCTTTCAGCTCAGAGGTGAAGTTACCTTCGAGGTTCACTGTTCAGCCCGGGAGTGGACAGCCCAGTAAAACTAAATGGGACTAACAAGGTACAGGAGTCTGGTGACAAAGGCCAGAAGGCAGAGGGGGAGTAGGAAACTGATGATAAGGAACACAAATTGAGTAAGGACACTGTCGATGTGTTGTGAGATTGTTGACCACTGTTATAGGGCAACATTTGTAGTAACTATTAAATGGGAGGCTGTTTTGTCCTGTAAGCCTTCATCTTGGGCGAGAATGGCAGCACAATTGGAAGAGCATAGTCAATATCACTTAAATGTGTAAGTAAAAAGTTTTGAAATGGTGTTAAAAAAAAAACAAAAAAACAAATGAGACTAATGAGGTACAGTAGTCCAGTGACGAGGGCCAGAAGACAGAAGGGGACAAGGAAGTCCCCTGGTGATAGGGAACACAAGGTGGAGTAAGGATATTCTTGATGTGCTGTGAGATTGTTAACCATTGTCATAGGGCAGCATGTGTAGTAACTGTTAAATGAGAAACTATTTTGTTCTGTAAGCCTTCATCTTAAGTGAGAATAACAGCACAGTTGGAAGAGCGTAGTCAATGTCACTGAACTGTGTATGTAGAAATTTTTGAAACGGTGTATCTTTGGCTATCTGTATTTTCATCAAAAAAAAAAAAAAGGTTGAGAATTTAGAGGCTTAATATGTTGTGGGGTTGTTAACCAATGTCATAAAACAACATGTGTACTACTGTTTCATGAGAAACTATTTGTTCTGTAAGCCTTCACCTGAAGTACAATAAAACAAAAAAAGAAAAAAAGTCCAGACTTACTGGACTGGTTAAGGCTGGAGGACTCCCCAAGACTATTGCCCTGTTGTTGTTAGGTGCCATTGAGTCAGTTCCAACTCATAGTGACCCCATGCACAACAGAAAGAAACACTGCCTGGTCCTGCGTCATCCTCACAACTGTTGCTATGCTTGAGCACATTGTTGCAGATACGGTGTCAATCCATCTCGTTCAGTGTCTTCCTCTTTTTTGCTGACCCTTCTACTTCACCAAGCATGATGTCCTCCTCCAGGGACTGATCCCTCCTGATAGCATGTCCGAAGTATGTGAGACTTAGTCTCACCATTCTTGCTTCTAAGGAGCACTCTGGTTGTACTTCTTCCAAGACAGATTTGTTCATTCTTTTGGCAGTCCATGGTATATTCAATATTCTTCACCAACAACACAATTCAAATGCATCAATTCTTCTTCAGTCTTCCTTATTCATTGTTCAGCATTCACATTCATATGAGGTGATTGAAAACACTAAGGCTTGGGTCAGGCGCACCTTAGTCCTCAAGGTGACATCTTTGCTTTTCAACACTTTAAAGAACGCAGTGCATCTTTTGATTTCTTGACTGCTACTTTCATGGGTCTTGGTTGTGGATCGAAGTAAAATGAAATCCTTGACAACCTCAATCTTTTCTCCGTTTATCATGATGTTGCTTATTTGTCCAGTTGTGAGGAATTTTGTTTTCTTTATGTTGAGGTGTAATCCATACTGAAGGCTGTGGTCTTTGATCTTCATCAGTCAGTGCTTCAAGTCCTCTTCACTTTCAGCAAGCAAGGTTGTGTCACCTGCATAATGCAGGTTGTTAGTGAGTCTTCCTCCAATCTTGATGCCCCATTCTTCTTCATATAGTCCAGCTTCTTGGATTATTTGCTCAGCATGCAGATTGAATAGGTATGGTGAAAGGATACAACCCCGATGCACACCTTTCCTGACTTTAGACCATGCAGTATCCCTTTGTTCTGTTTGAAAGACTGCCTCTTGATCCATGTACAGATTCCTCATGGACACAATTAAGTGTTCTGGAATTCTCATTCTCCGCAATGTTATCCATAATTTGTTATGATCCACACAGTTGAATGCCTTTGCATAATCAATAAAACACAGGTAAACATCTTTCTGGTATTCTCTGGTTTCAGCCAGGGTCCATCTGACATCAGCAATGATATCCCTGATTCCACATCCTCTTCTAAATCCAGCTTGAATTTCTGACAGTTCTCTGTCAATGTACTGCTGCAGCCACTTTTGAGCTTCAGCAAAATTTTGATTGCATATGATATTAATGATATTGTTCAATGATTTCCACATTTGGTTGGATCACCTTTCTTGGGAGTAGGCACAAATATGGATCTCTTCCAGTCGGTTGGCCAGTTAGCTGTCTTCCCTATTTCTTGGCATAGACAAGTGAGCACTTTCAGGGCTGCATGCACTTGTTGAAACATCTCAGTTGGTATTCTGTCAATTCCCGTAGGCTTGTTTCTCGCTGGTGCCTTCAGTGCAGCTTGGACTTCATCCTTCAGTACCATCGGTTCCTGATTACATGCTACCTCCTGAAATGGTTGAATGTCAACCAATTCTTTTTGGTATAGTGACTCTGTGCATTCCTTCCATCTTCTTTTGATGCTTCCTGCATTGTTTAATATTTTCCCTGTAGAATCCTTCAGTACTGCAACTTGAGGCTTGAATTTTTCTTTCAGTTCTTTCAGCTTGAGAAATGCTGGGCGTGTACTTCCCTTTTGGTTTTCTATCTCCAGGTCTTTGCACATGTCATCAAAATACTTTATCTCCCTGAGATACTCCTTAAACCTTCAACCAAAACTAGTCCCTGAGGCTACCTTTAAGCTAATCAACAGAGTGACTCATAACATAAAGAATATAACTGGTGAGTACTGAGCTATTTTAAAAAATCATCTATATGACACCTAATAGTCAACAATCACCCTAAAGCAAAGATGAGAAGGTATGGGGGCAAACAAACTAGGTTACTAGAAATAGAACAATCAGAATGGAAGTAATGGAAATGTTGACACATTGTGAAAAATGTAACCAAGTCACAGAATAATTTGTGTAGAAATTGTTAAATAGGAACCTAATCAGCTGTGTAAACGTTCACGGAAAATGCAATAAAATATTATTTTTTTAAAAGGAAATATGCAGTGGTCATCCAGGTGCAGGAAATGGGGGATGCAGTTGGAAAGAGTGTTTCTGGAAGAGGGGACTGAATCAGCAAAGGTCTAGAAGTAAAGGGGCAGTGCCACACTGGCGAGGGCGTGAGGATGCTAGGGAGTGAAGGTGGTGTTGCAAAGGAATTTATAGACATGGTCAAGGGATTGGAAGCAATAAGCTTCCAATTGAGAATGATCTCTCTGAGCAGAATAGAGAGAACTTATGGACGGGAAGTGGAGCCTGGAGTCAGTATAGCCAACAGAGGGAGAGGTGGCCTGTACTCAAGAGTGGCACTAAAGACTGTGAAGTGGGAGGGCTGAATGTGGGTACTGGATGTGAGAAAAGGAGAGTACACTGTGAACTATTGTCTTAGGTTGAGTTCTCCAGGATGCAAAACCAGTGAAGCGTGTACATGTACAGAGAGTGAGCAATTTATATCAAGGAAATGGCTAATGTGGTTGTAGAGGCTGGAAAGTCCCAAGTTTGTGGGTCAGGCTGGAGGCTTCTGCTGACTCACATAGTTGCAGGGGCTGACAAACCCAAGGTAAGCTGCTAGCTCAGGTTCGAAGAACCAGAGGCCAGATACAGAATCCAGAGTGAGCAAAAGCCAGCAAGTTTTTCCAGAAAGTCCACATATAATTGATGCAGGCTACACCCCCAAGGAAACTCCCTTTCTACTGATTGGCTGCTCATAGCAGATCTCAACATGGAGGTGATTACATTATATCAGATCTCGTTATGGATGTGATTATGTCATTATACCACTGTTAAACTACATCATAACTGCCAAACCATTGAGAATCATGGCCCAGCCAAGCTGACACACAACTTTAACTATCATAGCTATCAAAAAATGTTTGCTAAGTTTCTCAGGAATACTGAGAAGAAAGGACTAAAACAACTAACACAGGTCAAATCTCATCACACAGAACTGCATGGAAAAATGATTGTAAATGAACACTCTCTCACTGATACAATTGGAGACCTCTCACGACCCTTGAAGTGTAGTTCTTCATTTGAAAATACTGAAGCATCCAGAAGAAAAATCTCTAGCAATGAAGTAATGAAATGTTAAGCCTTTCAAGGTCTCTGTCTTTGAAGGGGGCTGGAGAGAGGTCTTAATCTGACTTGCTGGTATTGACAAGAGACAAGCCATTCTTTCCTCTCTGGTCAAGATGCAGACATGCTATGATTTCTTATTTCTTGCTTTCCACAGGATAAGATTTACTCCATCATTAGCAAGCCTGTTATGTTCCTCCTTACAGTTATGCTACACCACGCCATCAGACACTCATTAGCTTCTTCATGAAGATTGTCTGTTAGGTGCATACCAACTGAAGAAGATCATTAGCTCTTTTGATAAATCAGAGTCATGAACTATCACTGCACCTGCAACCAGGAAAAGAAGGGGAGTAAGAGTTACTTTTGAAACTTTTCCAACCCCCAAAAAATATATAAGCACATATATTTCTTGGAATTGCTAATCAAAATTCCAATTATTTAACAGTTAAGTAAAAATATTATCATTCATACTTATTTTATCCATTAGCATTTTTTACTCACAGGGTAATTTTAAAAATTGTGAGGTATTTCCTATTAAAATACATAGTCCCCAGTGAGATAAAGGAAGATTTAATTAGCCTCAACACAATGCACCTTTGACTCAAAAAACACAATAAAAAGTTGTTTCATAAAATGTTACTGACTTCTGGATTTATGTTAAGAACTTGACTGCCAACCAAAAGGTCGACTGTTGGAATCCGCCAGCTGCTCCTTGGAAACCCTATGGGGCAGTTCCAATCTATCTTATAGGGACGCTATGAGTTGGAAATGATTCGGTGGCAACAGGTTTGTTCTTTTTTTTTTTTTTTTTTTTTTTGGTAATATGTTTTTATAAGGCTCATATTTAATTACTGGGACAAAAATAACATAATTGTCATTTCTTTCATCAATTACTGGCTTATCATAGTACAAATATGTTGCTATTTTGCTGCTGTACTTAAAACAGTTTTTGAATTTAACTTCTTAAGTGTACTAAACCACTATTCCAATGTTAATTTTATATTTGATATAATATAGAATGTGTTGTTTTATGAATAAACCATAGAAATATTAGATTGCACTGTATGAAATTGTCATTTTTGTACATTAGAAATGGTCAAGTATCAGCAATCTCATATGGTTCAAATCTAACATTTACATATGTGTTTTCTTACTTCATATAACACCAACAGCAAAAAGAAAACTGTTGCCATGAGTCCAACACGTAGTGTCCATATAGGACAGAGTAGAACCACCCCATAGGGTTTCCAAGGAGCGGCTGGTGGATTGCAACTGCTGACCTTTTGGTTAGAAGCCAGGCTCTGAACCACTGCACCACCATGGCTCCAACATCTATATAACCCATTGCCAAGTAGATTCAGACTCATAGCAATGCTATGGGAAGAGTAGAACTGCCCGTTTCCAAGGAGGGCTGGTGGATTTGAACCGCCGACCTTTTGGTTAGGAGAGGAACTCTTAACTACAGCACTACCAGGGCTCCAACATCTACACAGCACATGCCTATCCTATTAAATGCTTATTAAAAGTAGTTCACTCATCTGTAAGAATTAACCTCCAACGGGGGTGGCTGAGTAGATGAAAGGTCCAGAAATCTGATTCTCTGTATGTTTGCGTTAAGCTTATGATTTTCACTAAAATAATAAAGAGTGGTTTGTTTTACAGTAAATTCTGTTTGAACAAAATGCCAAAGGGCAGTTGATAACACAAATGACTGATTTACTTTACTCAGTCCATGCCTTTCAAAACAAAATTGTCCACCAGTATTGCCTTCAGTAGGGTAGAAAAGACTGAAGATCTTCCTGAGGAAATAGGAAGATTCATGGACTTAAATCTGAGAATGTGGGTGTCCAGGTGGGTTTATTTCACTCTCCCTAGAAGTAAGAACTCCTTGTGGGCTCCTGTCTCAAAGCAGCTAAAAGGCCTGGAGAGAACAGTAGGCCCTCAGAGGTGGAGGTGCAGCCACGTTGGATCCTTGAAGCGCTAAGATCCAGGAGAGAGGTTAGATCCGCTGAGGGCAACGGCTCTGCAGGGCCCAGCAGGGCTGAGGTTGCAGGCCCCCCCAGGGCTGAGGGCTGCCATATTTTGCCACTTTGGTAGCATGCAGTGATTCCACCAACAGCATCAGAAACTCTTGCCACTTATACCTTTTATTAATTATATTTATATGAAACTATGCATTTAGCAATGGAAGTAGCTTGAATTTTTGCATTTATTTTGTCCATATGCACATTTTTAGTTCCCGAAAACCCTAAGAAAGAAAAACAAAATTTTAAACACAAACTGGAAGAGACTGTCCCTGCCTATAAAGTGTTCACATTCTTACTGGGCAGAGAAGATGAATGGAAGATCTAACTCAATTGGCATGACACTACTTATAAAGATAATGCTCTACATTCTACCTTGGTGAGTAGTGTCTGGGGTCTTAAAAGCCTATGTATGAGCAGCCATCTAAGATACTCCACTGGTCTCATCCCTTCCGGAGCAAGGGAGAATGAAGAGAACAGGATACAACAAAAAGATTAGTCCAAAGGACTAATTGTCCACAGCTACCAAGGCCTCCACTGGACTGAGTCCAGTACAGCTAGATGGTGCCCGGCTACCACCACTGACTGCTCTGACCAGGATCACAACAGAGGGTTCTGGACAGAGCTGGAGAAGGATGTAGAACATAATTCTAACTCCCCCCCCCCCCACAAAAAAAGACCAGATTTACTGGCCTAAAGAATACTGGAGAAACCTCAAGAGTGTGGCCCCCAGACACCCTTTCAGCTCAGAGGTGAAGTTACCTTCGAGGTTCGATGTTAAGCCTGGGAGTGGACAGCCCAGTAAAACTAAATGGGACTAACGAGGTACAGGAGTCCGGTGACAAAGGCCAGAAGGCAGAGGGGGAGTAGGAAACTGATGATAAGGAACACAAATTGAATAAGGACACTGTCGATGTGTTGTGAGATTGTTGACCACTGTTATAGGGCAACATTTGTAGTAACTATTAAATGGGAGGCTGTTTTGTCCTGTAAGCCTTCATCTTGGGCGAGAATGGCAGCACAATTGGAAGAGCATAGTCAATATCACTTAAATGTGTAAGTAAAAAGTTTTGAAATGGTGTTAAAAAAAAAACAAAAAAACAAATGAGACTAATGAGGTACAGTAGTCCAGTGACGAGGGCCAGAAGACAGAAGGGGACAAGGAAGTCCCCTGGTGATAGGGAACACAAGGTGGAGTAAGGATATTCTTGATGTGCTGTGAGATTGTTAACCATTGTCATAGGGCAGCATGTGTAGTAACTGTTAAATGAGAAACTATTTTGTTCTGTAAGCCTTCATCTTAAGTGAGAATAACAGCACAGTTGGAAGAGCGTAGTCAATGTCACTGAACTGTGTATGTAGAAATTTTTGAAATGGTGTATCTTTGGCTATCTGTATTTTCATCAAAAAAAAAAAAAAAAAAGGTTGAGAATTTAGAGGCTTAATATGTTGTGGGGTTGTTAACCAATGTCATAAAACAACGTGTGTACTACTGTTTCATGAGAAACTATTTGTTCTGTAAGCCTTCACCTGAAGTACAATAAAATATAAAAAAAAAAAAAAGAATTAGATAGTAAATTTTCATACACAATTTCCCTCCTCCCTCAGGGCTTTAATTATTACAATAAACTTATACAGCACCCCCCTCCCAACAGCCCAAACACCGGCTGTGGAACAAACTATTGAACAAAACGCTTCTTGCAATCCCTTTTAGCTAGTGAGTCCATCTGGGAGACCAATTCTGTCCCTTCCTTCTAATCATAAACTCTTCTGACTCTGGGAAGTCGATTCATCTACCTTTCCAGTGGTGGGGTAAAACCTCAGAAATCCCACAAGATAATTTTTTAAAAATAATGCTAGTGAACAATAGTGCTAATGAAAAATAATGCTCAGGATACCTTCCATTCACTGAGCCTACCACATGCCCCTTAATAAGTGTTTTATCAACTTCTTTAATTCTTACAATACAATCCTTGCAAAGTGCTGCCCAACAAAGTCACTGAAACATAACTTAAAAAAGCAACTTGCCAAGGTCACACAGCAGTAGGAACCAATACCCCCACCCCCTGCAGCCTATGCTCTACTTACTACCCCACCTGTCTCTGGCTTTTGCATTAGTTACTAGTAAAGACAGAGACTGGAACATGAGAATTGCTTGTTTGCGTGACCACAAACATCTGACCCAACCCCTCCACAACTCCACCCAACCCAAAGTTTTCTAGGTTTCTAAAGAAATTCTGCAATGTATTTTGAAAATCTACTGGGATTTTTAAGTGCTCATTCAGAAAATAAAAATGAGAGAATACACTTATCAATAGCAGCTGCCATTAAGTTGACTGACTCACAGCAACACCATGTGTGTAAAAGTAGAACTATGCTCCACAGTTTTCAATTGCTGGTTTTTCAGAAGTAGATTGCTAGGCCTTTCTTCTGAGGCGCCTCTGGGAGGACTTCACCCTCCAACCTTTGGTTAGCAGCCAATCACATGAACCATCTGTATCACCCAAGGACTCTAAAAATACACCTACTACCCAGGAAATATGGAGCCCTGGTGGCGCAGTAGTTAAGAGCTTGGCTGCTTACCAAAAGGTCAGCAGTTTGAATCCACCAGCCGCTCCTTGGAAACCCTATGCTGCAGTTCTACTCTGTCCTATAGGGTCTCTATGAGTCAGAACCCCATGCATCTGTCAGTTTGTTGTACTGTGGGGGTTTGTGTGTTGCTATGATACTGGAAGCTATGTCCCCAGTATTCAAAAACTAGCAGGGTCATCCATGGCGGACAGGTTGCAGCTGAGCTTCCAGAC
Organism: Dugong dugon; assembly: GCA_030035585.1. Taxonomy (NCBI): domain Eukaryota; kingdom Metazoa; phylum Chordata; class Mammalia; order Sirenia; family Dugongidae; genus Dugong; species Dugong dugon. The sequence continues at coordinate 123,313,357 of CM057461.1, read as the reverse complement.
TAAGACAGACTAGGAAGACGGACCCAGTGGTCTACTTCCAAAAAGAATTAGCCAGTGAAAACCTTTTGAATAGCAGTGGAACACTATCAGATATAGTGCCAGAAGATGAGCCCCTCAGGTTGGAAGGCACTCAAAATACAACTAGGGAAGAGCTGCCTCCTCAAAGTAAAGTCAACCTTAATGACATGGATTGAGTCAAGCTTTCAGGGCCTTCATTTGCTGATGTGGCACGACTTGAAATGAGAAGAAACAGCTGCAAACATCATTAATAATTAGAACGTGGAATGTCCAAAGTATGAATCTAGGAAAATTAGAAATCATCAAAAATGAAATGGAGCGCATAAAGATCAATATCCCAGGCATCAGTGAGCTGAAATGGACTGGTATTTGTCACCTTGAATCAGACAATCACATGGTCTACCATGCCGGGAATGACAACATGAAGAGGAATGGCTGTAGCAGTATACTGTCAGGGAACTACCAGAAATTCAAGCCAGATTTAGAAGAGGATGTGGAATCAGGGATATCATTGCTGATGTCAGATGGATCCTGGCTGAAAGCAGAGAATACCAGAAAGATGTTTACCTGTGTTTTATTAACTATGGTAAGGCATTCGACTGTGTGGATGATAACAAATTATGGATAACATTGTGGAGAATGGGAATTCCAGAACACTTAGTTATGCTCATGAGGACCTGTACATGGATCAAGAGGCAGTCTTTCAAATAGAACAAGGGGATACTGCATGGTTTAAAGTCAGGAAAGGTGTGCATCGGGGTTGTATCCTTTCACCATACCTATTCAATCTGCATGCTGAGCAAATAATCCAAGAAGCTGGACTATATGAAGAAGAATGGGGCATCAAGATTGGAGGAAGACTCACTAACAACCTGCATTATGCAGGTGACACAACCTTGCTTGCTGAAAGTGAAGAGGACTTGAAGCACTGACTGATGAAGATCAAAGACCACAGCCTTCAGTATGGATTACACCTCAACACAAAGAAAACAAAATTCCTCACAACTGGACCAATAAGCAACATCATGATAAATGGAGAAAAGATTGAGGTTGTCAAGGATTTCGTTTTACTTAGATCCACAATCAACACCCATGGAAGCAACAGTCAAGAAATCAAAAGACACACTGCATTGGGCAAATCAGCTTCAAAAGACGTCGTTAAAGTGTTGAAAAGCAAAGATGTCACCATGAGGACTAAGGTGCGCCTGACCCAAGCCTTGGTGTTTGCAATCGCCTCATATGCATGTGGAAGCTGGACAATGAATAAGGAAGACGGAAGAAGAACTGATGCTTTTGAATTGCGGTGTTGGCGAAGAATATTGAATATACCATGGACTGCCGAAAGAATGAACAAATCTGTCTTGGAAGAAGTACAACCAGAGTGCTCCTTAGAAGCAAAGATGACAAGACTATGTCTTACATTTTTTGGACATGTTATCAGGAGGGATCAGTCCCTGGAGAAGGACATCATGCTTGGTTAAAAAAAAAAAAAAAAAAAAAGAGGGTCAGCGTAAAAGAGGAAGATCCTCAACGAGATGGATTGACACAGTGGCTGCAACCATGGGCTCAAGCATAGCAACAGTTGTGAGGATGGCACAGGACCAGGCATTGTTTTGTTCTGTTGTGCATAGGGTCGCTATGAGTCAGAACTGACTCAATGGCACCTAACAACAACAAACAACACGAGTCGGAATAGATTCGGCAACAGCAACGGGTTTACCCAGGAAATGCGATTATTACTTACGTACCTCTCTCCTCTGCCTGGGTTACGTGGAACATAGGACATTCTATTATAATATTTTGTTGATGTTTAGGCTTCACCTGCAAACAATGCTGTGTTTTCCCTAGTAAAGTTATCTTCTTTCCCCTGGCTCAGCACCTCAAATTGCAGACTAAGCCTGTTGGACATTCCTCTCCTCCATGAAGCTGGTGATATCTGTTCACCATCCTTCAGGCTGGAGCCCGTTCATGCACAGCCTTTCTTCAGGGTAACTGAATATTAACCCATAGACTTTTCCTCTTCAAACTTGATCACAATTATTTTAGTCCTGTGATTAATATTTGTCAACATTTAATCATTTTTGTGTCTCTGCTTAGTCTCCTCCTATTTCTCCATGTCGTATACTATTCCTTTGTTATTTCTGTCCAAGAGTCTTAAAGAATGCGATGATTCAGCCCTCCACCCACACACCCGCATGAGGAAGGAGGCTTTCCTCCCTACTTTTCTGAGGTACAAAAATGTTTGGCTCCGGTGCAGCTCTGTTTTTCCAGCTGCAAAGCAGCAGCTGACCAGATTTTTTCTACGCACTGAAAACTGACAGCAAAGTGTATTGTGGCATGATAGGGTGGATGCAAAGCCTCGAAAGAGCACAAAAGCGAAATAGAGTCTTGGAACTCACAGAGTGTCAATGAACATATGCAGAGAGATGACATTAACAATTTTATTATGTGCCAGGTACATCTTTGATGTGGTGAAACCCATGTGAAATTGTTCATTACAGATTAGTAAGTAAGTACAAGTAATCTGTGCTTACGTCGCTTATTGGGTCATCTGCCCCTGTGAGGGACTATAAATTTGAAAAGAGGCTGATTCTGTAGGAAGGTGCCGTAGGGCTGGGAGAGAGACAGATCCCTGTCATACGCAGAAGCAGAGTCACATCCAAATGTGGTGAAAAAATGTGAACTTGTTCACTACAGATGATCTGGTAAGCAAGGTAAGCACAGTGATTACCTTGCCTATTGGATAATCCTATCCTGGTCAAATAAAAGAGTTAATAAAGAGATAAGAAGAGAGCAGGCATCAAGGAGGACTCCAAGGTTTCTGGCTTGGGCAATGTGGCTGGTGATGCCTCTCTCTGAGCCAGTGCATGACGGAAAAGGATCAAGTTTATTGGGGTGGAGGGGGCGGAAGGTGGCCGGTAACGATTAACTTACTCTTGGCGAAATTACACTTGATAGGCTTCTGAGTTACCCCGGTGGGGACCTCCAGGAGGCTTAAAATTCCTAAGAGAGATCCCAACCACAGGAATTCACTGAGAAATCATCAGCATATAGATGAGGCTTAGAGTCGCTGAGATAACTCAGTCATTACCTCATTACATCTCCACAACTCTGTGAAGTAAGTACAATAAAACAAACAAACAAAAAAGCCCCCAGGCAAATAATAATTGGCTGGCAGACCTGGGATTGCCTAACTTTAAAGTTCACTCTCTCCTTCTTTATGGGGCCTTCCCGTGGCATGGTGAGTAGCTGGAAGAACAGTTGTATGTGCTCACAGGTTTGCCACGTTGCTGAGTTTACTCCAGCCCAGCACTGCCATAGTTTCTGGAAATATTAATAAAACATGCCTGCCATAAGTCAAAGCAGGATAAGGGAGACAGAAAGTCAACAAATGGTTTCAACATAATATGGGAATGGCAGCAATGGAGGCATGTGCAGGGTTTATTTGGCACAAGTTTTATCAGGAAGGGCCCCCTGGCCTCAAAAGTCCAGATAAAATGCAAATGTCAATGCCTTTAACCTTCACTCAAGTCTATTTAGGTAGAGTTTGATAGAGGAGAAAGGGATGGGAAGCATGAGCCTTTGCCTGAGGGAATTGATCTGAAGGCAAAATTATAAAGGGAAGGAGCCCTGGTGGCAGCTGCTAACCGAAAGGTTGGTGGTTTGATTTGGTCAGCTGTTCGAACCCACCAGCTGTTCCTCAGGACAAAGATGTGGCAGTTGGCTTCCATAAGGATTTACAGCCTTGGAAACGCTATGGGGCAGTTCTACTCTGTCCTTACAGTGTCGCTGTTAAGTCAGAATCTACTCTATGGCAATGGGTTTGGTTTTTTGTTTATTATAGAGGGGATACTTGACATAGAAGAGACCTTAAAAAAAGAAGAGACAGTAAGATCTAGGAGGGAAACAGAAGAAAGGGCACCTACAGGAAGTAGCCAGGAGAAACCACCACACTCTAGCCATCAGATCCCTAATCCAATGGATTAATGTGACTCCCAGGAATTCTAATCCTCTCCCCATCCTCCCCCCAAAAATGCTTTATAAAACCAAACCCACTGCTGTCGAGTTGATTCTGACTCCTGGTGACCCCATGCGTTACAAAGTACAACTGAGATTCGTAGGGATTTCTTGGCACTAATATTTACTGAAGCAGATCACCAGGTCTTTTTTCAGGCAAGCTACTAGGTGGGTTTGAATCACCAGCCTTCAGGCTGAAGAAAAAAAACAAAAAACCCATTGCTTCAAGTCGATTCCAACTCATAGTGACCCTATAGGACAGAGTAGAACTGCCCCATAGAGTTTTCAAGGAGCACCTGGTGGATTGGAACTTTTTGGTTAGCGGCTGTAGCTCTTAACGACTACATCACCAGGGTTTCCACCTTTAGGTTAGTAGATGAAAATGCTTTATAGGAGGGCCAATAAAGCCTAATCATCCCTGAGTAAGTTACTTTGTCCTTGGGTTTTGCTAATGGACTTGGATGGATTAGCAATGGTAAGCTGATTTATAAACCTGTGACCCTATGCCTTACTTTTCACCAGGATATTCCCAGTACATGGCCAGGCATAGTAGCCTCACACTAAGTATGAACCTTAATTGATTAAGGAGCCCTGGTGGCACAGGGGTTAAGAGCTCGGCTGCTAACCAAAAGGTTGGCAGTTTGAATCCACTAGCCACTCCTTGGAAACCCTGTGGGGAAGTTCTACTCTGCCCCATAGGGTCACAATGAGTCAGAATCGACTTGAAGGCACTGGGTTTAATTGAATTAAAGCTAAATGCAAATAAATAACTTGTTATGCTCAAAATTTTAAGTTGTTTTCAAAATACATATATCTTACTTTATATAATGGATTTAGCATGTTGAAATTTTTTACCTTTAATTTCAGAAGCCAGAGTTCTGAGTTGCCCATTTAGGTGCCTGTGACCGCTTATTCTGATTAAGTATTTTTTCGATATTCATGGACACCATCTATCTTCTATACGAAAGGCTCTGGGTCATTTCAATCACTTGCCAACAGGGTGAGACAGCTTTGGTACTCATAACCACATGGCCTAATTTAGAATTAATCTTCTTATCAAATTCACAATCCATCTTTTAGCTTCTCTTGGCGTCATTTTCTGTGTGTCTGCCAATATATCAATGCTGATACAACTGGTAAATGTTATATAAAGTCTTAAATATAATAAAGAAACATTACTAATTAAATCTTCAAGAAGTAGTCATTGAGCATTGATGCTTTCTCTGGGCCCCAATTAAAGTCAAAATTAACATATAAAATTCAATAAACTCAGTAATAGCATCTTTATATGTGTAGGACTCCTCGTCTTAATTACCTAGTACTACCGTAATAGACATATCACAAATGGATGGCTTTAAAGATCTGAAATTTATTTTTCTCACAGTTTAAGGGGCTAGAAGTTCAAATTCAGGGCATGGTTCTAGGCGGAGGTCCTTCCTTGTGGGTAACCCCATGAGTTCCTTGTCATTCCTTGGATTCAGTCTTTCCCTGTGGATGTCTCTGTGTCTAATATGCTCTTTTTCTAACTCAGAAATTAACAGGTTTGGGATCCACCCTACTCTGTATGACCTTATTAACATAACAAAAGAAAATCCCTATTTCCAAATAGGGTCATATTTATGGAGCCCTGGTGGCGAAATGGTTAAGTGGTAAGACTCCTAACCAAAAGGCTGGCAGTTCAAACTCACCAGCTACTCCTTGGAAACTCTATAGGGCAGTTCTACTCTGTCTTACAGGATCCCTGAGAGTCAGAATCAACTCTATGGCAATAGCTGTGGTTTCTTGGTTTTTGAGGATTAGGATTTCAGCATATTCAATCTCTAACACTCCTGTTGAATGACTTTAAGTCTTTTAGCACCTGCCTGCATTTCCAAGCATCTTGGATTGTTATGATTGTTGTAGTTAAATAGTGGAGAAAAAGTGGACACATCATTGGATTGCATTAAGATATTGCGGCTGACAAATGACAAGATAAATAATGATAATGACATCACAGCCTTTGGGGTGATTGAAAAGAGGCCAGTGAATGAGCCCTGCTTGTCGCTGAAACATTGCTGAAACACTGGAATGGAGAACAGAGAGAATTATTAGCTACGGGGTTTTTTTTTTTTAATATATATTTTTTGTACTTCAGGTGAAAGCTTACAGAGCAAATAGTTTCTCATGAAATAGTAGTACACATGTTGTTTTTTGACATTGGTTAACAACCCCACAACGTATTAAGCCTCTAAATTCTCAACCTTTTTTTTTGATGAAAATTACAGATGGCCAAAGATACACCGTTTCAAAAATTTCTACATTCACAGTTCAGTGACATTGACTACGCTCTTCCAACTGTGCTGTTATTCTCACTTAAGATGAAGGCTTACAGAAAAAATAGTTATTCATTTAACAGTTACTACACATGTTGCCCTATGACAATGGTTAACAATCTCACAGCACATCAAGAATATCCTTACTCCACCTTGTGTTCCCTATCACCAGGGGGCTTCCTTGTCCCCTTCTGTCTTCTGGACCTTGTCAGTGGACTATTGTACCTCTTTAGTCTCATTTGTTTATTTATTTATTTATTTATTTATTTATTTTTATTTTATTTAAACACCATTTCAAAACTTTTTACTTACACATTTAAGTGATATTGACTATGCTCTTCCAATTGTGCTGCCATTCTCGCCCAAGATGAAGGCTTACAGGACAAAACAGCCTCCCATTTAATAGTTACTACAAATGTTGCCCTATAGCAGTGGTCAACAATCTCACAATACATCGACAGTGTCCTTATTCAATTTGTGTTCCTTATCATCAGTTTCCTACTCTCCCTCTGCCTTCTGGCCCTTGTCACCGGACTCCTGTACATCGTTAGTCCCATTTTAGCTACGGGTTTTTTTAAAAAATGTATAAGCTCTTCCATGGGTGCATCCCCATTCCACATTGTAAAAATAAACAAAGATCATCCAAATGAAAACAAGCAGAGGCTATTTAATCAGAGTTTACCGTAGCAAGGGAAGCTGCCACCATCACTGCTGTTTGGCAGAGACAACAAAGGCAGGCAGTGGAGTGGGAAAGCTGTACAGCGAAAAAAGGAAAGGCTTCCGATATGCTCAGATTGGAGACTTTTGGCATGGGGAAGCTAGAGGCAGGCTAACTAATCAGGGCATCTTGTGTGATTGGTTTGAGGAGTATATTTGGCTTTTTCTAGTTGGTCCTGAGTTGGAAGTAGAGCAAAAAAAATAGGGAAGCTGGCAGTCATCGACCAAGTCCTGACCATTCTAGGTTAATTACTGCAGAGGTTATGGGCCAGAGTTCTATTTCATATATGGTCTGGCCATTGTTTGTTTGCATATCCAGTCTCTCAGCATTAAGATTTCAGAGGTTAGCTTTGCCAGAGTAAACTCAGAATTTCTATCATTTGTGGAAACTAGCACTTTATTTTTTTTTAATTTTTTTAGTTTTTTTATTGTGAAGGCTTACAGAACAAATAGTTTCTCATGAAACAGGAGTACACATGTTTTTTTATGACATTGCTTAACAACCCCACAACATATCAACCCTCTAACTTCTCAACCTTTTTTTTTTTTTTTTTTGGTGAAAATACACATAGCCAAAGATACACCATTTCAAAAATTTCGAAACTAGCACTTTAAAAAAGCAATAATATTCAGCTGATCCTTGGTAATTGCCACATTCAGGTTGGAATTGTGTGTAGCTATAGAGCATGCATTCCCAAGGAAATAAAAATTGTGTCTTGGACAAAAAATCTTACTCTTTTTATGTATGAAACAGATATACATAGCATACAAACAGAAATACAGTATGCCTTGGTATTAAAGTTTCATGGCGGGGAAGCTAGGAAAAAAAGGGCAAAAATATTCCTGGTGGAGTAATTAAAAAAAAAAAAAAAAGATTGAAGAACTTTGTTGTAGAGCCTATCTAAATACTTTTACCTAAAACTATGGTTTTCAGCTAGGGAGTCTAACAGCATCCAACCATCTCTAGTGAATTACATCTGCCTGTAGTTCTGGATCTTCAAACATCCTCCCAGGACAACTGTAGTTTTTTTCTTCTCTCAAAGCATGAGGAATATTCCCAGAATACAGGTTTTTCCCTCCATCCATAGCAAAGTCTACCATGTGGTATTACTTAGTAGATCCAGTTTCCTTTGTAGTCATTCCTTTGCATCATATATCTTCTTTATGAAGAGAAACTCAAGCAGCAGAAACCAGATGGCCTGTCCAAAACAGATGCGATGTGAGTAGTCAGGTTAACTCCACCATCTTGCCCAGAAAAGCGGAAGCCCTAAATGAATAATTTGAAGCTGAATGTTTAATTCACTAAAATGACATTATGAACTTTGGATAACTCTAGATAAAAATAAAAGAATTAGAGACTCATTTTTCACTCTAGTCCAATACCACACATGAACTCTTTTTTCTTTTCATTGTTATTCCTGAAATGGCACACACAAAATCAGGAGGCCCGCTTAGATATGAATTTTTGATTGTGTGAGCTACCGCTCAAAGAGAGTAGGTGGTCCCTCGCTTGGCAAAGTAGATCTCTCTTTTTAGTTTAATTTGGTGCCTGCCCCCAGCCTGTTCTGTTGGTCCTTGCTATTTCTCTTCCTAAATTATAGCCAAGTTCCTACTGCTCCACCCCAAACTCTAATCCCTGTCTCATACACTTGCGCCACCACCACCACCACCACCACATCTAGCATATGTTTACAGCTTGGAAAACACAAAGGAAGAGATGTCATCATAGCTGCAGCCACTTTGTGAGAATCAGGCTCTAAAGATCTTACACACATAGTCTCATAAAGTCATATAATTATTTCTTAGGTCAGGGGCTAGTATAGGTAAACTTTTCAAATAAAAAACCCACAGAATATCCAAAGGACACCATCAAAAGAGTAGCACAAAGTTCTCCTCACCCTTTTAATGGTGTTCTAGTCTAAACAGGTAAAGAAAGAATTTTATTGAGGACTGAGTACAAAAATAATTCCTTATTTGGGTTTACTGATAATCGGTGGACCCTTGAATAGATCCAAAAAATAGCTTTTATAGAGTTAAATGTTAACAACTATAAATAAACATGGTTTAAGTTCTTTTATGACAAATTCCCCAGAGGCACCTGCGCAACTAATTTCGCAACATTCAGATTTTATTGAATCTCCCCCCACCTCTAGTTCCGCCCTTTCCCACCTAGCCATCATATACTACTGTCTGACTCTTGTATCTGAATTTCAAGTCTAATTGGGTTCTTTTCCCTGGAAAAACTTTCAGTGGCTCCCTACTAATACTGAATATTGAATTTAATGCTCTGAAGATGTCCATGTCCAACCTTCATTTCCCGATACCTTCTAGATTACTCTATATTTTGGTGAAACGAAACTAACCGGTATTCCCTAAAGATTCTCCAGCTTCCTTACCCACACCTTTGTATGTTATTTCTTCAACCTAAAATTTCTCCTTTCCATATATCAAAATTCATATGATTATCCAGCTATTTATCATCATCTATGTATCTCTTGGTAGCAGTGGATTTTGTTGTAAATAAGTTTGACCAGTAAAACAAGCAGAACAATCTTCCCAAATATGGTAGGTATAGAAATCAGAAAATTCAACAGGAATAGATGGGAGGCATCAATGGTGAAGGTAACCTGGAAGAACTGAGTTTTGATCTGGAGTCCAAAGCAGATAAGATGGGGGGTTTGGTGCTAGAACAGCAAGATGTCATTCCTGGCAGAGGTGGGGCAGAATTCCCTGATTAGGTTGAGGGCAGGTGTCCACTGAGCAGAAGAACAAATAAATACCTTTGCACTGCTTTTACTTCTCCTCAAGAGCTGAGGATGAGGACTGAACTCTGTTGCAGCTCCCTCACCACTCCCTGCCCCTGAGGTAGCACCTTCACTGTCTCTCTCCTCTCTCTCCACAAGTGTTATCCCATTTCTTCCAGGCTTCCAGTTCCAGCACTGCAAGAACACAGAGAAAGGATTTGATGTGATTAACTTTTCTTCATATCTCATTTCATTTATTCAGCCAACAGTTATTGACTACTGACGTGTTCCAGGTGCTTTGCTAGGCATAGAAGAGAGAAGGATAAAAGAGAAAAACAGAGGAATGAATGAAACATTTTCAATCTTCATGAGGAGACAGTGTTTAGCAAATGACAACTACTATAATGGAGTTGTGAGTTGGAATCAACTCGACAGCAACGGGTTTGGTTTTTTTTTTTTTTTTGGTTTATAATGAAGTTCAGAAGTCCAAAATGGGTTCTACTGGGCTAAAATCCCAGTGTTGGCAAGGTTATGTTCTTTTAGGTGGCTCTGGGGGAAGAACCAATTTTCTTGCTTTCTCCAGCTGCTAGAAGCCACCTACATGCCTTAGCTCATGATCCCTTCCTCCATCTTCAAAGCCAGCAGCACAGCATCTTCAGATAAATATCCCTCCCCTTTTCCTCTGCTTTAAACATCACAACTTCTGACTTTTATGCTTCCCTTTTTTCACTTATAAAGACCCTTGTGGTTATACTGGGCCCAGCCAGGTAACCCAGGATCATCTCCCTATCACAAGATCCTTAATTTAATCACAGGCAAAGTCCCTTTTGCCATGTAAAGTAACCTATTCACAGGATCCAGGGATTAGGTATTATTCAGTCTACCACAAGTGATCAGAATGGGGTGTCTAGAGTCTGATTTTGGGGTCAAGTCCATCTTACAATGGACCCATTCTGTGATTATATTTTAAGCTCCAGCATATTCAAATAGCTGTGCTTAGCAACTGGAAGAATCCCAACATTTATCCCCTGACCAAGGAAGAAGATAATTATGGTAGGAAAGGCCATGTGTAAGCCCCTGGAAGTACTTCTCCACACCGGAATAGTAAACCAACAGTGATACTGCATCCCTCTGGTAGGTGTCGAGATTGGTATCATGATCTAAAAACCTGAAAGATGTGGGAGTGTCGGTTACCTATTCCATATACTCAACTAACTTGCCTATTTAGCCTGTGCAAGATGCAGTGTGGAAAATGACTGTGGATCAAGTAGTGATACCAATTCAGCTGTCATTTCAAGTCTGGTAACTTTACTGGATCAAATAATACAGTTTCTAGCACCTGGGGCTATAAATCTGGTAAACATTTTTTTTTTAAAGACTAATTAATAATGACCACCCAAAACAGTCTGCTTTCATCCAGAAGGGGCAGCAATGTGTTTTCACCATCTTATTTCAAGGCTATGCCAACTATCTTGCTCAGTGATAATACAGTCTAATGGGACCTAGGTCATCTTGATATCCCACAGAACGTCACATTATTGACATTATGTTAATTGACCCTATTAACAGTAAATAGTTCCTTAGATGCATTAGTAAGACAAATGTGGCCACAGGTTAGAGGGTAAATTACATGAAAATTTTGCTAAATTTCAAGGGATTTGGTGGCCTGGAGCAGTCAGGATATCTCCTCTGTATTGGTTTCCTAGGGCTGTCGTAACAAAATACCACAAACACGGTGGCTTATACAAACAGAAATTTATTGTCTGACAGTAGTGGAGGCTGGAAGTCCAAAATCAGGGTGTCAGTCATGGAGATTCCTTCTGAGGCTTTCAGGAAAAAATCCATTCCATTCTTCTTCTAGCTTCTGGTAGTCCAGGCTTGCAGCTGCATTGTGACATAGCATCCTTCCTCTGTCTCCCCGTCTCTGTGTATCTTCTCCTCTTTTATAAAGACACCAGTCATATGGGATTAGGACCCACCCTACTCCAGTATGATCTTATGTTAACCTAACTGATAACATCTTGAAGGAACCTATTTCCAAACAGGGTCATACGCACAGGTATGAGGGTTAGGACTTAAACGTCATTTTAGGGGAATACAATTCAATCCATAAGACCCTCTAATGTGAAAGATAAGTCACTACACCTTGTACACCCACCACAAAGAGAAACAATGTTTGCCAGAACTCTGGATTTTAGAGACACCATATACTACAACTGAGTGTGCTGCTCCAGTCTATTTACTCAGTAACTTATAAGGCTGTCTGTTTTTAATGGAGCCTGGAGTAAGAAAGGGCTCTGCAGTGGGTCTAAGCTATATTGTAAGCTGCCCTGCCCCTGCCATTTGGATCTTACAACCTATCAGATACACTAGTTATCAGAAGTTCCTGTGGCAGACAGAGATACTGTTTAAAGTCTCTGGCAAGCCCCAATAGGAGAATCACCGAAGAGACCACTAGGGTTTTAGAACAAAGCCATGCCCTCTTTATCAATGTATTAGTTACTTATTGCTGCATAATAAATTATCCCCAAACATAGCAGCAATAAACATTTATTATTTGATCAGGAATTTGGGAATGGCTTAGCTGGGCACTATTGGCTTGTGGTCTCTCATGAGGTTACAGTCAAGATGTCAGGCAGTGCTATAGTCATTTGAAGGCTTGACTGAGGCTGTAGAATCTGCTTACAGGGTGGCTTACCCCCATGTTTGGCAAGTTGATGCTGGCTGTTGACTGGAGCCCTCAGTTCCTCACCATTTGGATCTCTCCAAAGGGCTGCTTGAGTATCCTCATGACATGGTCGCTGGCTTTCCCCAGAGCAAGTGATCCAAGAGAGAACAAGGTGGAAGTCACAGTCTTTTATGACATAGCTTAAGATGTCACACTTTATCACTTGTGCCATATTTTATTGGACATAAAGGCCAGTCACGATTCAGTATGGGAAGAATATGTGACGGCATGAATGCAAGGAGGTGAAGATCACCAGGAGCCATCTTGGAGGCTGGCTACATAGCCAATGACTATTCACTATTTGAAAAGCCTCTCCTCTCTTGCTACCGTGCCCTAGTAGAAAATCAGATGAGCAAGGGAATTGGACTCTATAATACCTTCTCCACTGCTTCAATGTCTCTACCTAAATACACACTTGGAGTCTTATGGGAAGTTCCCTATATCCAGGTAACAGAGGAGGGAAAAGTCAGTTTTATGCAAACTAAGCTGGTACTAGTCATAAGTGGATGGCTGTTGGATCACAGTCCTTTCCAGGAATGTTCTGAAATACAGCAGACAGGGAAATCTTCCTGATGGACAGAATGTTTAGCAGTACATCTATTTTCCATTTTCCACAGAAAGAGAGATGACCTGATATCAGATCTACACTGACTCATAGACAGTGACTAATGAGTCAGCCAGCTGGTTAGGGACTTGGAAAAAACAAGATGGAAAGACGGTTGACAAAGAGGTCGGGGTGGGGGAAGTACGTGAAGAATCTCTTGGGATAGGAACAAAGCGTGAAAATATGTGTCTCATGTAACGCCTTCCAGAAAACAAGATCATGTCCTGTGGACTTTAGCCAACCTCTCCCCGGTGTCCCCAAGCTTTGCTCAATGTACAGTGTCATGGTGGCAGGCATAGAGGGTAAGAATGAGCTCAACTATATGGGCTTCCCTCATCAAGGCTGATATTGCTACCACCATTGCTGAGTCTCCAAACTACCAAGAGCAGAGGCCAACACTGATCCCCTGATAGGGCACAATTCCCTGTAGTTCTAGCTGGTCAGTCTCTCCTTCACAGTTCCAGCTCGCCCAGGCTCCAGTAACACTGTTGACTCCCTTCCTTAGCAGTTGGATGAGGGAGTAGGGGATGGATTTGAGAGGCACTTGTAAAGGCAGCATTGAGAAGACTTGGTGTTCAAGTGAATGCAGCAGGAAAGTAGAGAAGAAAACACGAAGATGTTTGAAGTTCTTAATTTTTTTGAGTGGTGAATGGAAATACACTTAATGTAGAGATTATGGGAGAAGGGTGGGAAGTGGCTGATAGAGGAGATAAAGAGTTCAGTTTGAGCCTCTGGATTTGGTAGGTCAGTGTGTGTACATATCATATGCAATTGATGGGTAAGGGGGAAAAGATCCCTGAGTTTAGAAGCAAGGTCTGGTTTGGAGATAGGAGGTGAAAAGTTGAACTTATAATCATGTGTTCATACCTCATAGGTCTTTGCGTTATCTTTTATCTCTGACTATGGACAATGAATAAGGAAGACTCAAGAAGAACTGATGCCTTTGAATTACAGTGTTGGCGAAGAATACCAAATATACCATGGACTGCCAGAAGAACAAATAAATCTGTTTTAGAAAAAGTACAGCCAGAATGCTCCTTAGAAGGGAGGATGGTGAGACTTCGTCTCATGTACTTTGGACATGTTATCAGGAGGAACTAGTCCCAGGAGAAGGAAATCATGCTTGGTAAGACAGAGAGTCAGTGAAGAAGAGGAAAACCCTCAATGAGATGGACTGACACAGTGGCTGCAACAATGGGTTCAACATAGCAACGACTGTGAGGATGGCCCAAGACCGGGCAGTGTTTTGTTGTTTTACATGGGGTCTCTATGAGTCAGAACCGACTTGGTGGCACCTGACGACTACAATGGATAGTGAGGCTTTGTTTTCAGCTGTAATGAACAAGCTGAGGAGAAACTTTAGGGAGTAGAAGTATTTACCTTCAAGAGGTAAAAGGTGCCCTAAAAGCAAATGCTTACCTGTGTGTTTCATACCAAAAGCACCAAGGGCAGGCCCTCATATGTCATGTCCCACCTCTATTCCCAGCTCTAGAACAGAGGCATGTTGTAGCCACTCACATATTTGTGAAATGAATGAATGAAATGATAAATGACGGGATGAATGAATGAATGAATGGATGATGAAGAACAAATTAACAAACCTACAGGGCATAATAGGGAGCTGCGGAAAGGGGAAGCCACACATGACCTTTCTTTCTTTTCCACAACCACTTTCCAAGACTGAAAGATGAGACGCTTTGTTGCATAGTGGTTAAGTACCTGGACTCTGAATTCAGGCTCCATGTCTTTCTAGTTGCTGACTTAACCCCTTGGTGCCTAGGCTTCTTTCCTGTAAAATAAACAGTTAATGCTTAGAGGAGTGTCTGGGAAAAAGTAAGTTCCACTTAAGTGTTAGTGTTATTATTTTTGACATCTTGATGAGAAGGTAAGCTTGCAAGACAAGCGGGACATTCCCTGTACAGAGCGTGAATCCAAGCACTTATCCTCTACGTGCCATTCAAAAGTGAACAATCGCCTTTTCTCCCTCTGCCTTCCAGACAGGTTTAGCGATCCTACTCCCCTCCCCTCCCCCGCGCCAACTTAGCTTTCACTAGTAACAGGCAGCGCCTAGGTCTTAGTTCCAGCTGCCAGCAGTGAGCTGTGTGAGTTTACCAAGCCCCATGCCTTCTCTGGGCCTCGGTTCACTCGCCTGTCCCCGGAAGAACCAACGACCCTTTTCGCTAAGACGGACCCTGTTCTCCGAGTCGCCAATCCCAGGTTTCCAAGTCCACTGCCGGGCACTCCCTTTCCCCCTCCGGGGTGCCCACATCGGCCCCCCCTTGCGCGCGGCGTCCCTGAGCTGCCCGCACCCTGCGCGCCCGGGCTGCAGCCCAGCGCCCCGCACTGCCCGGGGGGAGGCGCCTCTAGGGCGCCCTCCGGCCGGGATGCCAGTTGCCCGGCGTCCGGCGCGCCTTCGCCTGCGGCTCCCCCAGGGCACGCGGCGCTTTTATACCGAGCGTGCTGGCGGCTCGCTAATGTTTAACTCAGGGCCGAACATTGGGAGCGCCGAGTGACTCTGTGCCCCTAGCAGCAGAGCAGAACACCCTTCTCGGCGGCTCGCCGTGCCGTCTGCCTGTGCTGCTGCTCGGGAAAGCTCAGTTCCGAGGAGACTCCGACAATGAAGGTAAGTTGAGTAGCGCGCCTCACACTTCTCCCGCCTCAGGGTCGCTTTGTAGGTGCCTCTTCACCAAACTTTCCCTATACTGCCCCAAAAGCTCGCGGAACCGGACCAAACCCATCAAACCAAACCCACTGCCGGACAGTGGATTCCGATTCATAGCGACCCTACACGGCAGAGCAGAACTGCTCCCATAGGGTTTCCAAGGCTGTAATCTTTACGGAAGCAGACTGCCCCTTCTTACTACTGCGGAGTGGCTGGTGGGTTCCCACTGCCGACCTTTTAGTTAGTAGCACAGCGCTTAACCACTGTGCCACCGGGGCTTCTTGGAAAGGATCAGGGACTCCCATTAGGCAGAAACCCCAGGGTCACCTTCTGACAAGTGAAGGGACGCCCCAGGGCTCTTTCGCCTCTCTCTCGGACCAGAGAGATTTCTTCTAGAACCGAAGTACCGCATCTTGGAGGACCGGAGAGCCGCCCACAAAACGGAAGCCCGAATCCTGGCTTCGCCTCAGGCAGGCAGGAGTAGAGAAATTAGTGCGCTCATAGGCCACAAACTCAAAGGCTCTCGCCCTTGCAAACCCCGGTCGGCGCACGCCAAACACTCCCAGTCCCCTAGCCCCTTCTTCCAACTCGCGCCCATCCGCAAATCCAGCTGCCCGGTGAGACGCTCGGGCCCCGACCTTCTTACCCAGACTGGGACCAAATGTTTCCTTCTAACACACGGTCTGACCTGCTTGCAGACACTCTGGAAGGTTCTCCTGGGACTCCTGGGTGCTGCTGCGCTCGTCACCATCATCACTGTGCCCGTGGTTATGTTGAACAAAGACGGTAAGTTTGAAACATTCGAAAAAGATAAGACAGTTGGAAGCCAGAGTCAGATTCTGTGTTATCACAGTAAGGGGACCAAGTGATTTTGCTGGATACGTGGACCAGCGCGCCGGGTTGTAGCTGATCCTAGTGTGGCGGCTGGATTCACTTCGCGGAGATTCCAGTGTTTTTCGGCTGTGAGCCTTGCAACCGACATGTTTTGTCATGTATAACAAATGTATACTTCCTGAAATTAGGGGGAAGTCTTTTGATTTTTCTTTTTATTAAATTTAAAATGCACTTTTGGGGTCGTGATCCTTGAAGGAAAAGAGACAATATTTAAAGACCTCAACCTTAACCAGTAAGGATGTCTTAACTGGGGAAAGACATGAGAAAGAAAAGTCCCAAAATACGGTTTTGAGAAAAGATGGTACACAGGCTCCCTGGTTGTTTTCCTTCAGATATGATGGGAATTCATCCGCTGGACAGTTAGGTACTCGGAAGCAACTATTTGGCCACTTTAGAAGTATTGCAGAGATAAATCATAAAGCTGGCATGCATGATAATATTCAGAGGGGCTGGGAGTAGGGCGTTTTGGTGGATTCCTTTCATTAAAGTACCTTCATATATTTTAGATGGCCTGAATGTTCTAGTTTAGCTTTAGCTTTTAATAGCAAACATTCAGATAATTGAATGTACCCTGTTTAATACAAGCGAGAATACTAGTTTGGGTCTTCTTTGGCCCTCCTTTCCTTTTAAATATTTACTTTTATTTCAGCATTACAAACTAAATCAGCCAACTGAGCATTCTCTCTGGATGGTTAGCATGTCCAGTCAGCCAGGAAATGTACAGACAGTGCTTACATAATGAAGGGTCTTTTCCAGATTTTCAGGTGACGGTTCAGAATTAGTTCCAGTATTCCTTGTAACTAACCAGTTGCAAATCGATTCCTACTCATGGCCACCCCACATGTGTTGGAATAGAACTGTGCTCTGTAGAGTTTTCAATGTCTAATTTTTCAGAAATAGATCGCCAGGACTTTTTTTTTTACAAATCTCCTCTGGGCCAACTTGAACCTGCAATCTTTGAGTTAGCAGCTGAGCGCTTTAATCGTTTGCACCACCTGGGGTCTCCGTATTCCTTGCAGAGCTATTAAAACCCATGTATGCCCTGAAATTTCGGGGCCAGGGCAGAGGTGCCAACAGTTCATTAATGGAGTGCGTTGGCCTGTTGATAATTACGTTTAGTTACTTAAGAAAGCAGTGGTTGCCACCATTTTAGACCTCTAAAGGTATACATCAGTCCACTTATATTTGACTCCTCCTGAACTTTTAAAATAGGACTTTCTTTGTAAAGTGTTTCTTTGTGTACTTAAACAACTACACACACAAAGCCTTGTTGTGGGGGAAGAATGGGTCATTCATTCAATCAGTAAACAGTCAGAGGGCTTACATTATGTGTCAGGCACTGCGCTAGTTGCTGCAGATACAAAGATTAAATTTTATAAATATAAGGGTCCCTGACCCTGAGAAATTTATAATCTAATGGGAAGCAGATATGCAAACAACCCAAAATAAACTGGATAGTACATTTCTGAGAGTCTCCAAAATCTCACTGAAGCACCACAGTGTCACTGCCAAGATGAGCAGAACTAATTATCAGAGCGTCCCTTAAGAAAAGTTAGAAGGATACTGTACTGTGATAAGCTGCTTGAGATGGCCAGTGAAATGGCCCAGGAATCTGATTCACACAGCGTGGTCTCTTTCCCCAGGGATTGGTCCCTCCTGATAACATGTCCAAAGTAATATTGAAGTTGTCAATGATTTCATTTTACTTGGATCCACAATTAATGCCCAAGGAAGCAGCAGTCAAGAAATCAAACAATGTATTGCGATGGGCAGGTCTGCTGCAAAAGACCTCTTTAAAGTGTTAAAAAGCAAAGATAATCACTTTGAGGACTAAGGTGACCCTGACCCAAGCCATGCTATTTTCAGTCATCTCATATCCACTCGAAAGCTGGACAGTGAATAAGGAAGATCAAAGAAGAACTGACACCTTTGAATTATGGTGTTGGCAAAGAATACTGAATATACCACGGACTGCCAGAAGAACGAACAAATATGTCTTGGAAGAAGTACAGCCAGAATGCTCCTTAGAAGGGAAGATGGTGAGACTTCCGAAGTTAACTCTAGGGATTTTGATTTGCTGGGTAGGGCATGCAGAGTGGGCAGGGGCTGTCATGCCATTTCTCTGCACAGCACCTACTGTCTTCTTCATATGGAATTTGTGCTCCATAGGGTTTTCAATGGCTGATTTTTTTGAAGTAGATCGCCAGGCCTTTCTTCCAAGGTGCCTCTGGGTAGTTCCTTTGAACCATCCAGGGACTCCATCTAACTACTATTGTAATTCAATAAAATAATTTAGAGGGGATTGAGTGAACTTCCCTAGGGGTTAGGAGGAGGACTTCCAGCTATCTGGGAAAGTCAGAGAAGACTTCTCATAAAAAGTTCCTTTTGTGAGGAGGGTTGAATAATTAACATCAATATCTGGAGATAAGTTTTTCCAGAAAAGGTGAATGCCTTTCGCCTTTCCTGTCTTTACAGAGATGCAAGATTGCATCTTCTATTCTGGGATTATAAGAGGATCCTTGGCCAGAGAGAAGAGTGGGCAGCAGGAAAAGGAATTTGACTTTAACCTATAGAAGGCCACTGGGGAATTTGGAACAGTAGAGTATGCTTGCTAGTGTTAGGCCTGACAGTGGGAAGGAGACTGAAGTGGAGCAAGGCTGGAGAGAGAAGCAAGGAAAGTGGCTCAGGAGACTGATGGTGCAGATCAGAATTGGAGGAGGTAGAGAGGGTTGATTTGAGAACTAGTCAGACATGTTAAAGTTGAGACTTTGGCAATTGGTTAAACATAGGAAGGGAGTAAGGTGGCTAAGATCGCCTCTTGAGAGACTAGGTGGCAATGTGGTTTCATTGTATGTTTTATTTACACTTATCACTCAAGTTATTGCTCTTGTATTTCTTAATTGGCATGTATGTATGTTTGAGGAGGAAAGGGAAATTATCTTGTTTTAGCTCCTGCCTTATTTTAAGGGTGTTCTAGGGTAAAAACATCACGAAGTTTAGTAAAGCAAAAAGGAAGTTTTATTCGGCATATGTTCAAAGAGGCAAAAGTGAGAAGCAGACAAGCAAGCATGCTGCTAGAGCCAAGGAAGTCATCAGTATATATTAACATTATAAAATGGGCAAAACCATTGAATGCTTCGCCTTTTCACAGATTAGCTAGAAACTGTGATCCTACATTTTGAATTGTCTTAACAATCATTGGTACAGGTTTCAGTAATGACAGTCAGGAGGGTCTTCGTTGGTCCAACAAATTTTCTATTCACTAAATGCTAGTAGAAAAAGATAAGAGTGGAAACTCCTTTGTGTCCTATTTGATGATTTTTTTATGTGAAAGTTTCCCAAGAAGATATTTTCGAAGATTGTCATAGCTATTGTCTTTATACCTCAGGGCCCAGCTGATGTGTCCTTGTGAGTCCAGCTCCAGCTAGGTCCCATTTTAGGACAGGCAATAATGTCTCCAATATTATCTCCTAAATCAAGGGACAGAGATGAAATCTCAGGAACGTAGCAGTTCACTAAATCAGCAATACCGTTTCTGGGCTCTGCCACCATAAGGGACAGCATTTCTTACAAAGAATCTGGAGTCATCACCCAAAAAATGTCCTCCATTTTGTCAGTCTAGGTTTAAAGTCAAACAAATACAAGGGAAGAAGAGAAAGAGGGGAAAAGGAGGGAAGAAAGAAATAAGAAGGGAAAGGAAAGGAGTTGAAGGAGGGAGGGGGAAGATTTTGATAGGAAACTACCAACAGAAACAAAGACCTAGATTATGTGGAAGGCAAAGAACTAAACCGCCAAAAAGAAGGAGGAAGAAATGAGCAAACCTAAATTCATCCCCGAGAAGTTTGTTTAAGACATCAAGTGTTTTCACACGAAACACTGACTTCAGCAGAACTAGACACACCCAGAGCAGGAAGAGAGAAAGAAATTGATTCCCAGAAACGTGGGCTTAATATTGTTGCTATGTTTTTTAGAATAAAAACTCCCCGAGGTCAGGGATTTCCCCAAGCTAAATTAAAAGTTCACCACTTTCTATATATTATAAAAAATGACTGTGTTTTTAGATCTCTCAATTATCCTATTATAGAAGGATATTGCATATTTAAATCTTTAGTTTCCCAGAGAATCAGCAGTAAAGTATATAAAAATACTTTAGTCGTATGTAATTATGAAAAAATCTTCATAACTTAGTATAATAAGAACTCACTTAGTACTTGTGATCTCTTTTCTTCCCTTTTATATTGTATTATTTGCTGAGTTTTTGAAATATTTGGGTGTCAAATAATTTTTATTATTGAGTTTTATTATGGGATAAAAGTATATCTGTTCTTCTTTTGCTCTTTTCACAGCTTTAGCAGTAAATTTCCTCAATACCTTCTTTCAGTGCATAGAAATTTGACTGCTGACCCATCCATCAGTAATAAAAGACAACCCAGTGTGAAGGAGACAGGAATAATCAGAGAAAGAAAAGATAACATCTGTGAAGTTTGCCTGAGGAAGTCCAGGATCTATTCCAGGTTTAAAAGCACAGAAATGAGTCTGAATAAAAGCTTTGTATATTCCAGAAGACAATTTCTAAACAGTGTGCTCTGTAAAAGCTCGGGTTGATCTCAGGCTAGCTCAGTTAACTCTTGTCAGCCTTTTTCAAGTGCTCATGAGGTCAGTGAGTTGGTCGTTCTCAGGCCAGCTATTTGGGCTTTTGGTTCCCTAGCTATAGCATATGCCTTAAATTTCTCTGAGAAATCTGCCTCTCTTTGCTAAAGAGATGAGAGAGAAAAAGGGAGGATTGTTTGCCCAGTGGTTGCAGAAAGACTGCATAAGGGACTGATAAGAGCTGGATCAGTGTACTTGAAATTTTATGACTTAACAAAGTACTGAGGCCTACAGGGAACGTGACTGCAAATAATATGCAGGAACGCCTTGCTTGTACAAGAGAAGTATGCAAACCTATAATAATAGCCAACATGTATTTACTGTGCACCGGATATCAGACATTTGGTCCTTACAACAACCCTTTGAGAAGTACTGTTATTATCCCCATTTTTATAGCTTTGCAGAAACTTTGAGAGGGTGTTTTAGTTATTTATTGCTGCGTAGTAAATTATCGTAAAACTTCATGGCTTAAAACAAAAAAATGCTTATCTCACAGTTTCTTTGGATCAGCAGTTTGGGAGTGGCTTAGGTGGGTGGTTCTCGGTTGGGGTTTCTCATGAGGTTGCAGTCAAGGTGCTATCAGAAAGCTTGCCTAGAGCTGGAGGATCTACTTCCGAGCTCACTCATGTGTCTGTTGTGTCTTAGTTTCCCACCATGTAGGCCTCTCCACAGGGTGACATGGCAGCTTGCTTCCTTTACAATGAAGGAACCAAGAGAACAACCAAGTGGGAAGCTTCGGTGCCTTTTCATGACCTAGCCTCAGAAATGACTTAGTCTCACTTCTACTGAATTCTTTTGGTCATACAGGCCAAGCCTGATACAGTATGGGAAGGGACTACACAAGGGTGTGACTACCAGGAAGTGGAGATCCTTGGGGGCCATCTTGGAGACTGGCTACCACAGAAGTTAAGGAACATGCTCAGAATTACACAGAGTTGGGATTCATCCTCAGGCAATGTGAATCCAGAGTAGATACTCTTAAACTCCATATCAGTCTGTTAGTTTTTGATCAATGCAAATTTAATTTGGCCATGTTAGCATAATTATTTCAACTTACTATATATATATAGATATAGTTTCGTGACTACTAATATCCCATATGCTAATTGTTCTGAGGAAAAGAACCTATTACTAAAGCCTCCATACCTAGAAAAAGCTGTATATAGGTAACAACGTCTAGCGTAGCACTGACATCCCAAGCTTTTGGGTGGTCTTATTAATATTATGATTAGTAGTAGTAGTAGTAGGTCCAGATTTACTACTTGCAGTAAATTACACTTGTTTTGTTTTTGCTGCACTTTATATTATGATGAAAAAAATTGGAAACAGATAGTGGTAATGGTTGCACAACATGATGAATATAATTAATATATAATTAATGTCATTGAATTGTATGTGTAAAAAAAAGTTGAAATGGCAAATGTTTCATTACATGTATTTTTACCACAATTAAAACAAAAGAAACCGAGGCATCCAAAGTTAGGGGTGTGCTAGAAAGTATTGGAACTTGAACTTCAAATCTTCTGACTTCTGTTCTTTCCTGAACCTGCTGGCTCTCATAAACAATTGTTTTAAAGAAATGCCTTGGTGAGAGTTTTTCAGAGTTAATATATAATCACTGCTTTATGGCTGGGTGCTAATCCTTTCATCGCTGTGAATCAATATCTTGTACATATTTTTATCTTCAGTTTTCACATATCCGTTTTGACCTCCAAATAGGGTGTGTCTCATTTTGAGAGTAATCTGAAACCACAAAATTAGAATTTCTGAGTTAGCTCTTTTATTCTTTCCCAAGTGCTGCATTTGCAATTTTACATTGTACTTCAAAATTATAACTCTCTAGGAAGTTTTTTTTTAAAACTTAAATATAAACCATTTGCTTTAGTTAATGGTACATGTTAATAGGGACATTTCTTCACTATTTGATTCACTGGAGAAGTAAGTACACCCATAATCTTAAGAGACCCTTAAAGGTCGGTCACATAACTCAGTGTCTAGGGCTGCAGGAGCACAGGTAATTTAAAGTAGAGCTAAAGCCGACAGGGCTTTTGTTCCTGGCACTGTGTGGGTCACGGTGGCTCAGGTGTATGTATATATGCCTGTGGAGGCAAGGGGTAGGAGAGGGCAAGTATCAAGCAGGTACTGCTCTACCTTCTGACTTACTTAACAGTGGACTCACAAAATCGAGTTAGGTGGTCCATGTAGTGTTAGTACCATCTCTGTGGGACTGAGACCCTTTCCCCTTGTTTTAAAGCCCAACTTAATCACACTCGGATCAGAGTTTCATGGATGGCTCTTATTTCTCTGTTATGTTCTTTTATTCTTTTATCCCAGGCAGGAAGCTCTTTTAGTATGAGATTTGAAACTCCTCTAGTGCTAAGGTTCTCTAGCAGCTAGACTCGTTGCCATCGAGTCGATTTCGACTCGTAGGTAGATTCAAACTGCTGACCTTTTTGTTAGTAGCCGAACATTTAATCAGAGCACCACCAGGGTTCCCTAGTAGCAAGAGGCAATATTAATTAATTTAACAATATTTATTGGATGTTACTGCAAGTCTGTAACAAGGTGTTGTTGCCAGTACAGGAGACATGGCTGTAAGCAGTGTACACGAGGTTCTTGCTCTCATGGAGCTTTACATTCAGTAGAGCAGGCAGATAATAAGTACGTAAATGATTTCACAAGGTAATAAATGTTATGGCAAAAATAAAGTGTAATAGAGAGGACTGAGGGACACAGAATGAATTTCTTATTCCAAGTGTGATTTGGAACCACTAGAAGGTTCAGGTGTGAGTGTGGCATGATCTTATTTACATTTTCAAAAGATGTCTCTAACTCCTGTGTGGTGAAAGTTCAGAGGGAGGGGTGTTTTGTCCAGGTGAGAGATGATAACGCCTTGGACAAGAGTGGTAGCAGTGGAGATGGAAATAAGTAAAAACCAAAAAACAAGGGATATATATACCAGAGGTAAGATAATGTATGGCAATGTGAAAAGCAAGGGTAAGCTGGCTGAGTAGCTGAAGGTGAGATTTTCCTTTTCCCTCCTGGCTATTTCCTTCCCACAAGAGCTAATGTGAAGTGGTTCTTCTAGTTTAACACCTCCCTTATACTCCTGGGTTAGTCTTTCCCTTTCCAAGGCAGAGCTTAGAAGGATCCTCTAGGTCATAGAGGATCCTCCAACACAACAGAAGGTAATTCACCAATGCAGCAAATTCGTATTGAGCACTTTCTACATGCCAGGGAAATTTGGCTATAAGGATATAAAGATGATAGATACTGCCTTTGTCCTCAAATTATTCACAGTATTAAAGGAAGCATAAATATTAACTATAATCAAAAGTCTAAGTGCCCTTCAACTTCTTAGACATAACCAAACACCTTGCAGGACTAAGTTCCTAGGCTCGAAGGTAAAGGATTATAGACTCAGGGAACATCTACAACATAGTTCATAAAGACAAAGTTCTGCATCCTACGTTGGTGAGTAGTGTCTGGGGTTTTAAAAGCTTGTGACCGGCCATCTAAGATACAGCTATTGGTCTCTTACCATCTAGAGCAAAGGAGAGTGAAGAAAACCAAAGACTCAAGTGCTCGGCTACCACTACCAACCCTTCTGATTAGGATCATAACAGAGGGTCCCAGACAGAGCAGGAGAAAAATTGTAAAACAGAAAATCAAATTAACAAAAAAGACTAGACTTAATGGTCTGAAAGAGATTGGAGGAACCCCCAAGACTATGACCCTAAGACACGCCTCTGAACTGGAACTGAAGCCATTCCTGGAGACTGCCTTTCAGCCAAACTGTAGACAGGCCCGTAAAATAAACAATAACACCCGAGAGGAATGTGCTTCTTAGAACAATCAATTATATGAGATGAAAAGGGCAATACTTGCCCAAAAGCCAGGATGAGAAGGCACTAAGGGGTAGAAAGTCAAGACAGAAGGGAATTGTGAAACTATGGCTGAAATGAGGAGAGTGCTGACACATTGTGGGTAATGAAACCAACGTCATGGAACACTTCATGTACAAACAAATAGGAAACTAATTTGCTCTGTAAACTTTCACCTAATGCACAATAAAAAATGTTTAAAAAAAATCTAAGTGCTCTTCTAGTAAATGGTCAAAGTGCTATAGAAGCACTAAAGACCAAATGATAAATACTGCCCAGGGAAATCTGTACAGAAACCAGCCAACCATAAAGGGTTAATAATTAATGTACCTAAATACAATCCTCTCAATTCTCCATCCCCCAGGTATGCGGTTTACCTATATGTTTAGTCCTCAGCAGTTTACAGCTCTCTGATTCTGTGTGAGGATTATACCAGATAGAATGCTTTAGGCTGCAAGTAACAGAATATCTGACCAAAAGTTATTTAAACCATTTTAAAAAAAAAGTAGCCATTGAGTCGATTTTAACTCATGGTGACCCCATGTGTGTCAGAATAGAACTGTGCTCCATAGGGTTTTCAATGGCTGGTTTTTCAGAAGTAGATTGCCAGGCTTTTTTCTGGGGTGCCTCTGGATGGACTTGAACTACCTGCCTTTCAGTTAGCAGCCAAGCGTATTAACTGTTTGCACCACCCAGGGACTTCATTTAAACTACAGACTACTATTACTGTGTTATTATTAGCATTATAATAAGAAGTCCAGAAGTAAGGTAGTTTTAGAGTTTGTTCATTTAGTGGCCCAACAACATCCTCAAGGACCTTGTTTTTTTCCCATCCTTAACTCTGCCATACTCAGCCTGTTGACTTTTGTTCTCAGGCTTGTCCTCTCATGGTTGAGGATGGCTGCTACAGCTCAACACATCACTTGCTCACACAGCTGTTTTGTAAGGCAGAAGAAAATGCTGTTCCTCATTCAGTGTCTTTTGTATCAAGGAGAAAAACCATTTCTAGAAGACTCTCCCTGCTCCCTGCTGGCAGAATTTCCTAATTGTCATATTGGTCAGACTTTTGCCACTTGCTCATTTTTAAGCTAATCACCGGCAAGAGAAATGGTATCACCACAATTGGATGGGACTAATCAAGACTCACCCTTCTGGGAGTAAGGAGCTTCCCCCTCCTTTAGCACATGGAAGGGGAAGGGTCAACACCTAAATTGAACTCTGAAAAGAAACAGAAGGGTCTGTGTTGTCATGTCATATATTTCATTATAGCTGTCTTTTAATTGTTTCAACAAATGGATGCAGCGCTGGAAGTGCTCACTCATCTATGCCAAGAAATTTGGAAGACAGCTACCTGGCCAACCAACTAGAAGAGATCCATATTTATGCCTATTCCCAAGAAAGGTAATCCAACTGAATGCAGAAATCATCGAACAATTTCATTAATATCACACTCAAGTAAAATTTTCCTGAAGAGCATTCAAAAGCAGCTGCAGCAGTGTATCGACAGGGAACTGCCAGAAATTCTAGTTGGATTCAGAAGACGACGTGGAACCAGGGATATCATTGCTGATGTCAGACGGATCCTGGCTGAAAGAGAATAGCAGAAAGATGTTTACCTGTGTATTACTGACTATGCAAAGGCATTCGACTGCGTGGATCATAACAAATTATGGATAACATTGCGAAGAATGGGAGTTCCAGAACACTTAATTGTGCTCATGAGGAACCTGTACATAGATCAAGAGGCAGTCGTTAGAACAGAACAAGCAGATACTGCGTGGTTTAAAGTCAGGAAAGGTGTGCATCAGGGTTGGATCCTTTCACTACACTTATTCAATCTGTGTGCTGAACAAATAATCCAAGAAGCTGGACTCTGAAGAAGAACGGAACATCGAGATTGGAGAAGATGCATTAACAACCTACGTTATGCAGATGATACAATCTTACTTGCTGAAAGTGAACAGGACTTGAAGCACTTAGTGAAGAAGATCCAAGACCCAGCCTTCAGTATGGATTACACCACAACATAAAGAAAACAAAAATCCTCACAACTGGACCAATAAGCAACATCATGACAAATAAAGAAAAGATTGAAGTTGTCAAGGATTTTATTTTACTTGGATCCACAATCAACACCCATGGAAGCAGCAGTCAGGAACGTCTGTTGAAAAGCAAAGGTGTCACCTTGAGGACTAAGGTGCACCTGACCCAAGCCTTGATCTTTTCAGTTGCCTCATATGCATGTGAAAGCTGGACAATGAATAAGGAAGACCAAAGAAGAATTGATGACTTTGAAGTGTGCTGTTGGAGAAGAATATTGAATATACATGGACTGCCAAAAGAAATGAACAAATCTGTCTTGGAAGAAGACAACCAGAGTGCTCCTTAGAAGCAAGGATAGTGAGACTATGTCTCACATACTTTGGACATGTTATCAGGAGGGATCAGTCCCTGGAGAAGGACATCATGCTTGGTAAAGCAGAGGGTCAACGAAAAAGAGGAAGACCCTCAATGAGATGGATTGACACAGTGGCTGCAACAATAGGCTCAAACATAACAGCAATTGTGAGGATGGCGCAGGACCAGGCAGTGTTCCATTCTGTTGTACATAGGGTCGCTATGAG
Source organism: Dugong dugon (assembly GCA_030035585.1). Taxonomy (NCBI): domain Eukaryota; kingdom Metazoa; phylum Chordata; class Mammalia; order Sirenia; family Dugongidae; genus Dugong; species Dugong dugon. The sequence goes on along the minus strand of CM057461.1, from coordinate 123,285,503 downwards.
TTGGAACCAACTCAACAGCACCTAACAACAACAACAACAATCTTTTAATTACATTGGAAAGATTTATTTTGTTAATAAAAAGACATTAAGCCAGCTCTATCGCCAGAGAATCTGATCGTATTACTCTTATTCCTTCTCACTTTCTTTCCTAACTGCCTAGGTTTATTATAAAGCAGGTGTTTTGTTTTTTGGGTTTTTTTTTTTTTTTTAATTATTTGCCCAGGTTTTGTTTGTCTTCAAATCTATTTTTTTTTGTTAAAAAACAGTTACTTGCATAACATTGTCCCAGCTTCAGTTTTAAGTCTCTTGCTGTTATTTGGCATATGTTTCCTGTAGTCTGTACAATATTGCCTACCCTCTGCTGGAAAAATCAATTCTGTCTCAATCTGACCTTTCCTTGCTTACTGATTTTTTTTAAATATGGTCACTCAAGACCTGTCATTGAAATACTGCATTTTATCTGCTAGCTTCCAATTATTAGATGAGCCACCATGGTACTCTGCCTGCTAATATGTGTCACAATTTTGTGATCTTCACATCCTTATGAGACCCTTTCCCTGTTCGGAAGGAATCCTTGTGTGGTGCAAATGGTTCATGATCTTGGCTGCTAATCAAAGGTTGGAGGTTTGAGTCCACCCAGTGTATCGTGGAAGAAAGACCTGGAGATCTACTTCCAGAAAATCAGCCATTGAAAACCATATGGAGCAGAGTTCTACTCTCACAGGGTTGCCATGAGTAGGAATCAACTCGACAGCAGTTGTTGTTGTTTTTTCCTCTTTTTTGAACCAACACAGCCTCTAAGTTTTATACATATAGCACTTAAGGAGCCCTAGTGGTGCAATGGTTAAAATACTTCGATGCTAACCAAAATGCTGGGGGTTTGAATCCATCCAGCTGTTCAGAGGGAGAAAGACCAAAGCAGAGTGTTTTGATGTCATCTTTTTGATCCGAAGGACATGTTTACCCGGGCACTTGCTTTTCTTGGCATCTAAAGTGATCAAGAATAGTGAAGAAATGAATTTTCAATACAAAAGATACAAATCTGAGACAATAGAGCAAGCCTGAAATATCTGAGGGAAATTACTCTCAATTTTTTCATAAAAACACATACAAACTCTCCTATTTTATCCAATTTGTATGGAGAAATATTGGTGGAAATAGTTAAAATAAAATGGACAAAGGTTAAAACTATACATAGTAAAGTTTAACCTGCCAAGGTTGACCCAGGAAAGTAGGACTTGAAATAATTAATGGCCATAAAAACAAAATAAAGTAAATAAATAAATAAATAAATAAATAAAAGCAAACAAAATAACTTCATAATATCTAGAAGTTATGATTTATTTAATTTGCCATGGACAAAAAGAATCATTAGACTCAAAATCTTTGTTACAAAATATTAACCTGCATGAAAATGATTTAATTAAAATGAAAAATGGTTTGACAGCACTGAAGAAAAAATCCAGAGCCCAACATCGAGTGGTCCCTTAGTGTCACCTGGCAATCCACCCATATATCCCCATCCACTCACTAGCTCATTTTCCTCATGCATCTCCTCTCCTCAGATGTCCAACACCCTTTCCCCATGCTCATTCTTAGCTGATAGACTTACTTCCTATTTTATTGAGAAAACTGATGCCATTAGAAGAGAATTACCTCAGTTGTCACTCAGCCCATCTACACACCTCCTTGCATCTGCCCCTTCTCGGAGAATGGATGAGTTCTCTCTGCTTCTGAGACCAGCTCTTCCATTTGTGCACTGGATCCCATCCCCTTCCGCCTACTCCAAGACATGGCTGCAGCTATTCCCCTCTATTTGCTGTGTCATCAATTTCCCCCCTCTATTATATCATAGGAGCCCTGGTGGTGCAGTGGTTAAGAGCTTGGCTGCTACTCGAATAGCTGGCAGTTCAAATCCACAAGCCACTCCTTGGAAACCCTATGGAGCAGTTCTACTCTGTCCTATAGGGTCGCTATGGGTCGGAATGGTCTCTATGGCAGCAGGTTTAGTTTGTTTGTTTTTTAATTATATCATGAACATGCTGTAATTTCTCACAAACTTAAAAAAAGAAAAAATTACTCTTGACTCCACATCCCTGCCCAACTAAATCTCCCTTTCTCTACTCTTTTTACTACAAAACTTCTCAAAGAGTTTTGTATTACAGCCATCTGCAATTACTCCCTCATTCTCTTAAATCCACTGGAATAAGGCTTTCTCTCCACCACTCCACCAGAACTGCTCTGTTCTGGTCAAGGTCCCTAACCTCTGTTTTGCTAAATCCAGGGTTTGGTTCTCACTCTGTGTCTCACCAAGACCTAAACCAAACCCACTGCCATCCAGTTGACTCTGACTCATAGCGACCCCATAGGGTTTCCAAGGCTATAAATCTCTGTGGAAGCAGACTGCCACATATTTCTTCTGCAGAACCACCAACCTTTCGGTTAGCAGTTGATTGCTTTAACCACGCACTACCAGAGATCCTTCTGTGTCTCACGAGTCCTGTCAAGTAATCATCCTTCCTTCTTCTGTACATCCTCTTTGAGTCACCACTCCCCCCTAGTTTTCCTTCTACCTCACTGTGCACTCCTCATGTCCCTTATGAGCTCCTCTTGATGTATTCTTAAATATGGGGTTAAATCATCCAGTACTAGATCATGTATACCTACTATTTTGGGAGTCCAGAGCTAGCAGCTGTTTGATAAAGATACAATAAATTCATTCTCTCAGCTTATTTATGGTCTAATTAAGGAAAGACTGTTCAGATTATATGCTTCAATAATGATATGAAATTACTTGATTCATTGGCAAAATATGTGATACCAATAATAAGTATTAAAAAAGATGAGGAGGGAGAAGTGAGTATGGACCCAGTAGTAAGGGCTAGATGAAGAAGTGTGAGGACAGATGGTGAGAAAATAAAAGTCACAGATGTAAATCGTTTATTTGAGAAGAGAAATAAGGAGATGGTCTGAGGAGGCATCAGGGTAAGGTAATTATTTTTTTAAGACTGATACCCTCTGTACGTGCTGGAATACGGCAGAAGCAAGCAGTGAAACAAACTGAAGATGCTTGAGAGAGAAGAGATAAGATGAAAACAAAATTCCTTAGAAATCAAGAAGACAAGCATCTGAGGCACAGGTGGGGGTGTAGTGTTGGGGAGGAAGCCAGCCCTTCCTCTGAGTGCCAAAGAAAGGAATAAAGCATGGTGGGAGGTACAGATACCACAGAAGTGAAGAGCATGGCAGAAAATCTAGCCCCTTTACAGCATATAAAGGAGGAATCATTGAATCTTTTCATTGGATATTGTTATTCTGTCTTCAAAATATGTTCCACAGGGCCTGAATTATTCAGAACTGTGTAATGTTTCAAATTCAGGAAACATGAAAAGGAAGAAAAGGAATCTGTTATAAACATTGTATGACTACATTTTATGAGTTTAAGGAAAAAGATGGTGAGAGTAACTGGAAGTACCCTAGAAGAGAGAACCAGGGTGGTACAACTTCCTTTCCTGGAAGTCACAGAGTTGCCATCCTTAATAACAGTCCAGAGGACAAATTCTAGGACTTCCGGAGAGACCTGTAACCCCTTTGGCTTTGGAGTACTAGAACAAATTAAGTTCAAATGGAACCTACCAAATGACTCAGTTCCAAATGATATTACTGACCTGCCTATTTAGATTAGTTGCAAACATTAGTTAAGCATTTCGATAAAGCCTAATTCATCTATACTGTCTTAGTTATCTAGTGCTGCTATAACAGAAATACCACAAGCGGATGACTTTAACAAACAGGAATTTATCCTCTCACAGCTTAGGAGGCTAGAAGTCTGAATTCAGGGTGCAAACTCTAGGGGAAGGCTTTTTCTCTCTATAGGCTATAGGGGAAGGTCCTTGTCTCCTTTCAACATCTGTAGGTCTGGTGTTCCTTGGAAATCTCCATGTGTCTTGGCATCAGTCTTCCCCTGGGTCTAGGAGGTTCTCAGCTCAGAGACCCCTGGTCCAAAGGACATGCTCTGCTCCCAGCTCTTCTTTCTTGGTGGTAGTAGGTCCTCCTCTCTCTGCTCGCTTCTGTCTCCTTTTATCTCTTGTAAGAGAAAAGATGATGCAGACCACACCCCAGGGAAGCTCCCCTTACATTGGATCAGGGCTGTGTTGTGAGTGAGGGTGTTGCATCCTACCCTAATCCTCTTTAACATAACCTATTTTTACCTCATTAACCACAGGCAGAGATTAGGATTTACAACACATAGGACAATTACATCAGTTCACAAAACGGAGGACAACCACACAATACTGGGAATCATGGCTTAGCCAAGTTGACACATATTTTGGGGGGACACAATTCAATCCATGACATATACCAATTCACAAAACTACCTACATAGCATTTATGTGCAATCACTCTTCTGAATACTTAGGTTGTTTAGAAGAGTGGTTATAACTGTAGGCTTTGGAGACATATTGCCTGGTTCAAACATGACTTTAGAGCTTATTATCATTGGACTTCAGCTACTGCATGTGTCTCAGTTTCCTTATCTGTAAAATGGGGATAATAATAAGAGGAATACATGAGTAATATGTGTACAATGCCTAGAATAATAGCCCAGCACACTGAAGAACTACAAACATGTGCTATTGCTTTTATACATATATATATATATATATATATATATACGTATATATATATATATATATATATATATATATATATATATAAACTTTTTTATTCTTTCATTAGCCATAGGCCCAGAGGCAGGTACTGTAATAACACTTGCCCGTACACCTAAAAATTTTGCCTGGCAGATGCTAGGAAAGGGGCAATTTCTGTGGCAGTTTTGTTTTCCAGTGATTGTTTTTCCTTATATCCTAGATGACAAACACTTGTCATAGAAAGTAGCCTTGCTGATGATGCTTACAAAAGTTTCTGGAAAGTTCTTCAATGATTCTATGTTACAGCTTTGAGCTTCCCCAAATGCTAACGGTTTCCAATCAGTTCTCTTTTGAACACAAGCTAATCATTCTTAGCTTGCACTGTAATGCCTTCCGTTAATGTCTCACTAGAACTAGTTTTAAGTATTTTTAAAGAGAAACCAGCTCTTTGCTAAAGCAGTTGTATGTTCCATGAGCCCAAGGGTCATGTATCCATACAGTTAAGAAGTTTTTCACTTTTTCTACTATTTCTAATAACCACTGATTGCACTGGCCTATTGTCAGTCAACCTGGGCATAAAAGTCCTATAAATATTAGCTTTAGCCATTGTTTTACCAGTCTTGTTTATTCCCAGAAGAGTTCTAACAAGGGGAGACTGAGTACTATAATCAGGAAACAAAACAAAACAAAACAATAAAGCAATTTCCATTTCAAAAAGGAATAAATAATGCTGGTTTCCTGTGTGTGGAGCCCCCGGCTCTTTGCTGAGGTTAGAGCAGAGTGACTCAGGCATTGTAAACTAGGTCACAATGGGCAGTCCCTTGAGCCTCGCATTTCTTTGCCAATGTCTATAGTTATCGTCATCTTGACCTGAACGTTGAGACGTGAATATTCTACCATTTCAGTTTTCTGCTGTATATGTTGGAGTCTTACCTGATACCCTCATCATTTCAAGACAGTTGGTGTTTCAGTGTCATCATTTGTCTTCCAAAACTGATCTTGGGAGCAGTTTGTTTTGCTCACAATTCTGAGAATGTCTAGCTCAGGGATCATCAAACTACAGCCAGGGCTCCAAGCTGCTTCTGTAAATTGTTTTATTGGAATGCAACAATGCCCATTCATTTATATATTTGTCTGTGGCTGCTTTCAGGCTATAACTGCAGACTTGAGCAGTTGCCACAGAGACTGTATGGCCCAGAGACCTGAAATATTTACTGCCTGGATGTTGCCATCTTAAAGCTGAACAAGACCTTATTTGATAGGTAATATGCATAAGTTAGGGTACTATGATGAATACAGAAATCACACTAGATATTTCAGCAGAGGGACTTAATGTAAAATATTACTTACACAGGGAAAAGAGCAAAAGAAGAATTTTGAGGTAACCCAGATACCAGTAACTGCAGAAGGGAGCCTCTAGGGCTTGGGAACAAAGGGGAAGAAGGGCCCAGAAGAGCTGGACTCAAACCCCTAAGGGGTGTAGTGCACGCAAGCTGCTCCCGATACCACTGAGAGACATAATGAGTTGAGTTCTGGGTGTTCCAAGAGAAATTAGAAGCTGGTACAGCTGCTACTGCTGGACGGGGATCAGCAAGAAATAGGAAGGAAGTCCCTTTTTCACTTCCACTGATGTCCAGTCTTTATTTCTCCCTGTTGGCAGAACCTAACAGGAATCTGCAGAGGAAGAGGTCTGGGAAATAGTCATAAATTCTCTTATGTGCATTACTAAGCAAAGCGTAGAAGACTATACTTGGAGCCGAAAGACAATAGATAAATGACCGGCACAGGCCTAGAGAAGTAAGATGATCCTTTAGCCGTTAATGGCAGGCTGGAACCCGAGTTTCTATCCTTGCTCTGTGTAGACCAGTCTGGCTGGGTCCATGCTCTTCCTACTACTACAGGCACTCCATGTTCACATAGCTGGTATTTGGAGCTGTTGATTCCTGTTTTATTTTGTCTGACTTTTATCTTTTTTTTTTTCCTCTGTACTTAAGATGAACGTTTACAAACTAGCTTCTCATTAAACAGTTAGTATACATAGTTTTGTGACTTTGGTTACCAACCCCACGATACATCAGCACTCTCCCTTCTTGACCTTGGGTTCCTTGTTACGAGCTTTCCTGTCCCCTTCTGCCTTCTCATCCTTGCCGCTGGGCTGTTGTGCCTCTTTAGTCTCATTTGGTTTTATGGGCTTGTCTAATCTTTGGCTGATGGATAGACCTCAGAAGTGACTTAAGTACTGAGCCAAAATGGTGTCTAGAGGCCATACTCTCAAGGTTTCTCCAGTCTCTGTCAGACCAGTAAGTCTGGTCTTTTTTTGTGGGTTAGAATTTTGTTCTACATTTTTCTCCAGCTCTGTTTGGGACCCTCTATTGAGATCCCGGTCAGAGCAGTCAGTGGTGGTAGCTGGGCGCCATCTAGTTGTACTGGACTCTGTCTGGTGGACACTGTGATACTTGTGGTTGTTTAGTCCTTTGGGCTAATCTTCCCCTTGTGTCTTTAGTTTTCTTCATTCTCCTTTGCTCCTGATGGGGTGAGACCAGTGGAATATCTTAGATGGCCGCTCACAAACTTTTAAGATCCTAAATGCTACTCACCAAAGTAGAATGTAAAACAATTTCTCTATAAACTATGTTATTCCAGTTGAGCTAGATCTTCCCTGAGACAATGGTCCCCACATTGACTTTTATCTTTGCATTCAGCAAATATTTATTGAGTGCCTACTATGTGAACAGGGCATCAAGATTGGAGGAGGACTCATTAACAACCTGCATAATGCAGATGACACAACCTTGCTTGCTGAAAGCAAAGAAGACTTGAAGCACCCACTGATGAAGGTCAAAGACCACAGCCTTCTGTATGGATTACACCTCAACATAAAGAAAACAAAAATCCTCACAACTGAATCAGTAAGCAACAACAACAAACAACTCTGTGCCAGGCATCATTCAAGGCTCTAGTGATATAGTAAACAGAACAAACAAAATTAGTATCTTCATGTAGTTTACATTCAAGGCAAGGTAGGCAATAAACAAGGAAAATATATAGTATGTTAGATGGTATTGATGCAAAGACATTTGACTGTGTGGACCATAACATAGATCAAAGAGGCAGTCGTTTGAATAAAGGGATACTGCTTCGTTTAAAGTCAGGAAAGGTGTGCATCAGGGTTGTATCCTTTCACCATACTTATTCAATCTGTATGCTGAACAAATAATCTGAGAAGCTGGACTATATGAAGAAGGGAGCATCAGGATTGGAGGAAGACTCATTAACAATCTGCATTGTGCAGACAACACAACCTTGCTTGCTGAAAGTGAAGAGGACTTGAAGCACTTACTGACAAAAATCAAAGACCTCAGCTTTCAGTATAGATTACACCTCAACATAAAGAAAACAAAATCCCTCACAACTAGACCAATAAGCAACATCGTGGTAAACGGAGAAAAGGCTGAAGTTGCCAAGGATTTCATTCTACTCAGCTCCACAATCAACACTCATGGAAGCAGCAGTCAAGAAATCAAAAGACGCATTGCACTGGGCAAATCTGCTGCAAAAGACCTCTTTAAAGTGTTGAAAAGCAAAGATGTCACCTTGGAGACTAAGATGCGCCTGACCCAAGCCATGGTGTTTTCAATTGCCTCATATACATTTGAAAGATGGGCAATGAATAAGGAAGGCCAGAGAAGAACTGACGCCTTTGAATTATGGTGTTGATGAAGAATAGTGAATATACTATGTTTGCCAAAATATACTTTTGTTTGCCAAAAGAGCAAACAAATCTGTCTTGGAAGAGGTACAACCAGAATGCTCCCTAGAAGCAAGAATGGCGAGACTACATCTCAGATACTTTAGACATGTTATCAGGAGGGAATCAGTCCCTGGAGAAGGACATCATGCTTGGTAAAGTAGCGAGTCAACGAAAAAGAGGAAGACCCTCAACCAGATGGATTGACAAAGTGGCTGCAACAATGGGCTCAAGCATAACAAGGATTGTGAGGATGGCATGGGACTGGGCAGTATCTTGTTCTGTTGTACATAGGGTCACTATGAGTTGGAACCAACTCAATGGTACCGAACAACAACAACAACAAAGATGGTATTGATGCTAAGGAAAAAAACAAAGTCAGGAAGGACAATAGTGAGTGCCATGGGAGAGGAGGTTGCATCGTTAGTCCGGGGAAAGAATGCAACATTTAATAAAGACGTGAAGGAGGTAAGGGAGCAAGTGTCCAGCATGTCTGAGGGAAGAACATTCCAGGCAGGGGAAAATACCTGGCAGTACAAAGTCCCTGGGCCTGGTGTGTGTGAGGAACAGCTGGCAGACCTGTGCAGGTGGAGTGGATTGATAAGAGGGATGAGGCTAGAGCCATGACAGATGAGCCTAGAATGCCCATTAAATTTTTTCTTTTTTTCCAAATTGTTGCTACTCTGGGAGGTGTGCCTTGTACCATTTGGATGGCCTTTAACAATGGACCCTTGAAAATACAGTGATTACATCTCTAATAAACATTTGGTTATTTGACACTTGACCTAGGGTACATGCTTAGAGTCCACATTCCAAACATTCTACAGACTCCAGTTGAATGATAAGGCATTTATTTATCATATGCCACTTGATATACTTGGGATGTTTCTCTTATTGAGAAGGTAAATTTGGTGACTGTGATTATATTCTAATGCTTTTTTGTGTTTCAGGGAAACACCACTCTTCACAAGTCCTCTATTCCTTTAGGTCCAATGTTTTCCCTCCATACTGTAAACTGCTTACTTCTGCTGTGGATGCTATAGATTGTTTTAGGCATGTCAAAGGGAGAAAGTGGTGCTCATTAGCACTTAGCAAAATATTATATTATACTTATCCTGATGTTTTCTTAATCTAATGGTTTTAGTATTTTATTAGGATCATTTGGGATAAGAACATAGTGAAACTTAATTGGTTATTAATTTACTGCAGATAAATTCTTTTTTTTAATCAACAATTTTATTTTATTCAGTGAGACTTTTCAAAACATGGGGTAACACAAAAAGTCACCTTGAAATGATTGCACGTAATTGTGGCTCGAGTTTCCATCTTTTTACGGCTGCATTCTCTGCATCAACTTCTAGATTCCTTGACAGGTAAATGCTTTCCAACCTGTTTGAGCCATATGTCATTTGACACCCCACTTACTCCTGGCTTATTCCTCACAAGGAAGGAGGGTCTTCCTCTTATCTTTTTTTCCAAGCCCACAGTAAATTGCCTAATGAGAGCGAGCCTGGAGGAAAGTTGGTTACATCTAACCTTGTTGTTACAGTTCTACATTGTGAAACTGTTTACAATGCCAAGATCAGTAAGAATATATAGCAATCTATGCCATCATTTGAGAGAGCGCCTTCCAGTTGCATACCTTTCCCACCTCTGGTCAAGGTGGCCTACTCCCGTTGTATTCTACTGCAGATGGAGCCCTGGTGGTGCAGTAGTTAAGAGCTCAGCTGCTAACTAAAAAGATCAGCGGTTCAAATCCACCACCCGTTCCTTGGAAACTCTGTGGGGCGGTTCTACTTTGTCCTGTAGGGTCACTATGAGTCAGAATTGACTCAAAGGCAATGGTTTTGGTTTGGTTTTTTTTTTTACTTTGGTGAAGGATAACACAGTACACAATACTGGGGAAGCCAGCACAATTTGACCAAAGCAAGGTCATGGAAGCTTCATAGACACATCCATACTCCCTGAGGGACCAAATTACTGGGCTGAGGGTTGGGGACCATGGTCTCGGGGGACATCTAGCTCAACTGACATAATGTAGTTTATAAAGATAAAGTTCTACGTCCTACTTTGGTGAATAGCATCTGGGATCTTAAAAGCTTGTTAGCGGCCATCTAAGATACTCCATTGGTCCCACTCTGTTTGGAGCAAGGGAAAATGAAGAAAACCAAAGACATAAGGGAACGGTTAGTCCAAAGGATTACTGGACCACAACTACCACAGCATCCACTAGATTGAGTCCAGCACAGCTAGATGGTGCCCAGCTACCACCACCAACTGCTCTGACAGGGATCACAACAGAGGGTCCCAGACAGAGCTGGAGAAAAATGTAGAACAAAATTCTAACTCACAAAAAAGACCAGACTTAGTGGTCTGACAGAGAGTGGAGAAACCCTGAGAGTATGGCCCACAGAAACCATTTTAATTCAGTACTGAAGTCACTCCTGAGGTTCACCCTTCGGCCAAAGATTAGACAGCAGGCCCATTAAAAAAAAAAAAGAGAGAGAGAGAGAGACTAAATGGGCACACCAGCTCAGGGGCAAGAACGAGGAAGCAGGAGGGGACAGGAAAGCTGGTAATGGGGAGCCTAAAGTTGAGAAGGGGAGAGTGTTGACCCATCATGGGGTTGGCATCCAATGTCACAAAACAATATTTGTATTAATTGTTTAATGAGAAACTAATTTGCTCTGTAAACCTTCATCTAAAGCACAATAAAAAAATAAAATAGAATGTTATGGTGCTTAAAAAAACAAAACAAAATAGCTTAACATATGTGGAGGGTTTCCTAAATTCTAAGTCCTGAGATAAACACTGCTTACATTATCTCATTTAATCACTGGAAAACTATATGGACTACATAATGCTATTATTCCCATCTTATAGATGAAAAAAAAAAAAATGAGGCTTTGAAAAATTCAGTACTTTGTGCAAGGCTGCAAAGCATGGAGCAGACTGGAGCTCAAATGCAGGCTCCCTGATTCCAAAGACACCAGACTACGTAGTTGCTTAGTTGATATTTATTGTATCAGTGGAGATGGGTAGTAGCCTGCTTATTCTACAGGATATAAGGCAGTGCTACTTCAGTTTCTTCCTCTGCCTTCTTGATTTTTCTTCCTCTACCCCATGTCAAGGCTACTGTTCTGCTAGACCAAATTCTGAAGTAACACTCATTTTATTTCTTTATACCTATCATAAATACAAGCATCAATATGAAACATTAACAGATTACCATATAGAACACAGGACCTTTATAACTCCAAACCCAACCAAACCCATTGCCATCAAGTCAATTCCGACTCATAGCAACCCTATAGAACAGAGTAGAACTGCCCCATAAAGTTTCCAAGGCTGTAAATCTTTATGGAAGCAGACTGCAACATCTTTCTCTTGTGGAGCTACTGGTGGGTTCAAACCACTGACCTTTTGGTTAGCAGTAATTTATAACTAGATATCTCTTTTTTCTATGTATAAAAACTTTATGAGTTTATGAGAAGTAAAGAGCATGTATGTTTTTATTTTCATTTCATTAGCCATTTATTTACCAAAACAGTTTATCTTTTTTTATGTGTGTGTGTGTGTGTGTGTGTGTGTGTGTGTGTTTACTGTACTTCAGGTGAAGGCTTACAGAACAAATAGTTTCTCATGAAACAGTAGTACACATATTGTTTTATGACTTGGTTAACAACCCCACAATATGTCAACCCTCTAACTTCTCAACCTTTTTTTTTTTTTATGAAAATACACATAGCCAAAGATACACCATTTCAAACATTTCTACATGCACAGTTCAGTAACATTGAATACGCTCTTCCAATTGTGCTGCTATTCTCACTTAAAATAAAGACTTACAGAACAAAATAGTTTCTCATTTAACAGGTAGTACACATGTTGCCCTATGATAATGGTTAACAATCTCACAACACATCAACAATATCCTTACTCAACTTTGGGTTCCCTATCACCAGCTTACTTGTCCCCTTCTGCCTTCTGGCCCTTGTCACTAGACTACTGTACCTCATTAGTCCCATTTGGTTTTACAGGGCTGTCCACTCCCAGGCTGAACGGTGAACCTCAGAGATAACTTCACCACTGAGCTAAAAGGGTGTCTGGGGGCCATACTCTCAGGGTTTCTCCAGTCTCCTTTAGGCCAGCAAATCTGGTCTTTTTTTTGTGAGTTAGAATTATGTTCTACATCCTTCTCCAGCTCTGTCCAGAACCCTCTGTTGTGATCCCGGTCAGAGCAGTCAGTGGTGGTAGCCGGGCACCATCTAGCTGTACTGGACTGAGTCCAGTGGAGGCCTTGGTACTTTTGGTCCATTAGTCCTTTGGACTAATCTTTTCCTTGTATCCTGTTCTCTTCATTCTCCGTTGCTCCCGAAGGGATGAGACCAGTGGAGTATCTTAGATGGCCGCTCACAGGCTTTTAAGACCCCAGACACTACTCACCAAGGTAGAATGTAGAATATTGTCTTTATAAACTGTGTTATGCCAATTGAGCTAGATGTTCCCCAAGACGATGATCCCCACAGGCCTCCGCTCAGCAGTTCAGTCCCTCAGGGAGTTTGGATGTGTCTATGGAGCTTCCATGACCTTTCCTTTTACAAGTTGTGCTGGTTTCCCCTGTATTGTGTACTGTCTCACCCTTCACCCACGATACCACTTACCTATTGTCTGTTTAGTATTTCACCCCCACCCCTCCCATCCCTGGTAAACAACAAACATTGTTACATTTTGTGTGTGAACGTTTTCATGCGTTTTTACAATAGAGGTCTCATACAATATTTGTCCTTTTGTGATTGACTTATTTTACTCAGCATAATGTCCTCCAGTTTCATCCATATTATGAGATGGTTTATAGATTCATTGTTGTTCTTTCTCGTTGCATAGTACTCCACTGTGTGTATGTACCATAGTTTGTTTATCCACTCATCTGTTGATGAGCATCTAGGTTGTTTCCGTTGTTTTGCTATTGTGGACAATGCTGCCATGAACATAGGTGTGCATATGTCTATTTGAGTGACGTCTCTTATTTCTCTAGGATATATTCCTAGGAGTGGGATTGTTGGATCAAATGGTATGTCTATGTCTAGCTTTCTGAGGAAGCGCCATATCATTTTCCAAAATGGTTGTATCATTTTGCATTCCCACCAGCAGCACATAACAGTTCCCATCTCCCTGTAGCCCCTCCAACATTTGTTATTTCCAGTGTTTTTGATTCGTGCCAGTAATGCCGGGGTGAGATGGTATCTCATTGTGGTTTTAATCTGCATTTCTCTAATGGCTAGTGATCCCGAGCATTTCCTCATGTGTCTGTTGTCCATTTGAATGTCTTCTTTGGGGAAGTGTCTGTTCATTTCCTTTGCCCATTTTTTAATAGGATTATTTGTCTTTTTGTTGTAGAGGTGTTGGATTTTCTTGTAGATTATGGAGATTAGACGTTTGTCTGACTTGTACTTTCCAAAAACTTTTTCCAAGTCTGTAGGTTCTCCTTTTACTCTTTTGGTGAAGTCTTTTGAAGAGCATAGGTATTGGATTTTTAGAAGATCCCAGTTATCTAGCTTATCTTCTGGGGTTTGTGTGTTGAGGGTTATGGTTTGTATCCTGTTAATGCCGTGTAGTAAGGCCTGTAGTGTTGGTCCTATTTTTTCTTCTGTGAACTTTATAGTTTTAGGCTTTATATTCAGGTCTTTGATCCACTTTGAAGTAGTTTTTGTATACGGCGTGAGGTATGGGTCCTGTTTCATTTTTTTGCAGATGGATATCCAGTTTTGCCAGCACTGTTTGTTAAAAAGACTGTCTTTTCCCCATTTGATGGACTTTGGGCCCTTGTCGAAGATCAGGTGACTGTAGGTGGACGGATTTACATCTGGGTTCTCAATTCTGTTCCATTGGTCAATGTATCTCTCGTTGTACCAGTACCAGGCTGTTTTGACTACAGTAGCTGTATAGTAGGTTCTGAAGTCAGGTAGCGTGAGCCCTCCAACTTTATTCTTCTTCTTCAGTAGTGCTTTACTTATTCGGGGCTTCTTCCCTTTCCATATAAAGTTAATGATTAGTTTTTCCATCTCTTTGAAGAATGTTCTTGGTATTTGGATCGGGATTGCATTGTATTTGTAAATTACTTTGGGTAGAATTGTCATTTTCACAGTGTTGACTCTGCCTATCCATGAGCATGGGATGTTTTTCCATTTATGTAGATCCCATTGGGTTTCATGCAGTAGCGTTTTGTAGTTTTCTTTGTATAGGTCTTTTACATCCCTGGTCAGATTTATTCCTAAGTATTTTATCTTTTTAGGGGCTATTGAAAATGGTATTCTTTTCCTGATTTCCTTTTCATCATTCTCCTTATTGGTGTATAGGAATCCAACTGATTTTTGAAAGTTTATCTTGTATCTTGCTACTCTGCTGAATCTTTCTATTAGTTCCAGTAGTTTTCTCGGGGAGTCTTTAGGGTTTTCTATGTATAGTATCATATCATCCGCAAACAGGACAGTTTAACTTCTTCATTACCAATTTGGATGCCCTTTATTTCTTTTTCTTGCCTTATTGCTCTAGCTAGAACTTCCAGTGCAATGTTAAATAGGAGTGGTGATAAAGGGTATCCTTGTCTTGTTCCTGTTTTCAAGGGGAATGTTTTCAGCCTCTCTCCATTAAGAATGATGTTGGCCATTGGTTTTGCATAGATGCCCTTTATTATGTTGAGAAATTTCCCTTCTCTACCTATTTTATTGAGAGCTTTTATCAGGAATGGGTGTTGGACTTTGTCAAATGCCTTCTCTGCGTCAATTGAGATGATCATGTGATTCTTTTCTTTCCTTTTATTTATGTGGTGGATTGTGTTGATTGATTTTCTAATGTTGAACCATCCTTGCATACCTGGTATGAATCCTACTTGGTTGTGGTGTATTATTTTTTTGATATGATGCTGAAATCTATTGGCTAGAATTTTGTTAAGAATTTTTGCATCTATATTCATGAGAGATATTGGTCTGTAATTTTCTTTTTTTGTGATGTCATTGCCTGGTTTTGGTATCAGTGTTATGCTGGCTTCATAGAATGAATTTGGAAGTGTTTCTTCCTCTTCTATGCTCTGAAATAGCTTGAGTAGTACTGGTACAAACTCTTCTGTAAATGTTTTGTAGAATTCTCCAGTGAAGACATCTGGGCCAGGGCTTTTTTTGGTTGGGAGTCTTTTTTATTACCTTTTCAATCTCTTCTCTTGTTATGGGTCTGTTCAGATTTTCAACATCACTTTGTTGTAGTTTGGGTAGGCTGTGTGTTTCTAGACATTTATCCATTTCCTCTAGGTTTTCCTTTTTATTTCAGTTGCGTCCGTTGTAATGTCCTCCACTTCATTTCTTATTTGGGTGATTTGTGTCCTCTCCTGTTTCTCTTTTGTCAGTCTGGCCAGTGGTTTGTCGATTTTGTTCATTCTTTCAAAGAACCAACTTTTGGTTTTGTTGATTCTTTCTATTGTTTTTATGTTCTCTATTTGATTTATTTCTGCTCTGATCTTTACTATTTCCTTTCTTCTGGTGGTTGTGGGCTTTTTTTGCTGTTCTTTTTCTATTTGTTTGAGTTCTGTAGTTAATGTTTTGATTTTGTCCCTTTCTTCTTTTTTTGATATGCGCATCTATTGCTATAAATTGTCCTCTGAGGACTGCCTTTGCTGTGTCCCAAAGGTTTTGGTATGATGTATTTTCATTCTCATTTGATTCTAGGAATTTTTTGATTCCATCTCTGATTTCTTCTATTACCCAGTGATGTGTAAGAAGGGTATTATTCAGTTTCCATGTAATTGATTTTTTTCCCTTGCTCTTTCTATTGTTAATTTCTACCTTGATGGCATTGTGGTCAGAGAAGATACTTTGAATTATCTCAGCATTTTGGATCTTGTTGAGGATTGCTCTGTGGCCTAAGATGTGGTCTATTCTGGAGAACGTTCCATGTGCATTTGGAAAAGAATGTGTACTTTGTAGCAGGTGGATGGAGTGTTCTATATATGTCTATGAGGTCAGGTTGGCTGATTGTGCCCTTTAGGTCTTCTATATGTTTGCTGAGTTTCTTCTTAGTTGTTCTGTCCTTTACTGGGAGTGGTGTGTTGAAGTCTCCTACTATTATTGTGGAACTGTCAATTTCTCTTTTCAGTGTTGTTTGAGTTTATGTATTTTGGAGCCCTGTCAGTGGGTGTGTAGATGTTTATTATGGTTATGTCTTCATGATGGATCGTCCCCTTAATCATTATATACTGCCCTTCTTTGTCTTTTATGGTGGATTTTGTTTTAAAGTCTATTTTATCTGAGATTCAAATTGCCACTCCTGCTCTTTTTTGGTAGTTGTTAGCTTGATATATTTTTTCCAACCTTTGACTTTTACTAAATTCACATCTGTGTTTCAAAGGTGTGTCTCCTGTAGACAGCATATTGATGGATCCTGTTTTCTTATCCATTCTGTCACTCTCCATCTCTTTATGGATGCATTGAGTCCATTTACATTCAGGGTAATTATTGATAGATGTGAGTTTGTTGCTGTCATTTTGTAGTGCTTTTTTTGTGGTGCCGAAGATTTCTTTGTTCTTCTTACTCTCTGGTGCTGAGCTACTTTTGTTTGTGGATATTTTTTTTCATTTCTTTTGTTTTTGTGGGTTTTGTTTTTGCTGAGACTTTATGTTTTTCCTCTTTTTTTATGAGTATGTTTGTTAACTTTCTTTGTGTTACCCTGAATTTTACCCTTACCTTTCTAAGTTTGAAGCAGTCTACCATTGCTTGGTAACGCCTTGCCTTCCTCTCCATTAGAAGGTTCTATACCTATGCCATTTATTTCCTCTTTTATTGTTTAGATGTTGTTGTCATTTACTGATTAACGTCTCTGATTCCCTGTTGTATTTCTTTTGGTTTTGGATAGTCCTCGAGAGTTCATTTCCTAGATTGGTATCTGGCTGCTACAATCCTGCATCCTAGATTCTGCCTGTGAGCTGAAGTTGTTTGTTCTCAGATCAAAGGACTCCCTTTAATAATTCTTGTAAGTTTGGTTTGACTTTTACACATTCCCTTAATTTCTGTTTATCTGGAAATGACCTAATTTCACCATCAAATTTGAACAAGAGTTTTGCAGGGTATATTATTCTTGGCTGGCAATTGTTTTCTTTCAAGATTTTATATATGTCATCCCATTGCCTTCTTGCCTGCATGGTTTCTGCCGAACAATCTAAGCTTAGTCTTATTGTTTCTTCTCTGTATGTGACTTCTTGTTTTTCACGAACTGCTCTCAGGATTCTTTGTTTGTCTTTGGTTTGGCGAGTGTGATGATGATATGCCTTGGTGATTTTCTTTTGGGGTCTCTCCTATATGGGGTTCGTTGAGCTTCTTGGATGGCCAGCTTTTCATCTTTCATGATATTGGGGAAGTTTTCTGTCAGCAGTTCTTCAATGATCCTATCTGTGTTTTCTGTTTTCTCCCCCTGTTCTGGAATTCCAATCACTAGCAAATTTTTGCTTTTGATTATATCCCACATAACTCTCAGGGTCTCTTCATTTTTCTTTGTTCTTTTTTCTGAGTTTTCCTGAAACAGAGTTGTATCCAAGTGTTTGTCTTCAATTCCACTGATTCTGTTTCCCACCATTTCAAATCTGCTTCTCAGCCCTTCTGTGACACCGTCCTTTTCTGAAATCTTGTTGTTTATCTTTTGGATTTGTAATTGTTGTCTTTGTATGATTTCTAGTTGTGAATTTATTTTGGCATTTTGTTCCTGCATTAGTTTCCTGAATCCTTCCAATTTTTTGTCTGTATTTTCCATGAATTCATCTATTTTTTCCTCATGTTTGTCACATTTTTGCCTCAGCTCTTGGAGAATTCTGACTATTAGAGATTTGAATTCCCTATCAGGTAGTTCTAGTGCATATTCTTCCACTGGGAAGTCATCTGGTGTTTTATTTTGGACGCCTACTGGAACCATCCTGTCCTGTTTTTGTAAATGTTTTGATATTATCTGCTGTCTTCAGGGCATTCAGTAGTTATTTTTATCATTTGTTGATTGTAGATTTGTTTGTTTCATCCCTTTTTTTAAAAAAAAATTCGATTATGTCTGAGCTGGTGGACTGTGTGTTCTTTGTTGTTTTGCTTATCTGTGGGCACAATACTTTTCACCTCCTTCTCCAATTGGCAGGGTCAGTCACTCTGATATGGCAGGGCAGGTCTAGCTGAAGAGGAGTTACTGGGACAGGTTGTTTGTGGCACTTACTACAGCCACCAGGGCAGGTCAGTAATCAGTGCAGGGCAGGTTCCAGTAGGCCGTGCCTGTGCTGCTTGGTGGTGTGATGTTAAGCACATGGTGCGGGTAGGCAGGATGTAGCAGGGCGATTGTTATGTGTGGTGCTAAGATGGATATGGGAGAGAGGAGAGAGGAACAGGAGCCAAAAACATACAAACAAACAAAAAAGAATGCTAGGGGAGCTTGCCATTGGAGTGGAGAGATGAGAGACTATGAAATGGAGAAAAACAGAAAGGGGAAGATGAAGAAAAAAAAGAAAAGTATGAATAAATAAAAATCATAATGGTTAAAGAACCAAAAAGTTCCCAGGGATCCCACCGGTGCAGCTATGAGGTCTGGGGAAGTCGCTCTCAGGTGTTGCAGTACAGCCTAGCTAGAAGGCGTAGAGGTATACAATGCCAGGTGTTCAGGGAACAGAATGAGAAGGAAGATATAGAGAGACGAGAAACTGAGTAATGAAGAAAGACAAAAAAGGGAAAAGAAAACAAAAGAAATTAAAAAAAAAAAAGAACAAGAAAAACCCCCCAAAAAACAGAAGAAAAAAAAAAACCAACGCAGAAAGAAATGCCCTCAGGTATCCCTCTGCACATCTGTGCAAGCCAATGGGGTAGTCTCCTTGCCACGCAGCACCGCCTGGCCAGAAAGGGCTCCCAATTCAAGAAAAGGAAAAGAAAACAAACAAACAATTCAAAACAAACAAATGAACAAAAGCTCTGGGATCCCACCAGCACGGCAGCCCAGACTGGGAAGCAGCTCCACACTCGAACGGAGTTCCACAGCCCCTCAGGAAGAAGCAAAGATGGTGCACAGAGCCAGGTATTTGAGCGAAAGGAGCGGGAGGTGGTGAGAGGTGAGGAAGAACTCAAAAGAAGCAGAAAAAAAAAACAACACCAGCAGCCAACAAATGGCACTCAGAAAGCCAGCTAGTGCAGGCTGGTGGAACACAAGCAGCCGGTGCTTCTCGGACAAGAGACTGTGTCCACAGGAAGCAGAGGGACCGAGTGTGGGTGAAGAAGTGTAGGGAGTGGGAAAGCGTATATCACAAATTACCAGAGCTCTGCAGCCCTTCAGGAAGAAGCAAAGATGGCGCACAAAGCCAGGTATTTGAGGGAAAGGAGGGGGAGGCGGTGAGAGGTAAGGGAGAAATCAAAAGAAGCAGAAAAAAGCAACACCAGCAGCCAACAAATGGCACTCAGAAAGCTGGCCCATTCGTGTGTGTGGAATCCAAGCAGCCAGTGTTTCCGAGACAAGAGATTGTGGCCGTGGGAACCATAGGAGGCCAAGTGGGGGTGAAGAAGGATGGGGGGTGGGAAAGCACATATCACAAATTATCGGTTGTTTTGTCTCCCACTGGAAGCTCCGTGAAGCTGCTTTCTCGTACTGCCTGTTTGCTTGTCTCTGATAGGAGTCCAAGATGACGGATACGCACTGCGTTAGCTGGTAGGGGACCTTTGCATGAAACTCTCCTCGCTCTCCGTTCTCTGTCAGTTTTCTCACTCCATTTGGTGCTTGGCTGAGTTCTTTATCTCTTCATTTGATGTTTCAGGGTTTCAGGATTGTTGTTTTCTCGGTTCGGCTTAGTTTTTCGGATCTTTGCTGTGGAGGGACGGCGTGGTGCTTCTGCCTAGAGCGCCATTTTGCCGGAAGTCAGATTATCTTTTTGAAGTGAAAATATTATATATCAGCATTTAATACAGACTTCCCAAAATTTTACTCTGAATAAGTATAAAAGCATTCAAAATTTCCTGTAGTTATAAAGAAACACTTGGCCAAAGCAAGAACATTCTGTGGAACTATACCACTCTTATTTGGATCTTACTGTTCTGGAAGTACTTTTATTCAGAAATGATTTTGATTTTACAGCAAGAATCCATTGAGATAGGACTTTGATGAGAATTTATTATTAGGTTCAACCATTTTCAGTGCAAACAGTATAAATTCTACTGCTTTTGACTGATAAAAATGTTACTCGCATGTGGTTCAGCCTAATAATTGCTCTCCCCAAAGAAGTAAAATGTAAGATTGTCAACCTTTCTTTCTTTCTTTTGTTTTTTAAATTAAAGAAGGTTCAAATCTAAGAGTTTCTGTATAAGCTGATGGGTAACATATGATTAGCTGCTTTACTTGGCTAGCAAAACGCTTTGAGCTGATAAGTCAAATGAACGACATGTCCCAGGCCGTACCAAGAGAACTACACTAGCAGCCAAAGACCTTCATCTGTTGCTGCAGCAGTGCCCTGTCAATGAGCAAGTAGACAAGGAAGAAGAAAAGTGAGCATGTCCTATAAGAGTTTGACAGACTAGGATGTAACTTGGCAACAAAGTACAAACTTGCTAAAGGTCAAAACCTGGACTTGGCACTCACGTCTCACAGAACTTACTCATCTAGATGTTTCAAAACTGTCTTCCAATGTGCCCTGCTTATCAAATAGCAAGGCGAAAACCAAGAAACATTTGTTGCACTCCTTGCTGCAGTTTATCAGGCTGCTTTGGGACAGGGTAGCCAATACAGGGAAATAGGGCTGCAGGGTCATTGTGAAGCCGCTGATAGAGCTTAACACAAGCCAAGGTAGGTGTGGACCTTACAGGGATATCCTTGGCCATAGCAAGAGTGTGACATCAGCTTTAGTATCCAGAACATCAACGGATGTGTCAAATTCACGCAGCGTCCATAATGAGCAGAAGGGAGCCCATACACAGTAGAGACGATGCATTTAAAAAAGCGATAGACTGATTAAAGAATGAGCCCAGCAATGTCTGAGGAGGTGAAAAAAAAAAAAACAACCAAAAACCAAACCTGTTGCATCCAGTCCATTCTGACTCACAGCAACCCTACAGGACAGAGTAGAACTGCCTGGTGGGGTTTCCAAAGAGCGGCTGGTGGATTTGAACTGCTGGCCGTTTGGTTAGCAACCGAGCTCTTAACCACCACGCCACCAGCGCTCCCTGAGAAAGTTAGAAGTGTTACGAATACTCAGCAAAGAACACATCATGAACCAGAAGTGCAGTACCCTGGGCGGCAGGAGATATCACAGGGAATTCTGCTTCAGTTTTCCAAATGTAAATTGTGCTGACCTGAAAAACTCGGGAAATAATCTTAAATGAGATAACAGTGTGTCAGATCTATTACAGACATTCAGTTAGTTCCCTTCGTAAAAAATCAAAAGAGTCAGTGATAGATGTATTACATTGCTATGTCTGTTCTATAATATATATGTACATATGTGTATGTTGTTGTAGTTTGCTGTCAAATCGATTCAGACTCATAGCGACCCTATAGGACAGAGTAGAACTGCTCCACAGGGTTTCCAAGGCTGTAATCTTTATGGGAGCAGACTGCCACATCTTCCTCCTGTGGAGCAGCTGGCAGGTTCAAATCGCCGAACTTTTTGGTTAGCAGCCAAGTGCTTAACCACTTCACAACCAGGGCTCCTACATGTATATGATATAGATATGTATACACAGACATATATCATATATATGTACTGAACCCCTGGTGGCGTAGTGGTTAAAAGCTAAGGCGCTTCTTGGAAACCTTATGGGGCAGCTCGGCTCTGTCCTATAGGGTTGCTATGAGTTGGAATCAACTTTTTATCATGTGTATGTTGTATGTGTGTGTGTGTTAGTTATCGCTCTATGTAGGTCTGTTGTTGTTAGGTACCACTGAGTCAATTCGGACTCTTAGCACTCCCATGCACAGCAGAATAAAATGTTGCCCAGTCCTGAACCATCCTCACAATCATTGCTGTGTTTGAGCCTGTTGTTGGCAGCCACTGTGTCAATCCATTTCTTTGAGGGTCTTCCTGTTTTTCACTGACCCTCTGCTTTACCCAGCATGATATCCTTCTCCAGGGATTGGTCCCTCCTGACAACATATCCAAAGTATGTGACACGATGTCTCACTATCCTCGCTTCTAAGAATCATCCTGTACTTCTTCCAAGACAGATTTGTTCATTCTTCTGGAAGTTCATAATATGTTCAATATTCTTTGTCAACACCATAATTCAAAGGTATCAATTCTTCTGTCTTCCTTATTCATTGTCCAGCTTTCGTAAGCATATAATGCAATTGAAAACACCATGGCTTAGGTCAGGCACACCTTAGTCCTCAAGGTGACATCGTTGCTTTTTTAACACTTTTAAGAGGTCTTTTGCAGCAGATTTGCCCAATGCAATGCATCTTTTGATTTCTTGACTGCTGCTTCCATGGATGTTGATTGTGGATCCAAGTAAAATGAAATCCTTGACAAGTTCAATCTTTTCTCTGTTTATCATGATGTTGCTTATTGGTCCAGTTGTGAGGATTTTTGTTTTCTTTATGTTGAGGTGTAATCCATACTGAAGGCTGTGGTCTTTGATCCTCATCAGTAAGTGTTTCAAGTCCTCTTCACCTCCAGCAAGCAAGGTTGTATCATCTGCATATCGCAGTTCTTAATTAGTCTTCCTCCAATACTGATATCACGTTCTTCTTCATATAGTCCAATTTCTTGGATTATTTGTTCAGCATACAGATTGAATAAGTATGGTGAAAGGATACAGGTCTATCTATCTATCTACCTGTCTGTCTGTATCTATCCATCAGCAGATTTTAGGACTGTGAATGTCTATACCATTTATTCCTTGAATTGTACTAATTTTGGGATGTGTTTTATGTCTTTTCTAGATGAAAAGCTCTTAATAGCAGGGTATATATTGTTAATGGTATTTTTCAAGTAGTATTCACTTTATAAGGAGCCGTTGTGGTGCAGTAGTTAAGCACTTGGCTGCTAACCAAAAGGTTGTCGGTTCAAAGCCCGCAGCTGCTCTGAGGAAAAAAGATGTGGCAGTCTGCTTCCGTAAAGATTATAGCTTAGGAAACCCTGTGAGGCAGTTCTACTCTGTCCTATAGGGTCACTGTGAGTTGGGATCAACTCGAGGGCAACAGATTTGGTTTTTGGTTTTATCTTCAATATGAGTTTGAAGTAATATTTTCTTAGCACAAGGTTTTACTTCTTGTTTGAAAGTCAGTAAGTCCAAGGGCTGATTTTACCAAATTGCTACATTTCTTTCTTCCTTTTTTTTTCCAGGACTTTAATAAGCTTTTAATCTGCAAATATTTTCAAGGTATCCTCCAACCTCCAATTCTCTAATATACAGGTATCTTCTATGTAAGAATTTTATAGTCTGCAATTAAGACTTTTTTTTTCTTTCTTTCAATTATATTTATTTTGTTGTTGTTGTTGAGAGCATACACAACAAAGCAGACACCAATTCAACAGTTTCTACATGTACAATTCACTGACATTGGTTACTTTCTCCAAGTTGTGCAACCATTCTTCCCCTCCTCTTCTGAGCCCCACACCATTAACATAAACTCACTGCCCCCTAAGGTTCCTTTCTAATGTTTCAAGTTGCTGTTGTCAATTTGATCTCATCTAGATAGTTCTTTTTTTACTAGTTAAGCTAAACTACTGTTTGGTTTTAAGAAGACTTCAGGGGATATTTTTGGTTTAAGGTTTAGGTTTAAAGACTATTTTAGGGTGTAGTTTCAGGGATTTATCTAGCCTCTATGGCTCCAGAAAGTCTGGAGCCCATGAGAATTTGAAATTCTGTACTGTATTTCCCCCTTTAGATTAGGATTCTTGTATAGAATCTTTGATCAGAATTGGAACTGGTTTTAACGTATCACAAATATAACAGCCTGAAAGATACACATGCTCAGATACGCTTTAACAGTTAAGTGCATTTTTACTCTGTCCTCGTAGTCTGAAATCTTTCAAGGTGTGTCTTGCATTTTGTGAGTGTGTTTCTGCATTTTGTGATCAGCATATTTTGTAGAGATTAGTTTATTTATTCTATCTGAAACTTCAGTTATTCCATCGTACTGAACATTTGGTTCTTTTTTTCACCCAGCAGATGATGCTGCAGCTGACAGTCGCAGAACTTATACTTTAACTGATTATTTAAAAAATACTTTCAGAGTGAAGGGCTACTCCTTACGGTGGATAGCAGGTAAGAATTTGGGGAAGGAGCGTGTGTGCAGATTTTTATGCTTATGTTTATTCTAGTTAGGTTGTGAGGAAATTTTATGGCTTTCAGAAGATAAAATCCTTGTTCTTTAAGGCCTTATGAGAGAGTGTTTTTCTCTATTTAAGAGTGTGAAGGGGGAGAAGACAGAAAGAAAGCTAAGCTTAGTATCTCTTCGATGCTGTTGTTAGGTGCTGTGGAGATGAATTTGACTCACACCTACTCCATGTAACAGAGTAGAACTACCCCACAAAGTTTTCTAGACTGTAATCTTCCTGGGAGCAGATCACCAGGTCTTTCTCCTGAGGAGTCCCTGGGTGCCACCTCCTAGACTGAGGCCATTTGTTTACCAGCTGAGTACTTAACTGTTGGACAACAGGCCTCCTATTTCTTTGTTAGGTACTATGAAAAGTTAAATGCGAATTGAAACCTTGACAACAATGATGGAGAAATCAATGTACATTAGTATAATATTCTTCACTTAATGTTTTTTCACTTTAGAAATGCTTATTCAGTGTCTGTGTGAACTTAAATCTGAACTTTTTATTGCATAGTTTTTAGCTTTTGAAGATGTTTAATAGCAACTCGCAATATTGATCTGGCCTTTTTCTCTCTTTAGATCATGAATATCTCTACAAACAAGATAATAATATCTTGCTATTCAATGCTGAATATGGAAACAGCTCTATTTTCTTCAGGAACAGTACATTTGTATGTTTCATCACATAATTCATGCTTTGGGGAAATACTGGGGATTTTTCTCATAACCTCTGAAATGATGAGTATTCATCCTGTTGGACTCTCTCTGCAGCATATGGCACAGTGGATCTTTCTCTCCTTGAACTGCTCCCCGCTTTGGCTCCTCTTTAGTCTCCTTTGACGAGTCCTCCTCCTCTACCCATACTCTTAAATGTAAGTGCTCTTTGGGGCTCCTCTGTCCTCACTAGCTTACCTCTCTTCTCACTTTGCATGCTCTTCTTCACAGAATTTCATCCACTCCCACAGCATCAGTGCTTGCCTTTATGGCTTTAATTCTCAAATATGCACTTTTAACACTAACCTCCTCCTGAGATATAAACCTCCATTTCCGATAGCCTGCTGGCTCTTGCATGTGGCTCTTATACTCAGTATCCCAAGCTAAGCTTGTGATCTCCCTTCTGCTCCTAGCAAACCAGAAGTGTCTCATTCCTCTTCCTGAGTCCCCAATCTTCGTAAATAGTATTCTTCTCAACCTAGAAATTGCAGAATCAACCTTGACTTCTTCTCTGTCAGCCCCTATGTTTAGCCACTCAACAAACCTAGTAAGTCCGCCTCTGCAATGCAGACTCCCAGATTGTGTCTCTCAGATTTCGGTTTCCATTTCCACTGCATAGTCCTTCTCCAAGGCCTTGTTTAATCTTGGCATAGTGAGCACTCTACCTTGTGTCCCTATCTCCATTCTGTGCAATAGGACCACTGGGTCTGGGACTAATGGCAACCCCTCTGCTGTCCCCTCTCATTTCAGCCACTGTGTCACCAGAGTATCTTTGTAAGACAGACCTGATTCTATCACTTCCATGTGCCAAAAATAGCTCATAGCTTCACTTCTTGTATTTTAGGTCCTAGCTATTGTTCTAATTTTAGGTCCTCTTACCTTCCATGTCATCCAACACACCCTGTACTGTACCCAGGTAACGCATAACCCTTAACCATTTTCTAAACGTGCACACCCCTCCCTCGTGTAGGTTTTTGCTCCAGCTGTTCCCCCTGTTGAGAAAGTCCTCTCTGTTCCAAGCCCCCATCCTCATGGCTGTCTTTCCTCAGAGTTTATCCTTCCCTCCCTGGTTCTCCAACATGAATCACCATCACCTGACATCATGGTCATTTGTGTGGGTGAATGTGCCACCTCTCCAAGACTGAGAGCTCCCAAGGCACAAGTCACATGTCTAGAACAGTACCCTCTACATGGTAAGCGCTCAATAATGTCAGTTGAATTTTCAGTTTTTCTTTTTTTCTCTTTGATTGACAGGATGAACTTGGATATTCTGTAAATGATTACTCAGTATCTCCTGATGGACAGTTTATTCTCTTAGAGTACAACTATGTGAAGGTAAAAGAAATGCTTTCTCACAATCACATTTAATGAATCATATAAGTATGCTATTTTATAACTGATTTTGAGTCTATGGATATTTAATATTGATATTTAAGTAATATACACTAAAAACTCATTAATTCAGCATCTAAAGGAGGAATGGCCATTCTCCTTCATAAAAGACAAGCCTGAAGAATGTTTTAAAAGAAATTCATTTTCAGTGCTTTCAAATACTAAAAAGTATAATTTACATTATATTATAGACACTAAGGATGTAAGTTAATACAGTAAAATTTACAATAGGCATTTATAATACAATTTTAAAGTAGGTTCCTGTGTCAGATTTGTACATCCAGTAATATATTCACTCATTTCCTTTGCCTCAGCTTTACAAATAGTAAGACTCTCAAAAAGTATTTGTTTTAAAAAGAGTTGAACTTCCCATTCTCCAGAAGAGGCTCTACAAGGTGACCTAGAACAACTTCTGCCTTTGGGCCCTGCCATATACAAACCATTTCTAAAGAGAGGGGCCTCAGTACAGGCATCATCAACACTCTCCTGAAAGCACTCAGCTTCCCTCGGTCATCTAGCCCAACCTCCAGTTCTCACACATCACAGAAAGGTTACAGCTTAATTACACATCCTCTTCATATTTAGGATGGATACAAATCACCAATAACTTTAACTGCAAATTTTTGGTTTTTCATAAATTTTACAACAGTTTTTGAAGATTTAAGAAATGTAGGAGAGATTAAAAACCCTTAGAGAGATGTTCTGCATTGAAAACAAAATACAAAGCTGAGGACTCCAGCCCCTGACTTCTTTTCCTGGGATAAATAACGCTGCTGCACTCAGGCCAAGCAAACCATTTCACACTCCATTTACCATCTCAGCATGGTGACTTTCAATTGTATCTACCCTAGATTCACTGTGCTGAACTCCATTTCCTGGATGTGAAGACTCTCTGTCTTCGCTAAGCCAATCAGCTATACACAATTCAGAATTCTATGTCAAGTTTCACATCTGTTCCCATTAATAGATTATTTGTTTAATTCAGTGGTTCTTACTTTATCTATGGATTAAAATCACTTGAGGAGCTTAAAAAATTCCCATTGTCCAGGTTCAATCACTAGATCAGTAAATTGAAGTTGAAGGAGAAGGGTGAGGCTATCCTCAGTATTTTTTATTAATGCTATAGATGATTCTAATGAGCAACCAGGGTTGACATCCACTGTATAACTGTTGTCCCCATTAAAGACTTTGACGTATCAAGACTTAGAGGTCAAAGTGGAAGCAGAAAGGTAAATGTTACCTCAACTTACTATTTAACCAGGTTAGACAAGTGCCATTTGATGTGTACTAATTGATAGATTTCATCCTGTAGACCTTTCCTTGAACAACCACCATTGGTGATTTGTATTTATTGTGTTGCCGGTGTTTACTTGCATCTTTAATTACTTTTGTTGTCTTCGCTCTGCCCCCTCCCTCCTGATAGCCTTGCTTCAAACCATACCCCAAATGATCCTTTTAAAACCTAGGTTAGGTTACGTCACTTCTATGCTTAAATCCTCTAGTAGCTCACCTAGAATGAAACACAAACTCTTAACTGTGGCCTCCTTGGAGGCCTGTGTGATTGGACCCCAATCTGCCCCTCTGGATCCATCTCCTATCACTCTCTGTCTCCTGCAAGCACCGTGCTTGACCAATGGTTCTCACCTCTACCTGCCTTAGAATCATTTGGGGGAAGTTTTTAAAAAATACAGATGCCTGTAGTCCATCAAACCAATTAACTCAGCACAGCTGTGAGTGGGGACCAGCGCAGATCGATATACAGCTTCCCAAGGTTGACAAATTCTACTGCACATGCATGACTTTTTTTTCTTTCCTTCAAGCATTATCCTCATGTCCACCTAAAGGCAAAGGCATTTGTAATTGCATCCTTCTGGAACCTTCTTCCCTGATCTTTACAAGACTCTCTCCTTTTTATTAATTCAGGTCCAGGGTTTCTTGGATCACTTTATCAGCTCCACCCATACCCCTACCTGCCACTCTGTATCCTATTAGCCTATTTTTTGTTTCTTCATAACATTTCTGTGAAATTATGTTCATTTCCTTACTAGTTTTTTGCCTGCCTTTTCTACCAGAACGTTTCCTGTGTTTGACTCACTTCTGTACCTTTAGCACCTAGGACAATGTCACATAGCAGATGCTCAAAAATGCCTATTAAAAGAATCTGTGTTTTACTATGAAGCATTAAAGTGCAAGATTATTGAGAGCAAAGAACTGTATCTTCTGTTTTCATTATTACCTCCCAGGGTATCTGTACAGCATAAACGTGTTGACTAACCAACCCTCAAAAAACGTATCCAGACAAAAATTAAAAAAACAAAACCAATTTTATTGTTTCCTTGGAGATCCACTATCTGGTGTTCTTTAGCTTCTTCTACATGACTTCTTCATGACTGAATTAGTACATCCAGAATTATCAGTGGTTACTTCTGAATTGTGGCTACAAATAAATAAACAAGCAAGTGAGGGAATAAGTGAAGGAGTATCATACATTCTGGTATGGATGCTCTCCTAGTATCTTCACTCAATGCCGAATGCTCTAACCCATTGCCATTGAGTCAATTCTGACTCATAGCAACCCTATCAGACAGAGTAGAACTGCCCCATAGGGTTTCCAAGGCTATAATCTTCATGGAAGCAGACTTCTACATCTTTCTCCCGTGGAGTGGCTGATGAGTTCCAACCGCCACCTTTCAGTTAGCAGCCGAACACTTAACCACTATGCCACAACAGCTTCTGCCGAATGCTCTAGCGATAATAATACTGGCTGCTATCATCTATTATATGTTTAAAATGTTCCAGGAACCCTGCTAAACACTTCACGTGCATTCTGATGCATCTGAGACCATTGCCATTATTACCTCCCATTTTCCTGAAGAGAAAATTCAAACTTAGGAAGTTGCCTTATATAACACAGTGGAGACTTGAATCTAGGTTATGGGACTCCAAAGATTGTGCTCCTAAATAGGATCTTTCCTATCTTTATGCTTCATATTTCTCTTTGCTACAAGGCTTTCTCTGCCCAGTCCTCTGCCACTGAAACTCAGCTCAAATATCACCTATTCCTTAAACCTTTCCTTAGGCCTAGATGATAATCCCTGCCTCTCCCCACCCACCTCTACTATATTTCTTGGCATACACCCTATTGTGATTCTTGTATTGTAGTTTACTTGTCCATATCTCCCATTCAACTATAAGCTCCTGAAAGAGAGGGACCCTGTCTTATCCATTAATGCCTGACATATGATAGCTGCCAATGTTTATAGACTGTAAGTAGATTGATGTGTCTTTTTCAAAAGATGAACTGAACACACCAAATATCTTGGATTTCCTTTTAAGCCTGTTTATGTATTTAGCCTGCATCACAGCTTTGGGCTCTAGCCAGACTCAGAGGTTGTCCTGCAATAAGCATGAGGTGTGTCAAAATAATCTAGGAATCAGGAGAGAAATCTATGACTTTCAAAAACTAGGAGCTTAATAAATAGGTGTTGACATGAGAGAGTAGGAAGACAAGAAATGACTAGTGGGAAGAATTCTTCAAGGTTAGGAACCCTGGCTTTGTGTCCCTGCTCTGTCATTTTAGAGATGGGTACCTTGGGCCACCTGTTTCATCTATTTCATCTTCACTGGTAAATAAAAATATGAATTTGAAATTTTATTTATTTCTTCAATAGCTACTATATGGTTTGCACTGGACCAGTATTTAAAGCTGAATAAAATGCAATCTCTTACCTCTAGGAGTTTACAGTAGTATAGTAGGGAAGATAGACAACAGACAAGTAATTTCTGCTAAAATATCTTTATTTAATTTATACATGCATCCACATATTAATATAATTTTCCATCATGCAAATATCGATCATATACCCATTTTTTAATCTGCAGTCTTTTCTCCCCTTTTTGTGTGACTCCCTACTTCTCATATGTACCCCAGTTATCCCATGTTAAGAGTCTACTGTGTATCCCTCCATGTTTTATATTTTTCTCCTTATTCATATAATTTTGTGACAGTACATATAGGGATTCTTTTTACTTATTGCTTGTTCTGTAAAAAGGAATCATATTTTATATACTTTTTCTTAAATTGCTTTTGTTAATCAACGACACCTTGTGGAACTTTCTCTAAGCCACGTAGTATAGCTCTAATTCATTTTCAATAGCTGTATAATATTCCAAGGTGTTGATATATCATTATTTATTCAGCCAATCCCCTAATAATGGACATTCACCTTGTTTTCAGTTTTGTGTTTCTTACTGTGGACAGTGTCGCAATAAATTTATATCCTAAGGTATTGATGAAAAGTACACAAATATTAAGTTTATGGCTCTATGAAGTTTCACAAATAAATACACCTGTGAGTCTACATGCAGATTTAAAACATAACCAGTCCCAAGAAAACTTCCCTGCCTCCTTTCACTCATTAACCTCCCAAAGCTAGCAAGTGCATTAACTTCTATAATCACAGATTGCTTTTGCTCATTTATGAATTTTTCCTAAATGAAATCATGTATGTGCTCCCTCTTGCATTTGGCTTCTTTTGCTCAACATTATGTTTGCAAGATTCACCATGTTGTAACTTCTAGCAGTAGTTCATTCTTTTTCATTATTGTATAAGCACTGTATTATATGACTATACAAAAATTTATTTATTCATGCCATTGTTGATAGACTTGTTTTGAGTTTGGGGTTATTCTAAGTAATGCTGCTATAAACAGTCTTAAATCAGTCTTTTGGTGCATGTATATACACATTTCTGTTGGCTATACACCTAGTAGTGGAATTGCTGGGTCATAGGGTATATTTAGGAGCCCTGGTGGTGCAATGGTTAAACACCCAGCTGCTAACTATAAGGTTAGCAGTTTGAACCCACCCAGAGGCTCTACTGGAGAAAGACCTGGCAATCTGCTTTTGTAAAGATTAAACATCAAACCAAAACAAAATAAAACAAGTCAATTCCAACTCATAGCAACCCTGTAGGACAAAATACAACTGCCCGATAGGGTTTCCAAGGGTATAATCATTACAGAATGAGATTGCCTCTTCTTTCTCCCACAGAGCAGTTGGTGGGTTCGAACCACCAACCTTCCATTTATTAGCCAAGTGCTTAACCATTGCATCACCAGGGCTCCTCTGTAAAGACTGCAGCCAAGAAGACCCTATAAGTCAAAGGCACCCAACAACAGCTACAGGCTATATATTTGTTTAGTTTTACATGTGTGTTTAGCTTTAATATACACTGCCTCACAGTTTTTCATAGTGGTCTTATCATATTACACTTTCACCAGTAGTGTATGAGAATTCATTTGCTCTACTTGGCAGTATTTAGTATTGTTGATTAGTTGGTTTGCTTTACTTTTAGCCATTCTATTGGCTAAGTAGTGGTATCTCATTTTGGTTTTAACTTGCTTTTCCCTGATGACTAATAAAGTTGAGCATCTTGCCATATTATTAGTCATTTGGGATTTTCTTTAGTGAAGTTGTTGTCAGTGCCATCGAGTCAGTTCCAACTCAGGAAATACCGGGTCAGATTTTTACCTATTTTTCTATTGGATTTTCTTTTTCTTATTGATTTACAAGGGTTCTTTACATATTTTGGATATGTCTTCATTAGTTACATATATTGCTAATATCTTCTCTCACTTTCTGTGCTGCTTTTTCACTATCTTAATGGTGCTTTTGATAAACAGAAGCCCTTGAGTTTAATGATATCCAATTTATTATTATTTTTTCTCCTTTATGGCCTGGGCTTTTTGTGTCGAGTTTAAGAAATCTCTGTTACTCCAGGGTTATGCAGATATTTCTCATATGTTATCTTCAAGAAGTGTTATTGTTTTGCCTTTCACATTTAGGTTTTTGATTAATTGGAAAATGATTCTTTTTTTATTCATGGTGTGAGGTATTGGATATGGATATCTAATTGACCAAGCACCACTTAATAAAAAAACTATTCTTTGTCCTTACACAGAAGTGGTACCTTTGTCATATGTGTGTGTGTGTGTGTGTTTGGACTCTTTCATCTGTTTCACTTGGCTAATTGGCTACCTTGCTCCAAAACTACATTGTCTTAATTATACTAGCTAAACAGCTCTTCAGAAAATGGTTGTATAACTCCTCCAGTGTATTTCTCTTTAAAAGTGCCCTGTCTCTATTTGACCACTGCATTTCTGTATAAACTGGAAAATGGTATTTTGGTTGGATTTGCATTGAATCTATAGATCAATTTGGGAATATGGGACACCTTTATAATATTTTGACTTCTGATCAATGAAAATGGAGGCATTTCCATCGATTTACTATGTCTCAGTTTTGATAAATTGTTTCTAAAGGCATTGGTCCTTTTCTCTATTTTTTAAGATTTATTGACAAAATTGTTTATAATATCCTCTGATAATTTTTAATGTCCATACAGTCTGTTGTAACGTTACATTTGTCATTTCTGATTAGTCATTTCTGCTTTTTTTCCCGCTCAATCTTGCTATATTAGCAATTTTATTAGTGTTTTCAAAAAACCAAACTTTTGGCTTTGTTGATCTTTCTGTTTGGTATGTTTTCTATTTGGTTGATGCCCTTATCTTTATTATTTATTTTCTTCTGCTTTCTTTGGATTTAGTTTTCTTTTCCTGTAGCTTCTTGCAATTGTAGTTTAAAATATTGATGGTATGTGAGTTTTAATTCAAAAATTGTATAACTCTTTACATTTTCATCAGCAATGTACTAAAGAACTATTTTCCCCATCACTACCAACAATCACATTATAGATTGTTGGTGGTAATGTAGAAATGTTTGCCAGTAAGATAAGTAGAAAGTGAAAATTTGCATTTTCCTAAACAGGTGAATTTAACATACCGTGATATGTGCTTGGAATAATATCTGCATAGAAACTGGCATTTCAGCTCACTGGAGGATCTGCAAAGGCTTCTTGGAGGAGGTGATGCCAGAACTAGGTTATAGATGACGTCCAGAGGAGTTTGTACTGTATGATCTCTACGATACCTTCTAACACCAAAATTTTACTATTCTAGATAGGGAATTGTGAGATGTGATAAGATTTGAGACTTATACAATGAAATAGCACCTTATCTCTCATTTTGAGTTCTTACAGCAAGTGGTCAGCTGCTGACTAAAAAACTCTCAAGAATCATAGAAGCCTGAAATTTCTGTTTTCTTTTGTAGCAATGGAGGCATTCCTACACAGCTTCATATGACATTTATGATTTAAATAAAAGGTCAGTGACTTCCCCATAAAACCTATTAGGTTTTTCTCATCTAATAAAAAAAAAGAAAGAAAATCTCACGTGATTTATTCTTTTGGTCATGCGTCTTTTCTTTTATCTTTTTTTCAGGCAGCTGATTACAGATGAGAGAATTCCAAACAGCACACAGTGGATCACATGGTCACCAGAGGGTCATAAATTGGTTAGTGAGTGTTTCCTGTTGTCAGAAAAATATTGGCTCAGATCTTTCATACGTGGAAGCTACTAACCCTGACAGCAAACTGTCATTTTAGGGCGTCAGTAATTCACTATAAAATACAGTGTTATTGCCCAAAATAATATCTTATTAGCCCAATACAACAAATACAACTTCTGAAAGTTTCTGATCTACTATTTAAGAATTGTTTATTCACTGGGAAAATGCTCATTAAACTCTTAAATTCGAATGACCTATTGTACTTAGATATTTTTAAGAGTCACAGCTGTCTTCTGCTAGTTCTGTGATCTTCTCTGTCACTGTAGATATATCTTCCTGCTTTCTAGTGCTAGGAGAATATCAGAAGTCCAAAAGAATCTAACAGGAAGATGGACTGTTTATCTGCAGTTGAACTTCTCCTTCCCAGCATGCAATGGTACTCCCTTTACTCACCCTCACCCAGAAAGAAATACACAGTGTACAACCGTTAAGTGCTCGACTACTAGGTGAAAATTTGGTGGTTTGAATCCATCCAGCATTGCCTGGCAAGACAGCCCTGGGGATCTGCTTCTGAAAGGTCACAGCCTTGAAAACCCTGTGGAGCAGTTCTACTCTACACACATGGGGTTGCCGTGAGTCAAATTTGACTCAATAGCAACTAACAACATCATCCTATAGAAGTGGTCAGTCTTCTAGGTTTTCTCACACAGTTTAGCATCCAAATAGTGGTAGTTGCAAGCTTCTTCCTAGAATGTTTTTAGGATTATTTTTTGGTTACAATATGTAAAATTATAATTTAAGAATGGGAGGGAAGGAATGAATATTCTTCATTGTACTCAAATTGATAATCTAGCCTATGGTAATAATTATACTTGCATACCGATTTGTTTTAGGATAAAATTATTGATAAATATTTTTAAAAACTTCAGGATAAAATATATTATTACATGTCATTATTGATACCAACCTTTCTTTTCCGTGCTTCTAGGCATACGTTTGGAACAATGATGTTTATGTTAAAAATGAACCAAATTTACCAAGTCAGAGGATTACCTGGAATGGAAAAGAGGATGTAATATATAATGGAATAACTGACTGGGTTTATGAAGGTAGAGATTCTAAAATTTTTTCAAATCAGAAAAGCTGTAAATTTTTTAAAACAGTTAAAATTTTATTTTAAAATGGAGACATTCAATGGCATTGAAAATAAGTTGCATTAAAAAACAGTTATCAAGTCTCTTTCAGAACCCGAAGGATTAGGTATGTCAGAGACCAAGACATTCTTAATAGTAGCTAGTGGTGCTTATGTCCTCCTTGTTTCACAATACTCCTTTTGTCTTTGATTTACCGTAACAAAAAACCTTTCTGTGTAGGTAGCTTTTCTGCTTTACTGGGGCACACAAGCATCCAGATTAACATCAGATGTTTTTCTAACCAGCCCCACCTAGCCCAGAAGTTACTAAAACCAAAACCAAACCCATTGCCCCTGAGTCGATTCTGACTCTTAGTGACCCTATAGGACAGAGTAGAACTGCCCCATAGGGTTTTCCAAGGAGCAGCCGGTGGATTCAAACTGCTGACCTTTTGGTTAGCAGCCATAGCTGTTAACTACTGCACCGTCAGGGCTCCCAGAAATTACTAAAGAAAGCTAAATACCCCACAACATTCCAAAAGATGACAAAATACTGTCCAGAGGTGAGAGAGTAAAGGGGGGAAATTGCCTCTTTTATAGAACAGTTGTGATCATTTGAGCTTGAACAAATCATGACTTCCTGTTTTTAAAAAAAAGAAAATAATCAGAAAGGCTTAGGAAAAAATGAGTAAAAACAAAACTAACTAAAAATTTTAAAAAAGGAATATTCTCTATTTTAGGGTAAAGATTTTTAGGAAATATTAGAAAAACAGTTTAGAAAATATTAGAAAAGCATGTTTAATATTTATAGTTGCCAAGGAAAAGGCATTCTGAGGCTGTTCCAAACTATTCACAAGATTGCCTCATGCTTATTAGACTCATTCTTATCTCCTCCTATTATTTCTTCTTCATAGCTAAAACAATAATTTTTCTTTATGACTTAATTTTGCTTCTTACCCAAATCAAGTTCAGTTATAATGGATAATCGAAACAATTTAAAAGGTAAACAAATTCTCGTGTTCTAGAAATAAGTATTTGATTATAACTTATAATGAAATTTACTAACACTAGTCTCTTAGAGATTGAAAAAAAAATCTGTAATACTTGGCAGACAATAGCCTGGTGTCCAGGATCACCAACTTGAACTGGGTGAAGCCTCTTCCAAAACCTCTGACCCTCCCTGTCTAAGATAAGAACACAGCTAACACTAACTTCCTTTCTAAGGTAGATAATAGCTGGAGAGATCTCATTTTCCCTGTTCATGACTAATCCATTCACATGTGGAAGAATGGCTTCACAGCTCCAATGCAGTCTTGCTCTAAAAATGGGACTCAGTCCTTAAAGTCCCACAGTTGGTTTTGTGCATTTACGAATGATCTGTCTAGTTACCTAGTGCTGCTATAACAGAAATACCATAAGTGGATGGCTTTAACAAATAGGCATAGATTTTCTCACAGTTTAGGAGGCTAGAAGTCTAGATTTAGGGCGCTGGCTCTAGGGGAAGGCCTTCTCTCTGTTAGCTCTAGAGGAGGTTCTTGTTTCTTCAGCTTGTTTCCTGGTTCCTTGGAGATCTCCATGTGCCTTGACATCAATCTTCCCACATCTCTGCTTGTTTGCTTGCTTTTCCTAATCTGCTTTTTTTATATTTTGTAGGAGATTGACTCAAGACACATTCTACTCTAATCTTGTCTCATTAACGTAACAAAGACAATCCATTCCCAAATGGAATTATAACCACAGGTATAGAGGTTAGGATTTACAACATATATTTTGGGGGGGAGGGGAACACTTCAATCCATAACATGATCCATACTTAGAAAAGAGCACACCTGATTCTCCATATATAGGATCCACTCTCCTACTGGAGCCACCCTCTCTGCTGTGGCCATGGGACTTGTTGGAAATGAAAGACAGTACATGTTAAGAATCTGTAAATTTATAAGTTAAAGAAGAAGAAAGACTATGAGACCAGGAACGAGGCCATGTGCCCAACTCGGGAGCAAGACTCACCAGAGAACTGACCTGCAGACACTTGTACCCCCACGGCACCCCATGTCCCCGATATTTTTCTCTATCACTTTTTCCATATTTTCCCTTTGCCTTAATTTAGTTAATAAGTATCTTCTTTTTAAAAATAATGCTTTATATCTTTTTAAAAATAATGCTTTATATCCTAGTATAAAATTAATTGCATTACATTCATACTTAGTAATGCAGTTAATTTTATAATTAATGTATTCATACTTGGTACGAATGTAGTGACCTAACACGTAGCAGAAAATGAGAATTTTTTTGGTGGAAGGAAGGATGAAGAATGGATAGAGAAATAAATAATTTTATAACATGGGGCACTTTTTACCCCCTAAAGTATTAGTGTTAACAGTGGGAGCTTGTGGCAATTCAGAGCACTTCACCATTGAATGCCAACCACCTGTGAGGTACGGGAGACACAGAAACAAACGCTGCCCAGTTGCTGATCTCAGGAAATTCAGCCCAGAGAAGGAAACAAAGATGCCAACAAATGATTGTCATTAAGTTTGTTAAGTGTCCTGTTCGGGACAGAGCACTAGGTCCAGAGGGTACATTAGGAAGATCTGAGTGGCAGGACAAGAGGTAGCACAGGTGCAGAGAGGAAAGATGCCAGAGACACCTGTGCCCACAGCCAGTTTTGTGTCAGGAAGGGACTGGAAATCTTTTCCTCTCTTTGACATTCTTCCCTCTATAATTTTTATAGGTAAAAGGCAACTATAAATGATCCCTTCATTCTTAGGACTCAGAATTTGACCAGAAGTAATTTTATAATAATGGTTTCATTACATTGCCAATGTGGAAAAGTAGGTTCTGTATTCCAAACAATCGCTTAATTAAAAACACATACTATCTGCTACTTATATTTAAAAGTAATTTAAAAACCCAAAATTTTGCTGTAATTGATTCATTGTATGTAATTGCACCATTATCATAGGCTAGAATCAGTAGCTAGAAGCTACGGGGAATGAGACATCAGCTGAGTATATGAAGAAGTTCTTAGTGGAACCAGTGACGTCACTAGGGTTGGTGTCACCCAGGTAACTCATGGTGTCATCCCACCCCCCAACCCCCCATGGATCTCCTCCTGTACCAGGCCGTGCAGAATCCTTAGTAATGTTTTTTGTAGTAGTGTTATCCGTAAATCGTAATTGCTGTATATCACTCCTTCTTTCCCTTAGTCACTTAGTGACACCACTGAGTGGAACTCACTTGATTTGGAATCACAAGGCCTGGGTTCTAGTTCTTGTCTCAGATAATTCACTCAGTCGCTCTTATCCTTATTTCCTTCTCTGTAAAATGGGCTATGAACAGATTTACCCAGGGATCTTCATGAAGACTCAATAAGAGTTTTTTAAATTCTAAATTGCCACATTAAACTAACTCAATGATACGTGTATGAAGCATTGAAAGGGAGAGTAGGCTGCCTTCCCAGATCTTTGGTTACTAGAAGTGTTAAAATAGAGTTAAGAAGGGGCAGTATAGCATGGAGATGGAAAGCATGGACTCTGGAATCTGGTGGATTTGGGTTTAATATTTTTAACTCTACTGCTTATTAGCCAGGTGACTCTAGGAAAATTACTTACCCTCTTTAGGCCTGCCTCATTTTGCTCATTTATGTAATGGGGTATTGTAAGGAGTAATTGAGACAGTAGATATCAGTTGTTTGTCAATGCCTGGTGCATAGTTAACTCACTGCCATAGAGTTGATTCCTACTCATAGTGACCCTGTAGAACAGAGCAGGTACATAGTTAGCACTCATTAAATGTCAGCTGTTCATCATGATAATTATTATTACTATTATTATTATTTTATTGAAAATTATCATTCAGAGAAAACTTGTAGAGCAGGCTTAAGCATCAAAAAACTGATTGGAAGTGATGATTTGCTAACCATAAGATT
This sequence comes from Dugong dugon, assembly GCA_030035585.1. Taxonomy (NCBI): domain Eukaryota; kingdom Metazoa; phylum Chordata; class Mammalia; order Sirenia; family Dugongidae; genus Dugong; species Dugong dugon. The sequence goes on along the minus strand of CM057461.1, from coordinate 123,246,215 downwards.
CTATTTTCTATGCTTTTACTATTATGTTTACATTCAAATCTAATACATGCGATTTGTGGATTAAATCTGCATAAAGAATAAAAGTCTATACCCAGTCTACCTGAATCCTTCATTCCCAGTTGGTAGAAGACGTTTTGGCGTTTTAGGAGCCAGAGATTGGATATCCCCTGGATAAACAGTAACCAGTTGCCATCAAGTGGATTTCCACTCATGGTGACCCCATGTGTGTCAGAATAGAACTTCGTTTCATAGGGTTTTCAATGGCTGATTTTTTGGAAGTAGATCTCCAGGCCTTTCTTTCAGGGCATCTCTGGGCGGACTTGAACCACAAGCCTTTCTGTTAGCAGCTGAGCGAGTTAACCATTTGCACCTTCCAGGGACCTCTATTCCTTGAATAGAGCCCATAGTAAGTGTAGGGAAAAGCTGCATTTGCCAGAGATTGAGAACAAGTCCAAGAATATACTAGAAAGTAAAACTTTTTCTTTCCTTTGCCTCTCTCTATGACCCTCTTCCCTTACCCATCAGCATATACACCAGAGGAGAGTGTTAATCCAAGGGAATTTTCAGTTTCTGGGCTGGGCAAAGGAGATGTTTCTCAGAAGGGGTCTCATGGAGCTCTTTGCTGTACTAAATCCATCCTTCCCACCTTGTTTGTGCCAAGAGTAGTAAACTCTGGGCACCATATTGGTTTGATAGCCTGGAGCTACACACCACCCACCAGTACCCCATGGACTCAGCACAAACTGAGCCCAGTTGGGGAGAGTGTGTTGGCATGTTGACTGTTTGAAAATCAGAAAGAAGAATCAGCCTCCTATGTGAAATTTAGTAAGTTTTGGGCATAAATTTAGAGAATTATAAGCTGAAGAAAAAAATATAGACAGCATATATTAAATACTGTGTGCTAAAATATTCTAAAATGGTTCAATGGGTTACTGATTTTTAAAATCCAGATAGAATTATGAAGATTTTATTTTTATTCATTTGTATTACTCTGAATTTGGAAGCCCAGCAAATGCAAAGTGGTTCATTAGTTGAACTCTACTGTAATTACTAAAGCTAATGAGAACAATATTTTGAATGCCAAAGCCAATTTATCAGCTACTTCTTGTAACAGAACAATTTATGTGTTTTTTCAGAGGAAGTCTTCAGTGCCTACTCTGCTCTGTGGTGGTCTCCAAACGGCACTTTTTTAGCATATGCCCAATTTAACGACACAGAAGTCCCACTTATCGAATACTCCTTCTACTCTGATGAGTCGCTGCAGTACCCAAAGACAGTGCGGGTTCCATATCCGAAGGTCTGTGCTCCTATCCGCATAGTGGTTCAGTGATTTGATAGGAGGAGAATGGTTTCATTTAAACCCTTCCTGCTAATGAAAATATTGTCAGTCTCTCTTCAACAGCTTGCTGTGATTACTCTTGCTGAAGTCAACAGCATCTGGCAATTTTTAAGTATTTTTATTATCCCAGGAAAGAGTGTGATTTAAGGTTTTGTAATTTCTCCAAAAACTTTGAGGAATGACAGGCAGAAAAAGATGAGAGAAATGCTTTTGAAAGAGGTAGGGGGAATGAAAATATTTGAATGGAGGAGAAGAGAGGCTGTAATTGAATCAGAAGCTTACCTCATGTGCAGGAGGTGGAATGGGCACTAGATAAGGTTGAAAAGCTTGGTTGTACATCACATTGTATTGCTAATTAGCCAGCTACCTGACTAGTTTTTAAAAACCCATTAAAACCCATTGCCGGTTAAGTGGATTCCGACTCACAGTGACCCTACAGGGCAGGGTAGACCTGCCCCCTAGGGTTTCCAAGGAGCGGCCCTGGTGGAGTCTAACGGCCAACCTCTGGGTTAGCAGCCAAGCTCTTAACCACTGTGCCACCAGGGCTCCTGACTAGTTTTAGTGGTTCAATTACAGATTTGCCACTAATGTAAATTTTGCAGGTCCCACAGTGGTGTCATATCTTGATTTTCAAGGCTGTTTGCCCCTCTAGGGTGCGCATTTATTAAAATTGAAGAGCTGTGTTAACCAGTGTAAGCCAGGAAAGAGGGGGATTTAGGAGAGAACCAGGGGTTCTTCACTAGGACCGTAATAAGGACAGCCACAGTATGGTCTGTCGGAAAATCTAATAGTAAAATGTTTTTGCTGCAAACAATTTGGGAAAAGGGATTTTTATTTTTATCAACTCAATCAATTTGCTTTATGAAGAGTTGCCATTTTAGGAAGACATTGGAAGTTAAAAGAAATCAGAGACTAAATATGGAGATGTGTTTGTCAGTGGAATGTTATATTTTGAAGAGTGAAACTGGCAAAAAAAAACCAAACATAAAATGTTCTCACTAAAAGTACCATATTATTTCAAACTAATCTGTCAATCGAAGATTTATTATGACAAAAATATATATTGTATATTTAAAGGGGTTTTATAGATTTTTGTCATAATATTGATTGTAAAGCTCCAATATGGTGAACTGAACTTGGAGTAAAAATTATAGCTTCATAATTTGGATCATTGGCTATTGGCTCAGATAAACTAATTTTCCTGGTGGATTGTGTCTTTCACTGAACTCAAGGTGTTCTTCATAGCAACTGGCCATCAAAGACCTCTTGTCTTGTGGAGTCAAGCTGTATTTGAAAATAATAGAATTGATTTCAAGAAGTTTATCCTGTCTTGCATAAAGTACAAAATTATGAACATTTCATTATTTAAACAGGAGTGCTGTGGACTTTAACTAATACATGTTTTTCTCCCTGAATGTAAAAAGGCCGCGTTTCTCAACTCTTGCATTCATTTTATTTAGATTAAATTGTTTGAGTGTGTCTGGTTGCTAAAATTTATGACCATAATGCAGACAGTATTGTATGGTTTTGAATTTGTGTAGTGATTTTATTGTTTTACGAATACTAATCTCATGATTACTTTCGCCTAGGCAGGAGCTGTGAATCCAACTGTAAAGTTCTTTATTGTAAATACAGACTCCCTCAGCCCAACCACCAATGCAACTTCTGTACAAATCACGGCTCCTACTTCTGTATTAACAGGGTAAGACTCTTGACTGAATGCTTGGGTTGCAGGCAGTTTCATAGTTCCCAGGGAGAACATTCTAAAAATGAGTAGCAGAATCCATCGCAGCCTCTCATACTGTCACCCTGTGCTGGCAGTCATTCATTCTTTCCTTCAGCAACTTTTTGTTGATGAGGATTCTTAATGAACAAAGCAGATAAGTCCCTGGTTTCATGGAGCCTATGCTCTAGTAGGGGCAGGCAGGCAGTAACCAGGTAAACAAAAATATAAATGTCAGGTGGTGAAAAACTTTGTGAAAAAGACCTAAAGTAGGTTAAAGGGGAATAGAGATGGTGGGGGGTGGTCAGGGAAGGCCTCTCTGGTAAGATGACCTGTGAGAAGAGATGGAGAGCTGGGGCCACAGAGGAAGAGCAAATGCAAAGACTCTGCAGAGAGCCGTGTTTGGTGTAGTAGAGGAACAGCTGGGAGGCCAGGGTGACTGGAGCAGATCATGGTATTCTGCCATGGTAAGGCTTAGAGAAATCCAGGGGAACTGTGGATTAACCTGTGACACCAGTGTGCCTCAGGATGTCACTTGCTTAAATAATCCTTAGTGGTTTGAGATTCTTCCATCAAGCACCTCCAGCGCCTAGTTGATTTTCCTGTAAACATAACCACCATATTGGGTACAATGTATGGCCATTAAGTAGCTCTTTATTGGTTTTGTTTTAGTGTTTAAATAACAACAACTAGCACATTTTGGGAGTCCCTGGGTGATGCAAATGGCTACTGTGCTTGGCAGTTAACCAAAAAGTTGGAGGTTCAAGTCCACCCAGAGATACCTTGGGAGAAAGGCCTGGCAATCTACTCCCAAAAAATCAGCCATTGAAAACCCTACAGAACGCAGCTCTTCCCTGACACATGTGGTGTCTCCATAAGTTGAAATTGACTTGATGGCAACTGGTGGGCTTTTTTTAGCACACATTAAGCACTCAACTATGTACCACTATGTACTCGGCACAGGGCATTATCACATGCTTCATCTTACTAATCATTAAAATAACTCTCTCTTTATAACAGCTGTTACTATATGCCTGTTTTACAGATAAGAAAATGAAACCTAGATCTTAAAAAATGACCAAGTGGGAGTCTTTATTCAAATCTGTCTTTCTAGCTTGAAAGAAAGAGCTATTAAGCACTGTGCCATGCGCCTCCCCTGTGTGAGTTCAGCTAGTGCCCGCACAGTCCTGTAGGGAACATCAGAGCAATATGGAAGCATCTCCTTTCCCTGGGGTTGCATTACCTATATCAGGCATGCTGTAGGTTTTGTTCTGTGGTTATTCATTTATTGACTTGGTCAGAAATATTTATATTTACCTATTCAATCCAGGGCAAAATTAGCATCAGTAAAGTTTTGTTTTTTTTTTTTCCTTTCCTGTGGTCTTCCAAGAGTATAAAAATTTACCCAGAGGTTCTAAAATTGCTCTTTGGTCCCCTCCGGCCATCTCTTCAACTAACATTGGTTGAGCATCCACTATTTATATTCACAAACATCCCTAGGGCTGGACCTTTGCCATGTTAGCACTCATAATTAAGTGGAGGATGTAAACTCTTCAGATCAATGACTCCAAGACTGAATACGACTTAAGGTCACACAGAAGGTTAGCGTGGGAGCAGGGACTAGGACAGAGGCCTGCAAACTGCCAGACTAGAATATTTGAATAATGGATATAATTTTTATTGAACACTGACTGTGGGCTGAGACTGTGCCTTGTGTTCTGCTTGTGTTGTCTCATTTATTCCCCACAAGCACCTGTGGATCATTTTACAGATGAAGGAAAAAAATCTTTCCAACTTAAAAATCACTTTCCAAAGGAACGGTTGTGAAGTTCTGAGCTCAGGAAAATTAAACAAATCTAAGAGCTTGTTTTTCACCCTATCTGAATTAATCATTAAGTCTTCGCTCTTTGTGGTTCCTTACCCTGCACTCATGGGGAAGGCAGCCTCACTCACTGTGGATGTTCTGTGCTGAATGTATTTTACTAAAGAATCTCTTCTGGAAATACCTCAAGAATGTGTTTTATAAGGTATTTAAAATACCGCTCTGGTCTCTGTTAACATCAGCAAGGTTGCGGTTTTGCCAAAACCAGGCTCCATGTCCTCTGTAGGAAAAAGTTCTAGTACATGGTGATGCACCATTTTCTGGCCACGTGCAAAGATCCAGCCGTGCCAAGCTGATCCAGGCAAGTTTTGCCTTTTAGGAAAATGCCCAGCACCTTCTGTTTTGTTGTCTGGTAATTCACTATTTCCTGCAATTTGAGACCTTACAGGATCCACATGTTTCTTCCTTCATGCGCTTGTGCTCCTGTGTTAGTTACCCTTAGTCTATGTCGTTTCTACACAGAACTTCCAACAAGTAAAATCCTGTAGGAGGATAAGTCTGATTTGTCATTTTGCTAGGAATGAGCAGAAATGGGGAATGTTGCTCCTCTGAAAACAAGTGGAAAGGGGATCCAGTCCACTCTTCCAATAGTCCAAGTTGAACCCTGAATCAAGGCATGGCCTTCTTGCTACCTTGCTTGATTTAGTACTAAATGAATAGATAAATCGATGAATGAACGGATGGATGGATGAGGTGGGTTGTATGTGTGACTTTCTGTACGTGGAATAGGAGTTCACAGAGCCAGTACCAAAGATGGCCTTCAAAATGACCTTACATAGCAACCCCCCTTTTCTACCCCCTCCCAGCGATGTACTCATTCTGTGGCCTGAAGCTGAAGGATTGGGGAGAGTATGTTCTACTGAGGTAACCCTACCCAGTATCTACTGAATGGCTCCAGATGCCCCTCACACCCAGCTCATGATGTGCCTCACCCCTATTATCTCTGTTTGGGAGGGACATAATAGCTGAACAGTCTTTGTAAGCCTCTTCAGAACAGTTGATGATGACCCTTGGTCTGGAAAGTAGCCACATCAGGGCCTGAGGTTGTCACTCATCACTACCCACTGCCGTCAAGTAGATTCCGACTCATAACGATGCTATAGGACAGAGTAGAACTGCCCCCATAGGGTTTCCAAGGCTGTAAATCTCTGCAGAAGCAGTCTGCCACATCTTTCTCCCTTGGAGCCTCTGGTGGTTTCGAACTGCTGACCTTTCGGTTAGAAGCCCAGCGCTTTAACCATTTCTCCACCGGGGTTGCCACACAGGAGATAAATAAATGAAACTGAAATACCCTGGAAGGTCAGTGACACCTGCTATTTAGCAAGAAAGGAGGCTAGATTAGGGGCTCGCCTCCTGTGGGGGCTACATCCTTCAGATGTGCTCAGTCTCACCCCAACCATTCCTCTCCTCAGCTATCCGACCGTCAGGGGACCCAGAAGGTTGGCATCCCGATCAGAGCAGAGGGTGGCATGGAGCCCAAGGCCAGCACTGGCAGTACACCCTCTTCCTCGAGTGATTCACTGAATTAATCACTCCAGAGTCTGCAATTGCTCTTAGTAGCATATTTCTCTCTAATATTCCGTCTAGTTAGTAAATGCAGTTCTCATTTTAAGTATACTTAATGTACCAAAGGAGCCCTGGTGGTGCAGTGATTAAGAGCTATGGCTGCTAACCAAAAAAAAGGTTGCCAGTTTGAATCCACCAGCCACTCCTTGGAAACCCTATGGGGCAGTTCTACTCTGACATGTAGGGTTGCTATGAGTCAGAAGTGACTCAACGGCAACAGGTTTTTTTTTGTTTGTTTGTTTTGTTTTGTTTAATATACCAAAAGAAACAATTATATGACTTTATAGAAATCAGGGGAATTAATATCACCCAAAGCATTGTGCTAAGGCAGGCAAGTCACCTTACAAAGGGATTTCCCCATAATTTGATTTTCAAAAGCAGGTCTCTCTTAGTGAATTCATATATGATTTGCTTTATAAAATTCATTTACACACAACTCTCTGGGAATAAATAGATTTCACTGAGTGAAAAATTTTATGCTTAAAAGAAGCAAGAGAATTAAGGTAGCTAATAATGTTTAACAAAGCGATGAATGAAAGTTCTACAGAGGGAGTATAACATAGTGACTAAGAACATGACACCTGAAGGCAACTGCTGGGTTTCATCTTGACTCCACCACTGACCAGTTGTGAGACCTTGGGTAAGTTACTTAAGCTCTCTGAGATTCAGTTTCCTTGTCTGCAAAACATGAACTATAACAGTACCTGCCACAGAGAGTGGTTGTGAACTTTCTATAGAGCGCTTAGAACAGTTCCTGGCACATAGAAGGCTCCACATGAGTGTGAATTCCTATAATTATGTCCAGAAATTATTCCATTGCTTTAGTATTAAAATAAACCACATTAAATATCCTTGGACTAGTCCAGTTCTAGTAGTTAGAAGAGCTGATTGAATCATTGTGTCTAACCTGAGATAAGCAGTCACAGGCTAGAGGGAGGTCACGCTGTCTGCCTTCCCTCTCTCCCTCTCCCTCAACAAAAGTCTACTCAGTATTTGCCTCTCTGTTTTTGCAGAATAAAATTGGCATGTAGTACAAAGCATATTTATAATTCTGCTTGTTGGATTTTTCTGGTCTTAAGTGGGGCCTTACACCTCTTGGTAAAATGTACAATCGAGCTGTTGATTTCCTTATTATCTTTTTCATGGTTCATTGACATCTCAGCCTGGTCTGAGCTCAGCTCAGGGCTGGGTTATGCAGCCCCATTCTGTCCCCCCTTAATTCCTAATCCTTGAGAGAAACTCAGTTGAAGAAAGGTATGTTTCTAAGAACAATAGAAAATTACTGAACGTTCCATTGGTAACCTGCCTTTATTGAGTACCCACAGGGTATAGAGTACACCCTGCGCTGTGGAGAATGACAAAGGTAGTGGAGGATACAAGTTCATTAACCTTTGATCTAGGAGGGGGCAGGGAAGATGCCTGCTACATGTGAGTTTCCTGGCTGACTTTCCAGATTCCAGTACTCAAGGTTTTCAAATGGGGAAGAGTTACTTCTATATTGTTGGTGTCTGACCCTGAAGTATAATTTCTGGCATATAGTAGATAAAGCAGGGAGCCCTGGTAGTGCAGTGGTTAAGTGCTCAGCTGCTAACTGAAAGGTCCATGGTTTGAACCTACCAGCAGCTTCACAGGAGAAAGATGTGGCAGTTTGCTTCCGTAAAGATTACAGCCTTGAAAACCCTACGGGGCAGTTGTACTCTGTCCTGTAAGAGTCGCTATGAATCGGAATCAACTCAATGCCAACGGGTTTTAGTAGATAAAGCTACTTAGTACGGGGTGACCCCTTAAACACTTTAAAAGCTTTTTCCCCCCCGCCGCACCACTCCACCCCCCTAACTAGAACACTTGAACAAACGAGAAGGGTATTTCTGGAGCGCAGGTTGCTAACTTATGTCCATGGAACCCTCGAAAACTGTGCATGCGTGTGGGAGGCATTTTTTTTCCTAGAGAGAGGTAAATAATTGTTATCAGATTCTCAAAGGGTTTTTGACCTTACAAAAAAAAAAAAAAAAAAACCCACTGGTGTAGAACAAGGTGAGCACACCAGAGCCTATGGGCCAAATGCAGCCTGCCACTTGTTTTTATACGCTCCTCCAGTAAGAGCAGTTGTGAGACCTTGGGCAAGTTACTGAAACGCTCTGCCCTTCAGTTTTAAGTGGTCCAAACAAAATAAAAAATAATAATATAATATTTCATCACCTGTGAAAGTTACATGGAATTCAAATTTCAGTGTTTTATGGGCACACAGCCACATTCATTCATTGATGTTATCTGTGGCTGTTTTTGGGCTACAGTGGCAGAGCTGAGTAGCTGTGACAGAAAACGTGTTTTGTCTAAAATATTTACTATCTGTCCCTTTATTGAAAATGTTTGCCAACCCCTGGTCTAGAAAATTAATTTCAAAAAGCTTCATTATCTATTATGCTTTTCATCGTCCGTTCCCCTTGCAAGTATTTATTATCTATCCTGGGTAAGATTTATTTGCCTTTGCATTTTCTCATTTAACTCCTTGGCATTGGGTTCAATGCAGAAGAGTCAGATGAGACAAATGTGCCCCTGCTCCTGGGCATATGAAAGAAGGAGGATTCCATGCTCAGACCCTGCAACCTGGCAGCTTGTGATAAACACTGTAAGACTGGTGATGGGGGTGCAGAAGGAGGGGGTTTTCCAGAAAGTATCATGGACAAAGGGACAACTGGGCTAAGACCTAAAGAAGTTGGAGAGCGGCAGTGGTTTCAGATTGGAGGGCGAGATTGAACAAAAGCGGGGTGTGGTGTGTCGGGAATCTTCATGGGGTGTTTGAGGCTTACCAGCCATTGAGACAAGACAATGTATAGGTTTTTATTTTTCTAAATTTTATTGTAGTAAAATATATGTAACAAAACACTGCCATTTTAACCATTTTTAAGTACACGATTCAGTAACATTAATTACATTTACCGCGTTGTGCAACCATCACGACTCTCCATTTCCAAATGTTTTTCATCATCATAAATGGAAACTCAGTACCCCTTAATCAATAACTCCCTGTTTCCCCCTCCCCCAGCCCCTGGTAACCACTAATGAGCTTTGGTCTCTATGCATTTGCCTAGTCTAGATATTTTCTATAAGTGGGATCATACAGTATTTATCCTTTTTTGTCTGACTTAGGTCACTCAGCATAGTGTTTTTAGCGTTCATCCGTATTGCAGCATGCATGAGAATTTCATTTCTTTTTATGGCTGAGTAAGATTCCATTGTATGGATATACCATGTTTGTTTATCCATCTGTTGATGGACACTTGGGTTGTTTCCACCTTTTGGCTATTGTGAGTAACACTGCAGTAAACACTGGTGTGCAAGTATCTGTTTGTATTTCTGCCTTCACTTCTGGGTACAGACCTAGGAGTGGTATTACTGGGTCATATGGTAACTCTATGTTTAACTTTTAGAGGAACTAGTGTATAGGTTTTTAATAAATAGGAAAAAGGACTGGAATGGAGATGAGTCCATATTTGTGAAAATGCTGTGCTTTGGTGCCACATGAAAGGGGTGTCAGCTTTCAGTACAGGTGTCATGTGGAGCGGGCAGCATGGAGGCCCAAAGACCCCCAGCCCTCTAACCCATTCAGTGCCCTCAGCTGTCAAAACGGGTAGTGAGGGGAACTAAAGTGTTTTGCCCTGAGCCTGATCCCTCCCAAGTTCTCAAGTATTTAGTGTCTGTGAAGGTTGTGTGGATACAGGAAGTGATCTGTGAATTCTGAGGAAGGACAGAACTATTTGGGACCCAGAAGTCGGGAAAGGATTTTTTCCTTCCTTCAGTGCTTCATTCCACAGACACTGACTGAGTCTCTATTTGTGCCAGGCGTTCTGCTTCGCCCTGGGGATACCTCTGAGAACAAGACAGATGTGGACCCTGTCCTCAGAGAGCTTGCAGCCAAGCAGGGATCGCAAAATGACAAGAGGAGAGGTGGAGCACAGGCTGTGGAGGGAATAGCATAGAGAAAGAAGCCTTTTGGAGTAGGGGGTGGGGGTTGGGGAGAGAAGATATGGCCATGAGACTAGAGTAGGGAGGCGGATATAAGGAAATATAAGGTACAAGATTCCTCTGGAATCTGCTGACAAAAGGGAGGAAGTCTTTAAGTAAACACTGGAGAGGAGTGATTTAAGAATAATCACTCAAAGTCACACTGAGAGGAAAACATAAAAAGCTATCCAGAGCAAATAATGTTAGGACTCGAGCAGAAAAGTAAATGATGAATTCCATGCATTTTGCTATAAATCAGAAAGTGGTTCCAAAAATTTTTTTAAAGGTATGTGCTGGGGGAAGATGCAATGCTAGAGATATCGCTACTTGTATAAATTTATGTTAAAATATCACAGGGTTCCTTTAATTTCATCACATGGTTCATGTTTTGACTCTTGAGAACAGTGCTTTAGACTATAATTCTTGTTCTTCAAAGTCTGTGAAAGTGTGAGTCAATTTTTTTCTCCGTTTGAAAATGAAGTTGAGAAAAAGGTCAGCCGTAGTTTCATCCTAACAGGAAAAATTTCCTAGAGGAGCATGTCAAATTACCAGAAAATACTCACATCTCAGCAAGCGCCCTTGGCCTCACTGCACTGTTCCTTTAAGACAGCGGAAAGGAGATGGGAAGACACCACCCTTGACTACATGGCACAGCAAAGGCCAAGTTGAGGGCTTGATCAATCCTGCATACGTGGTTGGAGTCACGTATAGGATGTTAGATACTGTTTTTCCTGTTAGATCTATTTTAATTTCCATTCAGAGTTGAACTGCACTTTAAGCTTTAAGGAAAGGTGAATATTATGGTATTAAACGATTTCAGCAAACATTTAAAATTGTGTGTCCCATTAAGATTGATTTCATGTTACGGAGTAAAATTTCTGTATGTACCAATGTCCAGAAATAATTATTTTTCTTCTTTTCCTTCCTTCCTCCTTCTCTTCCTTCCTTCTTTCCCTCCTTTTCTTTTCTTCTTTCTTCCAGGGATCATTACTTGTGTGATGTGACTTGGGTAACCCAAGAAAGAATTTCTTTGCAGTGGCTCCGGAGGGTTCAGAACTACTCTGTCATGGATATCTGTGACTATGACGAATCCAGTAAAAGATGGACATGCACAGTGGTAAGACTGAATGGAGACGTCTGCTTCTAAAGCGACACAGGATCGGAGCGCTCTATGAGATCAGGGAGAGAATGAATGTTGGGAATCAGGAAATGAGGTTTGAGACTCTTCTTTCTGATTCTGTATCTGATCCACAGGAAGTGGGTAAGTCAAGACTAACTTTTAGATAATCTGAAATCTGGTGGTACTTCTATTTCACCTTTACTGACTAGTAATACTGTTTTAGTTATAGATGCTATCACTGGGAAGGGGAGTGATTAGAAACCCAGAAGATAGAACCTGATGTCAAAATTCAAAAAGTCAAAGAGGACCAGGGACCGCAGGTCAATGAAGAGTGTTTCCATAGAGAAAATACATGGGATGAGGAATGATAGATGAACAGGCTATAAATCATTACTATACTGTGACTATTTTAAAGCAGTGAACAGCTTTAGAATTTAAATTGATAACCACCAGTCTGTTTTCAGATGGTGGCAACATTGAAACAAACTTAAATGTTAATCCTACCTTGATATGCTGGGAGTTTCTGGCCAGGAGACTAGGAGGTCCAGTCAGGCTGCTGGAGCAGGATTAAAGGCCCTTTGGGAGCCTGTGGGTGTGTCTTAGACTCCCATCTGCCTTAGAAAAGGTGGAACCTTGTAGAAGGTCGCACATCACAAGGACACTCGGCAAGCTGCCTTTCCTGGTGATGGGCCCTGTGCCTACACACCTTCCCTACCTGCTCCCATCCTGGTTGGACACAGGGCAGATTCTCACCTCAGAAGATCTAGCACCCCATAGCTTGATTCGTTCATTTATTATGCCTATTTTTGAATGCCTATTATGTTCCAAGCAGCCTTGGTGGCACCGTGGTTAAAGTACTCTGTTGCTAATCAAAAGGTTGGAGGTTCAAACTCACCATCCACTCCTCAGGAGAAAGATGTGGCAATCTGCTTCTGTAAATATTACAGCCTTGGAAGCCCTGTGGGGTGGTTCTGCTCTGTCCTATAGGGTCGCTATGAGTGGGAATCAACTCGATGGCAACAGGTATTATGTTCTAAGCTCTGTGCTAAGCTCTGGATACAAAAAAAGATGAATCGGTCAGCATGCCTGTCTACAAAATGTTTATGTTCTAGTATGGAATGCCTATCTGAAAATAAATAATAATAGTTACCATTTATTGAACACTTAAAGCATGCCAGGCACAGTGGAGATAGGCAGTGAGACTAAATGCCTTGCTCAGGTAATGTGACACAGCCTGAATTCAAACCAAAAAATACAAGCTCTTTGCTTCCTGCCAATTAAATCACTGTAATATCAGGGCATTGTATCATAAAAGAGTGTAATCAAGGTACAGAGGGAATGTAGGGCAAAAGAAGATGATGAACTCTATTGGGAGCAGGTGGAGTAGAGCTGGGAAGTGGCATGGGAGAGATATGGAGCTGTCTGGATAAGTTGCACTATGCTAGCAGACAAGGGCAAGAAGACAATATAAGCAGATGGCTGTGCAGGGAAGTAGCTTGGAGCTTGCAGGGACTGTGGGTACACATGACTAGGGGTTGGGGGAGAGACACAGTAGTGAGGCCTGGGTGCCTTTCTGAGGAGTTTGAACTTATCTTCCAAGAAGCAGGGAGTTTTTCAAAGCTTTAAACAGTAGGGCATTTTAATGAGATTTACTTTTTTAAAAGTTCTATCAGTTGCCAACTTGGGGTCAGCTGGGAGCTGGGCAGGGCTGGGCAGCAGACTGGAAGGAGAGAATAGCAGCAGAGTTTCCAGTGTGGAGAATATGGCAATGGGCCAAGGGAGACCCACGGGGATGTGAACTAAAGCAGTAGCGGTGGAAGAGGACAAGAGAAAGTCTAGGAAGTAGACCACAGGAGCTGAGAAGTGACTGAGAGAAGAGTAAGAGTCTAGAATGAGTCCTGGGTTTCTAGCTTGGGTGAATGGGAGCCACTAATTAGGACAAGTGTGAAGGAGGAAGAGTGGGCTGGTAGGGATGGAGGAAAGACAGTGAAGTTATTTTCAGTGGAGAATTTAAAGGGCCAATGGAGCTTCCAGGGCAGTCCATGGTCCTGCAGTCAGGACAGAGCTCTAGGTGAGAGATGTAAAGGATCTCATGTACTTACATAAAGATAGTAACATAAATAAAAATAGATGAATGGAGATAGTGTTCATTTTTGCTTCTATTATCGTAAACTGTTGCTAAAGAAAAGAATTCATCATCTCACTTTTCTTGGAAACACTGTCGTTGTATTTTTCCCTCCCTAGGCACGGCAACACACTGAAACGAGTTCTACTGGCTGGGTTGGAAGAGTAAGTATTTAAGAGTTGTGGGATTTTATGTAATATAAGTTAGATACTCAGAGCTATTTAATATATAGATGATCACAACTAGGGCCCTATGTTACTGGTTGTTAATGGAAATGTTAGTTGACCTATTTCTCAAAACATTTAAAGGATACCTGTAGAGATATCTTTTTTTGGAGAAAGTATAACGTATTTAGTTGGAAAACATGAGGGAACAAGTGAAAGATCAAAAGAAGAACAAATAAAACACTTTCTAGGCAAATTGTAGCTCTCAGTAAGTTAAAAAGCAACCATTGCTGAAAGGCATCCAAGATACAGAATGTGCTCATTGACCTCATATTTGAAGTTATGTGCTTTCGAGGCAGAAAACACGGTTTCCATCCACAGCCTGCACAAATGCCTGAGGAGATGTAATTACCTCCGGCAGAAACTCAGCGGCATACACACAACACTGGCTATGCAACTATCTTTGGAGAAAATCATACTCATGTGGGTTCACACTTTGCTAGGCACCCGGATGCAGAACTTTATCCAAGAAAGTGCGGTGACCCTCAGATATTTCTCATGCTTTTCCCTCCCACTGTGTTACACAATGGGTAGAATACTAACCATGTTACTACAAGACCATGGAATGAAGCAAGCCCAGTGAAGGAAGTCCAGCCATCATGTCACATTGTGTGGAAGATAAAGTCTCACCTAATTCTTACGACCATTTCTATTTTAAGCTGTCTTTAAGAGGGGGAAAAAGTGGCACATAAAGATTTATATATTTCTTGAGTCATAGAAACGAGGCCTCCAGGTCTAGGTACACAACCCCTTCCAGCTGGGCTCGGAGCTCCGATAGCATTTACATGTCCTTTTTCTTCAGGCATTGATTGGGCAGAGGGGAGAGGTTTGCCAACATGAAAAGTGGTTTCCTCCATGGCAAGAGACACGCTACACTTCCTCACGACTCTCCGAAAAAAATATGTTTTTTCCTCTCTGTATTTAACCAGACAGATGCCACTTTTCACACATTTCTACTAGGCACAACTCCATCCAGGGGAAACAGGGAAATGTATTAAAAAGATAAGGCTGTGAACACAGGTCTAGAGAGGGGAATGTGTTTCAGAGCTCTGTAATGAGAACACCAAGTGTACTGCAAGCCTCAGCTTGCTCCATAAATGAATTCGCTTTGAATCACTAAATAGAAAAGGGAAGCATTTTTCTTCCTTCCCAAAATGGGAGCTTGATGAGAGAGGAAACATTGAGGGCAAAGTGAACCAACAATTTTAAAAGACCATCTCTTACCTGCTCTCAAATGTAGCAAGGAAGTTGAAATCATAAAGCGACATATTCCTTTCAGGCTGGGAAGGCACTGTTCTGCTTAAACAACAGAATACTCTGAGTACTCTCTCTTATTGAACTGTAAGAAGTGGAAATTTGGTTCTATATTTCTATAAACTATGTTTTTAATAAATTGTTGAGCATATTTAACAAAATGAAGAGGCTTATAATAAAAATGATAGCTATGTGAATGCTTCCATTTGAAATATATGACAGACATTCCTTATGGAAACTGGTCCAAAAATGGTTAAAGACTTAAGTTTGACTTTCCAAAAGAAATGCTTATAAAGAACAGAAAAAATAAGATAAAATTTCCCCTTCCCCCAATTACAAACCATCTCTAACCTGAAACTGTCAAAAAAATAATGATGGTGTGTTTCAGTCAAGCCCATTTGTGACATTGGGGGAATGCACTTCTTGAAACTGAACGGCTAGTACTATTTTTTGAGCACTTATAGTCAGAAGCCGTAGAGTTACCCTCCATAAGGAGAAACTGTCGAGGAATAACAGTAGCCATTTGTATTTATTGAGTGCCCTGCTCCAGTGGGGAGCCTCTGAAGGTGTATTGTCTTGTTTACGCCTCACAAAAAAGGTCCTATGAGTCAGGTTTTCTTCCTCCCTTTTTTATAGAAGGAGAATTTTCTTTTGAAACACTCATTTCATTTGGCAAGCAAACGAAACATGGGTTTTTGAGCATAGGTGTTAGGAAGGACTTCCTAAAACTAAAGTTGCTACTGAGACAAGACTAATTTGCTTTAATGTGTTTTTTGTTTCCCATTCTTTTCTAGTTTAGGCCTTCAGAACCTCACTTCACAGCTGATGGTACTAGCTACTACAAGATTATCAGTAATGAAGAGGGCTACAAACACATTTGTCATTTCCAAACAGATAATAAAGTGAGTATTCTACATAATTTAGTTCAGGTTGGTCCTTTTGTCTGAAACTCACTTGAAGTGGGAATTATCTGGTAAATTTGATCAATGTGTACAAATAATCAGACTAATTCAAATTCCTCAGTGGCATATGGGGTGGGATGGGTTAGAGACCCAGCAAGAAAACTCAAGGTTATCTGAATTCCTGATATAAGTTATTTATTTCTCCACTTAACTTTGATTAATCTCTTTTTAAAAACCCTGCCAGGACTGCACATTTATTACAAAAGGAGCCTGGGAAGTCATTGGGATTGAAGCTCTTACCAGTGAATACCTGTGAGTATTCAAATAATCTATAGGATATAAACCTTCTTGTAATCACGCCCTCTTTGCCCAGAAGTAGGGAAAATTCTCCTACAAACAAACAGTAGTATATTTGGAACGTGTTCAGTACTTTTTCTCTTTAACATACGGAAGTCTTAATGATTTTCACATATGCTTTGCAGATTTGATATCATGCCACAAACAGCTCTACCTCCTGCTCTTACCTGCTTTACCTTACAGGGCTGTAGCCTCTTTTCCTTAAATGTGAAATACTGAACTAGCATTCGGGGGCATTTTCTTAGAGTTCAGCTAGCACTGAGTTCTTGGAAGTCTTATGAAAGCTATTTTGTCTATCCACGTCTCGGCCTTACCCTTTGGAAAATGGAAATCTTTGCAGAGGCTTTTGACTACATTAGTAAATGGAAAAAAGTTACTTTTTAAATTAGAATTTGGGATACTTTTATAATTTTTATTGGTTTCACTATGGAAGAATTTTGCCACTGGCCGAAATAGTTCTTAACGGCCTTCTTTGGAAGTGGCACTGCCACTGCCAGGTAGAACAGATTCCTGCCCTCTAGGAGTTTGTATTAAAAAACAGGAAATACAGAAAATTGCATAGAAGAGGGTGTCTCAATTTCAGGTTAGCTGTACAATCAAATTTTTTTCATACAAAAGACTCTTTTTGAGTTTTTATTTGTCACTATAATTAAGGGAGAAATTCCTGCTTTCATATGTTTTAGTCTGTCAAGAAAAAGAATCTCCTGTTTAGAGATGATGGGAAAAGTGGCCTTTGTCCTGAGAAGTGGGGATGCAGGGGATCCAAGTGTAGCCTTGTATGTGGGCTAATGCTTGATGTTTGAGTGAAATGGAACGCACTTGACTTTTTAAAAAAATGTAATTAATATATACTTTATTTTCTTCTCAGATACTACCTTAGTAATGAACATAAAGGAATGCCAGGAGGAAGAAATTTGTATAAGTAAGAGCTCTATTAAGTTGTTGACTTGAGTCTTTTTAGTTGATGAACAATTTCTGGGCTCTTATTTCCTCGCCCTAGCTCATATTGAACTGGGATTGCTCTTGAATGCTTTTATTCCTTTATAAATCAGTCTTCATGTCAACAAAAAAGAGAATGACATATTAGATGTTTTGTGATATTGAAAACAATGAGACATTTAAGGTCATTACAAATTCTTTATGTATTTTTCCACATTAAAAAAACAAAGGCTTTTGAGGCTTGCTTTGGCATTTTGAAATCTCTGAAACTGGAATATGGCATTATTCAATTCCTTCCTGTCATTTTTTCTTTCATCAAGCACTTAATTTCCACCATTGGTTTTACAGAATCCGACTTAATGATGTTACAAATGTGACATGCCTTACTTGTGGGTTGTATCCAGAAAGATGTCAGTACTATTCTGTATCATTTAGTCAAGACACAAAGTATTACCAGCTCAGATGTTCCGGTAAGTTTGAACTGACTGGGAGGGTGGCAGTTGCAGTTATGACTCACAGCGTTCATCTGAAGTCGCTCCCTCTCTTAACCTCGCCTTGAATACTTTAGTTCCCCTTGCACTCACTAGCTGATGCCTCCTTTTCTCTCTGGGCAACCTTCTTTCCTCTCTCCCCATCCAGGAGGTTTCCTTTCCTGTCTCCAGCTGGGGAAACATTCTGCCCCGCTCAATTCTCTCCTTTTGAATTTGAGAAGCTCTTGAAATTGCATAAGTCCCCTTCTTTTAACTCAAACCTGGGTTTAACCACCTTTCCTTCCATTCTAACAAGAGACTTGCATGGCTTGCTTTACACTGAAAACACACACACTCCAGAGCTTATGTATAACACAGGTACTTCATCCTTGTATAAACACATATTGTGGATATTTTTGTTATTATTTTATGCACTTGCCCATTGAAATGAGAAAATGTATGCAGTGGTACCTGTCACCCATTGCAATCACTGCTCTATTTTCTATGGCTATTATTATTATTATTTTATTTCTCTGTTATAAATGAAGAAACCTGGACAAGGAAAGATAAAGTGACTTACAGAAGGTCACCCAGCTGGTAAGAGCCCCACCAGGATTCAGACACCATTCTCTGCTTCCAGAGTCCTCTCTCC
Organism: Dugong dugon; assembly: GCA_030035585.1. Classification (NCBI taxonomy): domain Eukaryota; kingdom Metazoa; phylum Chordata; class Mammalia; order Sirenia; family Dugongidae; genus Dugong; species Dugong dugon. Next base: position 123,227,657 of record CM057461.1, on the reverse strand, counting down.
TAAGCACTGTGCTAGAATGTTTCTCAAAACGGGAGAAAGAATCTGGATAATCTGAAAAGAACTGTCAGTTGCCAAAAAGAGATCTCCAAACCAATTAATCTGAATTTTTCTTTATTATCATATTTCCTTTTTCTTTATACTTCTTTACTATGGCTATTTTTAGTTACCATTTATTAGACATGCACTTTATACTAGGCACTGTAGTAACAGCTTTTGTATGTGTGCTAACAGCTTTCTATTTATTCTCTTGTTTAATCCTTTAAAAACTGTCTAAAGTAGATATTATTATCCTCATTTTACATATTAGGACACTGAAGCTTAGGTGATATTGTCCGAAGTCACACACACGTAAACCAGGATTCAAAGCCAGTTTTGTGTAGAGTCTTTACTGTGGTTCTGATGAAGGGTGAAAATTAATATTAGCATCCAAATATGTCAAATTCAAATGGCTCACAAAATAGCTTTTCTATACATTACCTTCTCACTGCAACTATCACAGTTGGGATAAATAATGAAGATACGTGCTTGTGAGAAAACCACTTTCGCTTGCCAGAAAGGAATCACTTATCCAAGTCAGGCACTGTGCAGATGTGAGAGTGGAACCAGCAGCAGCAGGGATACTCGCCCCTTCTCCAGGTGAGGAATACTCCAGAGCTCTGCCCTAAGGGGCGAAGCTTGAAGGCCATCATCTCAGGTCCACCATAGAGCAGGGAAGGATGAGAGCACAGAGTCCCGAAGGCTCAGCTCACACAGATGACACAATCAGGTGCAGAGGGGTTGCGCGCCCAAAATCTCCCAGAAGGGCATAAGCTCCTTTCCTGCTTCATTCTGCTGCGTCCTGTGGCTTTCCAGTAATACTTCTTAAAATCAAATTGAAATTATTTTAAGGAAAAGGGGACAAAACATTTCAATAATAATAACAGCCAACATTTATTGAGCTCCGTAACCACTATGATATTTATTATGTGTTCTGTCAAAGTTAAATGGTAACAAGCAATATTTTGTAATGTATGCCATCTTTTTTTTTTTTTAAATATGTACCTAAAACATCTTTTTCTCTGATTATATTAACAGGCCCTGGTCTACCCCTCTATACTCTGCATAGCAGCAGGACTGATGAAGGTATTTTGTCATATTTCACCCTTCACTTGCTTTTAGGAACATGTGTGAATAGGACCAGCAGGTTCTTAGCACAGTGTGATTTCCTTTGGCTTTTGAGTGTGTAAATAATGACTTGAACATAGAGCTTGTGACCTGAAGTATGTATTGTCTGGTCAGTGACACACATATTTGTTCATTATTGCATTGCATAATCTAATGTCACGTTGTAATGAATTACTCTTGTCCCCCTGTATTTAATCAGAACTCAGAATCCTGGAAGACAACTCAGCTTTGGATAAAATGCTGCAGGATGTCCAGATGCCCTCAAAAGAACTGGACTTCATTGTTTTGAATGGAACGAGTAAGTTAACTAAGAATTAAACATTTTCCCTGAAATAGTATTTATCACGGGAACACCAACAAAATATAACCATGATCATTTCATCTGAAAATTTGTATTTCTATATTAGATAGAAATCTAATTTTTCCATGAAGTAAAAGTTCTGTCACAAGAACTCCCAATTTTACATTCTTTTGTCTTAAAATAGAGTAACATTCTATGTAAAATTTGTTCCATCAAGAGAAAAGGCATTTGGAGAAAATTCACAACTGCCAGTGCAATTGCATCATATTAGTAACTCTATTCCACTGTCAGTGGTTCAAATTCACCAGGCGCTCCTTGGAAAATCTATGAGGCAGTTCTACTCTGTCCTGTAGGGTAGCTGTGAGGCTGTGAGTCGGAATCGACTTGATGGCAACCAGTTTTTTTTTATTCTATTGTTAAGTATTAACTGTGCTTTTAACTTAATGATATCCTCGTGTGTTTCACCTTTAACCCCCCAAAACTGAAAATATGTGAGATGATTGTATAAAAAAATTAGGGTTAGCTGTAAAATGTTGAAACTTCAGTCCAGGAGAGAAATCTTGAACTTTTTCTAAAATAACCTCCCTATAATTAGCCTGTTTCTGGCCTCAAAGCCTAATCAGGGGTTATATTCAACAACCTCTAAAAACAAAGAATTTCTTTGAGTAAAAAACTTTATTTGTCTTTCTTCCCCATTAGGAGTAGCAAATTATGGGTGGGAAATCTATCAGAAATCAACATATTAAAAAATAATATAGCTTTATTTCACTTTTAAATTTAAGATAAAAAAATATAAAATATTCCACTGACGTAATGTTAAATGATAGAAAAAAACACCTGAAAATGCAGAGTTCTTTTCAAGAACAGCTTAGAGTTGAACGTGCATATGAATCACCTGGTAGCTTGTTAACATGCACATTCTGATCCAGCAGATCAGAGGGGGCCCAGGAGTCTGCATTTGTAATGACTTCCTAGTTGGTGCCAATGCTCCTGGCCCTTAACCTACAATCCAGTGGCAAAAGCTTAAGAGTTTTGGGAGAGCTAACGTGGACAGTCTGGTGCTGACGGTATTGAAAGCTGAGATGTAACATTCTATTTCAGTTGGTACACAATGGGGAGCCTCTGAAGACTTTAGAGTCAGGGAAACACCACAATTAGATAGATGACCTGGTAGGTAGTGTGGGATAGAGCTGCCAAAGGGGAAAGGTCCAGTAATCATTCAAACAACTGGAAAAAGAGGCCCTGAAGGGAGGAGGTAGCAGGGGTGGAAGGACTGAAAATAAGAAAATAACCCCAAAGGAAAGACTGTGCATCTTCAATAAGGTAGAACTAAAAAATCTTCTGATCAGCTCGTGCCCATTCATAAAAAGCAGAAATCAAATGGTGAGTTTCCCATACTCATTAAAAATATTCATGATTTGGCATTCTATTGAAATTATAATGGAGAATTAGATTTTTGGTGTTTTTACAAGCACATTTAATCAGAAGATATAAAAATAATTCACAAAATACAAATTAAAGAGAATTATATTTATATAAAGATTCTACTCTGAAACCTTTTTCTCTCCTCAACTAAAATAATTATAACAAACAAACAGAAAGATAGATACGTGGAAGAAACAGCTCTAGAGATGAGGATTTTTCTTTTTTCCCCCACAGGTAAAATCTACTGAATTTAGAAGTAATCTTACTAAAATATGTGCCAACTCTCATTTTTTTTTAAAAAGGAATACAAAATTAATTATTTTAAATTGCCATCTGAATTTGGGAGAAAAAGAAACTGATTCATTATTTAGGAATAAATTTTATTTAACTGATGTCAAAACCAAGCACAGAGAATTGAATGGATCTACAGAAGATCATACAGAATATTTGCAAGAGTTTACTCCACATAGACCTGATTTCATTCTGTGAAATACAGAACTAAAAATGAGAGCTCAGCTTTGTGGTGTGGGAGAGCAGTAGAATAACAAGACTATTACTGAATCAGAATTTTAAAATAGATTTGGGGCCAACTAAAAATCCTAAACAGTTTCAAGGAAACTCAAAATGAGGAAAACATTTGGAGGAAAACTTAGAACATAAGCCATAAACAAACTACACTTGCTCCTCACTTATCGACCTGTTAAGTAGTTGCAAAGACCAGGTTGTTATGCAAAAATCAGCATTATGAGAAAATGGAGGATGACCACATCAGATCACAGAAATGGAGGATGACTATATCATTATATAACTGCCAAATTACATCATTACATAACTGCCAAACCACTGAGAATCATGGCCTAGCCAAGCTGACACATGATCTTGACCGTCACAGCCAGCATTACTCTTGCCACCCACCTCAGCATTCATTACTGCCAGACGTACATTGCTAATGTGCAAAATAGTCGGATAGTAGATTTTTTACTATTGCCATAAATGCAAAACGTCAGATAATAAGATAGTGAGGAGTAGGTAGATAAGTATATCAGATGCCAAAGAGCATCATCAAAAAAACAAAACATTAGAAATTCTAAAATGCACTTTCATTTTACAAGGCATCAATGTATTTAATAGATAGATTAGAAGGGACTTTATTTGTTTTAATATTAACTAGCATTTTAATATGGAAGAGAATGTTTTTATATCTTAAATCTTTATGTCTTAAAAACATGCTGGATCCAAACAGTTCATTTCCTTTTTCTATTCTTATTTAGTACATTGTTAAACTCTAGATACAACTTATCACTGACAAAGATAAGGAAGGAAATCTTGTGCTAATAATTGTTCTTAACTCTACTAATTAATCTTTCTGTTTGTTTAGAATTTTGGTATCAGATGATCTTGCCAGCCCATTTTGATGAGTCCAAGAAATATCCTTTACTGTTAGAAGTGTAAGTATTCAAGAGAAGGGAAAGATTTAGAAGTTAACCATCATATGTTTTTTTGCCCAGTGCAGTTACTGAAAAATAGAGCCAAAAAATGCATCCTTGCTCTCTTCCTGAATCATTGTAAAGCAGTTTTACTATTTCCTCCTTCCATTTTGCTCTTGAAGCCCCAACCTATGTTTTCTTCCATCTTCCTAGTAGGGAAAGTAGACATGCCTCTTCCATCATTGTGGCATATGGATTTTGTTTTGTTTTGTTTTGTTTCCTCTCACTCTTAAGGCAGTTACCAAAGAAATTCTTAAGTCCTGGACATTTTAACAAGCAAAAGATGGGTATTAACAGTCTTCACAATTTCCTTACTCCCCAAACTTGCCCAAACATTTCCCGTTGGTTGCTCTGTTCATTAGTCTCTGCTTCCTTTAGTTCCTCAAATACCACTTCCTGGTATTTTCCATTCCTGTTTTTAGTGAAGTGCTGAAAAGTTCTGAAACCACAGTCTTTGAAACAGCTAATGAGAATTCATGTGAAATCTAAAATATAGCAGATTTTTAAAATGTTTTTAGTAATTATTAAGAATGCATTTTAATTTAATCCTTTAAAAATTGTCCTGGCCTCACCCATAATGCCACAATGCCACTTTTCCTGTCCTAGCTTGCCTCATTTCCTTTATTAAAGCAAAACAAAACTAACAAGTGTTCTGAGTGACTGCCCTGTGTCAGGTGCTTAGTATAATTTGCCTTATTTTGTTCACATGGAAAACCTATGTGGTGGGTTTTATTGAGCACATTATCCCTTTCATGCCCGATGGTACATATAGTGACCACGAACTTTTTCAGCCCTGAGGTTTATTGGGAAGCTGCTGTACTGCTGAAGGTGTGGGATGCCGCAAGGCAGGGACCTTTATGACTGAATCCAAAGAAATGGGCACGTGCTGCAAATTACTGTTTTTACAGGGTATTGTATGAGGTGTCTGAATTTTTTACAGAAAAAATAGAAATTTTGAAAATTTCTATTTGTTACACATATGTACCAATAGACCCCAGTTAGAACTCTGGGGTATAATTAGTGTTACATTATATGTACCACTAAGCATTTACAGGAGGCTTGTGCGAGAGGGCAAGAAAAAAAAATCCATACTACCTACCAAAAATTCAGACACACTCAATGATTCAGCATGCTTCCATTAATGAAAACACATGGTAGCAACAAAAAATTCAAAGCAGAAAATAATTGAGTCACCAAAGGGTTATACAGAAGAGAAAACTGAAGCTCAGGGACATCACTTTTCTGTTGTTACTACCAAAAGTGAAGCCATAGCTATTAGCATCATACACAGCCTTGCACTACAATCATTATTCCGTGAAAGTTAAACATAAAAGCTCAAAGAAAGGTAACGATGGGTAATTTTAAACTTCCTGATGGGCTATTTGATTTTCATTTAAGACAATAACCTAATATTGACTATGGTGACACCAATTTGCTTTAGGCTTTAGTCCCGATATTAAAAGGATCCTTAGGGAAAGAGTAATATTTTTTATCTTTTGATTTCCCACTAAGCAATTATTAGACCTCTTCTTCATTATAAAAACTATAAAAACCACAGTAAGTTTAGTGTCCATTGCTGTTCAGTTTTTTCTTCTTCCTCACTTTTTTTGTAATTTAATTTTTTTTTGTTGAGAATATACACAGCAAAACATACACCAATTCAACCATTTTACATGTACAATTCAGTGACATTGATTACACTCTTCGAGTTGTGCAGCCATTCTCACTCTCCTTTTCTGAGTTGTTCCTCCCCCATTAACATAAACTCACTGCCCCTTAAGTTTCCTGTCTGTCTTTCTAGTCACTGTTGTTGCTTTGATTCGATATAGGTAGTTCTTAAAAGAGCATAATGCTCAAGGCAGACATTTTTTACTAGTTAAGCTAAACTATTGTTTGGTTTTAAGAAGACTTCAGGGTATATTTTTGGTTTAAGGTTTAAAGATTATCTCAGGGCAATAGTTTCAGGGGTTCATTCAGCCCACATGGTTCCAGAAAGTCTGGAGTCCATGGGAATTTTAAATTCTGTTCTGTACCATCCCCCTTTTGATCAGGATTCTTATACAGAATCTTTGATCAGAACGTTCAACAGTGGTAGCCAGGCACTATCCAGTTCTTCTGGTCTCATGGCAAAGGAAGCAGTTGTTCATGGAGGCAATTAGCCACACATTCCATACCCTCCTCCTATTCCTGACTCTCCTTCTTCCTCTGTTGCTCCAGGTGAATAGAGACCAGTTGTCGTGGCTTTTATGGCTACTTGCAAGCTCTTAATACCCCAGGCACTATGAAACAAACTAGAAGGTAGAACAGAACGACTAAACATGTTATTAAGCCAGTTAACTGAGATGTCCCATGAAACCATGACCCTAAACCTCCAACTCAAGGAACGAAATCCCATTAGGTTTTTGGCTGTACATAAGCAGCCTCAGCAGCTACTCTTTTTGTTGTTGTTGCTGTTGTTCCTCCTCCTCCTCTCTTTAGAGGTCTAAATCTTTGCTTTTATTTATTTTTTTTTTAAAGTCCTTTTTAATTTCATGGGTTAGGTAATTTGAGACAGACCTAATATTAAGGCAAGCTGTTACTCTCTACCAACTTTAATGTCATTGAGAGAGCCAAGGCATTTCACATGTTGTAAAAAAATGTTTGCTTGTCCAAGAAATACATGAATGCATTCTCCTTTTAAGATTAGAATGTTACAGTATTTAGTTTAACATTAAATTACTAAATAAAATTTAAAAAAATATTTTGTTTAAAACTAAAGTTTTTTTTAACTGCTATTGCTAAGAAAAAGGAGGAAAACATTAACAAAGGCAGGGAGGAAGGAACTGCCCAATCCTGTGTAGGGGATAGTGAGCGGGTAGATAGAAGAGATGAGCGAGGGCAGCAGTAGTCAGTGGAGAAGATCAGGGGCCAGAAGTCCTGTAGATCATTCAAAGATGACACATTGAAGTGAGATGCAATGAGCTATAGGGCGCTGCTCTTGATTAACAGAACAGTGAGAGGGCTTGAAGGAGATGGTGTGCACAGCTATGTGTGCAGTAGATGGTAGCCTGTTGTCATAGACTGAATAATGTCCCCCAAAAAATGTGTGTATCAATTTGGCTGGGCCATGATTCCTGGTATTGTGTGATTTTCCAGTGTGTGGTAAATCCTGCCTCTATGATGTTAATGAGGGAGGATGGGCAGCAGTTGTGTTAGTGAGGCAGGACTCAGTTTCCAAGACTGGATTGTGTCCTGAGGCAATCTCTTGAGATATAAAAGACAGACGTGAGCAGTGAGACGGGGGACCTCATACCATCAAGAAAGCAGTGCTGGGAGCAGAGCACGTCCTTTGGACCGGGGTTCCCGCTTAGAGAAGCTCCTAGTCTGGGGGAACACCGAAGAGAAGAAGGCCGACAGAGAGAAAAAGCTTTCCCCTGGAGTTGATGCCCTGAATTTGGACTTTTAGCCTACTTTAACTGTGAGGAAATAAATTTCTCTTCGTTAAAACCATCCACTTGTGGTATTTCTGTTATAGCAGCACTAGATGACTAAGACACCTGTAAAAACTGCAGATGCAAGAGAGTTAAACATGTTAATAAATAGAATGCAAAACAGTATACCTATTTTCCAGTACAATCTATTTCTTTCTCCTTTGCAGTTGGAAGTAATAGCATTCATTCGTATTTTGGTCCATTCCGCAATGATTTGTTTAGAGTGTGCAACATTGTGCTGGGAATTGTAGGAAATGGAAAACATGATACAGCAGTCAGAATGTTCAAGGATGTTACAACCTAGGAAATATACTTGCAGTCTAGAAGTGTTTGTAAACTGAGATACATTCAAGATACACCCTAAAGATATAGTCAAGGCTGCATTTATTGTCATCACCATTATTATTATCATCACGATTATTTCATTACACAGCTCCCTCTCCCAACTATCAGGGTAATAATTTCTTTGGTTTCCAAGATATGAAATATTTAGACAATGTCAGCCTATGAAGTCTGTGTTGGATAATAATCTTCAAAGATAAAACTGATGGGCATCTTTGAAGGAAACACAGCCACTAGATTTGTGTTGCCAAGTTTTAGAGGATCCATTCTGGACACCTTGGCGGCTGGCGTGATTTCAGGCTCATGATCAGGAAAAATGTACATTTCTTGTCCACAGGGAAGAGACATGCTAGTACTTTTCATTTGATGGAAAACCACGAAAGCTAACAATTTGGAATCTTTCACAGATATGCAGGCCCCTGCAGTCAAAAAGCAGATACTGTCTTCAGACTCAACTGGGCTACTTACCTTGCAAGCACAGAAAACATTATAGTAGCTAGCTTTGATGGCAGAGGAAGTGGTTACCAAGGAGATAAGATCATGCACGCAATAAACAGAAGACTGGGAACGTTTGAAGTTGAAGATCAAATTGAAGCAGCCAGGTGAGTGACTAAGTGATGAGTTCAAAGGTCATCTGATTTTTTTTTTTCCAATTTATAGTTTAATGTCATAAAGTGTAAAGAATTTGCGTTGTCCTGGGATGAATTTGTAACCTTTCATTTTGGGGGTAGATTTTTAGTGAAGGTTATCATATTTACATAAAAATCTATATCATTACAGATTTATATAAAGTTAAAAAAAAAAAGCATTTCCCAAATTCCTCTCTGTGTGCGAGTATAGAAGGGTAGTTGATATATGCTACCATCACCTAGGAACAGATTCCAAATTCATCAAACACATGTGGACAAACTGAAGGATAAATGTAAATAAGCAAACACATCCTTGTAGTCAAGGATAAGCAGGAGCGTGACAGCCGTGGAGTCCAAGGAGTGGCTTATACAGCCTGGGTCAGAAAATTATGGAGCACAATCATCATTGGTCACAATTATAAGGGGCTTCATTAAGTATGAATCACATCTGATCTTATACTTTCCAGAATGGGACTATACATTGATGTGATTCGACTTAAGAGAGATTTTAATCATGAATAATGGTTACCATGTAATGAGCACATAATGAGGGAAGTGTTTTACCTGCATTGTTATTGAAGCTGCACAGCAGTGCTTGGAGGTGGGTATTCTATCCCCACATTTCAGGTATAGAAATGGAGGCTCTTAGGGTAGGTAACTTTCCAAGTGTGACAGGATTTGGATCTAGGTCTCTCTCCAATGCTTACATTCTACTGCATTCAGCTGGTAAATGGGCAACATAATCTTTGAGTTTCCACAACCAACTGTACAGATATGTGGGGAAGCATAACAAGTGGGATGGTTAAAAACAATGCTGTTAAATCAAAAACTAGGAAATGCAGAGTCACAAATAATTAGATGTGTGGAAAGAAATACCTTTGAGAAAATGAACAACCAAAGAGAAGAAGATGGCAGACCATTTATAAAGTATCCCCAAGTGGATGAAGAGTTAGATTAGAGAGAGGGCAAATTTGTTCCAGAGCGAAGCTGTGATATAAAAGTGAGTTTTTAATCTATCCAGACTGGTTCTGTGAGAAATAGGGCATGGTTTACAGGGCCTCTCAAATCCGACCAACTCAAGTCCTAAAATTACAGAATTGACTACCCTCAATACACAACTCTAGTTAAAAAGAAAATGAGATGTGATGTATTCATACAATGGAATGCTATTTCAGCAACAAGAAAACTATACACAACAACATGGATGAATCACAGGAGCAGGCTGGTGAATGAAAGAAGCTGGACACAAAAGTGTAGATCCTGCATGATTCAATTTATAGAAAGTCCAAAACCAGGCAAAATCATCTAATCAGAATAGAAGTCACTTCTGACAAAGGTCCGAATGATAAGTGATTACCTGTCAATTTTCAATTTGTGAATTTGATTACACAAATTCAGGTAAAATTTTTATGGAATCCAATAAAAATAAATATTTCTTTTTGTTCTTTTGCAAACAAGGAAATGACTGGGAGGCTTCTGGGGTGCCAGTAGTGCACTCAATCTTGATTCAGGTTTCAAGGATATGTCCACTTTATAAAGATGTATCAAGTTGTATGCTTAAGATTTGGTACACATTTCTGCATGTACATTATTCTTCCATTTTTAGAAGTCTACATTGAGAAGATAAGTTGAAACTACTTATTTTTAATTTTTCTCTAATATTGCTTAACTCAGAGCAGCCTAAAACACAGATTATCAATTGATAACCCAAAGACTTTCCAAGTCACGTATTGGTCAGTGCGAGACTCTCCTGCCTCCTTCCCTCCACAGTACACCAAAATTAAGTCTCATTTGCTAGGTTTTTAAAAATTTCCTTAGGGTTTTGTTTTGCTTTAATTGTGGTAAACTATATATAGCTATACATTTACCATTTCAGCCGTTTTTATGTGTCCAATTCAGCGAACAAATTGCCTTTGATGTAAGGTTGCAAATAGGTGCGCAAAAACATTTTGCTCATTTCTTTACATGGATATCATTCTGAACACAGATTAAAGGCAAAAAGACTTTCCTTAATCCATCAAAGAAAAATTACTTTGCTGAGCTAACTAATCAACACTCAACACAGAAGAGATTTATTTAGAGACTAGTGTTTTAGTTCTCAGGTAGGGGGTCCAGAGACATTCTAAGCGCTACCCAGATGTTCTCCTTGCCCCCATATTTCTCCGTTGCAGGAGCAGCCTCTCTTGAACTGAAAAACATCTGGAGAGATTTAAATTCAATTATGTAAAGAAAAGTGCATCTGGGCTGCAAATTTTTATATAAAGCTGTGAAAAAAAACTGCCAGGATTTGTTTTCTGTAAATCACACACACACATACATACACACACAGACAAAATTTTTATGGACTCCAACAAGAGTAAGCCTTGTTCATCTGGACCTTAAGTTAAAATGGTAGACATCCTAGACACTTATCTCAGGTGTTGATTTGATTGCTGGCAGTAATTAGTCTTAGTTTTTAATAGAATGAAGTACAGAACAAATGGCAGGGTTTCACATTTGTGCACTCAGCTTAGTTTTCTCTACTAATTCATGGACTTCTTCCATGTGTTTTAGACAATTTTCAAAAATGAGATTTGTGGATGACGAACGGATTGCAATTTGGGGCTGGGTGAGTAGCTGTTTGGCTGATGAGTCTGTATGCATTCCTTAGTGTGTATAACCCAGAGCAGGATAATTTATCTTTTGTATGTAAACATTTGGAGATGAAAATCGTGTATGTATTATTTTTAAGCTAAGAGAGCCAGAGAAAATGTCTGAGATCTCTAGGCAGTGACCTTCTAGACTCTGTACTGAGCCATGTTTACAACTTTGTTTACTGTGATGAGGGAGGGATGTAGGAAAGGAGGGATACTTTCCTATGAGTCAAAAGCAGTAAAGATTTAGTGTTACTTTGTTTTTTTCTTTGAATTGATACTACCCATTTACCAGGGTCAGCAAATTTTTCATGCATTTTCTCCTACATCTAGCATTAAAACGGACCAGGTCTCTGAAGTGTAGTCTTTAGATACTGCCAATTAAGGCCAATTTAAGCCTGGTCTGCCATGCTTTCTATCTCTAAAGAGGCACAGTATATAAAGATGTGAGAAATGTGGAAACTGTGACTTGCTTACCATATGTCCCTATTCCTTTACCTCCATAAAAATAACTCTTTCTGTTCCTTAGTCATATGGAGGGTATGTAACCTCAATGGTCCTTGGATCGGGAAGTGGCGTGTTCAAGTGTGGGATAGCTGTGGCACCTGTATCACGCTGGGAGTACTATGGTATGTAATGGCAGTCAAGGCACAAAGAGATACTGAGTGTTGACCTTAAAATTCCAGTGATAAAACCATTCCTTTTTGAGTTTCAGCATTTTTACAGTGAATAAACTGATTCGTCTCAGAAGTACTTTATGGGTACCCATAATAAGATGTTCGCATTTATACTGCTATTGTGAAAGACTGTGTGATATTAATTATATAAGTTATCTACACATTTAGTTACTTATCAATATAGTCTATTCTAAAATTTCAAAATAGTCCCAGTGCTACATTTCTACAGATAAAATCTGCCTTTTCTTTATTTTAATTTGAAGTTTGGGCTTCACATATTAGCACAATTGGAGAAAACATGTATCTCTTTCCCCTCAGGTAAAGGTCAAATATAAGCAGGGCTTTGGGTGGAAAGGTAGTCCCTGGGTGGAGCACATGGTTAATGGGCTCAGCTGCTAACCAAAAGGTTGGCGTCCACCCAGAGGTGCCCCAGCAGAAAGGCCTGGTGATCTACTTCTGAAAAATCAGCCATTGAAAACGCTACGGAGCACAGTTCTACTCTGACACAGATGGGGTCACCATGAGTCAGAATCGACTTGACGGCCACTTTTTTTTTTTCTTTTTAGTGGGTGGAAAGAGGAAAATAGGGGCAGGGGAATTCTAGTTCTGAGGAGTTTTATTTTCTTCCACTACCTCAAAGTAGTTGAAAGCCACTCTAAAATATTCTCTTCTTCATTAAGAAAATATTACTGTATAAGGCATCAAACATATGTATACACATAAGGCTGTTATTCCCAAGGGAAAGGAGTAAGCGGTAGAGGACTAAGTAGGAAGGAGAAGTCAGAGGTGGTGAAGAGATGAATTATTTTCCTATCCTCTTCTGACCCCATCTCAAGGCCCTTATGCAGTATAAGGATAGAGTCATTGATGATGAATATGCTCATTAAATATTTCATATCCTAATCCTAAGCCTGTAGAAATCTATTTTTGAAGTCTCTCCCAGTCAACAGAAGTCACTATAAAAACAAAATCAAACAAATAAACAAAACACCAAAAAACACTGCTACCATTCAGATAAAAAATTGAAGAGCATAGTTAGGATTTGATCCACACACAATGGACATTTTTCATATAATACTTTTCTGCTTGCTATTAGTTATTCTATTGGATAGCTTGTTTTTGGAGACCTCTGCTGTTCAATAAGATAATAGAAACAATCTTTCTGAGTTCGGAAACGTGGTGATAAGAAGAAAATTTTATTAAATGTGTATAGACCAACCGAAAATACAGGAAACTTTCTAGAGTTCTTATACGTGTGTAAATTTGAACAATTTTGCTCAAAGATCTGATAGAAACAATACATAAATGCTGTTCAAAGCATATTTCTAAAAACTGACAACTGAATTATGTTGTTGTTTTTTTAAATTTCAGATCTCACACATGTAAACCTGGTTAGCATAAATAAGAAAGGGATATTGTGCTCTATGATAAGCAGAACTGAAGTCTGCATCTGTTTTGGGAAGAATTTATTTTGGCCTTAAAGGCCATTTTTCCCCTAAGTTATTAATATTTAATAAAAACCCAATATTAATTATTAAATATTAGTAACAACTCAAGTTATTAATATTTAAATCTTAAGCTAAAAAATGGGTGCTTTATGAAGATCTTATATTTTAAAGCTTAATGTCCTCTAGATATATAAATTTACATATAGTCTGTATTTATTTTAATCAAAATGATAAAATATTGCCGTTATTCTTTTTGGAGGAAAATATTTTGATTTTCATAGAAATGACATGAAGAATACATATGGAACAACTAATGCTTATATCGATGTAGTTTTTAGTCTATAGTGCCAGTCATCTAAAAAGAGTCAGAATGTTCTGATGGTTGAGGCTCAGATGAAACTTAAAAGATTAATGAAATCAGTTTTAGAATCACAGTACAGTTGGAGTGAAATTCAAGCCATTAACCTGTATAGGACAATGGCAATATATCACTCACTTATTTCCTGTAGTCTGGTATCTTTTAATGTATAGGACTTTTTTTTTAATTGTTCTTTCAATGAAGGTTTACAAAACAAACTACCTTCTCATTAAACAGTTAGTACACATATTGTTTTATGACATTGGTTACCAACACCATGACATCTCAATACTCTCCCTTCTTGACCTTGGGTTCCCTATTACCAGCTTTCCTGTCCCCTCGTGCCTTCTAGTCCTTGCCCCTGGGCTGGTGTGCCCCTTTGGTCTTATTTTGTCCTATGGATCTGTCTAATCTTTGGCTAAAAGTTGAACCTCCAGAGTGACTTCATTACTGAGCTAAAAGGGTGTCCAGGGGCCATAGTCTTGGGGTTTCTCCAGTCTCTTTCAGACCAGTAAGTGTGATCTTTTTTTGAGTTAGAATTTTTTTTTCTACATTTTTCTCCAGCTCTGTCTGGGACCCTCTATTGTGACCCGTGTCAGAGGAGTCAGTGGCGGTAGCCAGGCACCATCTAGTTGTACTGGACTCAGTCTGGTGGAGGCCATGGTAGTTGTGGTCTGTTAGTCCTTTGGACTAATCTTTCCCTTGTGTCTTTAGTTCTCTTCATTTCCCTTGCTCCTGAAGGGGTGAGACCAGCAACGTATCTTAGATGGCCACTCACAGGCTTTTAAGACCCCAAACGCTACTCACCAAAGTAGAATGTAGAACATTTTCTTTACAAACTATGCTATGCCGGTTGAGCTAGATGTTCCCTGAGACCATAGTCCCCCTAGCCCTCAGCCCAGTAATTAGGTCCCTCAGGGAGTTTGGATTTGTCCATGGAGCTTCCATGACCTTACTGTGAACAAGTGGTGCTGGCTTCCCCAGTACTATGTACTGTCTTACCCTTCACCGAAGTTAACACTTATCTATTGTCTATTTAGTGTTTTTCCACCCCACCCCTCCCCTCCCTCCTAGCCATCAAAGATTGTTTATTTTTGTGTGGAAACCTTTCCATGAGTTTTTATAGTAGTGGTCTCATACGATATTTGTCATTTTGTGATTGACTTATTTCACTCAGCATAATGCCCTCCAGATTCATCCATGTTGTGAGATGCTTTGCAGATTCATCATTGTTCTTTATCATTGTGTAATACTCCATTGTGTGTGTGTACCATAGTCTGTTTATCCATTCATCTGTTGATGGGCATCTAGGTTGTTTCCATCTGTTTGCTATTGTGAACAATGCTGCAATGAACACGGGTGTGCATATGTCTATTCGTGTGACGGCTCTTATTTCTCTAGGATATATTCCTAGGAGTGGGATTGCTGGATCATATGGTATTTCTATTTCTAGCTTTCTAAGGAAGCGCCATATCATCGTCCAAAATGGTTGTACCATTTTGCATTCCCACCAGCAATGCATAAGAGTTCCAGTCTCCTCACAGCCTCTCCAACATTTGTTATTTTCCGTTTTTTTTGATTCGTGCCAGTAATGCTGGGATGAGGTGATATCTCATTGTGGTTTTGATTTGCATTTCTCTAATGGTTAGTGATCACAAGCATTTCCTCATGGGTCTGTTAGCTGTTTGAATGTCTTCTTTGGTGAAGTGTCTGTTCATTTCCTTTGCCTATTTTTTAATTGGATTATTTGACTTTTGGTTATAGAGCCGTTGGCTTTTCCTGTAGATTTTAGAGATTAGACCTTTGTCAGATTTGTAATAGCCAAAATTTTCTTCCAGTCTGTAGGTTCTCTTTTTACTCTTTTGGTGAAATCTTTTGTTGAGCATAAGTGTTTAATTTTTAGAAGATCTTAACAGGGCATCTTTTAAAAGTTATTTCAGATTTTTAAAGTTATATGAAATTCAGCCACAATAAATTTTTTCAATCATCTTTTAGGGATATATATGTGTGTGTGTGTGTGTGTGTGTGTGTGTGTAATTTAATTATTTTAAAATAAGGCAAAAATATGTTTGATTATTCAAAATAACGAAACCAGTTGTACAACCTATTTTTTCACCATATGTAAAAGAATGTATGCCATTTCAGCAGACAGATATTAACGTTATCTTTTTCACAACGCTCAAACAAAATTCAGTCCCCTCCACATAAAGAGAGTGAAAACAAATGTCCAACTTGCATTAAGATGGAGTAGTTGAGCTGACATGTGGGCATACAGCAAACACATAACTGAATTCTTTCACTATATTGAATTCCAACCTGCCAAGAAAATAAAATGTTATTTAGGTAAGCAACTAGTAATTGGGCATCATCAGAGTTTTCCAGAAGTAAAGGAAATAAAGTATCATAAATGAGTATATGTACTTTGTTCAGGACCTAAAAATCCAAGACAATTGAGGCATTACATGTCTTCCTAATTAAAATTCTTTGAGAGGGTCAGAAGATAATGTAAAGCCTCTTAGTACTTCACATTTGGGTTTTCTGCAGGTGGATTTATTGATTGTTTTCCGTCATCTACTAGTTTGATTTCTTTATGCCACGATCGTAAAAGTTAAGTGGGAATGGTTAGGGCTGATAACACTATATACCGATACATGAGTTAAGACACAAAAATAGATAAAGTAACCCAACAAAAGGAAGAAAAGTTTTTATTGTATGAATTAAGTTTTTCCTTTTCCATCACAGACTCAGTGTACACAGAACGTTACATGGGTCTCCCAACTCCAGAAGACAACCTTGACCATTACAGGGTAAGAGATGAGGAACTATACCTATTTTATAACCTATTTATAAGTTGTTTAAGAACATGTTTAAGTGTATCTATTCTGGAAAATATATACTTTTATATCCAATAAAATTATTGTTAAAAAGAAATAACACAGGTGGTCTAGAGATACTCCATTAGCCTCCCCTACTATATTCTGCATAATTACAGTCTTAATCATATGCTATATAGGTCACAATATGCATTCATTTTGAAAATACAAAGCAACACCAGATAATTACTTTAATTATAAAAATTTCAGTTTAGAAAACAACATGTTAACTTCAACATACTCTGTCGAGCCTAGAAGACTATCTAAACTTCTAGCTATATATTAAAATTTCTCATGATATTATCATAATTAAGATGTATGTAAAAAACCAAAAAACCAAACCCACTGCCATCAGGTTAACTCCGACTCATAGTGACCCTATAGGACAGAGTAGGACTGCCCCATAGTTTCCAAGGAGCTCCCAGTGGATTCAAACTGCTGACCTTTTGGTTAGCAGCCAAACGCTTAACCGCTATGCCTCTAGGGTTTCCAACTTAAGTATAGACAGTTTGATTTTATCTGTTACTTCTAGCTTTAGTTATCAAGGCTTGTGTATGTGTGTGTTATGGGTTTGTGTTTGTTTCTCTATGTGTGTGTTTATCTCTGCTTTTCAGTCAAGATAGAAAAGTAACAATCTGTAGAGTGAGATGCACAAATCGTCTCGTCCTACAGAGGTGTTATCTAAGGTATGGCAGGTATAGCACGTGGCCTGGGCTCCACTTAAAGGGGGGTGGGGGTGCCACTGAGCAGTTTCTATTAACCATCAAAGTTTCGATCATCAGCTGTGAGAGATCATTTAGCAAATTAAAACTAATACTTTCGTATTTGAGAGCCTCCTTGGGTCAACGCCTGGTGGTGTAGTGGTCAAGAGTTACAGCTGCTAACCAAAAAGTCAGCAGTTTGAATCACCAGGTGCTCCTTGGAAACCCTATGGGGCAGTTCTACTCTGCGCTGTAGGGTCGCGATGAGTCGGAATCGACTCGAGGGCAATGGGTTTGGGGTTTTTTTTTGGTTTTTGGGTCAAGGAAGACTGTGTGATCTTGCTCTACTGAGTGTAGAAAGAGAAGAACCTGAAAAAGAAAAATGACGTTGAGCTCATCATAGACCAGTGTTCATCAGTGACAGCATGGTAGGTGCAGCTGTAATTTTCATATAGTGCCATAGTGTGTTAAGTAAAAGATTAACGAGCTTGAACTGTATTTTTGAGCTGGTATTACAGTAAAGTTATCTAAAAGTTAGGTGTCAGATAGTTGGATAGGGGCACAATTTCAGTGTTTGCGATAGGCGCAATTTTCCATAGGTACGCCTCTGCCTACAAAGCAGTCCCATAATCAGGTTGTCCCCATGTCTGTTGATGCTTGGGCTCAATTAATTCTTCCCAGTCTTTCTCCTCCACATCCAATAGGCTGCTTTAGACATCCTTTCTTCAAACCACATTGCTGCTGTTGTATGACCTTTCTCCTTTTATAACAATAAACTAATGTGTCTCTCCTTGTCTTTCCACGCTCCAGTCCATTCCACACAGAGCTATGAGATTAGCCCTCACCCACAACACTTTAATGGTCCCTCTTTGTGTGCTCAGCTAAGTTTAGTCTTCACTCTTTAACCAGGCATTCAATACCCTTCAGGTAACAGCTCAGTTTACAAGGAATGCTCACTGTTCTCTGAATGTTTCTGGGTCTTTCCATCTTGTGCCTTTGCTCATGCTGTTCCTTTTGCTGGAAAGTCATTTCCCTTCCATCTCCATCTGTTATGAAACCTGTACTGCTCTCCCTCCCCTTTTGAAGCCCATGACATTTTCTCTATCTCTTAATCCTCATTTTATTCTATTTTAGATTAACAATTATTTTGTACTTGTTTTTCCCTCTGCAATATTGCTAGCTACTCAAGGCTTTCCTCAATATTGTATTTGGATTACCTAATACGAAGCATAAACCTTAAAACCTTTCCTGATTTAATTAAACAATCTCTTTGAAGAGAAAGGTTATCAGAGTTGTATTTCTCCTTCACTTCTCTCATTTTACAGCTTGAATTTTCTTGTTAATGAACAGACCACAATGCTTAAATTTGAAAACCACCCCTCCTGTGGTACATTCTATTTACTAAGTTGCCACAGATCTTTCTCAGAAACTCCAAAGTACTAAAAGCTCCTGAAACGTTAGAGGTGAACTTGCCAGGACCCTAACTCAGACTAGAACATGGTGCATGATGCGTCAAAAGTTCATTTAAAAATCCCATTCTAAACTAGAAGCCCACACCCTGACATCTAAGCAAGTCCACAGTACCTGTCCTACTTCCCTTGACAAACATTAGCTAACAAGGTGTTTCTTCCTCAAGCAGTCTCCCTCAACAGAGGATAATACATTTTAATCTGCCATTTCAACCTGCCTCTTTTTCCAGTCTTTCCTATAGGCTTCTTCCTTCCCACAGAAGAGCCCCTCTTTCCCAACTTTACCCTCCACTGCGGCAGCCATTTTCATCTTTCCCCTTAGGTGTTCGCTGCGTGAGGTAGTCATGTAAATAGAAGTCACTTCCTACTGCCAATGGCAACACATGCACACTGGGTGCACAAAGTCAGTCTTTCACTTCACTGCACAGATGGCACTAGAGGACTGTTTAGTCCTTCCACGCCAGGAGTCGGGTTTTCTTGGCACAAAATTTATTGCTGGCAATGGACACATTAAAACTGCCAGTACCAGGGAGCTAAAGGTTCCCAGTGTGTTACTCAGAGGAATTATTTGGGAGGGTGATAGTTAAGGTGGGCAGGAGAAAGTGAGGCAAATGCTTTAACTGAATTGTTTCCACTGTGGTAAGTTGCTTCCTGTATTGTGGAGAACTGAATCTAAGGGTCTATTTTTGGTGCACAGCAGGCTTCAGGAGAAAGCTGCCCTCCTTTGTTTTTTAAATGAGTCTGTGCTTTTGTCTTTGGCAAGAATACATTCAAAGATTCTATTTTCCTCCAAGGCCCCAGCTGCCCCTCTGGACCCCATCTTTTACGCTTCTTTCCCTCCTTCCCAGGTTGTTTTTATTTTCCTCTCATCTCTCTCTCCCTGTCTTTATCTCTCTCCTTCCTTCCCTCTTTCCCTCCCTCCTGCCCTCTTTGAAAAGACAAAGAAGCCAATTCCATAGAGGTTTTCACCACCCTGTGCATTTGTGTGGGTCGTACGGAAATGTTTTGAAAACAATTCACATTTAGTTGAGCTGGTTGATGCTTTTTAGTACATTGAGGATATGAATGCCCAAAGTATGTAATAAGTAAGGCCCTGATCTTTGCCCGTGTTCCCAGCAGACATACCCTTTCAGCTAAAGAACCGTCCATACAGCAACCAGAATCATAGCCTCTGGAAAAGAATGTCATTTTTAATAAAAGTCAAAAGAGAAAAGGATTCATTATTAGGTCATTGATGATCTGAATTTGGAAGCATTTATAGAAATCCACATCACCAAGAGAAGCACATCTTGTGAAATAAAGCTCCTCCTTACCACCTAGGAAAGGGAATTAGAGGAACATTTTGCATACTCAAGTGGGACAGGCAGGGATGCTATGTACAGTTGTTCAATTTGTGCCCTGCTGGAAGCTAGTCTGTGCTCCATTTGCTAAAGCTTGCACCTTTAGGGCTGCATCCAAGTGGAAGGAGTGCCATATAAACCAGGGAATCCTAGGGCTAAGGCTTTGACTCAATGCAGTGACAAAAGCAGTGAGTCCATAAGATGTTTTTGGAGATAATCACCCACCTACTGCTAAGTAACAAAGCAGGAACACTTTTAATGGATACCGGGAATTCAAAATGGAAGGAAGTGGTTCATTTCCCTAAAACCCCAAGGAGCTGGCCCCAGAAGTTCTAATGTGAGCAGCCAGCGTGGAAGGGTAACAAGTCAGAACTAACGGGCAGTGTAGCTATGTAGCAACACTTTTTCTGCAGTGAGTTCTTGGCCCACAGCAGACAGAAATGGTGACAGAATTTGAGCAAAGTAATCATATAGCCAAAGAGACAACCCCTACCACCAACAGCAATAAGCAGATAGCAATTATAGCCCCACCTGAGGAGTAGGTTTCTGAATAACATTGATGAATAGTTTCTCAAACGATCAGTCATCGGATTTGTAGTTAAACTTGTGCAGGTTAAAAAAAAAAAAAATTAGTAAGTGGTAGACTTTCTTTCATTCACCCATTCAAAGTGCCTAGTATTTTTTTTGTTTCATCTTGTTTTTCGATTGTCCACCTTGTTGGTGAGAAAAAACATACACACAAAATTTTTGGAGAGAAATAAAAGAGAACAAGTAATAAAGCATGAGCTTGAATATGACAAATTGCTCAGCATGTATGACATTGACTGGTGGTTTACAAATTGTGACTGTGGAGTCCCAGGAATTCTATACTTTGGAAGCATGTAAGCAGGGGGAGGGGAGGACCCAAGAAGTTAAAGTTTCACGTTTCCCTTACTTCTTTCCCACTGCAACCAGAGTGCATCCAGTCTCGTTTGTGTAATATTTTGGGCTTACATATAAGGATGTATTTGAAGAAAAGTTCTTTGGTTTAAAAAATAATTGCAAACGGTTTGCAAATGAGAGCAAACCATTGGTAGCTCTCATTTACTAAGTGCTTCTACAGCCAGATGCTGTTCTAAGCTCTTTACATAGATTATCAGATTTAATTCTCTCCCAAACTCTGAGATAAATGTTGCAATTATCATCATTTTACTGGCATGGAAACTGAGGCACACAAATGTTACGTAACATATTGAGAGTTACAAAAGGGAGAGGGCATTTATCTGAAGCCACTAGAGAAAGATTCGGGGAGATGCAGAGGAAGAGCAAGGGTGCTTTTAATTGGTTATCTAGAGGAGAAGGGGCAGAATAGCACAGTAGATGAAGGAGTAGCAGGTAGAGCTGTTTTTCTGGGGATTTGAGAAGCAGGTCCAATGAAACCAAGGGATAACACAGAATAAGGGCTGCAGAAAGAATGGGCCAAATGGTGGCCAACAAGGCGGGACAGAAGACTAGGAAGAGAATGGATTTATGAATACACAGAGAAAGAAGTGAAAGATCAAGGGCAAGAGAAATGGGACCCAAGTCCTGAGCCTTATTGCCAAGAGAAGAGGGCAGCCTGGAACACACAGAAGGGACTGATTTAACTTGTAGAGGAGATTTATTTTGCATTTTGCTCAAAATTTGATAGGCTTTTGGCAAGTGTACGAAACAGTCATAGATTTGGCAGTCTTCTGCTAGCAGATTTGAAATGTTCAATCCTTAAGAACTGCTGCATCGTTAGGTTATGCAAAACAGGGTGCAATTTTGTAAATATGCCATCTTGTACTGATTTGACATTTGTTCTATTATCCCAGAATATGCCAAAGGGAGAGAGACCTTCAGATTTAAGCCAAACCTTAACTTGTTTGTTAAGTGCTGATAAAATGTTGACTGCTGTGTGATCTTTAAAGAAGCCAGTGATGCTTGGCGAGGCCTGAAGTAGAGCCCCCTGTCTGGGGTTGATGGGAGTTCTTTCCTTGGCATCTCATGGATACAGTTGTTTGATAGATGTAAACAAGTAAAATATCTGATATCGTGGGTTGATTTAATTTTTTTCTTAAACATTTTCTGTGGCTTGTGTTATGGCATTAATGGTATTTCCCAAAATGGCGTCATACAATATTATTTATGAGGCTTTGGTTGGAAGATGCATATAGCAAGCAGGTAACGTACTCGTCTGGGTAGTATCTCGCTGCAGTGCAGTGGCTGTTTGCTCCTTCTGCAAGAGCCTGGAAATGACAGTGAGTTGTTCGGCTGTGATATGAAGGGACAGTATAGTGTAATGATAAGGAGCATGGGCTTTGGAGTTAGACCTATATTCAGTTTTCATTTCCACCACTTATTAGTAGTATGATTTTGGGAAGGTTATCTATGAATCTCAGTTTCTTCATCTGGGCAATGGGAATAATCAGACCTACCTCACAGAGTTATTGAAAGGAATAAATGAATCACACACGTGTGCCTGCCATGGAGTAAGCTTTCAAAACATGGCAGCCGCCATCTTTATTTCCCTCAAGAAATAAATGGCCCTTATGATGCCTAGATGGCACAAGGGGGCAGCTTAAGGATTGTTCTATACTGTCTGTTTCTCACAGTACTTTCCTACTCTTATCAGCTCCCTCTTTTATTTCAAAAATACAAAGATTTATTTGTTGGAAGGTAACTGAGGAACCAGCATGATCCAACAAGCAGCTACAGATGGTTCTTCTTGGGGCTTGAAGGAAAACTTCTCTCAGAGATGCTGTGGAATCGGCACTGCCACTGGACCAATCCTTCCCACTTCCCTTTGCCAGACTGTTGCTGGCAGCAGGGCTCTCCGGAAGTTTCTAGCCTCAGGAGAGTGCCAATTGCACCACCATTTGCATCCTTGCCCATTTATCACTCTGAGCTTCCTTTTTAGTAGTTGGTGATAGACTATTCAGCTTCTAACATAGTCATCCACTTCCTTTTTTATTTCTGATTCCATCAGTAGACAAAAGGGGATTATCCCATGGTGGTGGGTAAAAAGCACAATGGAAGTTTTTCTGATCGTTAATTGTACCTTAAGTCAAGGCATACAGGGCTTTCACTGGATTGGGTGTTGCATTTCACAGGTTAAAGTGCACTGTTCAAGTATGGCAAAGAATCTTGATCGAGACAATGGTCAGTGGTTCAAGAGGCAAGGTCACATAGCTGCCTTGTGCTGGGGGAAAAAAAATGTTCCCCCTGCAGACTGAGAGCCTTAAGGTGCATTTATGCCTCCGGACTGCCTGTCTCCTTTTCCCAGAGAGGTCCCTCCTGAGGCTTCTCCCAGGGAGCAGGGGAAGTGTGCATTGGAAACGGCACACTTATCTTCCATTGCAGGGAAAGCTTTTGTTTTATTTTTCTCTTGCTGCATTAAAGTATTTGTCTTTCTTTCTTTGTAGTGTAATATTGTTAATGTAAAACAATTTGCATCATGACACTTTTATCACAGTTTTCGTCTTTTTCTCAGTATGTTGCATTTCTCACCATGTCTAGTTCATCACAGCTACAGTGTGTACATCACAACATTTATCTTAGGCTCAGGGTTTTACTTGTTTATAAAAATTGTCTTCTTTCAGCCTGTATTCACTCCATTTAAGAAAAAAAAAAAAAAAAAAAAAAGGCAGCCAGAAACTGTTTTGGTCCAAACTCCAGTAGTTATCACATTCCTTGCTAACCGTCCTGTGTATTTATATGTCTCCTAACTATTACTCTATGTTTCAATGACATTTCTCAGTTTCATGGCTTGGGGAGGTTGTAGGAGCAGCTTTTGCTGTCCAAGCTGCTACGTAAAGAAGGGCCAGGAAGTGAGGTGAAGTGGGATGACACGGTTGTAGATTTGGGTCAGGCCTGGGTGTTAAAGTTGACTGTTTCCCACGAGCAGAGACCTAGATTTAATTCTGGGAGAAACAAGGTGGGAGGAAACAGCAGCACAGGCAGTGCAGGTTTAAAGCATGACTAGCAGACAGGATCACTAAGGAGGACTCTAGCAGGGTGCTCCAGGGCGGGAGATTCAGAATATTAACGTTCACTGTCAGATTCAAGCCCCAGCTTTTCCTGTCTTCAGCTTTGAATGCTGCACAACAGCATCTCGTAGGGAAATTTATTTTCCCCTTTCCTCTCTGACAGACAAAAAATTGCTCAGGGTTCTGTTGCTATGTCAGGGTATATGTCACCTGCACAATCAGAAGCAAACGCCTCCCAAATCTCACAGGGCTGTGCAAACCGATCTCTCTTCTGATTAATCCAGTCTAAAAAAAGCATGAGGTCTCAGGAGCCAAAGGGTACCCAGTAAATTTGTGCACTTCAAATTCCAGAACTGTTAATTAACATTTTATGTCAGACTACTCCTTTGCTGGAGGATCCCATCAAGAGCAGCTTGGAGTTTTAGTAGAGACACCGTGCAGCATAGGAGTTAAAAAGGGGTTGTACGGTCAGAGTATTTGTCTAGCTCTGACACTGCCTACAGATGTCACCTTCTGAATCTCAGTGTCTCCATCTATAAAGCAGGAGTGGCACATACATACCTCACAGGGATGTTGTGAGGATTAGATGGAATAATGTTCTGGAACTCTTTTATGATGCTTAGCACAGTGACTGGTACAGTCACTAATACACTAATGCTATTATTATTAAATAGCACCATGGATGAATTGGAGCCCTGGTGGCACAGTGGTTAAGAGCTCAGCTGCTGACCAAAAGGTTGGAAGTTCAAATCCACCAGCCGCTCCTTGGAAACCCTATAGGGCAGTTCTCCTCTGTCCTATAGGGTCTCTATGAGTCAGAGTCAACTCCACGGCAATGGGCTTTATGGGTGGATGGGTTGAAAGCGGGAAAGACATATCTCAGCCACTTTCAGAATGAGAATTTTTATTCCATCTATCCCAGCCGTTCCCACTTGCTTCTGCAAAACCAGGACTGGATACTGAGGGTGGTACAAAATAAGCGTTTTGTAATTTATTTCGTTTGTTCGTTTAATTGATACGAACAATATAGGCAAACCCTTTTTTCATGAAGCTTATGGTTTAAGGGGTTAAATAAGAAATAAATATCGGTTGACTAGATTTAAAAAATGAGTGAATGAATGGGGGATGTTGGGATCGATGGATTCATACATGTATGGACTTATCTGGGTCATGTCACCGGATAAAACGTTTCCTAAAAAATAAGAGTGTGGCTTTCAATGAATCCTAGGTATTTCTTTTGAATGTCATGGGGAAACTCTCACTGTTGGTCAGAAATGCAGTATGTTCAGGATGAGTGGGAGGCCATTTGCTTTAAGCTTTTCAGGACAAGGTAGCCCTGGAAGCCTCAGGCACCTGAGACATTTTGGGTGACTCTATCCTCAAAGTTGTAGACATAACATCTTTTTTATCCAGAAACACTGTGTCATAGCAGTCCCACATCAGCATCAGCAATTTTAACTTCACACACACAAAAAAAGCTGTGCCATGTTTCTTGATTCCTATTTCTGTGAGGAACCAGAGGAACTATTCTTATTCCTTTTTTTTTTTTTTTTACAGCAAACAAAGCCCAGAGAGCAGCCTGTCTCCATCCACACAGCTCACTTTTTTTTTTTTTTTTTGCTTTTTTTTTCATCTTTTTATATAAGTCAGGTCATACAGTGTTTGTCCTTTTGTGATTGGCTTATTTCACTAGCATAATGTCTTCAAGCGCCAGCCGTACTGTGTGCATCAAGACTTCATTTCTTCTGCTGGCTGAGTAGTATCCCAGTGTATGTAAAACCCGTGTCATAGAGTTGATACCGACTCATAGCAACCCTATAGGACAGGGTAGAACTGCCCCATAGGGTTTCCAAGGAGCAGTTGGTGGGTTCGAACTGCCAACCTTTTGGTTACAGCAGCTGAGTTTTTAACCCCTGCGCCACCAGGGTTCCTGCCTGTTGTATATACGTACCACATTTTTGTTTATCTATTCATATGCTGATAGGCATTTAGGTTGTTTCCACCTTTCGGCTATTGTTAATAGTGCTGCAGTGAACTTTGGTGTATGAGTCTCTTTTTGAGTTTTTGTTTTCAAGTCTTTTGAGTATACACCTAGGAATGGAATTGCCACACAGCTCCTTGATATTGAAGCTGGGACTAAAATAGAAGCAGCCTGACCTCAGCCCCATCCCCTTTCTGCTGGACCACCA